>CM047587.1:31982412-32047317 GCA_026184515.1 Peronosclerospora sorghi | reverse complement strand
TGAAGACTTCCGCTGCCTGATTAAGTACCCCCTTCGCCGATAAACACTTGATCGACACTCTGCAGCTTGCGACCTGCGTTCATCTGTTCGCAACTCGCGCCAACTAGTGCCTGATCGACTAAAGCGATCAGACGTTCAGACCGATCAGGTCGATCACGATCTGATTTTCGACTATTGGCCATGATCACCCCTGATTACCCCCCTATCAATGACCAGAGGCCCAGATCATCGACTATTTGCGCCTCATCAAGCCTGATCGAAAACGGTCACTTCATCACAAGTCAACTCAATCGTGCAGCAAGGAATTGCAGCGTTTCATCCCCGCCACCTTGAGAGCGACTCACGCCCAAGCCGTCGGGTACACAAGGTGATCAGGAACACAAGCAGTCAAAGGACAACCGGAGGACCCCCTTCGTTAGTCGGCAGTCCGGGCGCCGCGGTAACGCCTGATCAAGCGTCAAAAACTTTTATCAGCCGCTCCACCACAATGGTGCGCGTGCCCGGATCTTCGGGCGACGCGGGATATCACCGCGATTCTACGCAATATGGCGCTGATGCGGACGTGAAAACGGAAGCGGAAGCAGAATTGAAGGTCAAAGTGGAAAAGGAGGAGGTGTTTGTGACGACGGAAGGCAGTTCGCCGTCGTCATGTTTGAAGAAGAAAGGGAATGCTGATCATCAGGACCTGGGGAGGTATCTTGATGATATAAAGGAGGAGAAGCCTCAACCACCTCCCAAGGCTCCTTCGGGAGCCCTTGCGGATCATAACGCAACTTATGATCCGCCAAATATATGTGTGTATAAGGATCCGGATTGGGATCCGATGGTGAAGTATTACAAGACCGACCGGCCGAAGGCGTTGCTAAAGGCAACTTGGTCGGAGAGCGACGAAAACCGATCAAGTACGCCGCCAACGGAATTGGATCTGGTGAAAACGTTTTACCGAAAGGTTTAAAAAGGAGAATTGGAAGATTTCTTATTGACGAACGCGATCATGAACCTCCTCGGTGTCACGATCAGCGGAGAGCTGATAGGACCGGTCGATCGACCAGTGACGAATTGGAATGACAAGCTTCGGCTGGTGTTGGGGCTAATACGCTTGATCAAGCAAGCTGGTCTGTCGACAAGCGCCTACGATGCCGAAGAATGTTCGATCAGGATCTAGGAGTTATTAGGACCGCTACGCATCGACTATACGAGTTGGTGGTACCTATCGTGGGCCGATCTACTATGGAAGAGCCCCCCACTTTTCCACCAAAATTGAAGCGGCCCGTCGATCAACGTGGCAGAACACACGGGATCATCGTGTTACGAATCTGTCCCTTCCGAAGACGATGATCTTGGAGTGGAGTCGAGCAGTGCCGGAAGTATAGAGCCCAAGATCACCAGGATGACAGTTTGCCAGAAGGATGAATCCAAGTTTCGGTTATCAATATGGAACCTAAATCGATCAAGGTAGAAGATGATCAAGTATCGCAAGGTCCACAGCTGCAGACATTCTTTAACAAGACTATGGAGAAGTTTATGGCTGAGGAAAGAAGCAAGTTGACACCTGGAGTCGTTGGCGCAAAAAACCGCCGGCTAAATCCAGGAAGAGCTGCGTCGATCAAGGATATAGACATGGAATCCGTGTATTCGCTTCGTGATCAGCAGTTGAAGCCAGGAAGATCAACGACGGTCAATGACGTTGACATGGAATCCGTGTATTCGTTCCACGATCAACGATCCCAGAGCGAGTATATTGACCCAGATGAGCCGATCTCACTACCGCGGCGAGCCACAGTTGCGTCTGCGTACACTGGGATGCCTTATCAGCAGCCGATTCCCAGGATCCGGATGTCTGCGATCAGCGATCTGAAGAATTCTCGGGAACAGAAGGAGATGAAGATCAAGCGCGGAATTGGATTAGTCGCCTCAAGTCAGCATTTATGCGCGATCAAGCTTCTGATCACGAAAAGTGTTTGATCCTGGGCGATTTACTAAAAGGACCATCACGCAATTGGCATCGCCAGCTTAGTAGAAGCACTCGATCAAGTTGGAAAAGTCTCGTGGATGAGTTTGAAGTTCAATACTGTGGAAGTGGTCAATCGGCATCCCGCCAGTATTATTACACGAAGAGCCGATCAGATGAATCTCCCATTGAGTATCTGCACCGGTTGAATGTGGCGGGACTGCGGGCCAAGTTGCCGATCAGGGACGTATCGCCTACGATCTTACGCGAGCATGTGCAACATTTTCTGGACACGTTGGCCAATCGCGAACTCGCTGACCAACTGGGACTTCTGCAGTTGGATAACACCACGGATTTGGAAGAGACGCTGCGGGCTTATGCACGCAATAAGTGGTGCCAGCCTACAGCGGCGGTAGGTACCAGCCGATTCCGCCAGAAATTCGGCGATGATCGGGCACCTGCCCCGGCGTGGAAGCCCAAAGCAGTACGCGCGATCAAGGTAACGTCTGGGAGTGAAGAATCAAGTGTCGACGACAGTGGAAGTGATGGTGATCAGCGCCGTTACACGATTGCTGCTATGCGCGATCAACATGGGGTGCATGTTCAACCTGGTGAGTCCCGATCATAGCCCAGATGGAGGAGATATGTGATCGCGTTGATGGGGCGTCAGCTATCAGGCGTGATTTGGAGGGTCTACGCACCGAAAATTCCAAGTTAAAGGCGGAACTTTAGACAGCGCGGCGTCGCTTCAATTACGTGTCTGCAGATCGTGACGCACTGCGCGACCAGTTGTGTCAGGTTCAAGCTGAACATACTCAGTTGCAGGTGTTCCACTCGCGTCTCCAATCCGTGTTGACTGGCGTGTCGCTACAAATGGACGGCGTCGTGAGCTCTGATCAGGCTGCAAGCTCGTCTGTTCTTCTTCAGGGTGATTCGCCAGAAGGTTCCATCGTTCGGCCCACTTCTTCGCCCAAGAGACGTTCTCAACGTTCGCAATCCAGATCTCTGTCCAAGCGGCAACGCCAATTCCTCCCATATCAGAGGAGAAGTCGGATGATGATCATTCACTTATTCCTGATCAGATGGATGACGATAAGGGCGGTTTTCTGCCCTGATCAACGCACAAATTCCATCCAGTCCCACGATCAGCGAGTTCGGGAGTGAGGGTTCACTTGATCAAGGATCTGAGGGGTTCCTCTTCCCTCGCTCTGGTGACTACAAGTCGTTGATCTTGGTGCCTGATGGTGCAGCAGATGAAGACATCTTGCCGTGGACTCCGTGTCAACTTGGCGGTTTTGATCTGAGCAACGTCTAGGCACAAGTGGTCTTCGTCTACTTGACACGCCCCGAAGGATGGTTGTTTCCTGTTGCTACTCGCGCCCCTTCGCCTGATCAGTGGTGCAGTTCTCTGATCACCCAGCAGGAGGTAGAGATGCTGTACTTGCGACACCCCTGGGATACCTTCAAGATCGTGCTGCCACCCGTCTCTTTCCGCTCAGTCGGTTGGTTTTCCGACTTTGAAGCGAAGTACCAGTCGTTTTTAGATCATCACGAACAGGCGATCTGGGAGTCGACGCATTATATCACCATAGATAAAAGCCTCCGCGAGAGTGACGACTTCTTCCAAGAGTATTGTCAAGGACGACGTCAGCGCAGAAGCCTTGCCGGGGCATCATGGAAGAGGATTGAAGAATTCCTCCTGCAGGGTATGATCGACGGGAAGTGCGATCTCGACATTTTCTTAGACCCGCCGATCTTCCATTGTTCTCGGAACCGTCCTCTGAGGTATGCCCCGGCCGACGACGGGTCATGGTACCCAGGGTTCCTATCGGACCCCCCACCTCGGACATTGCCGGACGCGCTGCGTGAGGTCGATGCCTATGAGCCTTGGCGAATCCAATATCGCCTTTCCGTTGAGAATCATCCTGGCCGGAACATCCGTCGCCTTTGCCGTAAGTTTACGGGTCTGGTTATCTGGCTGATCACTTCTTCTTAAATCAATAAACACTCTTGTATCATGCAATTTACAACTGTTGCTTCGTCACTTTTCATGCATAACATAAATCGATCTTCCATCGGCTCATCTGCCGTTGCTCCATCACCATATCTCGCAATATCCATCGTAAATTCACCACTTCAAGTCAATCATCATCTCTCCATTAATCGTAAGTTTTGTCAATAGCTCTTCTCCAATCAAAGGTTCTTCAATCATAATTACACAGCCAGTTAGTCGATCATGCATTAGTGGAATTCTTCGTCCACCAGCATTACATCAAACCGATGTTAGTTAATCCTCTTCCATTCGAAGTCCTTGATTAGAGAATCGCAGTTCAGATCTGCCTCGTCTACCCATGAAGGCTCATCATAACCCTTCCAGTAGACTTGATATTCGCGTAAAGTTCTGCCATACCTAGTCTTTCGACCAGATCGGACATCGGTGATGCGGTCAACTTCAAATTCGTCCGGCTCTAGGGTCCTTTCCCAGCTGTCTTCGGGTAGCAAAGCTTCATCGAAATCAAGACGATCCTCTACCCCAGCTGCTATCACAGTAGTGGGTCGATCTGGAAATTCCTTGACCAATTTCAACTTGTACAGGTGTACCACTAATAATATGCGATAGTAGGTGCCAGCCGTAATCAATCTTGCAGCATGATCACCGATCACCTCATCGACTCTGAAGGGTCTATGCCACATATGCGCCAGTTTCTTCGCGAACCCTTCCTTCACCCGATCGAGGTATAACCAGACCCTCGATCCACCTTCGATACCAATTTTGTCCATGAAATTTCACACTTCACTGGGATCCGGCTTCGATCTTGTGCGGTATCACTTGATCATTATGCTTTTCAGCTCGATCATCTACTGCTTGGTGCAATCGAGTGCTCACTTGATCACGGGCGTAACGGTAGTCTTTCTGCAGCTTATATCTCCACCGACGAGCATCCCGGTCTTTACGCCGAATTTCACCAAGTTGTAATGTTGATTCCAACGATGATCGCGGATCCCACCTATACGCTAAATAAAATGGTTTTTCTCCACGAATGCGATCAGGGGTCGAATTTAGCGCGAATACCAGTCGCTATGCGTAGGAGTTTGAATCCTTCTGACCGAGATCTGATACATACATCTTTATCGCTCGTGTGATCGTCCGCACCGTTCTTTCCGCCTTGCCGTTCGCCTGTGGACGATATGCCATGGTGGCACTCTGTCGTTTTCCCACGATTTTATTGAACGCACGAAATACTTTAGACATGAAACCGGTTTCTCGATCGTGACTAATCATCTCACTAGCTCCAAATCGTCGAAACACACATTCTTCATAATTTTCGGCGACTTTCTGAGCGGTGCGAGACGATCCAGCTTTCGCGATCACCATAACCGTGAACAGATCGGTCCAGATCAACAATTCCTTATGCCAATCAGTTGAGCGAGTTAGCGACGGGATATGATCCATGGCTATCACTCGGAATGCGTACGTAGCCTCAATGTTTCCGGGCGTCATCCCTTGATCGTAGGCTGGCCCTTCCCCGTCTCACAATCTACGCATTGTCCAACAAATCTTTTTGCACGATTCGAAATAGACCACGCCAATGAAAATATCGTCTGATCCGCTGATATGTACGCCCTATACCCTGGTGTCCTCCTTCCTCACTCACATGATAATGGTGTAGGACATCCGCATGTAAGGTTTCAGGTAAGACCAGTTTGATTAAAGAGTGTCGATCGTCTCGATCATCTTGTTGACCGCTGGATTTTCCTTTAGCCACATTTCCACAGTAGATCAACAATCCTTGTTCATCGACATCATAGTTGTCAGCAATTTTCGCGCAATCTTTTTTACCTCGTCTGCGCTCAATTGTGAAACGTTACCATGCAAGTAACATCGCAAATCACAAATCCACTTCTCTTCGTCTTGCGCCTTTTTCACACGTTCCGCCCTTATCCCTTCTATGGATACTTCGGGACACGTTGACGGTCGCGTTTGACGGAGTTTACGTGGTAGCGTCGTCACCAGCACTTGTGGTACAGTGGGATCTTCATTCCACGTGATCACTTCAGACAATCTGTTGAGATCGACCAATTCTTCCAGCTGTTTTTCGTCATCGATCTCATATCTTGCTCCAATCTGCATGGCCCTAGTGGTGATATGATCGTCATTCTTGTTACATTTCCTTTTAACATGCAGCAGATCATTATCGGGCCATTCGCGAAGGAGTTTTAACGCACGCTGTTGCAGTACTTGCAATCGCGGAGCCTTGCAATTTATTTCGCCACGCATTTGCCTGATCACCAGATTCGAGTCTCCACACACGATCACCCTTCTTTTGGGATATTGCGACATTAGATCCAAACTTAGAAGCAATCCATGATACTCTGCTTCATTCACCGTGATGTCAGGTGATCATGATCTTCCATTCCGGCAAATTCCACACGATAGCACCAAATGCACCAACACATCGCTTAACACTTGCAGATCCATAGAAACTGATCACGTACAGATCCTCGCCTTTCTCAACCGTAGGAGGTGGTACTTCAATCATCTGACGAGGTTACTTTTTCGGTGCGATCGCAATCAGGGCTTCATCAATTTCGGCGCGAGGAGTAATACTTGCGGCTAACGCCCCTAGTAGCCGGTGCGTACACGCACGGTGTGGCTAGCGCACAGAGGAAGACTTTCCTAAAGCGGCGATGTGCCGCTACTTAGCCGATACGCCCTTATAAAAGGGCTTAGTAAGAGAGAAATCTCTTACTCGGGGCCAAGATTACACTTTGTTTACTAGTTAGCACAAGCTAACGCCTTAACACAAGGCTCCCTTAATAAGGGGGTAGCTAAGGGAAGAACTTTCCTTACGCTACTGAGCTCACTACGCGCGCGACCGGTCGAGGTCGCGTGTCCTAGTCTTTGAGTGAAAATATAAACTAAATGTATATTTAATATATAATTAGCCTAAATTAATTTAAACTAATGTAAACTATGTGTAATACTAAGTAGAACTTACTAAATTCGTACCTAGCTAAAATGTAGTGCACACCACCTGTGTACTAACACGTGGCTGGCTGCCACGCTTCCACCAAGGGCCCCTGCCCTGATTGGTTAAAATAACCAATGGTCCAAAACCTTTCGGACCGGTCAATACTGACCCCAATCGTAGTGTACTCACGTACACCACATACTAAATGTAACCCGAATGCAACCCTGTTACATCCTCCCCCATCAAGACTATTGCTTACGCAATAAATCAAATTTAGTTGGAGAACTCCAACTGCCAGAACCTCTGGCTAACCATGAGCACCATTAGTGGTGCTGTGGAGTCTCCTCAAGAAGAGGAGGTAGACTATTCCGAGAACTCGGAGGTGGATTCCCTTGGGGATATCTCCGCAAAGGCTACCGCTACGACAACGCCGAACGGCGATGTCGTCAGCCTAATCCATTCCCCACGCGTGGGGAAAACGCGCTAACTCGTGCTCCACCTCTACCAACTACGGATGGTGCATCCGGGTTGCTAAAGGAGACCATCACCAATGAACCGGACACGGTTCATGAAGCCCGACATGCCGTACCGGCACGGAAGGGACCTCGTGACCCTCAAAAGAAGGCTAAGAACGAGTTCAAGAGAGGTTTAGCCTCCAATACCCCTGGTCCTGCGGCCGTACTGCCGCGTAAATTTGCGCGCCGGAATCAACTCTGGGCCAAACTGCTAACGCCTAAGCAGTTAACTGTCAAATCCTACCGAGAGCGCCTCGGGAAATAGGCACGCGGTACCATCGTAGAGATCCTCCGCGAGGTTCTCAACGTTCTCCTACGGGACGAGAGTGTAGAGGACGCAGAACGGGCATTCCGCGCTTGGGAGGAAGGGGAGAAGCGCCTCCCCAACTTTGATGCGCTGTACAACAGCTTTTCCGAACCCGACGTTCGGGTAGAGAGGGCGTTACGCTTGGCATAAGCCCAAACCAAAGCGCAGGAGAAATTACCTTCCTCTTACTACACGCGCCTGCTTTCAATGTGGTGCCGGAGAGCAATGCAAACTCTGCATCTGCCTCCGGCAAACTCCCAGCTACTGGGAGTGAAGGGGCTTCTTCCGCCCCTTTGGTCGTTGACTCTCAGCGGGATTCTCCCGCTCGAAAGCGTCAACGACGTCACGGCAATCCTTCTGCAGGGTAGTCTAGGACTCCCACGAACTCTGGGAATGTGGATAACCTTTCCACTTCACTAGGTACTGGGTCTCAACCCGGTGGTGGCGTCGTGCCATCAAACGTTCCACATGGTAATGTGGAGTACCCTCAGTATCGAAGACTGGAGGAGGAGGTTGCGCAATTGCGACATGAGTTCCACGAGCGCTGTGATCGACACAGCCGTCGCATCCAAGATGCTCAGGATGGAATCCACCGAGGGGAGTGCGAATGAACGCATCGAGGGGCGGCTTGCCTCCCTCGAGCCTCTCGTTGCGGAGCTTCAGGGTCGTATTTCGACCCTGTCGGAGATGTTCCGACCTGTCTTGCCTTTTGGCTATCCGACTTCCCACCATACTCCAAGAGGGGACCCGCCTCCAGGTTCTGGTATGGCTTAAGCATACCCACATAGAAGGTTGGATGCGTACGCATCGCCTTCGGGATGTCCAAGTTATACGACGAGCTCTTTCGGGCTAGTACCTTAAAAAGCCCCACAAACCTGGGGCGTAGTTTATTCCGCAACACGTTGGAAACTGCATGTGTAGGAAGATTCTTAGCGTTTAATAAAACACTTTATCCTAATTTGTACACCTTTTCGTTACGCCGCCCCTTGCGGTCAGCCTGCTCCTTCTGCATGTCTTGGCTTTCCTCCATGGCATCGCCGACGTGTCGTAAGACACTAAGGCGCGTCGATAAAAACTTATCGGTGTTCTTTCGCACAGATACAGGGCTGACATAGGGGAATCCTCCACCCTCAAGCCCTGGGCCACACACACGTGGCGTCAACGGAACCCTCGGATTTACTAATCCGTTCACGTAAAACGGGGTAAACCCCGTAGATGCATGTACCGAATTGTTGATAGCAAATTCAACCATCGGAAGCATCTCACTCCAATTCTATGGAGAATACGGACATAAACTCCGGAGAATATCCTCCACAACGCGATTAACGCGTTCCGTCTGACCGCCCGTCTGCGGATGATCCGCAGTGGACATTAGGAGCTTGGTGCCCAGCACCTTAAACAACGCTCCCCAGAATTGACCCGTAAAACGGGGATCCCGATCCGACACAACGGAATCGGGTAGACCATGCTGTCGAAAGACACGGTCTAGGAACACTTTCGCTGTTCCTTGTCCATCAATGGACTCTGGCACCGCCTCCAGGTGAGCCATCTTGCTCAATCGGTCTACAAAGACCAATATGCCGGTGTTCCCTGCCTTATCCTTCGGAAAACCGAAGATAAAATCCATGCTAATGGATTTCCAACACTCCTTTGGAACATATAAGCTCGCCAAAGGCGCAGCTGAACTTGCAGAGGGTTTAACCCTCTGACACATCTCACAGGTGCGTATATACGCACCGACCCACTTATACATGTTGGGCCACCAATACAAAGCGCTTAAAGCGCTGTAGGTCTTATCCCGACCTAAATGACCCCCGGTAGGGGCGTCATGTGCCTCAAAGAGGACTCTATACTTTATTTCCTCATCATGAGGAAGAACCACCCGCGGAGTGTCCTCCGCGCTCGTGCTATAATATAGCAAACCGTCACAGTACCTGTAACGGTGTAAACGAGCTTTAGCTCGACTTGACAGGGTTGGCTCAGACGAGCCAAGTCCCTTTTTAGATAACGAGCTAATAAGCGCCGTACACTGTGGCTCTTTCTCATACGCCTGGCGTATGAGATCCACCACAGACGAGGTGGCGAATGTCGCGTGAGCGATCTCGTAATCGGGACGACGCGACAACGCGTCTGCAAGAACATTCTGTTTACCAGGTTTGTACTTTACCTCAAAATTGTACTCCGAAAATAAGGAGAGCCAACGGGCCATCCGTTGGGAGAGATGAGGCGACTTTGTCGCTGTCCGTAAGGACGCGTGGTCAGTATAAACCACCAACGGCTTTGAGCCGAGTAGGTGAACCCTAAATTTTACAAGTGCATACTTCATATCAAGTAGCTCCTTATCATGAACGGGATAATTACGTTCTGCAGCTTTAAGCTGCCTCGACTCAAACGCAATCACGCGTTCCCGTCCCGCGTCGTCTGCTTGTAACAAGGCACATCCGTTTGCAAAATCGGAGGCGTCGCAGACGACACTAAATGGTTTCCCAGAATCTGGGAGAGCAAGAACGGGAGATTTTAAGCTCCCCTTAACCGCTTCAAAAGCGTTTTGGTGTAAAGTTTCCCAACACCAATCAACATCCTTCTTAAGAAGGTTCGTCAATGGATTCGCTATTTCAGCGTAGTTCTCGCTGTATTTGTGGAGATAATTGGCTAATCCAAGCCAATTCCGTAAATCTCTAAGATTTACAGGCGAAGGCCACTCCACAATGGCTTTCACCTTCGCGGTATCCGCCCGCACTCCATCCTTACTGATGAAGCATCCGAGGAAGGTAATTTCCTCAGCACCAAAGATACATTTGGATGCGTTCGCATATAACTTATGCTCCCGCATACATTCGAGCACCGCTCGAAGGTGTATCAGATGCGTCTGAACATCAGTCGAGTCGCCTTACGCACGACTATGAACGAATATATCGTCGAAGTACGTCTGATCGTACCTTCTATGAGGGCGGAAGCGATTAAAAGTCGCTGGTGCATTCGAAAGCCCCTGTGGCATAACAATACACTCCCACAGCATGCCACTAGGCTTGCTGACCGCTGTAAGCGGAATATCGGACGCTCGCATGAGCACCTGATAATACCCGTCCACCAGATCTAAGGCACCGTACACAGTACAGCCCGCCATATTGTTCTGGAGGACATCCTTCCCGAGGAATCGGAGTCTGCATGGGTACAGTAGCTGCATTCAGCTTGTTGTACGCATGCTCAATGCGCCACTTTCCGTTCGGCTTACGAACAGAAAAAGTGGGAGATGAATGGGTAGACTTGCTCTCCCGTACCATCCATGCCTCTTCTTTCCCCTTGAAAAATGCGTCGATGACGTCGCATTGCTCCTTGGGGAGAGGCCACTGCCTAGTGACGCAGTATTTGGTTTCAGGAACCAATTCAATTTCATGTCGGACTCCCCGATCCGCTGGTAACCCCATCGGCGGGTTGTCACTAATGACATCTCCGAATTCCTTTAACAAGGAATGGTAAGGGTCCTCAGGATCTGCAAGGATCTTGAGAACACTTCGGGCATTCAATGCCTGTTTGGTTTGCACCAAAACTGACTCGTCCATTGTGGATGAGGAGTTCAACTTCTCTTCCGGACGCAATACGACAACCTCGTCGATTTCACCTGCTTTCATAGAAGTCTCATACTCGTTGAAGGACATCTCCTCCAACGACAACAGTTCGCCTACCCAGGAAACCGTTCCAGGCTTACGCCTTCCAAGACAATACCTGTCACGCTATTCAGCATCCGATAGGACTGCTGACTACTAGCCTCGGGACTCATCTCGGGACCCAGATGGGGGGTCAATTGCCCCATCTATTTGAAGTGCATCGCGCCTATCCACAGAGGTCTCTACATCTACCATCGGTGAATCGCCAGTCTCACCTAATAAGGCGTGGTCGGAATCATTTACGACGTGTTAAATAGACGAACTACGGGTCTCTTTGCTTGGAAGCGCCTCGCGCTTAACCACAGGGGTCTCTACCCCTACCACTGGAGTCGCAACTTTTTTGCCGAACACGGCGTGGTCGGAATCAATTCCGACCTGCAGAAGAGACAAACTACGGGTCTCTTCTCTAGGAAGCGCCTCGCGCTTAACCTCAGAGGAATACACCTCTATCACTGGCGACTAACCAGTCTCGCCTATCTCGGCGTGGGGATTAACCGCCGAATCCCCCTCGTCATGGAACTCTTCCTTAACCTCATTGGGACTGATCATTTCAGACATCCCAATCTCTGGAATCTCACGCCAGAATCGCTATGGCGATCGAGAAAAGGTGGGTTCATTACTCGCCAATGCTTCACCCGATCGTGGGTGGGTTGATCCAATGGACTTAGACTTCCAGTCTATCCATGGCTCGTGTCGTTCCAGCCCCTTCATGCCCAGAATGAGTCCAAATCCAGGACTAGGTAACGTTTTAATCTGTCGAAGTCTGCAAACTTCAGCTTAAGTTCAGTCGAGACCTTGGGTACAGAGACCTGTACGTCCGTCGCTAGACGAGCCGTGACAACGTCACGAGAACGTGCCTCTAGGGCCTCGGCATACCGCCGACTCTTCACAACAGAAGCTCGTCTGACATAATTGTCAGACGCTCCAGAGTCTATCAAGACTCTCCAAGGCTTATGAAAGCCTTTCACGTCCGCAAGGACTACCAGATACCTTGGCTGGTACACCAAATCGGTGCTAGAAAGCACCGTTTCCCTCGTGGCTTTGTGCTGTCGTCCCCTACCCTGGGACTTAATAGCACTGAGGGATCTCCCAGTAGGGCTCCCCGCACCTACTGGGAGCCGTCGTTTCCCGACGGCTTCCCAACCCTTGGCCCCTTAAAGCGAATATCTCGCTGGGGGTTCCGCGGACATCTGTTCCGCATATGATCCGTGCTTCCACACGGGAAGCATCTCATCGGCCATGCCGCTGCAGCATTGCAAGGAGCTCCTCTTCGAAGCCCTGCGGAAAGGAGTTAGAGTGACTCCTAGCGGGAGGTTTCTCCTCCGCTTCGACCAGACTCAGGTCCATGGGTTCGGGACCCACCTTAGAGGAACGAAAGTTCCTCTCGGCGTTGAACGCCATCTTAAACGCCTCTCCCAGGGAATTGGGTCGGCATCGGAACAGTTCCGAACGTGCTGGCACTTATTTCAGGCCTCCCATGAAGACGGGGATGGACACATCGTCCGAATACGCTTTCGCGTACATCCCTGCCAACAGGGTCTTAAGTTCTTGGATGTATGTCTCCAAGTCCCTAGTGCCCTGATGGCACCTCAAAAACGCCTTCAGGAAAACCAGATCAGGCGTGGCGTACATGTCCATAAGCTTTTGCTTAAGGACTTCCCAGGTTGGGAACACGTCCGTGACCGCATCCGGACACGTAAACGCTCATGTACGGGATTTACCCGTAAGATGGGTCAATGTAAGTCCCACTTGCAAGTGATCTGCGATCACATTCGCTGTGGCGAAGGCCGTTTCGACCTCTCGAAGCCACATATAAAAGTTATCACCCTTCCCACCGGTGAACTCCTTTATCTTAAAGGACAACGGGGGACGCACTCCCGTGGACGTGGAACGACTTCCACTACAACTCGCCTCATGGGCGATAAGGGCATTGACCCTTGCCTTTACGGCCTCAAGGCCCTGCTCCACTAGGAGTTGCATGACTTCGTCACCCAGTAAGGATAACAGCCTGTTAAAGGCTTCCTGCTGGACGTGGGTTAACCTTTCCCAATCGTCCTGATTCTTCCTTTGCAGAGGATGCCGTAGCCTACCAACACAGATGTTGGATTGACTACAAGTGCTACCAGATGTAGCCGGTGCGTACACGCACGGTGCGGCTAGCGCACAGAGGAAGACTTTCCTATAGCGGCGATGTGCCGCTACTTAGCCGATACGCCCTTTTAAAAGGGCTTAGTAAGAGAGAACTCTCTTACTCGGGGCCAAGATTCCACTTTGGTTTACTAGTTAGCACAAGCTAACGCCTTAACACAAGGCTCCCTTAATAAGGGGGTATCTAAGGAAGAACGTCCCTTACGCTACTACACTCACTACGCGCGCGACCGGTCGAGGTCGAGCGTCCTGTAGTCTTTGAGTGAAATGTAAACTGAGTGTATATTTAATATGTAATTAGCCTAAATTAATTTAAACTAATGTAAACTATATGTAATACTAAGTAGAACTTACTAAATTCGTAGCTAGCTAAAATGTAGTGTACACCACCGGTGTACTAACACGTGGCTGACTGCCACGCCTCCACCAAGGGCTCCTTCCCTGATTGGTTAAAATAACCAATGGTCCAAAACCTTTCGGATCGCTCAATACTGACCCCAACCGTAGTGTACTCACGTACACCACATACTAAATGTAATCAGAATGTAACCCTGTTACAGTGCCCGCCGAGCAGGGGTATGTGCCGGTGCAACACACCGGGTACAAAAAAAACTAAGTTAACTATTGAAAAATTTTCGGGGCGCGAGCTGTATCCCCGTCTGGGTGCAGGCTACCGCCAATGGGCATACCTCTTCCTGGAGGCAATTGAAATTGGCGAGATCACTTCCGGTTTTGAATGGAGTGAGCGTCTGAAGGTGAATAAATTTGGTGAGCATCTCGAGGACACCGCCGCGGAGTATTTCCGCACGAATATTACTTCGTGGTGGCGGGTGCGCCCGCAACTCATTTACGTCATGGAGCGGATGTGGTTGGGATTAAGGTGAACATATCCCACCACCAAGCTGCTGACTGGTTCGAAATGGAAAAAGATGCAAGGCGCAGCTGGACAGAGCATTATCTCTACCTAGTAGCTCTGGCTCGCGGAAGCGAGTCGAGTGAAAAGTTAATTATCGAAAATATTGTCAAGTACGCTGCGCCGCGACTCAAGGTGATGCTGATGGCGAGGTACGATCCCAGTAGAGAGGACTACCTAGTCCACGCCCAAGAGCTGATTGCCTGGGCAAGAGTTGGAATACGACGCCGTGAAGAGCAAGCCAGCCCTTAAGTTGCAGGCGCATGCCGCACGATCTGGAAGGGCCCGGTGCGCATGCTACACGTGTGGTGACGAGGGGAACATACAGAGGTATTTCCCCGAGAAGCGTCGCAGAAATGGTGGCGGTGGAAGCCAAGGGTCTAGTCGTGCTGGAAGTGACAAGTCGTCAAAGAGTTTCGTTCTTTCTACTATGGAAACCACCGTAGATGCATATGTTAATGCATGTGGTAATGAAAGTGGAAATGAAAACGTTTGGATAATTGATAGTGATGCAAGTAGACACTTAGTTTCGAAAGCAACCCTGTTGTAAAATGCTAAAGATTGTGGTCCCAATGACACTTTTGCATTGCCGAATGGTGATACCTTGAAGTCTACCAAGTTCGGTCGGCTTACGTTGCGGACGTGCGACAAAAGTGAAACGGTCGTTGTCTTGACCGAAGTATACTTCGCACCGCAATTAGCCAAAAACCTGATTTCGCTTGGTCGACTGCGTGAAAAGGGCTGCGCCATTGTCGATGATGGTCACAAGCTGCGAGTGATGCTGAAAAATGAGAAACTTTTCGATGTGACGACCCATGGATCGGTGTTCGTCGCCAGACTGAAGGCCGAAAAGGCTAATGATTTTTCAAAGGATTTCGGAGACATGGTTGCAAACAGTGTGCTGAAAGACGTCGGTTCGGACGTGCACACTGGCAGCTTGCACCATTTCCATGTTCGCCTGGGCCACCTGGCCTATGATACCACCGAAAGATTGGCCAGGGACCCCAGATCTGGTATTGCACTTTCAGACACAAATCGGCCAAATTGCCTCACGTGTGCAGAGGACAAGGACACCAGAAAGGCGCAACCAAAGGCGGATTCAGGAGGAAACGCCCCGATTGACCGAATCGGAGGAGTGATTTGTAGTGATCTCAAAGGTCCAATCGCTACCCGTGACAGGAGCGGCAATCGTTACTTGGTTGTTTTTGTTGACCATTTTTCGAATTATGTGCGAGTGTTCTCAGCGCGCACGAAAGACAAGTCGGCGCAAATGTTCGGGCATTTTATTGCCTGTTTTGAAAATGAATTTTCATGCAGAGTGCATTTATTGCGAACTGATGGCGGCGGAGAGTAGCGGAACGTCGATCTGTTTTGTAAACAGACCGGTATCCGCCGCCAAATTACCGAGCCTGGAAATCCTGCCTCGAATGGCAAAGCTGAGCTCATGAACCGGACCATTTTCAACATGGTCCGGTGCATGATATTCGGGTCTGGTGTACCCTTGACTTATTGGTCGGAGGAGGCTGTGTGTATGCTGCGTACATACTCAACCGCACTCGTACAAGTTCGAATATTGGACGAATTTCGCCGCTCGAAGTGCTGACCGGCAAGCGGCCGGTAGTTAATGACATTGTGGTTTTCGGGTCCCCGTGCATGTTTTGGAGGGACCAGAAGAAGAAAACATTGAGAAAAAAGCTGAACGCGCTCTCATACTGGGCAAGAGCGATGAGACGAAAGGCTTCAAAGTGCTGTTGTTAAAGGACAGGGTGGTCGTGGTGACGAGTAATGACACCGCGATCGAAACGCTCATCACTGAAACGAGCGATAAGTTTACCAAGGTATTGGAAGGTGAATACAATCAAGATCAGGAAGATTTAGCTGAATCGCGCTCGAGAATGACCGATTCATACGTCGATATCAGGGCGTGAAAGTGGCGGAATACCGGAGCCTGCAGCCGCGTCGAAACGCGCCGAAAACGCTAAATAGGGCACACGAAAGACACACAGGAAGTTAAAGAAGACTTCCAAATGGCAGGAGTATGAAGCGTCGAGAGCAATAAGGGCCGTTACAAGTGATGATTTTTCGAAAGCAATTACTGAAAATGGTGGAAATGCTGGAAGCACCCTGTGCGCCTATGCGGTCTGCAAGCCGGATCCGAAAAATTATTGGGAGGCGCACGGTGGTTCACAAACCATGATGTGGAAGCAAGCGGAAATGGAGGAGCTCAAGTCTCTCCAGGATCTGGGAACATGGGACGTCGTGCGCCGCCCCGAGGACAAGGTACCTCTACCGACCAATTGGGTGTACAAGACGAAATTCAGTGCAAACGGGTCGGTCGAGAGGTACAAGGCGAGGTTGGTCACCCGAGGTGACAAACAAGTCTTCGGCGACGATTATCTTTTCACGTTTTCAACGGTTATGGAGTTGAACAACGTAAACTTGCTCCTAGTGTTGGCACAAGTGTGTGTGTGTGGGGGGGGTAGCGGTACGCCATGGCGATGTGCCAAGTGCCTAACCCAAGGCGAATTCAGAAAATGACGTGGAGATATATCTACAAGTGCCGCAAGGCATGGAAATCACGGTGGAAAAACTACGTGATTTTGGGGTGAAATCACCGAAGGAGCTAGCGCTCAAATTGAAGCGAAACCTATATGGTTTGAAACAGGCTGGACGCCTGTGGCACCAGTGTCTATGCTAGACGTTGATGCAGTTAGATTTTGTGCAGTGTGTTACAGACACCTGCATTTTTGTCAAGCACGCAAAGGATGAAACGGTTGTGGTCGGCGCGTATGTCGACGACCTCCTGGTTACTGGAACCAGCGAGAAGATTGTGGAAGAGTTCTTTGCAGACATGCAAGTGCTTGAATTGAAGGATTTTGGATGTGTTACCAAGTTTCTCCGCATTCGGATTCAGGGAGATCCGAAGAGCGGTTACGTCCTAGACCAGGAGGGCAAGATCAAGGAAATTTTAAGCGTGCACAAGTTGGAAAAGATGAATCCGGCCCGAACTCCCATGCTGACGATCGATGAAGCCAAGGAGTTCCAGGAGCTTCTATTAGTGAAACCCAAGGAAAATATGCCAAGCATCAAGCAATTCCAGTCGCTCGTGGGCAGTCTGTTATGGGTCGCACGGTGCACGCGTCCTGACATTTCGTTCGCCGTGCACCGCGTAACACGTAAGACACATGCACCCACGCTGGGCGACTACAAAGTTGTGAAGAGGGTCCTCAAGTACCTTAAGGGAACGAGTGACCTCAAGCTGTCCCTGAAGCATGATGAAGATTTTCCTATGCCACTACACATAATGGTGTACAGCGATGCAGATTTCGCTGCCGACAAGGCAGATCGAAAAAGCGTTTCGGCAATGGTGGTATTTATCAATGGAGTGCTTGTAAATTGGGCCTGCAAGAAGCAGACAGCAGTTGCGTTGTCAACCGCAGAGGCAGAGTCCGTTGCTGCGGCTATGGCTGGAAAAGAGGCGCTAGGATTGCGGGAGCTGGTTGCCGAAATCGGCATACATGAGAAGACATCGCTTATGTTCAAGATGAATAATCAAGCGGCCATAAAGCAATTGGAAGATGAAGCGAGCGCAGCAAGTTCCAAGCACGTGGACATCAAGTTGAAGTTTTTGAAAGACTACACACGGAAGGGCATCGTTTCTGCAAGTCACGTGCCAAGTGAAGAAATGCTAGATGATCTACTGACCAAGGACTTAGGTGCGCAAAGGATTCAAGTGTTGCGTGCAGCTCTAGGGCTGCAGTGATGATGGTACAGCCTCCGGTATTCCAGGAGGAGTGTTGGAAGAGTGTGTAGCCACTTTAGGCTTTGCACTCTTCCGGGATGATGGAATCCCATTGGCTGTCAGGGACAGCATACATTTATGCATATATCGACGGTTACAAGATTAAGTTGCAGTTATTACTGGATAGCTACTTACTTTCCTTTGTGCATATAAACCAGTACACTTAAACTGAACTATCTACGGCTGTCAAACGGCGCTTGCTTTCTTGCCTCTCCCGATGATCCTCCCTTGCTGAAACTTAGTCACAAGGTGAGTATAGATCGCGAGAAGTGTTTAATACTTTTTATTTAAGTTTTTAACACGGACTGCTTTAGGCTTCCGCGCTGAAGCAGGTGGTCGATCATCGCCAAATTTCTGGCGGAATCAGCTAGTGCCTACTGACGCCATTGGCTGGCACGACTTATTGTGTGCATAAGCTCGCAGCGTCTCTTCCAAATCCATAACGTTATCCAAATGCAGAAGTTCCAGATGCTCAGCGAATTCGCGATTAGTCAATGTGTCAAGAAAATGTTGCACATGTTCACGTAAGATCGTAGACGATCCGTCCTTGATCGGCAGCTTGGCTCGCATTCCCGCCTTATTCAACCGGTGAAGATACTCAATAGGAATTTCATCAGATCGCTGCTACGTGTAATAATACTGGCGAGATGCCGATTGACCACTTCCACAGTACTGAGTTTCAAACTCATCAACGAGACTTTTCCATCTTGAGCGAGCAGATCTGCTCAGCTGGCGATGCCAATTGCGCGCCGGTCCTTTTAGCAGATCACCCATGATAAAACACTTCTCATGATCAGATGCTTGATCACGCATAAATGCTGACTTAAGAGGACTAATCCAATTCCGCGCTTGATCTTCATCCATTTCTTTCCCTGAAAATTCTTTTAGATCACTGATCGCAGACATCCGAATTCTGGGAATCGGCTGTTGATCAGGCATTCCAGCATACACTGATGCAACCGGAGCTTGTCGAGGCATAGTGATCGGCTCGTCTGGATCGACTATAATCACGCCGGGATTGTTGATCACGGAACGAATATACAGATTCCATGTCAACATCCTTAACCGACGACGGTCTTTCTAGTTTTTACTGGTGATCACGACGCGAATACGCGGACTCCGTATCAACATCCTTGACCGTCGCGCGGATCTTCCTGGACTTGAATGGTGGCTTTTCGGTCGTACCACTTCATGTGTGTCGCTTTGCCTCTTTCCTCTACCAAAAACCGCCCCATAGCCTTATTAAAGAATGATTGCAGCCGTGGGTCCTTCGATGATTGATCATCTTCTTCCTTGACTGATTGAGGTTCCTTCTTGACAATTGAGAACTTGGCTTCATCATATGGCAGATCGTCATCCGGGTAACCTTGGGTTCCACGCTATCAGCACTGCTCGACTACACTTCAGACACATCGCCTTCGGAAGGAGCAGATTCGTAACAGGATGATCCCGTGTGCTCTGCCGCGTTGATCGACGGACCCGCTTCAATTTTCAGCGGAGAGCGAGGGGTTTACACCTTAGCAGTTCGACCCCCTACAGGTACCAAAAGATCAAACAGCCGATGGGTAGCGGTTTCAACATCTTCTGGGTCCTGATCGAACACTTCTTCAGCATCGTAGGCGCTTGTCGTCAGACCAGATTGCTTGATCAGGCGTATTAGCCCTAATACCAGCCGAAGCATGCCCTTCCAGTCTGTCACTGGCTGATCGACCGGTCCGTTCAGCTCTCCGCTGATCGTGACCCCGAGTAGGCTCATGATCGAATTCGTCAATAAGAAATCTTCCAGTTCTCCTTTTTAAAACTTTCTTTAAAACGTCTTCACCAGATCAGCTTCCGTTGGCGGCGTACTTGATCGACTTTCGCCGCTCTCCGACCCAGGTACCTTCCGCAACGCCTTCGGTTGGTCGGTCTTGTAATAAGTCACCACCGCTTCCAATCCGGATCATTATACACACATGCAATTAGCGAATCATAACTTGTGTTATGATCCGCAAGGGCTCCCGAAGGAGCCTCGGGAGGTGATTGAGGCTTTTCCTCCTTTATCTCATCAGGATACCTCCCCAGTTCCTGATGATCAGCATTTCCTTTCTTCTTCAGACATGACGACGGGGAACTGCCTTTCATCGTCAAAACCACCTCCTTCTTTTCCACTTTGATCTTCAATTCTGCTTCCGCTTCCGTTTTCACGTCCGCATCAGCGCCATCTCGCGTAGAATCGCGGTGATATCCCGCGTCGCCCGAAGATCCGGGCACGCGCACCATTCTGGTGGAGCGGATGATCCGATTTTTTTACGCTTGATCAGGCGTTACCACGGCGCCCGGACTACCGGCTAACGAAGGGGGTTCTCCGTTTCTCTTGTGTGACTGGTCTTGTGTCTTGCTCACCTTGTGTACCCGACGGCTTGGGAGTGGGTCGCTCTTCAGATGACCGGGACGTAGACCCGCAAGATTTCGATGCAAAATAGGGGTAAACGCGTAGTAGATCGACCGGTGTCGATCAGGTGCGATCAGGCGTGATCAGGCGCTATCAGGTGCGATCAGGGCCAATAATCAATGATCTCAAGTTCCTGATCGATATAGCTGATCCATCCCGAGTTGGCGCGAGTTGCGACCAGGTGATCACAGGTTGCAGGTTTAGATCGTCGATCTTGGTGGTGATCAGCGAAGGGGTACTTGATCAGGCAGCGGAAGTCTTCACCACCCGATCACCGAGCCTCTCAAGCTTAGTACGCTAATAGAATACCCAATATACTATGTATTCTACGCTTAAACTTAAGAGGAGGGTCGATCAGCAACGGGCTGATCGACGGTTTCCACTAAAATCTCCCTAGAGTTCCCGTGGGGCGCTTAGAGGAGCCGAACTCCTAGGGGCCAAATGTGGACCAATGGGTAAGAGGTGAGAGCGCACTGCTCGATCACGTTCCCGAAGAAAACCTTTACAACCGAAGAAGCCGCTGACACAGCGGGCGGAGTCTAAGTGCGAGTTTTCAACACTTTACGCCTACCGGGGGGGGGGGGCCAAAAATTGCACTAAGTGGTCCCGCTCGGGACGTAGAGGTGTGTTTTAATGAAGGGAGGCGCTAGTTGCCGTACCTGTAGGTGATCTGAGTGATAAAACGCAAAAGGAGAACTTTATTAGCACTTAATAAAGTTCTCCTTTTTCATCTAATCAATCTACCAATTACCTAATATCAACCAATCAGAACTACCCATTCCATCGTACTCCGTCGACCAGTCGACCTGATCATTCTGTCGTCCGTCGCTTCCGTTAGGTACCCGTACCTAGTCGTCCCTTCTCACGATGTCCCGTCTATGTCCCGTCCATGTACACCACAGTTGTACACACAGCTGTATATAAAGTAGTACACACAATCGTACACACAGTTACACACACGGTTGTGCCCACAGTTACACCCACAAGTATGCACCAAATTTATGGTACACTTCACCACAATGGCTTATCTCTTTATGGAAGCGATTGGTATCGCTAAGTATTCATCTGGTTTTGTATGGACTTAACGTTTGAAAGTGAATAAGTTCGGGGAACACTTTTGGATGGAAGGAACGGTTGCCGAATATTTTTGTTCGAGGTGGCCGATGTCTGACTATTTACATTTCGTCCTGGATCAAATGTATAGCGCTTTTTGGGTGAATATATCTCACCATCAAGGGCTTGAGGTTTGCCTCGAAAACAGTCCAAAAAGACTGGACAGAGAATACCTTTACCTAGTAGCTCTGGCCCGAAATGTGGGTCGTGTAAATTCAACAGGATTATATTAATTTAAGAAATTGGATTTGTATCTATTATTCTAATAGTGATATATGTAGGAACTATTACAGTATTATTTTTATTTGTAGTTATGATGTTGGATGTGAAAGTAAGTAGTGGAAAATATCACGAACTTCGCTGCGCCCCATTTTAAAATTGCGATCATGGCCAGGTATGATCCATTTCGTCAGGATTTTCTGTGTCACGCCCAAGAATGGATAAACTGGCCCCGGAACTGAAAGATTATGTCTTTAAGAGAAGAAAACGAACTTATTAGTTGAGCCTGAGCAAAAGAAGACATGCTATGGATGTGGAAACACAAGCCACATCAAGCGAAATTGTCCCTAAAAAGGGAAAATAAGAAAGGCTATCAAGAAAAGGAAGCTAAAACATCCGATGACACATGGAGTCGTTAGGTCGCCTTATCGACAACGGAAATGGTGATAAAGGCCTCGGTAGGAATAACACTTAACCGGCAAATTAATGAATTATCGACAGCGGTGCTAGCCGGCACCTTATCTCTGACGAGGGTATTCTGGAAGGAGCCGTCGATTATAGACCAATGATGGTTTGACGCTACCAGATGGTGGCACGTTATCTGTCTCTAAAATCGGAAAGATATCGCTGCGCACACCTGGAGATGAGTCTATGATAATCGAATTATCTGAAGTGTATTTCACTCCAAAACTTGCCCCAATTTCATATCCCTTGATAAGTTACGAAAAAAGGATGCACTATAGAAAATAGTTGAAACGATTTGGTTGTTAAGTTAAAATGAAATTTTGTTCCCGATTTAAATTTGTGGAACGATTTTCGTTGCAAATTTGATGCCGAAAAAGTCGAGAGGATGAACTACACAGTTTTCCTGCGTGTTGCTGAATAATGTTGAAGAATGTGCGAAAATGATGAACAAAAGCGTAGCATTCATCATTGCCACGTCCACTCGTTCATTTGGCATACGATGCAGTCGAAAAAAACGCTCAAGGCCCCAGGTCAGGCATGGTCTTGACAGACAATAGCCGATCAAATTGCCTGACCTTTAAGGAAGGCAAGGGAACACAAGAAAGAGGCAACCGAATAAAGATTCGGGAAAGAAATCGTGGTTGATCTGAAGTGAACGTAAAGGTCCGTCACACCAAAGAAAACCATTTTCTTGTTGTGTTTGTGAATTACTTTTCAAATTACGTGCGTGTTTTTGCTGCCCGTACAAAAGATCGAGCAGCGAGAAAGTTTGAGCATTTCCTAACGTGGTTTAGAAACAAATTCGCTGTCGATTTCATGTGTTACGAGCCGACGGAGTGAAGATTACCAAAATGTTGATTTTTTCTGTAAACAAATCGTGGTACCGAGACAGGTCACGGAGGCTAGAAATATAGCCTCAAGGGAAATCCAAGAAAATGAATCGGACCATTTTCAATACGGTTCAGTGCATGTTTTTTTAATCATGTATCCTATGTCGGAGGCGGTAGAGTATTCTTCCTATATACTCAACCGCACTCCGACACGTGTCAACACTGGGAACCTGTACATATGAAATGTTAACTAGAAAACTACCTTCACTGATTGAAAATGACGTTTCAGCTTGCCCGGCATGGTTTTGATGGATTCGAAGAAAAGGCCCTCGCAAAACATGCAGATCCTACCCTAAGTTGTAAAAAATGATGAGACGAAGGGGAAAAAATACACTCAATCAATACAAAGTGGTTACTACCACCCAGCATGTCAGCTATATTGGAACGATAGACAAAAAGCAATCAAAAAGATTGCGAAGAGTCTCAAAAGTCCTGACGAAGAGGAGTTGATAAAACATACAGAAACCCGGAATAAGAATCACCAAGTCAAGAAAAGTTCTGAAATTCATGAATTTTCGAATGGAGATAGAATTCCAAAGACTGAAGTAGGTCCTAGGAAGTCTGGACGGATGAAAAAAAAGACCATCAAGGCGATTTCCTTTGAAAAGTGAAAAAGGAAACAGGAACGGGTGTGTATCAATTGAAGATACGACTAAACCCCAGGTGGAACAAGTTTCGATACCTGGAAGCGCACTATTTTTTTCAGTGTGCGAAAATGTGGTTTCCGAAAATGGCTCCGTGCGAAATTCACAGATCCGAGATATTTCAAGGAATCCCATGAAAGCAGAACTGCTGAAATACGGAAATTCACTGAAGAAGCCGAATTAAAATATTTTGAAGATCTGCGGACCTGGAGGTTGGTAAAAAGGCGAAGGCGACCTAGAAAGGATCCTCGGCCAAAAACTGGGTCTACAAGACCAGGCTACGCTCTGATGCTACCATTGAGAGGTACAAGGCCCGTTTGGTCACTAGAGGCGACAAACAAGTGTTAGGGAATGACTATTTTTCACGTAATTTACTGTTGTGGGATTAACAAGTGTGAAAGATATCCTCGCAATAACTCAAATTCGGGTGTGCCAGAGCGGCATGGTGATATGTCTAGCGCTTACCAAAAGTCAAAAACCGAAGATGGTTACTGAGCTATATATAATATTTTAAAAAAATTAAAAATACTTTTTAAATAATATTTTTTTTGATTTAATATGCAATTGATATCCGTATCCCCCCTCAATTATAGGCGTATCCCCCAATAGAGTCGATTTTGGGCGACGAGTCGTTCCTTTTAGGGTATAATATTTCCAAATATAGCTATAATTTCACAGCTAATTCGTGGTTCATGATTTTTTTGAGAACCAATTATAACATCAAGCAGACATTACGCACTCTTTTGGCTACGCCATTGCGTGCCTGCCCCGAGCGCAATATTTTTGTTTTCGATAATGTGCAGTCACTACACGATGCCGCATTGCCTGTGTCAGACGTATTGCTGGACCCTCTTAACGGAAAACGTGCTCAGTTCCAGCTTTACGTGGATGGCAAAGCCAGTCGAGTCTTTGACTGCACCAATTCCGTTTTCCTGCTTCTGTTCAAAGTCACATCCAGCAAAGTATCCTTAGGTGAAGGAAAGAATAGCTCAAGGTTGCTTGATAATTGGCGCGAATTTTTGAT
Organism: Peronosclerospora sorghi; assembly: GCA_026184515.1. Classification (NCBI taxonomy): domain Eukaryota; phylum Oomycota; class Peronosporomycetes; order Peronosporales; family Peronosporaceae; genus Peronosclerospora; species Peronosclerospora sorghi. Next base: position 32,022,251 of record CM047587.1, on the reverse strand, counting down.
GCAACGGTGGGCACATCCCGGAGGATTAATCGAAGAATTCACGCCTTAGGCCTTTGTTGGAAGAATAACTGATGCAGTGGAAGTGTTTCCACTTAAAGGAGATGGAATATTAGATGCGATATATGATGAGTTCAAGCTGTCCCCTGAATGGCGAAAATGTGCGAAGTGCAGTTTAACGACTTGCAAGACGAAGTCATTAAGGTTGGAGGATCCACAAGAAGATATGCTCAAGCTGCGCTAGGTCTAGAAGCTGAAAAAGCTGCTGCTGCAGCAGCCATTATTCCTAGAGCAATAGCTATGAATTCAATTCCAGCTTTTCTGCTGATTCTCACACGTGCCAAGCGCTGGAATGGTGAAACAACAAAGGTGAGAGAACGGCGCATTATCCATCGACGCAGTAGCGGGAGCAGCAGTTCTCGTCGAAAGAAGAAGAAAGCGCGAAAGTGAGCTTAGCTGCTAAGTAGTGGTTGAGTTTCGAATGAAAACGAAGGGGTCTCGAGGTTAAAACACTAACGTATCCATTGCATTCGATGATTCGTTTCTATCTATTTGTCAATCTATTTGCCAGCTTAATCGCCATCGCCTCCGCAGCAAAGCGACGAAGATTCATTTCAAGTCCCGCCATAGGGAGATCAAACACTTCCTAGGTGTAAAAATGTTTGCTCTTGTTCACGTTTCGTTAGCCATAACAGTTTTGTGACTTCGGAAATTCAGGTTTTGCGTTGTATCTCTCAACGTGGTAATCATCTTGCTTCAATGCATTGCTGAACGACAGCATGTGCGTCCATACGACAGAATCTGGGTATCCGGCAGGCTCGGGAGGTTCCAGCGTTGACGGTGAGGTCTCTGCAGCCCAAGCAATGGCATCTTTCTCAGACCACGTCGGAATCTCCTTACCCTCCCGTCGAAAATTCTGTCGAATATCTATTTTATTCCGTGCCAGCGCAACAGCTCGAGATTTGTAGCTGATTTCTTCACGAAGTGGCTCGCCCATGAGCTTGTGTGAGTCGCGGTGAAGAAACACTACGTCACCTTTAGGGTCATGTTGTACCATGGTCAACCCTCAAAACTTCCATTAATAATTTTGCCAGCTATCGCAGGCGGCGTCTTAATCAGGTGGAATGGAGCGTCAAGCTTGAGCCATGAAATACGAAAGAGATCTTTGTCTCCATGGACGAGTTTCATAGTGTCAAAAAATGATGGCTGGTAAAAGGAATAAAACTTGACGAGTTCTAGTGCTTGCGCATGACACCGTCGATCGATAAGGATCTGATCGCTTTCCTGCTCAAACATGTCGACGAACGGCGTGTCAATTAGCTCCCACAAAAGCGACTGATTATGAATATTAAAGATGGTGTGCTTGGGAGCGACACTTTGGGGGGAATACGCTTATAATTGAGGGGGAGGGATACGGGTAGTAATTTGGGGGGATACGGGTAGTAATTTGGGGGGATACGGATATCAATTGCCTTTAATATATTCTAATAAAATATTTAAAATTGGAGTTTTTTGTATTCTATTTTTTTCATTTTTATTATAAATTGACTTATTTAAAAAATACTTCAAAAATAGAACAATAAATTTGATATGAATTATTAAAAAAATATATTTCTTTTTTAAAATTACACAATTATTATTAACTAATGAATATTTTAATTGGTCGGAAAAATAATATGAAACTAAAAAAAGATAAATAAAAGAAGTTAAAAAAATAAAAAATATATATTTTAATTCTAATAAATTTAATTGTAAATACGTAATTTTTTTATTTTTTCTCATGTATTCTATATAAGGCTACTCGGTGAAATTGGTAAACACGATAGATTTAAAATGTATTCCTTATATATAGGTTATTGGTTCAAATCCAATAGTAGGTATTTGTGGAATCTAGGGATGAACTATAATTGAAATTACAAGAAATTTGTATGGTTTGAAACAAGCTGGAAGGCTCTGGCACCAGCGCTTTGTGAAACCTTACAAGGAACTGTGGAGGAGTCGAGTTCAAAATCGAACACGGAAGTGTCCTGAACCCGATTACCATCGTGCCCAGCCGACCAACTTACGGGGGGGTACCCCGCGAACCTTCGCCTACACTCCGATCGGATGACCGATCTGTAGTGCAGGACACCTGTTCCGATTTACTTTGACAATCCGGCCGAACAAGACCCCTCACCTTGGACGGAAAGGCCCGATCACATGGGGCAGGGTGTATCTAGGGCGGAAATATTCACCCTAAACACGTCAATGTCAAACGATATAGTTAATCCAATATATTTTCAGGGCAGATCGCGTATAGCTGATCGTAGAGACCAACCAAAACGAGAGATTGATAGACGAATAAGGAGCAGCTAAACAAACGTATTCAATAGCTTGGGGATCCACCAACGAGATCTCCACGTAATCTTTCCAATAATAGTAACCTTTCCAATTGTAGTAACCTTTCAATTAATAGTAACACATTTCCAACGTGTGTGACCTGAAAGTGAGTGCTAGTGTTGACTACGCGTTCCCGTCGTGGGACTTCCGGCGGTCCAAGTGCGTCTGTAACGCGTCCCGTCCGGGTAAGTTGAGCTGGAGGGGACTCTGTTATGTGGTGGAGTCAAGTGCGAAATCGAAAACATTAGCACCGATAACCTGACTACCACCATCACGCCCAGCCTTCCAACTTTCGGAGGGGGTACTCCGCGGACCACCACTCGAGATCTGGTCCGATCGTCCGCTGCAAGCAGACGACCGGTCGTCATCAGAACCCACTTGGTCCGATTGTTTAGTGTCCATCTCACCTTGTGTACCCGATGGAATGGTCTAGTTACACACTCGGTGGATCGGGATCGCAGATTGGATCGAAGAGGTCTTGACTATAGAAGACCGATCTGGGTAGGTATCTCTGTAGCGGAACTCTTCACCCCTGACACAAACAGACCAAAAATACTTCCAAGATATAACTTCCAATAGGACGATCGTCCAAACGATCAAGACCTGACCAATACGAAATAATAGAGGGTAGACCGACCGTTCCGGTCTAGCCCCTGACCAATACGAAATAAGACCAAAACCGGTCTAGTTTCCAACCAATATTAAAACAAACCAATATGTCCGCGTAAAGACCCAATATTCTCGTGAAACTCCACAAACGATATCTCCACACCAAGACCAATCCAGTGAATAGCACGTTCCAAACGTACTTGAGTTGAGGTGTTGAGATCGCCAAATCGTACTCCCGTCGAGGGACTTCCGGTGGGCCAAAGTGCGCGTGCGGCGCGTCCAGACCGGGTATAATGGGCGAGAGGGGATAATTCGACCCTCTGCCCCCAAACACTCCTCGGCGGGCGGAGGCGAATAGTGTACGAAAAGGGAAGAACGGCGACCCCTAGCTGTGGTGTGAACCAAGACCAGAAGAGGTTTCAGCCACTTATCCGAAAGCTAAAATATTTCCTTACTTAAAGGTATAACCTCTGTCCTAAAAGGTAAAACCACAACTAAAATACTAGTACCATAGTCCCTAAATGTACCCCCACAAAAATGTGTAAAATACCCAAAGTCGGGTGACTCACCAAAACTTGCGTTCTTGACACTTCTTGAGTCTGAACTGAGCTGAAAAGCCCCCCCTTGTTTAAACCAATCCGAAATTAGGCCAAATGCCTTGACAAAACTTGACCAGAAGTGTGCCAAATTTTGGGCACGCTTCTCCACAGCCGCCCCTGAGTCAGACCGTGTCGCACAACGACAACGGTCTGACCTCGTCCATCAAATTCAGTTGAACCTTGGTTATTCAGACTTTTCCGACAACCATCTTCTTCATCCGTTCCAGGTACTTGCACTGCTGGACTTGACCTTCTTGTATTTCCTTAACGACCGTTCTTGTAGGCACCTCGCATACCACGTCATCGCATGTCACTTCGCCCGTCCTGTCGGTCCGGTCTGGCAGCCCCCATCGTTCTACTGCACCTCATACATCGGCAGGGCATCAGACCGGGACCGACGCGCAGTTGCAAGACGCACTTGAAGAGATCGCACGTCTCCAGGAGCAGATTGCTCAACAGGCGACACAACGTAAGCATGCATGTCCGGTCTTCACCTTGGACCTGTTCTAACATTCGTTTGTCTTCAGCCCGTATACCTCCAGCCCGTATACCTCCTGGCATCAGCAAGGCGATCAATGCCCTGCTTGCCGCCGATCGGCAGTCGAACACGCATGACCTCCATCTGCGTCAGATTTTGACCGGACTAATAAACGCGCGCAATAGGTTGACCCGCTTGGAGGCTCATCAGCTTCATCTTCAGGAGCAGCTTGTGCTGGTCCAACAGCAGCAAGCAGAAGACCTGCTTGACCAGACCACGTTGAGCATTCAAAGCGACGACCTCTAGAGGCGTCTCACTGAGCTCCAAATTTCGATTCAAGACCAGACCGAGGAGGTCCAGTCTTGTGAACGCAAGTCGAACGATTGGACGCAGGCAGCGAACGGTCGTCGGGCGGTATAAAAAGTATGTCATCAGCGCTTGGTTGACCTGTTGCGTCCTCGTCGGCATCCGGTTGCTGCCTCCAGCGTAGACCGGTCTGCGTCGGCCGCCTTGGTGGACCTACACCGGGACCAAGACCAAGGCCGTTCATTGGCCGAAATTCCCCAGCCCAAAAGTCTAAGAAGCGCGCGGACGCGCCGCGTCCCTCGAGGGCGCGGGGCAATGCGCGCGACCCTGAACTCGAAGGGAAGCGTGCGATGCCTCGTAGGCGAGCCAAGATACAGGCGCCCCTCGTGAGCCCAAGCTTGGACGAGGATGACGACAGTAACATCTCCAAAAAACAAGCGCCCTCGACCGCCGGTGCTGACCGTGCCAAGTATTCAGAGGTCTCGTCCTGGGATGACTCCGGCGAAGACTCCGGTGATTCGGAGTTTGCTGTCCCCATCCCAACCAAGTCGCGAACAAGTCCACATGAAAGTTTTGTTCAAGTTGCATCGACTTCGGAGCAGACCAAGAATACCGGCCCGCATGGTGGCGTTCCACCACCTCATGCGTCGACAAAGTCAACACCTACGGTCTTGCCTGGGACGTCCAAGCTCCACAAAGATGCTTTGTTGGCCAACGTAGCAATCGACAGTTCTTCCCTTCCGCCACGAACGCGTGAGGATACTTTGCCGTGGTCGCCAGGGCAGATCGGTTGTTTACGCCGGTCCCCTGACCAAGCAGCTCCTGGCCCGGTCTTTTTCTCGTCCAGACCATTGGATTCTCCCGCCGGCGAAGAAAGTTCCTGCCTGTACGCTGACGAGCCGTGGAAGATTTTCGAGCATCCCAAGCTGGGTTCATCTTCCACTCGACTCCGTGGGCCAATGCTTTCATGAGTCGGGTGAAATATTTTAACAAGACTCACGCTCAAGCCATCTGGGAGGCATCCCACTATCTGGTGCTTCCCCCGGAACGAGTTCGGCAAGACCCTGGCTTGGCGACCATCCAGAACAAGCGCAAGCGGCGTCGGATCAGAGCGGGTGAGGCCTGGCAGTCCCTGTGCCAATATGTTTTGGACGGGATGCTGGCCCACGAGTGCGACGTCGATGTGTTCTTATATCCAGTTGTACTTCATATGCCGCGGCGTCGCGTCGAGAGGACCCTGCTGCTGGCTGACGGTGGAACATGGTACCCCGGTCTTGGGTGCACTACACCGGTATTGGACCTCAAGGATGCTTTGGTCCAACTAGACCAACAAGAACCTTGGCGTAACCAGTACCAGGACCAAGTTGAAAAGCATCCGTCGTTGACCGTCGGCCGTCTGTGGGGTGATGGCAAGTGAGGTCGTAAGTAGTCGACCAGATAACACTTAATATATATCATCGCTCATTTTCACATGTTCGGTCATCAAATCACTTGAGCTAATTCCACCACTTTCTCCAGAGTTGCACTAGACACGTTATCACCAACCGTTCCACTTACATCGCGAAAAAACAATCCACGTTCGTCACTCCACTATTCCAATTCGTCACATATTCACAATACACAAGACACAAGACCTTCCACCTCTTCACATCGGTCGGGAAGACCGATGCTACTGCATGTCTTGGTCTTGGTCTTCATGGGTCTGCATCACTGCGAAACGGTTCCGACTGACTCGGTCCCGTTCGAATTCTCGTAGTAGTGCTCCACAGTTCAGGTCGGACTCATCGATCCAAGTTGTTTCATCATGGTCCTTCCATCGGACCAGATATTCTCGGTGGGTCCGGCCGAACCTGGTCTTCTTGACTGATCGGACGTCTAAGACCTTTTCCACTTCAAATTCGTCCTTCTCCAGCGGTCGTTCCCAACTGTCCTCCGGCAGTAATGCTTCATCGAATTCAAACCGTTCTGCCTCGTCTACTAGACAGGGCATTTTGGGACGATGAGGAAATTCTCGGACCAGTTTTAACTTGGACACATGTACGATCGGGAAGACCTTGTAGTCCGTGCCGGTTGTTACTAGACGGGCAGCGTGTTCACCAATCAGCTCGGCAACACGGAAAGGACCGTTCCACATGTGAGCCAGATTCTTCGCATAGCCCTCCTTCACTCGGTCTAGGTACAACCATACCCTCGCCCCTGGTTCTATACCGTGGGGTTGGACCTGGTCGTTGTTCCGGTCTGCCTGGTCTTGTGTAGCTTGACGTAACTTTTCGTTGACAATTTCTCTTGCATGCTGGTAATGTTTCTGGACCTGCATGCGCCAACGTCGAGTATCACGATCGCGGGTCCGATTGCAGCCAATAGGTATCGCGGCTTCAAGAGTGGGCCGGGGGTCCCATCCATACGAAAGATAAAAAGGCGTTTCTCCTCGGACCCGATCGGTCGACGAGATGAGTGCCAACACCTGCCTTTCTGCGTATTCGTCCCAATCGCGCTGGTCTGGATCGGCAAAGTACATCTTGATTGCTCTTGTAATAGTTTGTACCATACGTTCAGCCGATCCATTCGCTTGCGGACGATATGCCATCGTCGCGCTCTGTTTCTGGCCCAGCATATTGTTAAACGACCGGAACACCTCGGCCATGAAACCGGGTTCTCGGTCGTGTCTGATGACCTCGCTGCCGCCGAACCTTCGGAACACGCATTCTTCGTAACTTTTGGTGATCTGCTCGGCAGACCGGGACGCACTTGCCTTCGCAATAACTAGACCGGTGAACAGGTCTACCCAGATCAACAACTCAGTATTGTCATATGTTGATTTAGGCAGCGACGGTATGTGGTCCATCGCTATGACCTGGAAAGGGTAGGTAGCTTCGATATTTCCGGGCGATCGCCCCTTGATTACCGGTCTACCCTTTCCGGTCTCGCAATCCGACAACAACCCACATATTTCTGTACACTTCGGAAAAGACCTCTCCAGTGAAAGTGGGACCTGATCTTGTGATACGTTCTGCCTATGCCCTGATGTCCCCCTTCTAGACTCACATGGTAGTGATGGAGGACATCCGGCTGCAGCAACTCAGGTATCACCGATTTCGACAATCGGTCCCGGTCTGCACTGTCTTGGTCGGCATCGCGGCAGTAATATAGTAAACCATCCTCATCCACTTCGTAACTGTCTGCGATCTTGGCACATTCTTTCGCTTGACCATTCGTCAACTTAGACAATTCACCGCGCAGGTAGGTCTTCAAATTCACAATCCATTCTTCTTCGTCATGCGCCTTGAGGATCCGTTCTGCCCTTAGTCGTTGCACAACAGATTCACTCAACCGTTCCTTTGGGAACGGTTGGTGGGACTTCCGAGCTTTCGGTCTAGTCGCGACCATCACATGCACCTGGTCCGGAGCGTTCTTGGGTCCGATCACCTCGGGGAGCCTGTTTATATTCATCAATTCATCAAGAACGGCCTCCTCGGTGATCGTAGCCCCGGTCTGGTCTCGCATGGCCTTGGTCGCGAGGTAGTCGACGCTTCTGTTCCAGTCCCGTTTCGCGTGCAACAGCTCGTGGTTGGGATGGTCTTTCAATGCCTTCATTGCCCGATCATTTAACGACCTCAGCCGTGGAGCCTTGCAGTCGATCTCTCCGGTGATCTGCCTGATCACTAGGTTGGAGTCACCACATATGATGACTCGCTCCTTCTCTTGCGACGACAGCAGGTCCAGACATAGAAGTAGACCTCTGTACTCCGCCTCGTTAACAGTAATATCCGTCGTGAAATCGGCAGCGGCTGCAACTATAGACCATTGTGGCAACTTCCACAATATGGCACTATAGGCGCCGACCTTCTTCTTCACGCTTGCTGATCCGTCAAAAATTAAGACCAAGAGCTCTTCATCATGGTCGACGGTCGGTGGCGGTCTTGAAACTGACTGCCGAGGTTGCTTCCTCGGGGCAATCGCTATCAATGCCTCGTCCACTTCAGACCGAGGGGTGATACTGGCAGCTAATGTGCCCAATATCTCTTCCTCGCCCCTGGTGCACTTAACGACCTCGAGGGTCCACTGCGACAAGACCGCCGACCATCTGCCTAGACGTCCGTCCATCCCATTGTCTGATAATAGCCAGTCCAAAGTAGACCGCCTTGACAGGACCTTTATAGGTCGGCCGACCAGCAGGTTGTAACACACATCTAGAATTCGTAGCAACGCCAGAGCTTCTTTCTCGACAATTCCATAGTTCACTTCATTTGGCTTCAGCGTTCTGCTCGTGAACGTGACCGGATGGTACACGCCATCGTGATCTTGCACTAAAGCGGCCGAGATAGCCCACTTACTGGCATATACGATAAGGTCGGCACTTTTTCGGGAGCGAAATGCTTGAGAATCGGTGCCGTTGCCATCTTAACCTTCAACATACCAAAGGCAAACTGTGCATGCTTCTTATGATCTTCGGCCTCCACTTGCGGACAAACTGCAGCAAGACCAGAGTCGGCGCCCTCCTGTAAAGTTGCCCGGTCTTCTTCGCGCAACATATGGTAGTCCACTTCCCGGAGCTCATACAACACAGCCGCGTAGATAGCAAAATCTTCGATGAAGCGGTTGTAGTAGTTAACTTCCAAGGAAGGACTGCATTGGCTTCAGAGACTTGGGAAACGGGAGGTTGCTTAACGAATCCAGGTCCTTAGGATTAGCCTCTAGACCATTGTTCGAGACCATATGACCTAAAATAGGCGACCTTGGACATACCCCAAAAACTTTTTATGGCGCTGATAGATAGGTTCCACCGGTCGCATGTCTCCAACAATCGTTCAACCTTCTCGCACAGATCGTTCCATGACGAGGCAGGTATCAGAATGTCGTCGATGTACGACCGCCTCCCTAGAACGGACGGTCTTCTTTTCCGATCGGGTTCACCCTTTGTAAACACATCATAACTTTCGGCAGGGTCCCGATCGATCTTGATTTTGAAGTGTCCGTACAGTGCGTTGTCTATCAACCTTTGATAGATCTGGGGTGCGTTCTTCAGACCGAACGGCATACGGTTCCACTCGAAAAGACCAAACGGTGTCACAAATGCGGAAATCTCACGGGCTCGATCAGTCATCGAGACCACCCAAAATCCACTTGCCATGTCCAGAGAACAATACCACAAGGTCTTGTCCAGGTCTTCCAACAAATCATTAATCAGCGGCATCGGGTACACCATAAGTTTAGTTAACCGATTTACCAGCCGATAGTCGATGAACAACCTAATGTCTACGCCGTTCTTCTTGATGACAATTACGATCGGCGAGGCCCATGGCGAGGTCGACGGTCTAATAATCTTGGTAGCCAACAGTCCTTTGATAAGATCAGAAATCTTTTCCCGGTACTGTGGCGCCACGCGTCGACACCGCTGGGCAATCGGCTTGGCATCTCCAACGTCAATATCGCAAATCGCACCACGGGCTGCAGGTGGTAAGGCGTTGCCCTTTCCGATCAGCAGATGTCTTTTCTTCCATATGATATTCTTTAACTGCTCGATCTGGTCTGGACTGTTAAGGTCTTGATCACCCACTTGTAAATCATCCATTGTAACTTCGGGAGAGTCGGCAGACACTTCAGGGAGGATTGCCATTTGGCTTTCCAGCTCCTGAATGTACTGTTCCCCGCCTTCATGTATACAGACTTTTTCATCTTCTGGGGTGATATAACCTATACCATCTGGACCGGCTGAACGCCCCTGGTCTTGATCGACGGGCTGTACTTCACTGATATCGGTCTGATTAGGAATACCGTCATGGTCCGACCTAGCAACTTCATGTTCCCCTTCTTCCGTTTCTTGCTCCGCTGTCGCCTGGTCTTGTTCTGACACCATGTTGACTAGCCTCGGCTCGTCTACTTCATGGTCCACCGTTCCTGGTGACTGCGGCGCCTTTCTTCGGACCAACATCTTTTTTGGGGTAACATAACTTGGTCTTTCCACTAAAGGTGAGGTATCCTCTTCCACCGACCCATCATCGCTGATAAGATCGGTGGTCGATTGGTACGCCAGGTTTTGCCACTCGACATACCGCCTCGACCCAATCGAGACGAACCCCATCTTCCTTGGTACCTTCACTTCTGCTAAACATATGCCGACAATAGTGTTATTGTCCAGTGTCAGCGGCTTGTCACCGATATTGGTAACACGGATAAAATCACGTCGACCAGCACTCTTTACGAAGGTCGAGACCCACCTATCGCCCCTGGTCAACCACAACTTCCTCGAACGAAAACCTTTCTCAACCGGGATATCGGCAGACCGACCAACTGGGATAGTGAGGTCTTGGTCCCACCGGACCAGATCGGTATACGAACCATACAGAAGTCTTCGACCAGCCAACTGGACATGGACCTTATCCGGGAGCGTAAGCACTCCATGTGACAGGTCTAGGCGAATACCAGCTGGTACCATGAAATCCATTCCTAGTAAAGCGTCTTGACCAGCCAACTTGCCAACCCAAGAGCTGAAATAGTAGACCAGCGATCCCGACAAAGTAATTTTCACACTTGTTCTTCCTTCTGTCATATAAGAGTTTTCGCCGATCCCGACGCATTCTTGTCTCTGGGTATCGTCTATACGGCATCAGACCTTACGAGCAAAGGCGGAGTCGATTATCGATACTTCAGATCCAGAGTCGAACAACATCGTCGCTTTCTGGTTATTAATCTTGCCACAGGCTTTCGCCTGCTTGAACCATTTATCAGGCGCGTGATACTTCCAGTATCCGCGGGATTCTCCAGGCAGCAAGTCCAACTGCATAACCACCTTAGTCCGGGAGTACTCATCGGTCTTCAGACTGTAGACCGGATGGTCTCGGTTAACGCAATTTGGAATAGAACGTGTATTGTCGGTCTTATCCTCCTTGCCGACATATGCATAGATGTGAACCGTAGAACGCTCGGCTCGGTCCAGATTCCAACCTGGCGAGCGTTCTAGTTTAACATCTTTTCTGCGTCCGGCGGCAGCATCCCCGCGTGCTTGTCCGGCACGTACCACTTATGCATCATGTTAAAAAAATTCTTCAATCTTGCAGTGGCCGGCCTCGTGGATCTCTCCACATGACTTGTATACGAAGAGGCAGTGGTCCGTCGGGTGGCCGCGTCTCTCGCACTTCTTGCACACCATTTTCTTCCAGCAGTTTGGGCCATCATGTTTGCTCGACCCACAGTGGGAGCACTTCTGACGAGGTCGGTCTGGATCGGACTTGCTTCCGTTCCTTCCCTTCCGGTCCACCTGGTCGGACTTCGACTTGGTCTTCGGGGCAGGTCCCGCAACATAGACGTAACGATACTGGTCTTCATCCGATGAATCCTGGCGGGATGGACTTTCACTTTCCCCTTCCGATCCCGTGCTGTCATCAGCTACAATTGCCTTGACCGCTCGGGTCGGTCTGGTCCAAGATCTCTTGACCGGATCGGTCTGGGTCTTGGAACGATAGCGACCTGATCCACCAGCGGTCTTCGCTCTCATACTACGCGACTGTTGTAACGTCCGCAGGGTCTGTTCGACTTCGCCCGCATCCTTAAGACTCAGTAGAGTAAGATGGTCCGCCAGTTCTTGGTCGTCAAGGGTACTAATATAGTGACCCACATGTTCTAAGGCGGCACCGTTCGGCGGGTTATTCTCTTTGATTGTTATGCCGGCGCGAAGTGCATCCACGTTCAACCGATGCATATACTCGATCGCTGTTTCGTCGGCCCGCTTCTGCATATGGTGGTACTTACGGGCGCTTGAAAATCCGGAGTTACAATATTGACCTTCAAACTCCGCACATAACAGGTCCCAGTCAGAACGGACGCCCCGACCCAACTGTTGAATCCAGTCGCATCAGGTCCTTTTAACAAATCCCGGAAGATTAAACAACGTTCGCTTTTTGGGGTCTGGTCTCGCAGGAACGCAGACTTGACCCGACTGAACCAAGACCGGGCCTGGTCTTCATCAGCATCCTTGCCGGTGAAGTCCTTGAGGTCGGTCGTCGCGGCCATACGGATGCGCGGAATCGCAGCAGATCAAAGTCGTAGGCAGTATTGGAGGCTAGGTTAGCCTTGCGCACCTTGCCTGCCCCTGTACCATCTGACCCACCGTGGTCGTCAAGACCGCCGACCGACTCCATATCACAGTCACTTGTCTTGCTTGGTCTACGCGGTCTTTCCGGTTGCGGCTTGCGCCTTCCCTTGCCGGTTGGTTGATCACTTCTAATAGGCTTATCCACAGATGTTACCGATTCCATATCCACATCTTTGCAAACATTGACACCTTGACAGTTAGACCAGTCTTGGACATGTGGGCGCATAGGTGGTCTAACCCGTTCTTCTATGAAACGTTGCATCATCGTCTCAAACATAGCTTGGACGTTAGCTGGAGTCATGGGCAACGTGTTAATACCCTCCTTCTGCGGAACTGAGGCCTGTGGGGGTCGCTGGGGCCCCGACTGGCAAGAAGCCCTTTGCTGCCGCATGCCCTTTTTTTGTTCAGACTGGGCATGGTCCACCCCCATGGTCATCCGCTCGACACCGGTCTCCAACTCTGATGAGCTGTTCGAGGCCGGTGGAGACTGATAGACTTATTCATCATCGGAACCAATGTCAACAAGCTCTGTTGAGGCTTTGGAGACCTTCATTGCCGTGGTGGGAGTTGGGCGGCGAACCGCCCCCACCAGTGGCACCAAACGGTCGTGGAGGTCCGACATCGACGCCTCCAGTCTCCAAGCATCAAATTCAAACAATTTATTGACACCGGCGGGGTTCTGCATTTTAATGCCAACCTCCGCCAACATGGCCACCAAATTCTTGACGAGCAGTAATGGTCGATCACTCTGGATCGGCTCGGTAGTGGGATCGATAAGACGGTCGGGGATATGGAGGTCCAACACCCGAAAGACCTGGTTTTGGCGAACAAAACGCTTCAATTCAAAAACATAATACATCTTGTCCAGGTCTTGTTCGGTGATAGCCTCATCCCCGACTTGCGACTTTTCTACGAGGTCGTCTTCGTCGGCCGGCATTCCCAACCCTTTCTTGGGAATCTTGGGGACCTTAGGGACCTTGGGGAGGTTGGTCTGATCGTTCTGATCAGCCTCCAAGTATTTTTCGTCTTTTAATATTCCATAAACTTTTTTATGCACATAGATAGGATCAGGACCAAGGTCCTGATCCTTTCCAGAACTATAGCAAGACCTGCTATAGTCCCGATCGGCTCCGGTGGGAGCCTTTTGGGGAGGAAAAAACTTATTAATCCCGATCTGGTCCTCCGCCAGGCCAGATCGGACATCACCATCTTTATCAACAACGAGAACGTAAGGCGATAGCCTTTCCTTACGTCCTCTCCAGAACGACTCCATATTCAAATCATTCAAATCTTCGAATCCAATTTTTGATGGAAAATCCTTACGGTGATATCCACGATCACCAAGTGATCCGGGCACGCGCACCATTGTGGTGGAGTCAAGTTCGAAATCTAAAACATTAGCATCGATAACCTGACTACCACCATCGCTCCCAGCCTTCCAACTTTCGGAGGGGGTACTCCGCGGACCACCACTCGAGATCTGGTCCAATCGTCCGCTGCAAGCAGACGACCGGTCGTCATTAGAACCCACTTGGTCCGATTCTTTAGTGTCCATCTCACCTTGTGTACCCGATGGAATGGTCTAGTTACACACTCGGTGGATCGGGATCGCAGATTGGATCGAAGAGGTCTTGACTATAGAAGACCGATCTGGGTAGGTATCTCTGGGGCGGAACTCTTCACCCAGACACAAACAGACCAAAAACACTTCCAAGATATAACTTCCAATAGGACGATCGTCCAAACGATCAAGACCTGACCAATACGAAATAATAGAGGGTAGACCGACCGTTCCGGTCTAGCCCCTGACCAATACGAAATAAGACCAAAACCGGTCTAGTTTCCAACCAATATTAAAACAAGCCAATATGTCCGCGTAAAGACCCAATATGCTCGTGAAACTCCACAAACGATATCTCCACGCCAAGACCAATCCAGTGAATAGCACGTTCCAAACGTACTTGAGTTGAGGTGTTGAGATCGCCAAATCGTACTCCCGTCGAGGGACTTCCGGTGGGCCAAAGTGCGCGTGCGGCGCGTCCAGACCGGGTATAATGGGCGAGAGGGGATAATTCGACCCTCTGCCCCCAAACACTCCGCGGCGGGCGGAGGCGAATAGTGTACGAAAAGGGAAGAACGGCGACCCCTAGCTGTGGTGTGAACCAAGACCAGAAGAGGTTTCAGCCACTTATCCGAAAGCTAAAATATTTCCTTACTTAAAGGTATAACCTCTGTCCTAAAAGGTAAAACCACAACTAAAATACTAGTACCCTATAGTCCCTAAATTTACCCCCACAAAAATGTGTAAAATACCCAAAGTCGGGTGACTCACCAAAACTTGCGTTCTTGACACTTCTTGAGTCTGATAGGCTGAAAAGCCCCCCTTGTTTAAACCAATCCGAAATTAGACCAAATGCCTTGACGAAACTTGACCAGAAGTGTGCCAAATTTTGGGCACGCTTCTCCACAGTTAACCCTCCGCTCCCAAAGACTCCGCTGTAGGAGGGGGCGGATTATGCGTAAACCAAAGAAACAAGAACACAGACACTAGGCGGAAGGCGGGGGCGACTTATGCGTACGTAAGAAAAACACAGACTGTATTTTAGTATCCACTAAAAACCTAATATGTAAAATACATGAAACATCGTGTTACTCACCTAACACCCCGTACTTGACACTTCTGACACACGATTGGCCCAACATCCTCTCCCGTTTTAACCAACCCGATCGCTCCAAACTGATTGGCGGTATACCGGTACAAACTGATCGCATACTTTCTTTTACACTTCACCACAGAACGGAACACATGTGGTTTTGCTAAGAAGTTGAGCAATGCCACTATTTTGATCGGAAATTACGTCGACGACATTTGGTCACGGGGACCACGATTGATTTTTTCAAAAAATGGAAATTCTTGAATTGAAAGATTTGGGTGACGTTGTGAAGTTTTTGGACATTAGAAATGCCAGAAGGCCTAGTGGAGGTTTTCGGATGGACCAAGAAGCATCTACCGATGAAATACTGAATCATGGTTTCAATAAGGTGAACCCAGCAAAAACACCTATACCGGCCGAATGTATTAAGGAGTCCGAAGAACTACTGCCTATCAAATCTCGCGAGAAATCATCTTGCGTGAAGAAAATTCAGTCTTTGATCGGAAGTCTACTGTGGATATCCCGTTGTACACGACCGGGTCTTTTCATTTGCTAAGCATCTAGCGACGATACGAACACATGCACTCGCTCTGTGAGATTACAAGGCAGAGAAGCGGGTGGTGAAGTATCAAGTACTTGAAGATTCACCTGAAGCAAGACGAAGATTTACCGATGCCAATTCGCATTATCTGCTATA
The DNA here is from genome assembly GCA_026184515.1 of Peronosclerospora sorghi. NCBI lineage: Eukaryota > Oomycota > Peronosporomycetes > Peronosporales > Peronosporaceae > Peronosclerospora > Peronosclerospora sorghi. The sequence goes on along the minus strand of CM047587.1, from coordinate 32,006,440 downwards.
TGGATGAAGACTTATCGGCAGACGAGATGTACCGGAAAAGTGCTAGCATTGCTTTGGTTTACGCTAATGGGTTTTTGATTCGTTCGCAGTGCAAGATACAAAGTTTTGCCGCACAATCTACTGTAGAAGCCGGACTTGTTGCAACAGCAGTGGGTAGTAAAGAAGCGCTTGGATTGAAAAAATATTTTCAAAATTGGAATGCATACGAAGTCGCCTCTTCTGTTGAAGATCGATAATGAAGAAGCCATCAAGAGTGTCGAAACTAGTGCTGGAAGTACAAAGCTTATCGACATAAAGTTGAAGTTTTTAAAAGATTATGCAAGGATGGACTTTGTGAAGGCAACTCACGTACCAAGTATGGAAATGATTCCAGACCTATTAGCGAAGGATCTTAATGCGCAACGGATTCAAGATTTACGAAAACAAATAGTATTGACTTGATGGAGTTATAGCTCGCGTCGTTTGAGGAGGAGTGTTGAATTCACATGTGCACATGTTGGATGTTTGGGTGAAATGTAAGTTTAAAGGATGGAAACGGATTGGTTATAAATACATATGGATAATTTATCCTTTCGGTCTTACATCCTTACGATTTATTCGCTTTTGGCGCTGGCCGTAGAGCGACCAGCAAGCATCTATCTACATGTGTCCTATCTGATCAAAATAATCAGATTGGATAGTATTAGACTGTACCAAGTCCAAGTTTTAGTAGATGACTGTGGATTTACAAAAAGGGCCCTTACATGTAGGAAGCCCTCTGCTACTGCGTGTTTAAAAGCAAAGACCTGTTAGTATCTTGCTTGTTGCTCACCTTGCGTGTATGTGATAGAAGTTCCCCAAAATTGAAAAACTGTATTATGTGACATTAACATATTTTACTTAAAATCTATTACCTTAAATTTTATATGAAATGATTTACTGTAATTTTGCCTAATAGTTATGTCTCTCACCCTCCCAAAATTACCGAAGCCTTCATTCGTTTTATTTTCCATTTTCAAGCATATTCAGAGTCTTACTCATTTCTGAAAATGAATGAAAAGTTCATTTCAAGCCAATTGATTTAGGGAGTTGCTATATTCACACCCCTTTTCCTTAAATTCACACCCTTTCATTTTACATTTCCATAATTTGCAACCCCTCCATCCCCCCTCCCCTTTCATCCGCCCGTCATCGCCCCACACCATGCCCGAAAAGCTGTGTGCGCCGCTCCCGGCCAAGCTGCTTGCCCCGTTCCCAGCTGAGCCGCCTGCCCCGTTCGCAGCTGAGCTGCCTGCGCCGTTCCCGGCCGCGCTGTCTGCGCCGTTCACGTCCGATCTGTCTTCTTCCACACCGTCCTCGTCCACGCCATCGCTACGGACGGCTACTCTGCCCACGCGTGCTTTGGCTTCCCGAAAAAAAATATTTCTTGTTGTTATTTGCCATGAATGAATAAGAAACGCGTAAGAAACATCTAACAAGCTGCTTATTTCCATAACACTAGGTGTTCGCCCTTTTCCTGGTAGCGCGCTACGCGATAACATGCTTCCTCCGCCAGAGGTTGAGTATGCTAGTCGGGAGCAACTTGAGGATGCTGTACAGACGTTCGCACGTGGACAAGGTTACGCTGTCATCATTAAAAGTTCAATTGCTGGAAAACGTGTTTATCTCAAATGTGACCGAGGGGGCGTAAACGTGCAAAACGTTGGGGAAAATCGCCAACGCCAGACTAGCTCACGCCGGATCCAGTGCCCTTTCCTCCTGAGTGGGATTTTCTCCAAAAAGCGGGGTAACTGGAAGCTAAACGTTCTGGAGTGCAGCCACAATCACGAACCGTCGCTCCATCCCTCTGGCCATTCGACTCACCGGAAGTTAACTACCGAGCAGTCCGATGCTGTCAAAAATATGACCTTCGCTGGTGTAAAACCTCTAGGGATTCTTTCGGCCATCCGTCAGACTACTCAACAGGCCCTAGCAAACCTCTCGACTTTGTACAATGGGCGCACGAGAGTTCGGAAGGACATGATTAATGGACGGACACCGATCCAATCCCTTTCTGACGATTTGCAAGCAATCGAATTCACGCACTTTTACAGATGTGATGACGGTGGAACGATTACCTCTCTTTTTTTTGCTCATCCCGACAGTGTCCGGCTTGCTCAGCACTACCATTATGTTGTACTTATGGATTGTACATATAAGACGAACAAGTACCGACTCCCCTTACTTCGCATTGTAGGTATGCCAAGTTTTAATAATCATTTCTCGGTCGGCTTTTTCTTTCTCAAGGAAGAGAAGGAAAACGATTACATGTGGGCACTATGGAAACTTGTGACAATATGGACACCGCAAACACGCCCAGCCGTAATTGTGACAGACCGCGAATTGTCGTTAGTGGCAGCTGTAGATAAAGTTTCCCCATCTTCGTCCCACCTGCTGTGCACATGGCACATTAACAAAAAAAAATCCTGGCCAAGTGCAAACAACAATTTGAGACCGGCGAGGAATGGAACTTTTTTCTTCAACAATGGAATCTTCTGGTAGCAGCCAAAACAGAAGCGGAATATGAACAAAAGTGGAAAGTGCTTTCAGATTCTTTCAAACAGAAAGCAAAAGTTCTCACATACCTCTCGAATACGTGGCTAATATACAAGGAGCGCTTTGTAACTGCGTGGACGTCGAAGTATCTCCACTTTGGCAACAAAGCTACATCTCGAGTAGAAGGCGCCCATGCTTACGTTAAGAAGTTCCTGCAAGTATCAACAGGTGAATTGCTGTCGGTGCTTAACAAACTGACTCTTGCACTTAAGCATCAGGTTGCAACCGAAGAAACGCACCGCAGCGGAGAAAAGTTACGTCATTTGAACGGGTTGCCGTCGATTTTCATTCCAGTATCAGGTAAAATTTCAACATTTGCGCTCAGAAAGTGTCTAGAGCAATTCAAGAGCAAAGCGGATTAGAGAGCTTGTTGCACAATGGTGTTCACATCGACAATGGGGATCCCTTGTTCTCACATGCTGACTGAGATTGTGAATATCAACAGCGCACTGACAACAACCGATTTCCATGAGCAATGGCACCTGGATTGGCGACACAATGCAACGGTAAGGCAGTTATTGAAGCCGGTGCGTATACGCACGGTGCGGCTAGCGCACAGAGGAAGACTCTTCCTTAAAGCGGTAGTTACCGCTACTTAGCCGATACGCCCTTGTAAAGGACTTAGTAGGAGAGTTCTCCTACTCGGGGCCAAGATTCCCGGGTTGGTTTATTACTTAGCCTTAACGGCTGTATTCCCTTTACGGGATGTAAGTAAAGGGAGGTCTCCCTCTTCCTACGACACTCACTGCGCGCGCGACCGGTCGAGGTTGCACGTCCGCAAAATAGAGTGAAATGTAAACTGAATATATTTAATATGTAATTAGCCTAAATTAATTTAAACTAATATAAACTATATGTAATACTAAGTAGGATATTCCTAATTCGTACCTAGCTAAAATGTAGTGTACACACCTGTGTACCGACACGTGGATTGCTGACACACCACCACCCAAGGGCCCCTGCCCTGATTGGTTAAAATAACCAATGGTTCAAAACCTTTCGAACCGGTCAATGCTGACCTCAACCGTAGTGTACTCATGTACACCAACACTAAATGTAAATCGAATGTAACCCCGTTACAGTTATCTTGCAATATGTGTATTTGATTCACGTTAACAACTGTGATCGTGCTGTATTATAGGAAGCGAACGATGAAGTTGAGGCCATCAACGTGAAATGGAATGTGCTTGAAAAGCAATTGAAGGAATTCACAGGTGACCAGCAAAAAGTCCTGCTGGCCCAAATGACCCAGTTGTTGGAGGGCCTAAGCACAGTGGTGTAGCTGAGACCTCCGGAAATACACCTAGAAACCCGCGGTCGTCCCCGTGGTTCCCGTAACCTCCCATAATGCAGCACAAAACGAGACTTTTCCAAGTTCGATCATGTGGAAAAGGCGGAGTCTCAAAAAAAAAGAAAATGCGGGTGATGCGGTCAATTAAGGCACTTTAAACGAACTTTCCAGTTTTCGAAGGTAGTAAGATGTTGAAAGATTAAATGCGTAATCCTCAAGCGCTTATTAACACTCTGGCAAAAAAGATCCTCTTTGTTGACCAGTTGCCGACCGTCCTACTTCCTTCGATTGTGTCTGTGGTGGACGTTGTCGGCGATGGAAAATGTGGTTACCGAGCTCTTGCTGTGTCTCTGGGACGGCCAGAAGATGATTGGAAGCTTGTACGAACCGAGCTATATCATGAAATTGCTGGCCGGCGCGAGTTTTATGAACGGCAATCACAAGAGCATTATCGCTTATTTGCAAAACTGTGTTGATCATTTGTTGACCGAAGAAAGCCCGGTAGTCATTGATCACTGGATGCGGATGCCCCAGCTTGGGGATGCAATAGCCAATACGTATCAACGGCCGGTACACTTCTACCCGGTTTCTGGAACCAGTATGACGTTTCTTCCCTCCTGGGTGCCTCCGAATGATCTATCACCATTGTGTTTCGCATTCGTCAACGGAAACCACTTTGTGTCTCTAACGCTGCAACTTGAGGCACCAGCAGCGCCAGTCGCTGCATACTGGAGACGGTTTACTCTCACCGCGGCCCTGAAATGGGAAGAAAAAATTCAATGCAAACTTAGCAAATGGGAAAATAGGCAAAAAACCACATCAAGACATCCACCAGTCACTATTGAAATCCCGTAAGATGTTAGGCAACACACTGCTTGAAAGAACGAGGGAAGCGGATGGGAGTAGATAGGAAGGCAATGGTTTGACAATTAAAGTTCAAGCTGAAACATAGAAGGAGGTGGCATGTGTGATTTGCCATCTGATTTGTGACTAAAGAGGGTATACCGTATGTGTATTCAAGGAAACCAGTGTGGATTTAGCTATTCAGTATGCAGAAAGGGTGTGAATTTAAGGAAGAGGGGTGTGAATAGAGCAAATTACGGAAAGGGTGTGAATTGAAGGAAAAGGGGTGTGAATATAGCAACTCCCTCGATTTATTAGCTCTACAATTATTGGTGCACTCAATGTCTTCGCCAATAGGTCCCAACCATGTACATGCTCTGGTTTCTTCTTTCCAGTTCTTGCATAATCTTCAATTTGACGTCCACATGATTGGCACTCGCTTCAATTGAACCACTTAATGGCAGCCTGATTATCAATTTTGAGAGCATTAGTACTCTGTCTGCTTAAACCGATCCCTCTAAACAATTATTTTGTTCCCAATGCTTCTCTTCCATCAACTTAGCGACCAAGAACTCTTCTTTGGCAGTCGACAGCGCAACAGAAATTTGCTTCTTACAGTTCCATCCAGACCCAATCCCATTACGTAAATAACCACCACACTGGCATTGTTCCCGTCAAATTTTTTGGCCGCTTCAAAATAGGTATCGATATAACTCGTATTATATAGGCAATGGTAATTCGTCATCATGGTTCAAATGCAATTCTAGGCCCTTTGTCCCTTTCAAAAAATTGGCAACTGTTTCTGCCACCACATTGCACGCGTACCTCTTGTGACGCGATGATCAAAGAATGAGATGCTGGGTGGTTACATTTTGGCAACCATAAGCAAAACTTCCAACAAGTGATTAAAAAGCCTTATTCGTAGATACGCCCTCAACATCAAGATTTCAAACATTTCTGGTCCGAAATCGGCGTTTTCCGCAGTTCTCATTATTCAAACCCTGCTTTTACAGTATTGCCATGATATAATATTTTTGGTAAACTTATATCCGGATCTCCTTTGATCCTTATACCCAGATAGGATATTTCCCCAATTCTTCAGCTCGAGTATTTTCATGTTATCAACAACATTTCAACCAATCTTGTGGATGTACCGGTCACTACTAGGTCTCCACTTAGACGCCGACTAGAGTCATTTTATTGTCTTTTATTCGAGCGAAAATGAAAGTGTCGGTTAAACTTTGCGTGAACTCCATCTTCAATAAAGAGTTTTGTAACAGTTCATGCCCTGTCGTCGATATTACCCCAAACTGTCCTTTTCATTGCGCTATACTCCTTCCTCTGTTTAATTGGGTATGCACACGGTACTTTACCGTGCCCCGCACGCACGCACCAAATCGTAGCCATTATCAGAATAACCTCAAATGAAGACTTGAATATTCCTTTTGTTGCTTGCGCGCATTTTGAAGTCTCCCAAATCGTTTTGCTCGTAGTCTTTATTGCGCAAAAATTTCCTTATTTGTTTCTTCAGGTAACGTTCGATCTGGGTTACATGTCTTGTGGTTATCGCCAACTCGTCTTTTGGGATTATGACTTTTTAACCTTTTGTTTCATCATTTTTTTCAAATATGAGAGCCATTTCTGCGTTTTTAACTTAGGATTTCTTTTTTTAGTCTATTCACACCATGCATGGTGACCTATATCACTAACGGTTATCGTTTTTTGTTGAGTAATTAAAATGGGGATACTATCCCAGGGTGTATTCTATTTGGAGTGTGGTTGAGTATGTTCGGTGCATACTCCGCCGCTTTCGTCCAAAAGAACACTGGCACTACCGATCCGACGATCATGCGCCGAACAATACTCAATACGGTTCGGCGCATACATTCTGTCTTCTCATTTGAGGTTGGATCTTAGTCATTCGTGATTTGCTGGATAAAATCCGTTCGTTTGCAAAACAGATCAACCTTTCGAATCACGCCACGTCTATCGGTATATCGGCATAAAAGACAATAGTCTGTTAATTGAGCTCGTTTTCGCACTAACATAAAAAGTATTTTTGCTGTTTGGTCTTTTGTTTGTGCTACAAAACACGAACATAGTCTGAATAATGGTCAACAAAAACCACGAGGCATTATTTCCACGCCTGTCGCTTGGAGTAGTTGTACCTCTTAGGTAAGTACACGTTACCTCTCCGACCCGTTCAATTGGAGCGTTTTTTAATAATCTTTATTGGACTGCTTTGTTGTTGCCCATTGCCTTCAGCGCAGGTCAGGCACCTTTGGCGCGAATAGTCCTAATTTTTAATGCCTGACCTTTGGTCTCTATCCAGTCCATCAACTGCTTCATAGTCTAGGTCATGAGGTAGCGATGCAACGTTCCTTCTTGAATATCACCCTCCACTTATTTATCGTGACACTCATGACAATAACCATTAAAATTCTCCACCGCGGTTTTGAACTGCTCGCATGCCAGTAGGCGGCAAAGTCGGAACTAAACACTTCAGCACGAAATAGAACTTATTCTGAAAAATCATTTCAATTTTTGCCAGTAAACATCATTTCTTCCTTAAACACCTACGTGATATTCATGCGCCATATTTGATGTAAAATACGCATCTGCGTGCGTAGTATGTAGATTTCTCCGGAATCACTTCGCTTTTACAGACACCCTTCAAACCTTTTTACCTTGATATATACCACTATCGGGCTCCAAACTTGACAATTGTGGTGAAGTGTACCATAAAATTGGTGCACAATTGTGGGCGTGACTGTGGGCACAACTGTGTGTGTAACTATGTGTACGACTGTGTGTACAGCTGTGTGTACAACTTTGTATACAACTGCAGGTACATGGACGGGCCATCGCATTAGAAGCGGCATTAGGTGCGGGTACATAACGGTTAGCGACGGACGACAGAGAAATCAGGTTGACCGGTAGACGGAGTACATTGGAATGGGTAGTTTTGATTGGTTGATACTAGGTAATTGGTAGATTTTAGGATATAAGCACTAATAAAGTTCTCCTTTTGCGTATGATCACTCATATCACCTATAGGTACGGCAACTAAGCGCCTCCCTTCATTGCAACGCACCTCTACGTCCCGGGCGGGAGCACGTAGTGCACTTTTTGGCCCACCGGCAGACGTAGAGTTCTTGGGAACTCAGCATCAACTCCGCCCGCTGTTTCAGCGGCTTCTTCGTTTGTAAAGGTTTTTCGGGAAGTGATCGAGCACTGCACTCTCACCTCTTCCCCATTGGTCCAAGTTTGGCCCCTAGAAGTTCGGAGGCTTCAATCGCCCCACGGGACTCTAGGTGGATTTTTGTGGAAATCGTCGATCAGCCCGTAGAACACGTTTATCGACCCTCCTCTTGAGTTTAAGCTTAGAATACATATATTGGGTGTTCTATTAGCGTACTAAGCTTAAGAGGCTCGGCGATCAAGTGGTGAAGGTTTCCGCCACCTGATCAAGTACCCCTTCGCTGATCACCACCAATATCATCGACCAAGATCATCGATCTGCAACCTGCGACCTGCGATCATCAACCCGCAGTCGCGTCAACTCGTGCTGGATCAGCTACATCGATCAGGAACTTGAGATTATCGATTATTGGTCCTGATCGAACCTGATCGCACCTGATCGACACCGGTCGATCTACTACGAGTTTATCCCCATCTTTCATCGGAATCCAACGGATCTACGTCCCGGTCATCTGAAGAGCGACCCACGCCCAAGCCGTCGGGTACACAAGGGGATCAAGACACAAGACCAGTCACACAAGACAACCGGAGGACCCCCTTCGTTAGTCAGCAGTCCGGGCGCCGTAGTAACGCCTGATCGAGCCTCAAGAACTCTGATCAGCCGCTCCACCACACAATATTGAAGCATTTTTCGAAAAGGTTTGGTCTTCTTCGACGTAGACAACACAAAATGTTTTTCATCTCTTGTGTAGCTTGACCTGTTCTTTTCGGTACCTCTTTTCAACTATTTCCTTTTATTTTTTTGGGGGGGGGGGGGCAGTCTCGACAGACGTGCTCTTTGACACCGCAGCCATAGCAAACACTTTTATATACACAAAATTTACCGATCGTTTTCGTTTTTTGGTGTCTTCGCCGAGCTAGCCAGCGCGTAATTTCTCTAAACTTTGAAAAGACTACTAAATATGGCATTTTTTTTTGCGAGCGTTGATTCTGCAGACTCGATTAACAATAAAGAGCAGCGAAAGCCTTTAAATGGAGTTTCATAATAATCTAGAGTTATTTAGTTATCAGACGATCAAAAGAATTGCGAAATCCAAAATCGGGAATACCATTGACCGAAAACCCTCGGCAGAACTATGTTACCGTCACAGAAAGGAACACAAAACAAGAGTGCCAAATCCAAGAAAGGCATAAAAATACCGATCAACATATGGGTGAGGTTATTTGTACAGTAATTTGAAAGGACAAATGACGTTCGCGTTCCATCGAGGAAATCGATATCTGATAAATTTTGTTCATCGTGCCATAACAGTTCGACATTTTTGATACGTTTAAGAAGAAGCTTGAGCGTCAATTTTGGTGTTATGAACTGAAGATAAAGAGTCTTCTGTAACTTCGCTATATTTGAAATGCTGCTCCAATCGTCTAAATGACCACGCTTGGATGTCTCGGCGTGTTGCAACGCTGTTTTTAATCGTAGAAGCAATCTCTTCCTTCAAACATAACAGACCCGGGACAATCTTCTCCGATATTACACAAGGCAGACGTACTTCTTGCTGCTCACTGAAATACAGGCGCTGCTCGAGCCACGTACACCACATATCTAAAGCTAAATTTTGGTTTAATGTACTATCAGTGGAGAACAACTTACGAATGATTGGTGGAAGTGCATACTGGATGCAAGAGAGCTGACCCCGTTAGAGCATGGACTTTTTCTTGATTGTTTAGGTCTATCTCCATTACCTGAGCCGATCTTGAAAAAATTGAGGTGTGGAAACATCTTTGTAGACTGAGACAAAAATGACAGCGTTTCGCCAGCAATCTCTATTGGAAGACAAGAGTCCGTCAGGACCATTTTCTTTTTTCTTGGTGGTAAACACTTGGTTGACTTTTCTTCCTCTGAGCTGGCCTTTGCGACCACTCAAATAAACTACGGAGAACCTTGGCGCGAGTTTTAGGTGCCTGTAAACAACAGATAGGAGCATTAGTAGGGAAATTTTAAAGCAACTTCGTTTTATGGACCAACCCAAAATTCACTGATAACACCCAAAATCTACTGATCACGTGATCATCCTTGGCTGATTTGGGAGTATTTAATTGCCAATTTTGACGGTGCCGGTCGTTCAGTCGTCACGTCACACGTACTCTCTCCGCCGCCAGTTTGTCAAACTCGCAATTCCGTATCGTCACGCCGCGTTAGTGAAACCGTCATTACTTTGCCATCATGCTTGGTGCTGGAAGTACATATTCTCATACGAAGTTTGAAAACGCTGCTATTTCGGACGCTCCTGATGCCCCGGTAGCTCCCCTTTTTTCTGGAGGTATTTCTTCTAATACGAATGGCTCTTTCGAAGCCGCTTCTTTCAACGCGGCTTCCTTTTTTGACTCTGCTTCTTCTGGCACTGCTTCGACTTCTGGGGCTGTTTGTGCTCCTTGGTCTTGTGGTAGGACGCTCAAACTAGACGGTTACCCCTCACACGGAAAAGCGGAGAAGGCAGCAATGGAATATGCATTGAGCAAAGGATTTTCTCTCTGTTCGAACGAAGGAATGCATGGACAGATAGGTACTCCAATTGGAAAATACGATGAGGCAGGTCGTTCTTGGGTGCTCACAGGAAAAAAAAGCTCCCGTCGCGGGCAAGCAATGGAACCCGCAACAAAGGATTTCAGAAGGTATCATATTCGTACGAGTTGGAAAAAAGCCACAAAAAGGTGAATAGTGATGTCGAAACGTTGATCAGTTACCGTAATGACGTGCATTGCCATCACCCGCCAACATTAGTGCTTTCGGTATTCCCTTCAGCACGCCTGTATATCCGCGAAAGCAATTAAAGAATAATTCAGCAAGTAGAAGAGCTTTATCGGAAGGGCGTGCGACCGCGCAATATTGTAGCGACCCTCAGGGACCAAGTGCTTTTAACATACCGTGACGTAGAAACCATTATTCGCAGAATGAAAGCGAAAGAGCTGGGCGGAAATACTCCAATGGAGTTTCTTCTTTTTCAAAGAAAACGATGTCATCCATTATGCGTGTATAATAACAAGAACGAAAGGAGGGTCACTCACCTCTTTCTCTTCCCTCCTCACATGCAGAAGTTCACGAAGATTTTCCACGACGTGCTGCTCGATGACTGTACGTATGTCACAAGCAAGTATGATATGCCTCTCTTGCATGTTGCGGGGCTGAAGTCGACGAACGATACAGTTATAATTTCCCTATGCATCATGGAGGGAGAGAAATTCCAAGATTACGTCTTTGGACTAGAGGCGTTGAGTCATTGGGTGAATCCGCGCGTTATCATTACGGATGGAGACCAAGCATTAAGGGCTGCGCGTGAGAAGGTATATCCGGACGCCGTGCATCTCCTTTGTCGTTGGCATATTAACTAAAATATTTATGCCAAATGCCGCAAGTACTTCTATGTAGAGGGATGAGAGAGGTTTAGAGAAGCGTGGCAATCAATGGTATGATTGTCGCAGACGCGGTAAAGATTTGCGAAACGCTGGGAGAACCTGAAGAGCAGCGGGATTAATGAAACGGTTATTGATTACATCGAAACAATAAGATGCATTTAAAAGAATTCTTTGCTGCGCCGTGGACAGAACAGCACATGCATTACTCAACGTCGTCTTGAAGGAGCGCATTGGGTTTTAATTAAAGACTGGTTGTCGGGCCATGGGTCATTGAATCTTCTTGACATTTACAAGTAACTATAAGGCCGTTAGAAGGAGCGGCAAATACGCCATGATTATGCGTTAGAGCCAACGAGGACAAAAATTTGCAAATCCTGCCTTTGCGCTGCTTCATCGCCAAGTTTCTGCATTTGAGCTGGGCAAGCTTCTGGACAGTTGGAGGGAATTAAAGCGCAGCTCTGGCGCCGACGGAATACCAGACTGCACCGTCTACCATTGCAGAGTGATCGGGATCCCTTTCGCACATGTTAACCAGCGGCATTTAGAGCAACACACGCAGATAAAGGTCGAGGAATTTGATGCGCGATGGATTCTCCGTGATACTACGCAACTCGATCCGGAGTATACGGTATGCAGAAGACGATGAAAATCTCCAGAACGCAAAGAGACACCGAACGCCCCCTCCGGATGCATCCTTTCTGGTTTCGAGGTCGTCGAGCGGAAAGAGTCGTCTCAGATAAGCCAACAAATCCAGTCACAGACACAGATAGAACCTAAAAACCCTCGGGTTACTATTAAATTCTCACGCTGTTGAATGCAAGGACACGCGCGTAACAATTGAAAGTGTCCTCTCTTTGCTCCTCAACCCCATTTACCAGGAAGGAAGCATTCGAATGAGATTTGTGAGCTCAACTCGTGGCTGTTCTTATCTTAACGTGTAATTGAATACATAAAGGGTTCTTTCCCAAATCGGTCAAGAACGACCACGTGATCAGTGGATTTTGGGTTTTATCAGTGAATTTTGGGTTCGTCGTTTTATACTTTCTCGAAGATCACTTGTAATAACATAGCGCTAGTGTAGACTTTTTAGAAGTAGTAGATACGTTAGCATCGCCAGGGACAGGATCACTATGTTCTATTCAGAACAAAGCAATATTCATCAAAAGATCTCTTTCCATTGACGAGCATGAACCTGCATGCCGCCAAAAGTTAGCACCGATTTCACTTAATCTTACACATGTTTTTCTATACTTATGTTTGGTATTTGCGTTGTTGTTGATATCGTGGAACTTACAATGCCTCCGTGCTTCCTTCTATAATCAACCAGTCCAGTCCTTCAATATCTGAAAACACGGACGCATCCGTCGACCCGATAAGACGAGGTTCGACGTTGGAGAACTGGTTTAAAATTTGAAGAGAGTGGAGAAGCAGGAAAAGTTCACTCCAGTAAAATTGAAGGTCTAATACACCCCACGAAGAGTCGTCACTCATGTCGTTCATAGGCACCACGTCCGCTTGTGCTGGCACTTGGCCGGATTGAATTGATTAACGCACTAACGAGACAATGCATGGCGCCACTACATACATTACTTTTCAGAAATATGTTGCTCTGTTCAAAAGGCAGGACCATATCACACGCTACTGTAGCCTTTGGACGTGGAATCGTAGGTATATGCCGGAAGACGCTCACATTGACGTTGGATAGATATGACGGAGATCTTTGACGTGCGGACGCGAAGATGGGCACGTTTGGTGTGATGACGTTTGTGCGGGAGCCGACGAAGGATGCACCCGTCCATTCTTCTTCGCGCAAAGTGTTTTGCCAAAACATTAACGAATGCTACACCAATTTGCGCATTTTTATCAGGACACTGTTGATGATATTTTCACGTTTTGATGATATTATGATGGTCGGCGCTGACCCGACGTTCTTTCTGAGCTGAAGTTCCGTGTTGTGGCGATCTGCATCCCCGCTCGCTCGCGTTGATTCGAATAAAGACCGAGCTGGGTAAGATTCGCGCGTACGATGTCTGTGACTTGGCTGCCCGTGCAACGAATCTCACTGTTGCAAAGAAGGAAAAATCTGAAGTGATTAATTTATCGTAGGTTACTTCTTACTACCTGATTTATATGTGGATAAATCACATCTAGCGTCTCATCATGCTACGCGAGATAATAGACATGATTTACATGTGGATAAATACGTGAGATGATGAGATGGTCATTAGCATTTTGGAATATTTGCGCGATGGGTCAACCCTGCTTGTCATTTAGGCGGCTCGTGCACAAATATCATTAAAAAAATCTTTCCCACTCCTTCTTGCTCGGGTACCTGGCTTGTACCTCTTGGTTCAGGTTGCCGCAATATTGCATCTCAACAGGCTCTCTTATGCCTATCGTGCGGAATTCTAACACAAGTTACATGACCAACTTGATGACTACTGGAATAACAATCCTTATTTGCACCGTAGTTTACGACTTGATTTAGGCACCCTTTATAAACGAGTTTCGAAAAACGTTTTGAGTTTAGTTTTGAAAGCCTTTTTAAACCGCTTTTTTTAAAAAAAATTAAACTCAAAACCTAATCAAAACCAGCCTCAAAACTTTTGTGTTCATAAAAATTAAAACCATTCCGCTCTCTCTCGTTTCGTTCGTCCTGCCCGGTGGGTTTTTGGGGCCACAGCGCACGGCCACAATTCGTTTTTCCTGCTCTTACCATTCCTCCGTCATTCCGCCACTACTTCTCTGACCATTCCTCTATAGATGTCGCACGATGGGCGACACAACGGCTGTGATCTGCTGGTGGCGACGCAAGCGAATGCATCTCGGACTACACCTGATGGAAGAGAACGAGCTGGCCATACGAAGACATTCCCGTCAGGTCGTTCAACGACCTGCTAGGTATTGGTTTCTTGGCGGCTCTGTCCTCTCACCACTTCTTGCAGTTTGATAATACCGAGTGTCTCACGGTTTCTAGGTGGGCGCCTGAGAGGATAGCTCTATTGACGAAGAGACATTTACGGAAATGTTTCGGATGGCCAAGGCGGATTTCTTGTGGCTGGCGGAGCAACTACGGCCCCGAATGCAGTTGGATCCGCTCAATAGGGGTTCTCCTCGGTTAGTGACAACCCAGGTGGCCATTGGTCCTTACCGTTGGGGTCATGGCTGTAGCTATGCGACGATCGGCCATCTTTTCAAGGTGGCAAGGGTAACCGCCATTGGTGCGACTGAAAAGTTCGTTGATGCAGTCGATGCTGAGTTTGACAGGCGTTCAGTGGGGTGGGTGCTTTACCTTTTCATGTTCCATCGTCTATTAACTCCGGAAAGTATTGGTACCTTCGTCCCTTCATCTATCATTTTTATAGATATCCAAAGGTAGACAATCAGGAGACACGGAATGCTATCGAGCGCTCCTTTCTTGTCAGAAGAGGAATCCCTGGTGTGGTCGGTGCCATTTACGGCACTCACGTTCCGATCAGAAAGCCGCCGTACGACCGATGGAACGCCTACATCAACCGTAAGGGTTGGCCGTCGATTGTGTTTCAGGCCGTCGTTGACGGCTACGAAAACTTTCGAAATGTAAGAAGTTATGCTTCCAAGGGTCTCTTCCATCTACATCCTTCTTTCGCATTATAGGTGTATGTAGGCTTTCCAGGGTCGGTGCATGACAACCGACTCCTCCGGCTCTCGTCTCTGGGACGGAAACTGCCACAAGGTGGAGTCATTCAGGCGGGCAAGTACTTCGTAGGGGACTCGGGGTATCCAGTAAGCAAGAGCATACTGACACCGTACCCGAATGTCAGTAACGGGAGACAAATGCGCTTTAACTTGTACTATTCATCCACGAGGTGCGTAGTTTTAAGGTAGAACCGGCGATATCTAACAGGTTTACTGGTTCTGATACAAAGCATTTCGTATGCCAGGATCATCGTGGCACAAGCGTTCAGTCGGCTGAAGAACCGTTTCCGTGTCCTGCTCACTGCTCAACAGGCATTGCCCAAAGCAGCACGGAATGCCACCTTTTGTTGCATTATCCTGCACAACCTTTTGAAGGAAAGGGGGCGAAGCCTGTATCTGCAGGTGCGGGATGAGCGAACAGATAATGAACTGGTGTTCAGTGACGTTCCGATGCAGCCCCTATTGCAGCGAATGAGGAATGTTTTAAGTTTAGGAAATGATGAGAAGGACTTGTAGTCGAGGCTGCAAAACTAAAAGTGATAATTATTCATGTGAATTATCTGTCGTTGCTCCTAGCCACTTATTTTTACCTATCTGCGATTGGTTAGTTTGCCTATAGTAATTACTAAGTAAAAACGTTATGGCAACTTCAACTTCAATGTAAGAACCTAACAGAAAAACACAAAAGATGGAAGGGGACGTAACTTCCGGGGGAGAAGCCCTGGTGAACCCTAAACACCAGTACTAATATTCAACTTTTCCATTGTGGGAATCGAACCCGTGCCAAGTGGTTGGTCTGTTAGCCCCCCGGTACCAACCACTTGAGCAAGGATACGATTATGACATTCGGCAGAATAACATAGTATCATGCACAAAAATATCACCTTCAACAGAATGAGCAGAATGAGATGGAGGGGATCCGCGACGAAATCGCAGCGAATTTGGGCGCGTTGTGAGGAACTGTACATGGCGGTATGTGTATCCATTGTTTATTTGCCTTCGAGAGTTTCTCGCGGCTTTTCTTTTCTTAGACATCTCTTCCGACTGGAATGTGCGTACACCGTGTGCTGTGATTTGTTGTGTGGTATTGTAGTAGCTTATGTAGAGTATGATAAGATAGGGCTCATGCTCGGTTGTCTTCTGCCTCAGAGACTATTGCGGCACCAAAAGAGCGTCAATCTAAGGTGGGTAAGCATCGCTTCAGTCCTGATTTTTACTACGAGTCGTCGACGCCTTTGCTCCTTCAGGTAGTTGAGCTCCAACGATTTATTCTATTTCTTACGCTAATTGCACACAGGATGTCGACGCGCTACACAATGATACAGTAGATGAAGTTTGGGTTAATCCAGAAAGCTGCGTGATTCTTGATGGTGCACTAGCCTTGGACACATCTTTCGACACCCAAATGTACCTGTCGTGGCCATATGTAGCCAAAAGTCGACGTCTACAAACGAAAATAACGAGAATATTGAAGCTTCAAGGCTTGCCACCCTGTTCCACACTGAATAAAGAGGCTAACGTTTATGTTATCACCACCGTAGAAAGCCACCTCGCTGTTGCATTGCAAGGCTGAAATCATGTCGTAGTGTTATTCGGGGTCGTATCGCTCTCATTCAATACATCTGCGCTACGTTGGATCTCACGACGCGTGAATGTATCTACCTGCGCATTATCAAGTCACCAACCCTCCCCTTTTCTTCCGTAACACTGTTTATAGACTTACATCAACGAGACAAAAGCTTCCCTGCGTCAACTGGAGAAATTCAGCAGTCTTTCTTACGCTGGAGTAGCTCAGCCACGCGCAGTTACGTTGTTAGCTCTGGGTCGGTCCATTTGCTTTGAACTCGATAACGGACAAGCTGTCCAAGCAATTGCTGACGTTTTTTTCGAAGCTAACGAAGAATTTACTGCGGAGAAGCTAGAAGGTAGTACGTAAGACGGATTAGGTACCACTGATGTTTTGACACGATGAACAATGGTGCTAACCTCAAGTGCCTCGTTGCAGATACTCCTTCTGGCGCCTTAAAAAATTATACAGTGCTTGGAGGACGCAATGATGGTTTTGTTGTATCGCCAGACCAAGTGACTGTGCAAGGTGGAGCTAGTACCCATGAGCAAGTACTGACTAGATTGTGTAGTAGAAGTGCTTCAGTAACGCATGGAAGCTACCGATTTTGAAGCTATCTCACAAGACAAAACCCTATGCAAAGTTGATAGCATCTGTGCTCCCTGTTTTGTCACAATATGCATCGACAGCGCGAGTTCTGTTGGGAGTGAAACCTACAGGGTGTGCTTTGTTGCATGGTGTGCATGTAAGTTGGAAATCGACACTTTTGCACGCTTTTGTCGACGAAGTTCAAAATTCTCTTAAGTTTGCTGGCTTCACAACAATTGTCGAGGGCAGGAACTTACGAATCGTAGCGCTGTATGAGTTACTAAACTTTGGCAGCGGCTTCCGCAAGGACCTACACAAATACGTGGAGCGAGGAGTACACGACACTATTGTACGTACTGTGTTTATCGAGCGATGAAATAATCCAAGCTGAGGAATCATTTTATCTGTCAAGGTGTTTGGACTGATTGGCATGTACATTTCAGTGCCCAAGCTAGATGCGCAGTTTCTACAGCACCTAAGTATCGACCTCGTAGCATCCTACTTTGACATTCCATGTGAACAGGATGAAGTGATTTCGCCAGGCATTTACATGGCAAAACCGGTAAGCGTTGCAACTTGGGAGGACGTACTGCGTCCTATTGATGAATTTCATTGCGTGGGTGCATTGAATACAGGGACCACTGAAACCACTGGCAAGGATGATCCAAAACGTGATATATCCTGAATTCCTTTTCTCTCGTGGTAAAAAGGTTCCGTCGTTCAACGAGTTTTGGACGCTGTAGATCTTGAATGAGTGTGGGAAGAAGCTGGTTGAGTTAAAATTGGACGACCTCGGGGCGTTTGTTCTAGCTCATCTTTCGATGCAAGATACTGGTAACTCGAACACAATTATCCGTCGTGCCAGTGCCGTGCACCTTGTGAACGAGCTTATAAGGACGTACCCGGGCTTAGACGATCACAATGAGTTTCACGGTGAAAAAGTCTACTTCTTCAAGCGCGAAAAACTAGCCGTAGCCTGCATCTATCGCCGATTCAAGGTGTGTCCTGTCGCCGGTATGGTACGAGGAGAACTGGACTGATAGCTTGACTGCGTGTTGACTCAGGACTCGGATCCAAAGTTGAATTTCACTGACATGCACAAGCTCACGGCTCTCGTTGACAACTTGAGTCGGCTTTCTCGTGTCTAGATCCTCCCAGTCGCTCAATCATGCGTGTTTCCATAGGTGCTGCCGTGTGTGCTCCACACAAAATGGAATCTGTGAAATCTTGGCTAAGTGAAGTGTTCCACGAGGCAGTCTCTCACGCTCCAACCTTAATCGTCCTTGATAACATGGACGCGCTGGTACCTGAGGAAAACGAGTCAGATGGTGCTGCAAACGAGCAATCGCGGCATATTGCGAAACTGGTGCTGGTTTTAATAAAAGAAAATCGCCAGCGTATGCAAAAGACTACAGTTGAGCTGAACAGGTCATTCAAACGAGATGGCGAAGTCATGGAGGGTCTACCGGACGAGAAAAAAGTATATGCTCGGAACAAGGTGCTTGAGACGCTTGTCAACTCGATCCAAAGCAAGAGTGTGGCATTTGTTGCAGCTGCTCGGTCCGAGACGAGTATTCACAAGACGCTTCGAGGTTGTGGACTGATTACCCCATTCAAGTAACGCTACCGGATCCAGAGCGACGCGAAACCTTGATCCGAGACATGTTGCAGATCAAGGTAAGCAATGCGAGTTCGACCTCGAACAGAGTACATGTAGCCGGTGTATAAACGAACGGTGCGCCTAGCGCAGAGAGGGATACTTTCCTTAAAGCGGTAGCTACCGCTACTTAGACGATACGCCCTTGTAAAGGGCTTAGTAGGAGAGTTCTCCTACTCAGGGCCAAGATTCCCGGGTTGGTTTACTACGTAGCATTAACGGCTGTATTCCCTTTACGGGATGTAAGTAAAGGGAGGTATCCCTCTTCCTACGACACTCACTGCGCGCGCGACCGGTCGTGGTTGCACGTCCGCAAAATAGAGTGAAATGTAAACTGAATATATTTAATATGTAATTAGCCTAAATTAATTTAAACTAATATAAACTATATGTAATACTAAGTAGGATATTCCTAATTCGTACCTAGCTAAAATGTAGTGTACACACCTGTGTACCGACACGTGGATTGCTGACACACCACCACCCAAGGGCCCCTGCCCTGATTGGTTAAAATAACCAATGGTTCAAAACCTTTCAAACAGGTCAATACTGACCTCAACCGTGGTGTACTCATGTACACCAGCATTATATGTAACTCGAATGTAACCCCGTTACATCCTCCCCCATGAAGACTATTGCTTACGCAATAATCAAAATCTTGCTTGAGAACTCCAACGCCAGTACCTCTGGCTGTACATTGTACACCTTCAGCGGTGCTATGGACGCAAACTATTCCGACAACTCGAAAGTGGATGCCCTTGGGGAGCTCTCCCCAACGGCTGGCCATGCTGATAGCGCCGAACGGCGCTATCAGTCATCCAACCCATTCCCCACACGTGGGGAAAACGCACTAACTCGTGCGCCACCGTTACCCGCTAGGGGTGATACCTCCAGGTTGCCACAGGCGACCACCACCAATGAACCGTCCTTAGTTCAAGAGGCCCGACGTGCCGTACGGGCACGGAAGAGACCTCGCGACCCTCAAAAGAGGGCTAAGCAGGCGGTCAAGAGGGGTTTAGCCTCCTATACCCCTGGTCCAGCGGCTGTACTGCCGCGTGCAATTGCGCATCGGAACCAACTCCGGGCCCGACTATTAACGCCCAAACATTATTCCGTTAAGTCCTACCGAACGCGCCTCGGGAAGTAGGCACGCGGTGACCTCGCGGGTATTATCCGCGAGATTCCCATTGTTCTCCTGAGGGACGAAAGCGTCGAAGACGCAGAACAGGCGTTCTGCGTCTGGGCGGAAGTGGAGAAACGCCTCCCCAGTTTCGATGCGCTGTACAACAGCTTTTCCGAACACGACGTTCGGGTCGAGAGGGCGCTACGCTTGGCCTATGCTCAGGCCAAAGCGCAAGGGCAATTACCTGCCTCCTATTATACGCGCTCTGCTCTCGATGTGGTGCCGGAGAGCAATGCAAGCACAGCATCTGCCTCCGGCGAACTCCCAGCTACTGGGAGTGAAGGGGCTTCTTCAGCCCCTTTGGTCGTTGACTCTCAGTGGGATTCTCCCGCTCAAAAGCGTCAACGACGTCACGGCAATCCTGCCGCAGGGGAGTATCGTACTCCCACGATCTCTGGGAATGTGGATACCCTTTCCACTTCACCAGGTACTGGGTCTCACCCCGGTGATGGCGTCGTGCCATCAGGCGTTCCACACGGTAATGTGGAGTACCCTCCGTATCGAGCACTGGAGGAGGGGGTCGCGCTATTGCGGCGTGACTTCCACGAGCGCTGTGATCGGCACAGCCGTCGCATCCAAGATGCTCAAGAGGGACTCCGCAACGAAGGGAGTGCGAATGAACGCATCGAGGGGCGGCTTGCCTCTCTCGAGTCTCTCGTTGCGGAGCTTCAGGGTCGTATTTCAACCCTGTCGGAGATGTTCCGACCTGTCGCGCCTTTCGACTATCCGGCTTCTCACCCTCCTCCGAGAGGGGATCCGCCTCTGGGTTCCGGTATGGCTTAAGCATACCTACATAGAAGGTTGGATGCGTACGCGTCGCCTTCGGGATGTCTAAGGTATACGACAAGCCCTTTCGGGCTAGTACCTTAAAGGGCCCCACAAACCTGGGGCGCAGTTTATTCCTCAACACGTTAGAAACTGCATATTTAGAAAGATTTTTAGCGATTAATAAAACACTTTCTCCTATTTTGTAAACCTTGTCGTTACGCCGCCCCTTGCGGTCAGCCTGCTCCTTCTGCTTGTCTTGGCTTTCCGCCATGGCATCGCAGACGTGTCGTAAGACACTAAGGCGCGTCGATAAAAACTTATCGATGTGCTTTCGCACAGATACAGAGCTGACATCGGGGAATCCTCCCCCCTCAAGCCCTGGGCCACACACACGTGGCGTCAACGGAGCCCTCGGATTCACTAGTCCGTTCACGTAAAACGGGGTAAACCCCGTAGATGCATGTACCGAATTGTTGATAGCAAATTCAACCATCGGAAGCATCTCACTCCAACTCTTTGGAGAATCCGGACATAAACTCCGGAGAATATCCTCCACAACGCGATTAACGCGTTCCGTCTGACCTTCCGTCTGCGGGTGATCCGCAGTGAACATGAGGAGCTTGGTGCCTAACACCTTAAACAACGCTCCCCAGAATTGTCCCGTAAAACGGGGATCCCGATCCGACACCACGGAATCGGGTAGACCATGTTGTCGAAAGACACGGTCTAGGAACACTTTTGCTGTTCCCTGTCCATCTATGGACTCTGGCACCGCCGCTAGGTGAGCCATCTTGCTCAATCGGTCTACAAAGACCAATATGCCGGTGTTCCCGGCCTTATCCTTCGGAAAACCGAAGATAAAATCCATGCAAAGGATTTCCAACACTCCGTTGGAACCGATAAGCTTACCAAAGGCGCAGCTGAACTTGCAGAGGGTTTAACCCTCTGACACGTCTCACAGGTGCGTATATACGCACCGACCCACTTATACATATTGGGCCACCAATACAAAGCGCTTCAAGCGCTGTAGGTCTTATCCCGACCTAAATGAGCCCGGTAGGGGCGTCATGTGCCTCAAAGAGGACTCTATACTTCAGTTCCTCATATGAGGAACTACCACCCGGGGAGTGTCCTCCGCGCTCGTGCTATAAAATAGCAGACCGTCACATTACCTGTAACGGTGTAAACGAGCTTTAGCTCTACTTGACAGGGTTGGCTCAGACGAGCCAAGACCCTTTTCACCCAACGCGCTAATAAGCGCCGTACACTGTGGATCTTTCTCATACGCCTGGCGTATGAGATCCACCACAGACGTGGTGACGAATGTCGCGTGAGCGAGATCGTAATAGGGACGACGCGACAACGCGTCCGCAAGCACGTTCTGCTTGCCAGGTTTATACTTAACCTCCAAATTGTACTCCGCAAAGAAGGAGAGCCAACGGGCCATCCGTTGGGAGAGATGAGGCGACTTTGTCGCAGTCCGTAAGGACGCGTGGTCAGTATAAACCACGAACGGTTTTGAGCCGAGTAGGTGAACCCTAAATTTGACAAGAGCATGCTTCATTGCAAGTATCTCCTTGTCATGAACGGGATAATTCCTTTCCGCAGCCTTAAGCTGCCTCGACTCAAACGCAATCACGCGTTCCCTTCCTGCATCGTCTGCGTGTAACAAAGCACATCCGATTGCGAAATCGGAGGCGTCGAAGACGACACCAAATGGTTTCCCAGACTTTGGGAGAGCAATAACGGGAGCTTTTAACAAGTTCCCCTTTACCGCTTCAAAAGAGTTCTGGTGTTTGGTTTCCCAACACCAATCCACGTCCTTCTTAAGAAGGTCGGTTAATGGCTTCGCCATTTCAGCGTAGTTCTCGCTGTACTTGTGGAGATAGTTGGCTAGTCCTAGACACTTCCGTAAATCTATAAGATTTACAGGCGAAGGCCACTCCACAATGGCTTTCACCTTCGCGGGATCCGCCCGCACTCCATACTTATCGATGAAGCATCCGTGGAAAGGAATTTCCTCAGCAGCAAATATACATTTGGATGCGTTTGCATACAACTTATGCTCTCGCATACATTCGAGCACCGCTCGAAGGTGTATCAGATGCGTCTGAACATCAGACGAGTCGCCTTCCGCACGACTATGAACGAATATATCGTCGAAGTACGTTTGAGAATACTTCCTACGAGGGCGGAAGAGTTGAGTCACCAAGCGATTAAAAGTCGCTGGTGCATTTGAAAGCCCTTGTGTCATAACTAGCCACTCCCACAGCATGCCACTAGGCGTGCTGACCGCTGTAAGCGGAATATCGGACGCTCGCATGAGCACCTGATAATACCCGTTCACCAGATCTAAGGCACTGTATACAGTACAGCCCGCCATATTGTTCTGGAGGACATCCTTCCGAGGAATAGGAGTCTGCATGGGTACAGTATCTGCATTCAGCTTGTTGTACGCATGCACAATGCGTCACTTTCCGTTCGGGTTACGAACACAAAAAGTGGGAGATGAATGGGGAGACTTGCTCTCCCGTACCATCCCTGCCTCTTCTTTCCCCTTGAAGAATGCGTCGATGACATCGCATTGTTCCTTGGGGAGAGGCCACTGCCTAGTGACGCAGTATTTTGGTTCATGTCGGACTCCCCGATTCGGTGGTAACCCCATCGGTGGGTTGTCACTAATGACATCTCCAAATTCCTTTAATAAAGAATGGTAAGGGTCCTCAGTATCCGCGAGGATCTTGAGGCCGCTTCGGGCATTCAATGCCTGTTTAGTTTGTACCAAAACTGACTCGTCCATCGTGGATGAGGAGTTCAACTCCTCTTCCTGACGCAATACGACAACCTCGTCTATTTCACCTGCTTTCACAGCAGTCGCAAACTCGTTGAAGGACATCTCCTCCAACGATAACAGTTCGCCTACCCCAGGAAACCGTTCCAGGCTTACGCCTTCTGTGACAACACCTGTCACACTATTCAGAATCCTGTAGGACTGCTGACTACTGGCCTCGGGACTCATCCCGAGACCCATATGGGGGAGTCAATTGACCCATCTATTGGAAGCGCCAAGCGCCTACCTACAGAGGTCTCTACCTCTACCACCGGTGACTCGCCGTTCTCACCTATAACGGCGTAGTCGGAATCATTTCCGTCGTGAGAAAGAGACAAACTTCGGGTCTCTTCGCTTGGAAGCGCCTCCCGCTTAACCACAGGGGTCTCTACCCCTACCACTGGAGTCGCAACTTGTTCGCCGGACACGGCGTG
>CM047587.1:31922850-31982402 GCA_026184515.1 Peronosclerospora sorghi | reverse complement strand
CACTGGAGTCGCAACTTGTTCGCCGGACACGGCGTGGTCGGAATCTGTTCCGACCCGCAGAAGAGACGAACTTCGGGTCTCTTCTCTAAGCGCCTCGCGCTTAACCTAAGAGGAATCCACCTCTATCACTGGCGACTCACCAGTCTCGCCTATAACGGCGTGGGGATTAACCGCCGAATCTCCCTCGTTAAGTAACTCTTCCTTAACGCCATTGGGAAAGATCATTTCATACATCCCAATCTCTGGCATCTCACGCCAGAATCGCTTTTGCGATCGAGCAAAGGTGGGTTCATGACTCGCCAATGCTTCACCCGATCGCGGGTGCGTTGATCCAATGGACTTAGACTTCCAGTCTATCCATGGCTCGTGGTGTTCCAGCCACTTCATGCCCAGAATGAGGTCATACCTCGAGTTCAAATCCAGGACTAGGCAACGTTCTAAGCTGGCGAAGTCTGCAAACTTCAGCTTAAGGTCAATCAAGACCTTGGGTACAGAAACCTGTACGCTCGTCGCAAGACGGACCGTGACAACGTCACGAGAACGTGCCTCTAGGGCCTCGGCATACAGCCGACTCTTCTCCACAGAAGTTTGTCTGACATAATTGTCAGACGCTCCAGAGTCTATCAAGACTCTCCAAAGCTTATCAAACCCTTTCACGTCCGCAAGGACTACCAGCAACCCTGGCGGGTACACCAACTCGGTGCTAGAAGGCACCGCTTCCCTCGGGGCTTTGTGCTGTCGTCCCCTACCCTGGGGATTAACAGCACTGAGGGGTCCCCCAGTAGGGCGCCCCGCACCTACTGGGAGCCGTCGTTCCCCGACGGCTTGGGAGCGGGACTTTTTGCCGCCCTCGGCCACTTCCAGCGACTATCTTGCTGGGGATTTTGTGGACATCTATTCCGCAGATGATCCACGCTTCCACACAGGAAGCACCTTAGCAGCCCACGCCGCTGAAACATAGCTAAGAGCTCCGCCTCGAAGCTGTGTGAAAAAGAGTCAGAGTGAATCTTAGCGAAGGGTTTCCCCTCCGCTTTAACCTGACTCATATCCATGGGTTCAGGACCCACCTTAGAGTAACGAAAGTTCCTCTCGTCGTTAAACGCCATCTTAAACGCCTCCCCCAGGGATTGGGGTCGGCATCGGAACAGTTCCGAACGTGCTGGCCCTTCTCTCAGGCCTACCATGAACACGGGACGTTCCCGTACGCTTTCGCGTACATCCCTGCCAACAGGGTCTTAAGTTCTTGGATGTACGTTTCCAGTCCCTAGTGCCCTGACGGCACCTTAAGAACGCCAGATGATTCTGGAAAACCAGATCCGGCGTTGCATACATGTCCATAAGCTTTTGCTTAAGGACTCCCCAGTTCGGGAACACGGTCGTGACCAAATCCTGACACGTAAACGCCCATGTACGGGTTTTTCCCGTAAGATGGGTCAGTGCAAGTCCCACTTCAGGTGATCCTCGATCACGTTCGCGGTGGCGAATGCGGTTTCAACCTCTCGAAGCCACACATAAAGGTTTTCACCTTTCTCGCCGGTGAATTCCTTTATCATAAAGGACATCGGGGGGCGCACCCCCGTAGACGCGGGATAACGCCCGCGAAGACTCGCCTCATGGGCGATAAGGGCATTCACCCTTTCACGCAGGGCATCGAGGCCCTGCTCCACTAGATGGCGCATGACATCCTCACCCAATATGGGTAAAAACCTTTTAAAGGCTTCCTGTTGGACGGGGGTTAGCTTACCCCAATCGTCCTGATCCATCCCTTGCAGAGGATGTTGATCACCAACACAGGTGTTGGATTGACTACAAGTGCTACCAGATGTAGCCGGTGCGTGAACGAACGGTGCGGCTAGCGCACAGAGGAAGACTTTCCTTTAAGCGGCGTTCGCCGCTACTTAGCCGCTAAGCCCTTGTATAAGGGCTTAGCAAGAGATCACTCTCTTGCTCGGGGCCAAGATTCCCGGGGTGGTTTACAGTTAGCTTTCGCTAACGCCTTGTAACAAGGCTTCCCTTATAAAGGGAGGTAGCGTAAGGTAGAACTCCCTTACGCTGCAATACTCACTGCGCGCGCGACCAGGCGTGGTCGCGCGCCTGGCAGTCTTAAGTATTTTTGTAAACTGATTTATATTTAATATATGCAATTAGCCTAAATTAATTAAACTAATGTAAACTATATGTAATACTAAGTAGAGCTTATTCAAGTCGTACCTAGCTGAAATGTAGTGTACACCACCTGTGTACTAACACGTGGCTGGCTGCCACGCCTCCACCAAGGTCTCCTGCCCTGATTGGTTAAAATAACCAATAGGTCCAAACCTTTCGGATCGGTCAATACTGACCCCAACCGTAGTGTACTCACGTACACCACATATTAAATGTAACCAGAATGTAACCGTGTTACAGTACAGACTTCACGGGAACTCGCCGTCGACTTAGCTATCGGCATCGGTTTTCTCGCATCCTTGACGGAAGGCTGTAGCTTACGCGATTTATCAAGTTCCATGGGTCGTGCTTTGCATCAGCTATTTAAACGATACACTCTCCTGCAGCAATCTAACGGATCTGAATCAATCTATACGTTACAACAGATCAATTTCTTGTAAGGTATTCAAGACATTGATTGGAGTGGATCTTTTTAAAAGTTATGTTCGTTCAAATAGAGCGATGTCGTAGTTATCCAGTTGGTACGAGCAGTACTCATAGATATGCTAGATCTTCCTACTCAATATGCAAAACTCTATGACAATGCACCGATTAAACTTACAGCTGTTATATTGCTACATGGACCTCCTGGATGGGGGAAGACCCTTTTGGCGAGTGAGGTAGCGCACGGATGTAGCTTGGATTTTATCAGTGTTAAGGGCTACGAGGTCCTGAATCTTCCGGCTTTCCTTGGGAGCTTCCTTGGGAAATCAGGCCGGCGGTGAAGTCAGCGCCAAACAGCTTCTCCATCATTCCCATTATCATCAAATTCATCAATCGCTCGCTCTCGTCACGACTGTCTTCCCGCTTAGCCCGTACAATCGCGTCCTTCTGCCGCTGCTCCTACGCGTCTGCTCTGCGCTGTGCTTTCTATCTTTCCCATCTCTCCCTCTTTTCCTCCCTCTTCTCTTCCCTAGCGGCCCTCGCTGCCTCCCTCTCCTCATGTAGCAACAGAGCCCGCTGCTGCGCTAACATATACGCATTGAAGCGATCGTCCAGGGCATTTGTCCAGGCTGTGAAACAAGCTAGGGCATCCTGGACGACCGTCTTCGTGTCCACCGGCTTGGACGGTCGGGAGCTCCGTGTACTCCGTCCCGGAGGCTTAACGCGTCCATGGCTACTACCCGTGGCGGATACTACCGGGGGACATGCGGTGGATGGTCGGGAGCGGGTCTCGTTATCGAGAGCGCTACCATGGGACGACCGACGGCTAGGCGGCAGAGGTATTTTCATCGTCAAGAGGGTCTACCGTAACAAAATAGTAGGTTACATATGGCATCAGCTAGAAGCATCGGCTTGTCTTACCGGAGTCATCTCCGAGCTCATCTCCCTTGTCCGAACAGAAAATTTCCGCTTCGTTGGTATCCGCCTCACCATCTTCCCAATCGCTTAGGCTTGCCCCGCCGACGGCGTTGATGGCATCGTTGTCACGATGCAGCTCGGCGACAGAATTGTAGACCTAGAGAAGGGCTCCAATTAATTTGCTTTTAGCGATAGACTTTGCCATGCAACGTGCTTACCGTTTCGGTCATCCCGGCGCGCTCGAGCTGATAGTGGAAGCCTCTACCACCAGTGGCCACACAAGCGTTGCAGATGCTCTGCATCGCATGAAGTGAGAACTAACCGGGTCGAAGCCCAAGAACGCACCTTATAATTGGTCAAAAGAGCCTTGTAGCGGCGTTCCATCATCTCAAAAGATAATGCCTTGAGGGTTTCGTATGTCTCCTTGCGGTCGGCATTGTCCTTGAAGTACCGCCCCCCATGCGATGAAGCCGGCAGTGTTGTCGCTGGCTTCTTCGTGCTCGGCCTTGAGCTGGGCAACCAGCGCTAGCAACTCCAGTGTTGCGCCCTCTGACCATAAAAAGCGAGAAATCCTCGCGTCTGTCTCAGCTTGCCGCTTATTCGCCTCTCTCTGTACCTTCTTCGCTCGGGCTTCCAACGCATTATCCTCCTTTTCCTTCATCTTGGCGAGCCGCTTCGCTGTCTTTTCGGCTTTCTCTGCCTCGATATATTCTTTAGAGCGGCGTTTTCGTTTAGCACCGGTGGCAGCGCTAGCGGTGGCAGCGATAATAGGACCTTCAGTGGGCACGCCGCTACCTTTGGTGGGATTGGACATCACAGTGGGTACTACGAAGGTAAGGGGGGGAAGGGGAAGGGGTCACGAGGAAAAAAGCTCCTGATCTATTGCGCCACGAAAATGACAGTGCGTGTAGTTTTTCACAGTGGTCTAGGAGCCGGTATGATGCAACGGAGGCCGAGGGTTCCAGTCTTGAGAGGCGCACAAAAAAATTGCGGCAAAACGCCCAGAAAAAAAGTGTTGAAACTCAAACCCTCTTCCTGAGAAGGGTTTGAGAAGTTTTGAAATCGAAATGCGTTAAAAATGTATTTACTTTTGAACTCAAAACTAAACTCAAAACTTTTTTCAAAACTCGTTTATAAAGGGTGCCTTAGTGCCATAGGACGGTCAGCCCAAAATTCACTGATAAAACCCTAAATCCACTGATAAAACCCTATATTCACTGATAAAACCCTAAATCCACTGATAAAACCCCAAATTCACGGATAAAACACAAAATCCACTGATCATGTGATCATGATCACGTGATCATTCCTGGCCGATTTGGAATCACTAGTCGTAAAGACTTCCCAGGTCCAAAGCGACATCTCTTTATTCTTACGATGCCGGTTCTCTTTTTGAGACGGCTGATGGCCACGCACTTTTTAATGTGCACGATGAAGTCATGTTGGAAGTGCTGATGATGTGTTCAAGCACTTGTCTATTCGTATCTTAATAATTAAATACATAACCGGTTCTTTTTCAACACTCATAGCACTATTGTTCTTCGCACGCTTGATCCGCGACGGTCGATGAAGCTTCTGTCGCTCTTCAAGAGTCAGGTCAGCAAACTGGTTTACTTTCAGATGGTACGGTAGCCTCTATAGCAGGTTTGCAATTATTCAGGTCAGTCAATCATAGCTAACTGTTTTTGTTGAAAAGGTCCTACCTTGCCGTTCTCTGTGTTGATAAAACAAAGATTGTGATGAATGTTGCACGACGATGAGCAACCTCTTTGTCGTCTTTGTACACCTCTCGATGCTTCGCGGGAAAGCTATCGAAAACCGCCTTTTTTGTTGCTAGTCCTTGCGGCATGAGCATATGAATCTATCCACCACAACAAGCAGTGTACATGTTAGACAGGTATACAAGAAACAGGCAAAACAACTTTAGTACATCTTGCTTTGGGAGAGCGGGGCGGACTCCCGTCATTTCCAGACATTTCGGTGCAACCCATCTACGCCGGCAGCGAGGAAAACACATCCTCATCCACGAGGCCTTCACGGACGTGTATGTAGTCCTCCACGGCACGCAAAATGGCTAATGCAGCAATAAATCCGAGGATACCCAAAGTCAACGCGATGATAGCGAACCATATTTTTCGTGACTTGCCGCGTTGACGACTGATGGCAACGCTCTTATGTTTAGGACACTCAGTGCTCGAGCTTCGTTCTAAAAAATAAGAACTCGATACAAGTTAACGTTAAATGCCGACGTGTAGCATATAGCATAGGAGGACGCGAGTAAAGAGTGAATGCATACGAGGTAGAAGTCTCTCCGTGGCCGTGACCTCAACATCTTCACTCGGAACATCCATCACAGCTCGTTTCCTGATATGGAGATCACCGACTTGAATACTCGAATTTGATCCAATCGCATACACAAATGGATGATCACGTGATCATGATCACGAGATCAGTGGATTTAGGGTTTTATCAGTGGATTTAGGGTTTTATCAGTGGATTTAGGGTTTTATCAGTGAATTTTGGGCTCGTCCAAAGGACAATGTTTTGATACGGTAAAATACGAGATCCAGTTGCAAATTTATCACCCATAAATTGAAGCTGGCATTTTTGAAGTAGTAGAGGAACACTTCATGGTGCAATTTTGTGCACATCTACTAGAATTCCATTGACAACTGACGACAGGGTAAGCTGCAATGCTACAGGTAGATAGATATAAGAGAGTACCTGATACATGAATATTACGCAACATTCATTCACTCCCTCTTTCATCTTCCTAACTTCACGCTCTATTTTCTCTATGGAAACTCCTTCGTCTCGAAATCCGTCTTAGCACGTTATGCGGGTTGCAGAGCCATTTTCTCCCATGTACATTATTATGTACCCATTCCGTGCTAAGCAAAAACTTTATTGAGCGCTTCGACTATTGAACATGATTATGAATAACTAACTGCAACCTATTAGCATTTTCCGTCGACATGTTGTGAAATTATAGAATATTTAGCGACACTTGGAGGTTCCTTAACTCAGTCGCTAAAGTACTAGCACCGAGCTCTCACTGATTAATGGAGACGCAATTCGGTGCTTCCTTGCGCTCATTGCTTCATGAACCCAATCAGAGCGCAACAATGGAAAATATTAGTGCACTGTGTTCCACTTCAAAGAGATCGCGAGATGCCGCCTCCATATCATTCGACGATCACAAACGGGCCATTTTGCTACAATTGCTGAAGCAAGTGACGGAATTTTTAGAACACAAAGAAGCCAAGAGCTCTCGTCTAGCAGTATCGACAGAGTGGCGAAAGAGTCGCAGTCAACGGCGATGGGAGAGGCACAACTTGTTTCAAGTTGTCGTTCAAGTTTGCAAAGACCGGATGACTCGACTAAAGCGATCGGTATGCTAGTAGCACCTTGGAACGGTAGTTAGAGACGAGTGGTTCATTCCGTTTTCTGTGGATAGACACGAGAAGATTCGAAAGGGATGGAAACGTCGAGTACGCAACCGGCGCGGATTTTGGTCGCTCAAGCTATTGTTCAGGAGCTTTTAGTGTCTTTATTAGAGCTAAAAACGAAAGAAAAGGAGCGTTTGGTGATCGATGAAGAGGAAACGTTAGACATGATGCGGCAAGTGCAAGTGCATCTGCAAAAGGACAAGGAGTTGGTGCGTGGATTCGACGACTGAGTTTGGCGCTCGCCAGTGGACTGATTCTTGTATGTTTATGGCTGCGCTTAGATTCGTAAGAAAGTTTTCGCGGGAGCGGGCGATTCTCATCATCTACAAGAACTTCAATCGATGCTACGGGCAGAATTTGTAGAGCAAGCACGTAGCGTGGAGAGTTCACACACGATGCACCAGCTTGACGCGGCAGTAAACAGTGACGCATCGTTACAATTTGCATGGGAAACAATTGATGACCAGAAGAAGGAGATTATTCGACTGCGTGCAGAAAATCAAGAGCTCAAGCGCTTGGGTGCCGAGTCCGACTTAAGCTCAGCTTTCCACGCTTCCTTCTTTGATGATGAACCGACGAAAGCAATTAATCTGCTACGTTCTCAGCTTTCGTCTCAGCATCATAAAAACTTGGAGTATCTTCAGAATCACATACAAAGGCTGGAACACGCTTTACAGCATGCAAAGCTCTCGTCTAAGACGCGTCAGGATTGGGATGGTTCGAAGTCACTCTTTGACTCCAGTCGAACGAGTCAGATGTTCTCGTTACCATCTGGCAGTGCCGTAAGAACAGATTTTACACGTACGCAGGTATCAAGAAAGAAATGTGAAGAGTGCCACGAATATTGTGCATCGCTTTTTGCTTTGGAGTCGGAGATTAAATACTTACAAACGCAAGTTTCAAGCAATGAAGAAGCGCTACTTCAAGCGGAAAGGGATCGGGAACATTTTCAGCGTGAAAACTCTGCACTCTCCTTGACACTACTGTCAGCGAAGCAGAAGCAAGAAGAGCTACGCCAAACGCTACTGGATCTTACGCAAGAAAAGCACAAGCTACAGAATTTAAGTGATTCGGAACAGCGCACCCTTGAACGCAGTATTCGTGTGCTGAAAGAGCAACTTGATGTCGTGGAAGAGCAGAAAGTTCATCTAAAGCGTGACTTCGATGATCTCTCTCGTTCGTATGATGCTGAAGTTATTTCCAAACGCACGTTAGCAAGAAAGTTCGAAGATCTCCAAGTGGTGCACGCGAAACTATCTCAATCTTACACTGAGCTGGAAAATCAAATGGCTAAGTTCGATGAGGCTACTCGACGATGGGAAGCTCTAGTGGAAACAAAAGATGCGGCATTGAACGACATGCGAGCTCAGATCAGCTCGATGAATCAAGATGATAAAGCATACCTTGTTGAGTTACAACAAAAGAAAAATGCAGTGACTGATTTAAACGCTCAACTAGCTGAGCTTCGGCTGACCTTCAAGCGTACACTAGAGGAGAAGGACAGAACGAAGAGTGAAAATGAACGGCTGCTCCAAATACTGGAAAAATCCAAGTGGAAGAACCAGCGCATAGAAAGGGGATTGAAAGAGCTGAAACAGGGAAAAGAACTGCCAACGAGTTTAAAAGAATCTAAAACTGACGCTTTGGCGCTGCAAACTAGGGAGCTAGACCAAGCACGAGAGCAGATCAACTCGTTAGAGTTGCATCTTATGTCGACAGAAGCAGAATGCGCTCGTCTAGATGGCAAGTTAGCCGACATGACTAAAACTCACGAATCAGAATTAAATCAGCACATTTATGAAGGTCAATGTACTCAAGAGGAGCTGGAAGCTATAAAGCAACGATGTTTGATCCTCGAAACGCAATTGAAATCTCAGCGAGAGATTCAAAGGAAGCTGGAGACTTTAAACCTAGAGAATTGCGAACATAACCAGCATTTATCTACTAAGCTTGCAGAATCAAAGACGTCGATCCTAAGTTGGATAACTGAATGTGATGCCATCCGTGACGACAAGCAGCAACTTGAGAACAATGTTGAAAATCTGTTGAAGGAGCGGTACAATCTGCAACGATGTACCCTCAAGCTTGAAGCAGAACGAGAATCATCGATTCAAGAAGAGAATGCAAATGTTTTGGCGCTTCAGAACGAAATCTCGTCTCTGACTGAGCAGTATCGCACAATCGAACGAGAGCGTCGTGTGATGGATCAGAAAAACTTGTCACTTGTTCAACTGGTACAAACGCTGCAAGCGCGTCCGGAATTGCAACGACGAGCATTTCGGGAGATGCTTGTGACATGCCAACGAGGGACAGAACGAATGCTTTGTCATCTTTCTGAAAGAGTTACAGTCAATTTGAACAAGGTGGACGCTCTGGAGAAACAGTTCAATATCCTGAAAAGAAACATAACTGCGCGAACAAGCACGACAAGTTGCAACATAGAGCGAGAGGAAGACGTATCGTCCAATGAGATAATGTGCCACCTTTCCACACAAGCGTGGCCACAACTTGTCATGCAAGAAAATGACTTTCTCAGCAGCAGTCACTCGGGCTTTTCCTTATCAACTTCCCAGCCGCTTTGGCTAGAATCGATAGCACCTAGTAAGCAGATGACGGTTGTCGAACTTTATGATGATCCAGCTGCAATGATATCAACAACTCTGGAAAAGGACTTGAAACAGTACAGGTGGAAGTATTTTGTGCAATGCATAGTAGCAAGCTGCAACAGGCGAAAAAAGCGCGACCTTGTGGTCCAAGTGATGGAATTACAAAAGGGCCTTCATCTTTCTAGGCGGTACAAGCTAAAAGCTACCGCAGAAATGCGCCAACTTTCTCAGTTGTATCATCTTAGCCGCGTTGTGGTGCGACGCCTTTCAACGGAGCTGCAGCAAAGGCAACAAGCGCAGTATTTCACCAAGTGGAAGCACCTGACAATGAGCAGCACGTATGAATCAAAGTTAGGCACAACTGGCCGTCTTCAGTCTTCATATGCACCATCAACGAGCATTGCAGTGGCTCAATGTATCCACTTAATCCGAAGATTCTGTGAGCCTGCACAAAGTCACATGGAAGCAGTGGCCGATCAAGTTGATGACTCTGCCGACCTCGCAGTTTACTTGATGGAAATCTGCACGCAACATGCTCGATGGAAAGTGGCTGCTGATCGCAGAATTGCAGAGTATGCAGAACAAACGCATGAGCTCCAATCCGTTCAAAGACGGTGTGCTGAGCTAAACGACTTGGTAGGTTTGAATCAGCGTCTCATTGAAGAAATGGAGCGTCGATGTGCTGGTCAGTCCAGTATCATAGAAGCGGCAAGACACTTTGCTATCACGTATAAAGCGTTAACACCTTTCGCTCGAGCTCAAGTTTGTCAGTCACGCGAGTTTCTATCGGCTTCCAAGGCAATTATCGACAGCCTCAATGCTGTGGCACTACCTCAGCAGCATCACACTCAAGCTCTCGGTATGACCCACACAACATGAGACTGACAACCTGTTCAAAAACGTGACGTTGTTCTCCGCAAGTGCTGCACCACCAGCTCGCATCACGCTCGAAAGAAGCAAAAACGCTCAAGAGCGATTCAAGGACGCAAGGATTGAGTTGCTAGAAGATCGAGTTGGATGGTTGAAAGGGGCAATGCACCAGCAGTGCGATCGCCAAGTGGCGCTAAGAACGAAGAAACAAGTAGTAGTTCTCATGTCCAAGAAGCTCCATAAGTACAAAAGGCACTTAATGTTGCTGCGAATCTTTTGGAACTGAAGTTAAAATGGTTAAAAGCACGTTTTCCCAAAATATAAACCTGACTACTAATATTAGGTAGAAGACATCCCTAATGAGCCTTGTTCGAACGAACTGCTGTTTTTTCCTAGCTGGAGTAACACATCTGTTGAATGTTGCAGGGGCGTTCTTCAACCCCTGTGACATAACCAGCCACTTCCGTTTGGAGGCCTTACCACCGTGATACGAATATCCTTCCCACGCATTAGGATTTGGTAAAATTCATCCCTCAAATTGATAGCATTAAGACGGTGTGCCATCAATGATGGCATCTTTCCTTGGTATCGACGTTTGAGCCGGTACCATTTCCGCGTTCAGTTTATTATAAGCATGAACGATTGGCCAGCCTATTGTGGCCTTCTTCACACAGAAGGTTGACTTCCGCGCACATGGCCGGATTTAAGGCGAGCTTCAAAGAACTCGTCGATTGCTGTACCTGATCACACGGTAAAGGCTGACACAATGCTTCGTGCCTTGCATGAGGTCTATTTCAGATCGAGTCGCTTTATCGTTTGGGAGCTCGCATGGTTTTTTTGTGGGAACGCACGTGCTATTCCCAAAGCACATCAAAATAAGGGGATGTCGCTCTAAGCGACTCCTATCTCTGCACTTCAATGCGCTGAACTTTGGTTTTATAATCGGGAATGTACTCGTTTCCGATGTTACTTGCTTCATTTTTGTTTGTTGTTTTCGACCTTTTCTCACGTTTTGTCATGTTTGGGTACTTATCGCCTTGGGAGCGGGCGGACACGTGCTCGTCCATTGCTTCCTGGGCCTCTCCCGCTCCGCCACCATCGTCTTGTCGTATTTAATCAGTGGATATTTGTTTATTTCCAAGGTTTTATCATTGGTAACGATGGTACAGATCTGTTCGATCTGATCGTCGCGTAAGTTCTTAATGAACTCGTTCCAACTAAGAGTTGGAAGATCCATCACTCCAAATTCAGTTAACCCTCACTATTTTGGAGAGTTTCTGAGCGTTTGATACTGGGTAGATATTCTGGTCTCTGTTTGCATTAGGACGTTCAACGTCCCATCCGAATCCGTAATAAAGTAGGACGAGCTCTCGGACCTGTTTCTGTCTCACTGTGGCCACTGCCTACCATGGATAGTTTTCCTTCACGGTGCCAGTTCCAACCATGGCTATGTTACTATTTATGATCTTGGCGAGGGCCACTTCTGCCGAGGTTTTAGGTTGTGCCTCATGGTGGCCATTGGGTAGCTCCTTTTCCCGGCAACCATATTGTGTGTTTCTAAAGACGACCGTCGTCTATCCTGAGTAGTCCAACACGGCAATCTTACCACCCGTGTCTGCCACTTCCTCTTCACGCAGCTGATCTGATAATGCGTGAGCAGGTCCCATTTGTAGCCGGTGCGTACACGCACGGTGCGGCTAGCGCTCAGAGGAAGACTATCCTTTAAGCGGCGTTCGCCGCTACTTAGCCGATACGCCCTTATAAAAGGGCTTAGTAATAGAGAACTCTCTTACTCGGGGCCAAGATTCCACTTTGGTTTACCAGTTAGCACAAGCTAACGCCTTAACACAAGGGTCCCTTAATAAGGGGGTAGCTAAGGGAAGAACTTCCCTTGGGCTATTGAACTCACTACGCGCGCGACCGGTCAAGGTCGAGCGTCCAGTAGTCGTTGATTGAAATGTAAACTGAATGTATATTTAATATGTAATTAGCCTAAATTAATTTAAACTAATGTAAACTATATGTAATACTAAGTAGAACTTACTAAATTCGTAGCTAGCTAAAATGTAGTGTACACCACCGGTGTACTAACACATGGCTGGCTGCCACGCCTCCACCAAGGGCTCCTGCCCTGACTGGTTAAAATAACCAATGGTATAAAACCTTTCGGACCGGTCAATACTGACCCCAACCGTAGTGTACTCACGTACACCACATACTAAATGTAACCATAATGTAACCAGTTACATCCTCCCCTGTAACGGGGTTACATTCGAGTTACATTTAGTGTTGGTGTACATGAGTACACTACGGTTGAGGTCAGTATTGACCGGTTTGAAAGGTTTCCAACCTTTGGTTATTTTAACCAATGAGGGTATGAGCCCTTGGGTGGTGGTTTGTCAGCCGTCCACGTGTCGGTACACAGGTGTGTACATTACATTTTAGCTAGGTACGAATTGGGTATGTTCTACTTAGTATTACATATAGTTTATATTAGTTTAAATTAATTTAGGCTAATCACATATTAAATATATTCAGTTTACATTTCACTCTAAATAGCAGACGCGCGACCTCTACCGGTCGCGCGTGAAGTGAGTGTCGTAGGTAAGAGGGAGCCCTCCCTTTACTTACACCCCGTATAGGGAACACTGCCGTTAAGGCTACGTAGTAAACCAACCCGGGAATCTTGGCCGCGAGTAGGAGATCTCTCCTACTAAGCCCTTTATAAGGGCGTATCGGCTAAGTAGCGGTAGATACCGCTTTAAGGAGGATTCTTCCTCTGTGTGCTAGCCGCACCGTGCGTATACGCACCGGCTACATCCCCAATCAAGACTATTGCTTACGCAATAAATCAAATTTACTTGGAGAACTCCAACTGCCGGAACCTATGGCTAACCATGAGCACCATTAGTGGTGCTGTGGAGTCTCCTCGAGAAGAGGAGGTAGACTATTCCGAGAAATCGGAGGTGGATGCCCTTGGGGATATCTCCCCAAAGTCTGACGTCTACGACAACGCCCAACGGTGATGTCGGCAGGCTAATCCGTTCCCCACTCGTGGGAAAAATGCACTAGCTAGTGCGCCACCCCTGCCAATGTCGGATGATACATCCGGATCGCCGAAGGCGATCATCACCAATGAGCTGGACTCAGCTCAAGAAACCCAACTTGTCGCACAGGCACTAAGGGATGCGTTACGCGCCCCCAAACGCCCGCCACGGGCGGCATATAATTTTGAAGGTCCTCGTGACCTTCCAAAGTGGTCTAGGAGTATGTAAGGAATGGTTTAGCATTCTATACCCCTGTCCCTGCGGCTGAACAGCCGTATCAATGCTAACGCTGGGAGAAACTCCGGCAACAACTGCTCACGCAAAAGCAGTTCACTAGCGTCTCGTACCGAGAACTCCTCGACAGGCAGGCACAGTGTGCCCCTGTTGAGAACCTCTGCGAGGTTCCTATCATCCTCTCTCCGGGAGAAAATGCCGAAGATGCAGAAACGAAATTCCGCGCTTGGGCGGAAGGGGAGAAGCTCATCCCCAGCTTTAATGAGCTGCACAAAATCTATTACCGTCGTGACGATTGGGTGGAGAGGGCGTTGCGCATGGCATTCGCCAGAGCCAAAGCGATGGAGCTATTACGTGCCCCTTATCGCACGCGCTACGCCAGCGCCCCTGCCCCCACCGCGGTGCCAGAGGACATTGTGAGCTCCACATCTGCCTCCGGCGAACTCCCAAGTACTCGGAGTGAAGGGGCGTCTTGCGCCCCTTTGGTCGTTGACCCCCAGCGGGATTCTCCCGCTAGAAAGCGTCAACGACGTCACGGCAATACTTCCGTAAGGGAGTCTCGGTATCGTACGAACTCTGTGAGTGTGGATAACCCTTCCACTTCACCAGATACTGGGTTAGACCACGATGATGGCGTCGCGCCATCAGACGCTCCACATGATAATGTGGAGTACCCTCCGCATCGAGCATTGGAGGAGGAGGTTGCGCAATTGCGACATGAGATTCGTGAGCGCTGTGATCTATACAGCCGTCACATCTATTATTTCCACGAGGGACTCCGCGATGAGTGGGATGCCACTGAACGCTTCGAGAGCGGCTTGCCTCTCTCGAGACGAACGTTGCGCAACTTCGTGGTCGCATTTTAGCCTTGTCGGTCTTCCTCTGCCCTGCCGTGTCTTACGGCTCTGATGGCTATTTGCCTTACCATCCCCTCCAAGAGAGGACCCGCCTCCGGGTCCTGGTATGGCTTAAGCATACCCACATAGAAGGTTGGATGCGTACGCATCGCCTTCGGGATGTCCAAGGTATACGACAAGCCCTTTCGGCTAGTACCTTAAAAGGTCCCACAAACCTGGGGCGCAGTTTATTCCGTAGCACGTTGGAAACTGGATGTGTAGGAAGATTCTCAGCGTTTAATAAAACACTTTCTCCTACTTTGTAAACCTTGTCGTTACGCCGCCCCTTGCGGTCAGCCTGCTCCTTCTGCTTGTCTTGGATTTTCGCCATGGCATCGCAGACGTGTCGTAAGACACTAAGGCACGTCTATAAAAACTTATCGATGTGCTTTCGCAAAGATACAGGGCTGACATCGGGGAATCCTCCCCCCCCTCAAGCCCTGGTGTGGCGTTAATGGAACCCTCGGATTCACGAATCCGTTCACGTAAAACGGGGTAAACTCCGTAGATGCATGTACCGAATTGTTGATAGCAAATTCGGCCATCGGAAGCATCTCACTCCAACTCTTTGTAGAATACGGACATAAACTCCGGAGAATATTCTCCACAACTCGATTAACGCGCTCCGTTTGCCCGTCCGTCTGCGGATGATCCACAGTGGAAATGAGGAGCTTTGTGCCCAGCACCATAAACAACGCTCCCCAAAACTGTCCCGTAAAACGGGGATCCCTATCCGACACAACGGAATCGTGTAGACTATGCTGTCGAAAGACACGGTCTAGGAACACTTTTGCTGTTCCTTGTCCATCAATGGACTCTGGCACCGCCGCCAGGTGAGCCATCTTGCTCAAACGGTCTACAAAGAGCAATATGCCGGTGTTCCCGGACTTTTCCTTCGGAAAACGGAAGATAAAATCCATGCTAATGGATTTCCAACACTCCGTTGGAACCGATAAGCTCGCCAAAAGCGCAGCTGAACTTGCAGAGGGTTTAACCCTATATCACGTCTCACAGGTGCGTATATACGCACCGACCCACTTATACATGTTGGGCCACCAATACAAAGCGCTTAAAGCGCTGTAGGTCTTATACCGACCTAAATGACCCCCGGTAGGGGCGTCATGTGCCTCAAAGAGGACTCTATACTTCAGTTCCTCATCATGAGGAACTACCACCCGCGGAGTGTTCTCCGTGCTCGTGCTATAAAATAGCAGACCGTCACAGTACCTGTAACGGTGTAAGCGAGCTCTAGCTCGACTTGACAGGGTTGGCTCAGACGATCCAAGACCCTTTTCACCTAACGCGCTGATAAGCGCTGTACACTGTGGGTCTTTCTCATATGCCTGGCGTATAAGATCCACCACAGACGAGGTGATGAATGTTGCGTGAGCGATCTCGTAATCGGGACGACGCGAAAACGCGTCTGCAAGTACATTATGTTTACCAGGTTTTTACTTTACCTCCAAATTGTACTCCGCAAAGAAGGAGAGCCAACGGGCCATCCGTTGGGAGAGATGAGGCGACTTTGTCGCTGTCCGTAAAGACGCGTGGTCAGTATAAACCACGAACGGCTTTGAGCCGAGTAGGTGAACCCTAGGTTTGAGAAGGGCATACTTCATAGCAAGTAGCTCCTTATCATGAACGGGATAACTCCGTTCTGCAGCTTTAAGCTGCCTCGACTCAAACGCAATCACGCGTTCCCGTCCCGCGTCGTCTGCTTGTAACAAAGCACATCCGATTGCGAAATCGGAGGCGTCGCAGACGACAATAAATGGTTTCCCAGAATCTGGAAGAGAAAGAACGGGAGCTTTCAACAAGCTCCCCTTTACCGATACAAAAGCATTTTGGTCGTTGGTTTCCCAACACCAATCAACATCCTTCTTAAGAAGGTCCGTAAATGGCTTCGCCATTTCAGCGTAGTTATCGCTGTATTTGTGGAGATAATTGGCTAATCCAAGCCACTTCCGTAAATCTATAAGATTTACAGGCGAAGGCCACTCCACAATGGCTTTCACCTTCGCGGGATCCACCCTCACTCCATCCTTACCGATGAAGCATCCGAGGAAATGAATTTACTCAGCACCAAAGATACATTTGGATGCGTTCGCATATAACTTATGCTCTCGCATACATTCGAGCACCGCTCGAAGGTGTATCAGGTGCGTCTGAACATCAGACGAGTCGCCTTCCGCACGACTATGAACGAATATATCGTCGAAGTACGTCTGAGCGTACTTCGTATGAGGGCGGAAGAGTTGAGTCACCAAGCGATTAAAAGTCGCTGGTGCATTTGAAAGCCCTTGTGGCATAACAAGCAACTCCCACAGCATGCCACTAGGCGTGCTAACCGCTGTCAGCGGAATATCGAACGCTCGCATGAGCACCTGATAATACCCGTCCACCAGATCTAAGGCAATGTACACAGTACAGCCCGCCATATTGTTCTGGAGGACATCCTTCCGAGGAATCGGAGTCTGCATGGGTACAGTAGCTGAATTCAGCTTATTGTACGCATGCACAATGCGCCACTTTCCGTTCGGCTTACGAACACAAAAAGTGGGAGATGAATGGAGAGACTTGCTCTCCCGTACCATCCCTACCTCTTCTTTCCCGTTGAAGAAGGCGTCGATGACGTCGCATTGTTCCTTGGGGAGAGGCCACTGCCTAGTGACGCAGTATTTGGTTCCAGGAACCAAATCAATTTCATGTCGGACACCCCGATCCGGTGGTAACCCCATAGGTGGGCTATCACTAATGACATCTCCAAATTCCTTTAGTAAGGAATGGTAAGGGTCCTCAGGATCCGCGAGGATCTTGAGGCCGCTTCGGGCATTCAATGCCTGTTTGGTTTGCACCAAAACGGACTCGTACATCGTGGATGAGGAGTTTAACTCCTCTTCCGGACGCAATACGACAACCTCGTCGATTTCATCTGCTTTCAAAGCTGTTTCAAACTCGTTGAGGGACATCTCCTCCAACGACAACAGTTTGCGTACCCCATGCAACCGTTTAAGGCTTACTCCTTCTGTGAAAACACCTGTCACACTATTCAGCATCCGATAGGACGACTGACTACTGGCCTCGGGACTCATCCCGGTACCCAGATGGGGGAGTCAATTGCCCTATCGATTGGAAGAGCATCGCGCCTATCCACAGAGGTCTCTACCTCTACCACCGGTGACTCGCCGGTCTCACCTACTACGGCGTGGTCGGAATCATTTCCGACGTGCGAAAGAGACGAACTACGGGTCTCTTCGCTTGGAAGCGCCTCGCGCTTAACCACAGGGGTCTCTACCCCTACCACTGGAGTCACCTCAGAGGAATCCACCTCTTCCACTGGCAACTGGCCAGTCTCGCCTATAACGGCGTGGTCGGAATCATTTCCGACGTGCGAAAGAGACGAACTACGGGTCTCTTCGCTTGGAAGCGCCTCGCGCTTAACCACAGGGGTCTCTACCCCTACCACTG
This sequence comes from Peronosclerospora sorghi, assembly GCA_026184515.1. NCBI lineage: Eukaryota > Oomycota > Peronosporomycetes > Peronosporales > Peronosporaceae > Peronosclerospora > Peronosclerospora sorghi. The sequence goes on along the minus strand of CM047587.1, from coordinate 31,964,325 downwards.
GAGTCGCCTCAGAGAATTCCACCTCTGCGACTGGCAACTCACCAGTCTCGCCGTTAACGGCGTGGGGATTAACCGCCGAATCCCCCTCGTTAAGGAACTCTTCCTTGACCTCATTGGGACTGATCATCTCAGACATCCCAATCTCTGGCATCTCGCGCCAGAATCGCTTTTGCGATCGAGCAACAGTGGGTTCATGACTCGCCAATGCTTCACCCGACCGCGGGTGCGTTGAGCCAATGGACTTAGCCTTCCAGTCTATCCATGGCTCGTGGCGTTCCAGCCACTTCATGCCCAGAATGAGGTCATACCTCGAGTCCAAATCCAGGACTAGGCAACGTTCTAAGCTGGCGAAGTCTGCAAACTTCATCTTAAGGTCAATAGAGACCTTGGGTACAGAAAACGGTACACCCGTCGCAAGACGGACTGCGACAACGTCACGAGAACGTGCCTCTAGGGCCTCGGCATACAGCCGACTCTTCACAACAGAAGATCGTATGACATAATTGTCAGACGCTCCAGAGTCTATCAAGACTCTCCAGCGCTTATCAAAGCCTTTCACGTCCGCAAGGACTACCAGCAAACCTGGCTGGTACACCAACTCGGTGCTAGAAAGCACCTTTTACCTCGGGGCTTTGTGCTGTCTGCCGCTACCCTGGGGTTTAACAGCACTGAGGGGTCCCCCAGTAGGGCGCCCCGCACCTACTGGGAGCCGTCGTTTCCCGACGGCTTGGACAAGGGCTTTTTCCCCACCCTTGGTCCCTTGTAGCGAGTGTCTCGCTGGGGATTTTTCGGACATCTGTTCCTCAGATGATCCGTGCTCCCACACAGGAAGCATCTCAGCGACCCATTTCGCTGCAGCATAGCCAAGAGCTTCGCCTCGAAGCTCTGCGAAAAAGAGTCAGTGTGACTCTTAGCGGGAGGTTTCTCCTCTGCTTCGACCTGACTAATGTACATGGTTTCGGGACCCACCTTAGAGGAACGGAAGTTCCTCTCGGCGTTGAACGCCATCTTGAACGCCTCCCCCAGGGATTGGGGTCAGCATCGGAACAGTTCCGAACGTGCTGGCCCTTCTTTCAGGCCTCTCATGAAGACGGGGATGGACACATCGTCCGAATACGCTTTCGCGTACATCCCTGCCAACAGGGTCTTAAGCTCCTGGATATAAATCTCCAGGTGCTTAGTGCCCTGACGGCACATCAGAAACGCCAGTTGATTCTGTAAAACCAGATCAGGCGTTGCGTACATGTCCATAAGCTTCTGCTTAAGGACCTTCCATGTTGGGAACACGTCCGTGACTGACTCCGAAAACGTAAACGCCCATGTACGGGCTTTTCCCGTAAGATGGGTCAATGCAAGTCCCACTTGCAAGTGATCAGCGATCACATTCGCTGTGGCGAAGGCCGTTTCGACCTCTCGCAACCACATGTAAAGGTTGTCACCCTTCTCTCCGGTGAACTCCTTTATCTTAAACGATAATGGAGGGCGCACCCCCGTGGAATGACCTCCACCACAACTCGCCTCATGAGCGATGAGGGCATTCACCCTTGCCTTTACGGCCTCAAGACCCTGCTCCACTAGGAGCTTCATACCTTCTTCCCCCGTTAAGGGTAACAGACTTTTAAAGGCTTCCTGCTGGACGAGGGTCAAACTATCCCAATCGTCCTGATTCATCCTTTGCAGAGGATGCCTTAGTCTACCAAAACATGCGTTGGATTGACTACAAATGCTACTAGATGTAGCCGATGCATACACCCACGGTGCGGCTAGCGCACAGAGGAAGACTTTCCTTGTAAGCGGCGGTTGCCGCTACTTAGCCGATACGCCCTTATAAAAGGGCTTAGCAAGAGAGAACTCTCTTACTCGGGGCCAAGATTCCACTTTGGTTTACCAGTTAGCACAAGCTAACGCCTTAACACAAGGTTCCCTTAATAAGGGGGTAGCTAAGGGAAGAACTTCCCTTGGGCTATTGCACTCACTACGCTCGCGACAGGTCGAGGTCGAGCGTCCAGTAGTCGTTGAGTGAAATATAAACTGAATGTATATTTAATATGTAATTACCCTAAATTAATTTAAGCTAATGTAAACTATATGTAATACCAAGTAGAACTTACTAAATTCGTAGCTAGCTAAAATGTAGTGTACACCACCGGTGTACTAACACGTGACTGGCTGCCACGCCTCCACCAAGGGCTCCTGCCCTGATTGGTTAAAATAACCAATGGTATAAAACCTTTCGGACCGGTCAATACTGACCCCAACCGTAGTGTACTCACGTACACCACAGACTAAATGTAACCAGAATGTAACCCTGTTACACCATTGGACTTGTTTTGTCAACAGATGTACCATTTGTTGGAAATCGGATCAGAGTGGGTGGTGCCACCGTCATTCACCAGTCTTTCTGAAGGTAGAGGATATCCACTGATACATTTGAATTGCTCACAGGATCATCAGTTCCTGTGTTATTGTCCCAGTAAATCGCCATTTTGCTTGTACATCCACGAAATGCCGAAGATACAGATCTTGAAGTCAAGTTCGAAGACGATGAATTCGTCCTTCAACGACACTTAATCAAATACATAGTGTGTGCGTATCACGCACTTGGCATAGTCACGGTTGCACCTGTTGCTAACCAGACTTACATCCTTCGTGGTGTTTACACTTCCTTGAAGCTAAACGACGCCAAACTTTGTCCTCTTACAAAGTTGTTTGATGCGCCACTATCAAACTTTGCATGAATGTCCTATACAGCTTACCCTTCAGGGTGATGAGCGTAATTAAATCACCCTACACACAGTAACTAGAGAGAGCGCCCCACCCTGCTTGGAGTTCACGATTTTTAGCCAACAGGAGTTATTACTGCTAACTATGTTTCCCAGTGGACTTACCGTAGATGACTGCGTGGCGCCGGACGAGGTGTCACGCACTCATGGGCAAAGTGCCCATTTATTGGAGCGAAGATTTTTGGTTAATTATTTTTCAATTGCTTCTATGTCTAAGCCACTGCATCGGATATGTCTATTGGTTTTGGACATCCGCCCCCCCCTATGCCGTGGTTGTGATACAGCGAAGATTCAATACCCCCCCCTCTGATTACCAGCGTGCGGCACTGTTGCTGCACGTCAGTGTCGAATGGCTCATTCCCTCTTCGACTGCTATCAGTATACTGGGTAATAAGCGTATACTAAAATCTTCTTGGATGATATGGGAGATATCATCCTGTAAACTCTTCGACTGATGCCAAAAGAGATAGTGATTGACGTGACCGTTATTCAGTCCTTTCATGTACACAGATACTTGAGCAGTGCGTCCAAGGTTCACTCACAATATTTGAAAGCAATATTGCCTTCTGCGATTAAGCTAGTATGTCAAGCTTACCCTGACGCAGATCTGAAAGCTCAGGTCGACATTTGCAGGATCTTAAAGTTCCTCATTAAACGCTTAGAGTGTTTCTAACGCAGTACCTGAAAACCTTGCCTCTAACTCAAGAAGCCTTACTAGGCTAACCCATGCTCTGCTAGACAACTAGCAGAACATGCCATGGTCGTTAACACGGACTACTAAGTATTACCGCGCTTAACAGGGGTGCTATCACAGGCTTTCACTGTAATTATTGCGTTGAGAGAGCGCACAATAAATAAGAAACAAATATAAATTATTTTCAAAAATAACTTAAATTAAAATAAAGTTCAATTTTGTTACTACTCCTATACTAATTGACTCAAGTAGATTAAAGAGTAATATATTATGAAATGGTTCAGTTTAGGAATTTTAATTTGTTCTAAGCAAATATGCAAACGTGTAGTAAGTTCGCTGATTTAATTATAAAATTGATTCCCTTCTGGGTGAATCAAGTAAAGTTACAAATAAATTAGAAGAATTTACAATCCTAATATAAATTTTGGAACAACCTAATGTTCCAATTAATATGATGTTAATTTAACTTAAATACCATTGTTTTTATGTAATGGTGTCCCATTAAAGACTGACCCAGAATGTTTCGCTCAACGGGTAATATCGAACAGTCTATCCAACGTGTGATATTATCTTTAATCGACCAGTATTGCTTCATTTTCTTAGGAGAAAGCGCCTTCAACAAATTTCTGTTAACCCCATAAAGAAGGTTTTCGTAATCAAATACATAAGTTTTATTTCGCATCAAGCCCTACTTGGTGTGTGCAGGCCTAACATTTTTTTTGATCAGGAAAAACCGATAAATGCATGCCAAACATGTGTCAGTAATATCATACTGAGCTAAAAAACTCTCAGTTCTATATCCACTTGAACAAGTACTTTTATTCTTACGCATGAGGGACCTCACTGTTCTGGCTCAGAAATTCACGAGCTCTCGGGAGCTGTGATCTCAGTAACGTACGAATATGGCTAACTCAGTTTTGTTAATCCCAGTGATTCGTGTCACCTTTCTCGTGTAAGCACCGTCCCGAAACACAACTAACTGTGACTCTTCTATACCCGATACTGTGTCTATTGGTCATATTTTATCATTCATGTGACAACCTCGACCCTCCAAGGTGGATTTCACTTAACCATGCCTTACCAAAATTCCAGAATTTTCTGGAGAATATGCACGCTAGATTCCCAGATTAAATTGTACAAACTGGTCTGTTCTTAGGCTAATCGTATGCAATGCTGCGGCGGACGGGGTCGCGACAATGAGTACTCTACCCCAAAAAGATTTTAAATGCTCTACTTCAAAATTTTTCTCCGCAAACCATCTATCTCTGAGTTTGATATGTCTTTCGCTCCTAATCACAATTCATCTCCATATTTTGCTGTACCTCGGCTCAATTAGTTAAGGAACATGCTCAGAGATTGTTTCGAAAAATATTGAGAAAGATTTGGCAGTTTTTCATTTTTGCAATGCCTTGATGTCGTAGTTTTCATCAGCTGAGATGTCGTTACAATGACCAAAAATAGGGTCTATAACAAAGAATTAGCTCTTCACAACGAAGGGACATGAAGATGCAGTAAAAGTGGCAACCATGCAAACCTTCAAATTGCGAGCGTCAAGAATACCATATGGGTATTATTTTGGCGTTGCCGAACCTTTTAGCTTGGAATGGCGGTCAGTGTATCAATTTTTGGGGGGCAAATAATGTTTCCATTGTACTCTTGCGACACATTGATATGGTTCTTTTGCTATGAATAGAAAATCCTTATGATTTACAGTACTAGTGGGTGTCAGAATTGGTGGGTTTTAATGTAACAACCAAGAGGTATTCCCGGGAAAACAAAACCGTAAAAACCCAGTTATTTATACAAATAACTCTTGTCACCCACCTCCTGAGGTGGGTGATAGGAAAACTCTCTTATCCCGTCCGTGAAAGCGGGGTTTTCACGCCCCGCACAGGCACAACGCCACGCCCCTCCCAGCACCCGCACACATCACGCCCCGTGTAATGGGGTGCCATTACATAATTGATATTCAAGTTAGAATATCACAGTTTAATTTCAGACGCGTTGTCCTAAATTTAAATAAGATATTATAAGTTATTATAATCTAAGAAGGAAAAGTCGATTCGGTATAAATACCGAATCTTGCAGGTTAACTAATAGTACAGTTAAAGACTTGATATTATTATATTAATTAGTTAGTTACTATACTATTAGCCTCTAAACACTCTTAATTTTTCGTTCTAACAGATAAGTGAATATTAATATATTTACTTTTATTATAGGATTAGTTGTTCCCAACTAATCCTGCCCTAATTGTATTGCGCGCTTCCTCGCAAGATACAGTGTAAGCCAGTAACAGGATCAGTCCTGTTACACCTGGTAGCACTTTGTGGTCCGTCTTAACGACCGCAGTTCCGTTCTGCTAGTTAACTAGCGGAGCGAAGATTAAGAGCCGCTCGGCATCATGTCGCGAGACATGACGACTGCCGAGCGAGAAAGAACGCTGGAAGAGGTGAATAAACACTTCCCTCACTTCTCGTCGCGTATTAAAGACGCGACGGTGGAAATGATTCGTTCTATGGGGACCGACATCATTACCTTCCTCAAGAGTAAGTCCCCGGAGGAAGTGGTACAGGTGGTGAATCGCTTTAGGCGAAACCACCTAGAAAATCCAGTACGGCCCGCGCCAGAGGCAGCGCGGACCGCATCAGCACTTACAACGCATAGCGTTGAAGTGGTAAAGGCGCGAGTACCGCCCTTTACCGGCGAAGGGGGCGAGCCCCTTCGTAGATGGTTCGCAGAGGTGGAAGATGCCATCTCTGCGCAAAATATTGTTGACGAACGTCAACAGTCGTACTTCGCCACAACATGTCTAGGCGGCAGATCCAGGGCATGGGCGATGAGTCGCAGAGCCACTGATGACTCTGCGTTCCTGACTTATCAGGAATTTAAAGCTGAGCTAAAGCTCAACTTTGAAGCTCCAGAAATGGAGCTAAGTAGTCGGCAGTAGTTCATGGAACTCCGGCAAGGTAAGCTTGACCTTCAAGCTTACTCTCAGAATACGCAATATTTGCTGTCATATATTGTGTATGAGCCGGTGCCCCCTGCTATGCAGGTCACTGGCTTCATGAAGGGACTCAATGATGGTCCCGTCAAACAGAGTCTATACCGGCACCCGCCAGAGACTCTAAGGGATGCCATTGATCTGAGCATCCGTGAGGAGTTCAGCATGCGATCAGCGTCATCGCATGCTGGGTACAGCCTAAGGGCTCAACAGCCCTTCGCTTTTGCATGCCGCAACGGCATGTCAATAATCAGCAGTCGGGTAGACGAAGCTCACACTTCGTCTCGAGAAACAGCCACCCGCGCCAGAGCATGGGCGGTGGAGGTCCAGAGCCGATGGACCTATCGGTTGCGGTTGCTTCGAACACGAAGCAACCGAAATTTAAGAAGAATATTCACTGCAATAGATGCGCGAAATGGGGCATTTTGCCCATGAGTGTATGGCACCGCGCCCGGTGCCACGCTGTCAGCGGACGGAACCGCCCGCTGCACGGCGACACCAACAGGGACATCACCCTGTTGGTGCAAAAAAACGAGAATCGCCAGTAGTGGCGGGGCGCCCTACTGGGAATGTTATCCCACATGCCGACATAGGGCATGGGAGGGTAATAGCCCCAGACGGGACTATGTCCTGTCAAAAGGTGCAGGGTGATGGTAAGCCTCTTATCACCCTGGAGGTTAAGCCGCACGGGAGCGATGTCCCCATGCGAGCTTTGTTTGACACAGGAGCGTCAAACAATTTCGTTAGAACTCAGAGTCTAACGCTGTTGAGCTTCGTGGAGGTAGAGACCACACGAAGTATGTTGTCAGTCCGGTTAGCAACAGAACAGGTGCAACCGTGACTATTCCAAAGCGTGTGATTAAAACACGCTTCGAGTTGAATGAACTTTCATTCGAGGATGAATTCATCGTCCTCGATTTAGATGACAAGTTAGATGTGATACTTGTAATCCCATGGATGTCCAAGTTTAAACCTTCGATCGATTGGGTAAACCTATCGATCGACTGCGGCGGATGCACAGGATCTGATCACCCTGTGTGTAATCCGGCTGTATCAGAGGATACAACCGCAGCGTCAGACAGTCTGGTGGATAGCGATGGCACCACCAGGTCTGTTCTGACACGATCAGCGGAAGGTACCTCCGCTGGTGAGAGTCCACAGGGACTACCACATGCAACAGAAGAGTCGTTTCGTGTTGGAGAGAAACATTCCACGGGTGATAAAGACCACCGTGAGAATGAAGTAATATCCACGGTGGGAAACACCCACTGTGCGAGCGAAGGTTCCAACACGACGAATGAATTCCGTGTTGATGAGAGTGAACTCACGATCGAGTGCAATCGTGAGCAAAACTCCGTGGTGGCCAGTGCCCACCACGTTGCGTTAGCTATGCATACGGGTGATAAAGACCACCGTGTCGCAGAAAAGGCGGCCGATCAGACGAGCACATCTGATCACCAAAATTCCATGGTAGGCAGTGGCCACCATGATGATGAGTATTCACACACGGTGAATCGTAATCACCGTGTAGCAGTCAATCAGACGAGTGCGTCTGATTGCATGGGCAGTTCCGTCGAGACAATCAACGTCTTGACGAAAACGGAGACCGGATTAGCTACCCAGTCTCTGTTGATGGAACATACTCCGAAAGAAGGTTCGGAGGTGATGGCTCTTCCAGCTTAGCGCTGGAAGAAGCTTATGAGAAACTTGCACGATGGTCAGATCGAACAGATCTGTATTATCGTAGCAACAGATGATGTAGTGGATATTCGTGAAAAAAAAACTCCAAATAATAATAAAATTAATAAAATAGTTGTTAAAAAAAAGTCGGGGATAATAATTTCAAAATTATTATTAAAAATTTCTTGATATCCACATTACAAGTGGAAAACATTGGGAAAGAGGTTCCCAATGATCAAACCAGAGTTCAGCGCTTTGAAGCGCAGAGCTGGGAGTCGCTTAAAGCGAACTCCCCATTTTATGAGGTACTTCGGAAATACGCTGACGTATTCCCAGAAGAAGTACCTAGCGAGCTCCCTAATGATAAGGGAACTCGTCATGAGATTGACCTCGTGCCAGGCACGAAGTATTGTGTTACGCGGCAATGGCCGTTGCCGCGTGATCAGGTAAAAGCGATTGACGAGTTTTTCGAAGCTCGTCGTAAATCAGGCCAAGTGCGGGAGTCTGCCTCACCGCACTCTACCCCCACCTTTTGTGTGAAGAAGTCCACAGGTGGGTGGAGAATCGTTCACGCTTACAACAAGCTGAACGCAGCGACGGTACTGGCACAGACACCGATACCACGGAAGGATGTCATCATAGATGTCATGTGCGGGAGCACCATCTTTAGTGCTGTCGATCTAAGAGATGGATTTTATCAAATCCTAATGCGTGAGAAGTATATCCCTCTCACGGCGGTAAGCACCCCAAGCGGCATGCTTTGGGAGTGGCTTGTTATGCCGCAGGGGCTTCGAAATGCCCCTTCTACGTTTAACAGATGCGTAACGCATCTATTACGCCCGGTGAGAGAATTCTCACCGAGTTATTTCGATGACGTGTTCATCCATAGTAAGGGTGAACACGATAAAAGCGATATAGATGTCCATAGGGAGCATCTACGTCGAGTGTTAGAGCTTATGCGTAAGCATAAGCTCTATGCAAATCTGAAGAAGTGCACCTTTGGTGCTCCTGAGATACCCGTTCTTGGATCCTTTGTGGGAAAGAACGGGGTGCGTCCTCATCCAGAAAAGATCAGGGTGATCTTTGAATGGCCTACGCCAAACAACGTTAAGGAAATTCGAAAGTTCCTTGGGTTGGCAACATATTTGCACAAGTATTCGTGCAACTATGCTGGGTTAATACGACCTATTTCTCAATTACTTAAGAAAGATGTCGAATGGCATTGGGATACCCAATTCCAAGATGCTTTTGATGCAGTCAAGCAAAGCTTGACTGAAGCGCCTGTCTTGGCTATAGCCGATAACGAGCGTCCGTTCCACGTCGTTTGCGACGCGAGCGATTTCGCTATAGGCTGTGCTTTGATGCAGCGTGATCACGATGATCGTGATCGCGTAATCTGCTATCAATCGCGTCAGTTGTGCCCAGCCGAGCGCAATTATCCAGTGCATGACAAGGAACTCCTTGCCATGAAGTATGCACTGGCTAAGTTTCAGATCTATCTATTGGGAGATAGACCGTTTGTGGTTTACACGGACCATGCGTCACTACGCACGGCCGTGAATTCACCACACATTTCTCAAAGAATGGATCGATGGCTTTCATTCTTTGCTGAATACAACTTTACGGTTGAATACAAACCCGGAAAGTTGAACGTGATAGCGGATGCGCTATCCCGAAGGCCCGATTACGAGACGAAACCGTCCGTAATCGAAGGTGCCAGTGCAAACGCGATCCGTTGCAATACTTTGTCGTCGTCAATTATACGACAAGTACGCGAGGCGTACAAAACAGACGAGGAGACACGTATGTTGATTGATTACCTAAGTAATCAATCAAGTGAGAAACGCGACGAACTCCCAGAGTTGCTCCGCGCTTGCGTGCCTCGATATCGACTTCACGATGGTCTGCTGCTCTACAGCACAGACCAAAAAGATGAAAGTCGCATCGTCGTTCCAAACGACGATGATCTCAAACATCAAATTATGTTTGAGTATCATGATGCACCGATTTCGGGGCATCAAGGTCGAGAGAAGACATACGCTTCTCTCACACGTGACTTTTACTGGCGAAACCAGTACAAGTGGGTACGAAAATACGTACGCGCTTGCGAGATTTGCCAGCGCGTTAAGCCTGCGCAGTCTGCACAGGCTCCGCTGCAATCTCTGCCGGTTCCGACAGAGTGTTGGAAGTCCATTTCAATGGACTTCGTATTCGGTCTTCCACCCGACAATAGTCTAAAGACTGGAATAGTGGTCTTTGTAGACCGTTTCAGTAAGATGGTACATCTTACTGCAGTATCAGCGAACGTAACCGCCGCTCAAACAGCGCGGATATTCGTTGATACGGCATTCCGTTTGCACGGAATGCCGGAAGACATTGTCTCGGATAGAGATCCGAGATTTACAGGACGTTTATGGAAAGAAACGTTCTCATTGTTGGGAACCCAGTTGAAGATGTCAACTGCGGACCATCCGGAAACGGATGGGCAGACGGAACGGGTTAACCGCGTTCTCGGAGACATGTTGCGTTCATACGCACATGCCTTTGAACAGCGGAGTGACTACCTGTCACTCACTGAATTTGCGATTAACAACTCGGTGCATGCTTCAACTAAGCATACACCGTTCTACGTGAATGCCTTAAGGCATCCACGAACCCCAGCTTTACTTGGCGGTACGCCAAATATAATTGGGGGAGGGACCCGCTCAAATTTTGAGCGAGTCAATGCGCAAGTTGCGACTGCAACTTGTGAACAAAACGATGGCCCTTCTACTGAAAATACAGTAGAAGCGGAAGCAGCTTCAATTAAAACTGAAGCTGCATACGATGAATATGTGTCTTCATCAATGGCTGCAGACAACGAGGACAATGCACCTACTGCTGATAAAGCAGTAGATGAATTCGTATTTCAGCGCCAAGCTGTAATACGCTATATAAAAGATGCACTTGCCTCTGCTTTTGATAATCAGAAGCAAAATGCATATAAACAAGGAAGGAAGAACAAAAACTCCTTTCTTAAAGGTGAATTAGTATTATTAAGTACTACTAATTTGCCTACACATGCAATAAGCAACTTACCTACACGGGAGTCGCTTCCTAAGTACATTGAACCTTTCAAGGTCCAAGAGATTCGGGGGAATGCCTATACCTTAGACATTCCCACAGCAATGCGGCTTCACCCAACATTCTATGTTGGGCGGCTCAAGCCGTATCACTCGTCTTCGTCTTACGACGAGATTTAGAACCACGGAAGATGCCGTGTTTCTCCAAGTCTCCCAAGAGAGACTTGTAATCGGCTTCCAGCCGTTGGTGAGCAGAGCGGAGAGTCGTTACCTCCGCCTTCGACTGCTCAAGATCAGCCGTGCGCCGATCGAGCTCTCCCTTATAGCGGGAAAGTTCAATGTACAGAAGATCATTCTTCTGCTGGAGGGCAGTGTGCGCTCCGAGGATGTCGCGGACATCCTCTCGAAGAGACAGATATGTCTTCACACAGTGAGACATATCGCTGCTCAAGGAGGAATAACCCTCCTCGAGCTTGCGGAGCGAAGAACCATGCTCCGCAACAACAACGGCGAGGGAATTCTCAACCTCCGCCGCCCCTGATTGGTAATCAGGGGAATAAGCGATATATCCTCGAGCGCTTGATCTCGAAGCGCTCGGTGCCTTGAAGAAGGGGCAGCGTACCGAGTACTTGGTACGCTGGCTGGGATATCCCCAAGAGTTCGACTCTTGGGAGCCGATTGAGGTTCTGAGGGCCGACGCCTCAGACCTTTTGACTGAGTTTGAGAAGAAGTATCAAACTCGTAATGCGAAGTAGCATCAACAGTAGGTGTTGATGCATTCAGGGTATTAATTAAAGCCTGAATTTCGGCGGGTACGGAAAACCCACCGTACCCCCGCAACTCCTCCTCTGGCAGACGAGGAGCGCCCTGCGTACACCGCGGTCAAACGAGGTGAGAAGGGACACCACACTTTAACCCTTTTTTGATGCAAGCACAATGGATGTATTCCATTTTGCCTGTTCGTGAGTGCTTTAAAAAGCGCTCGCGCATTACGTGACCTTTATTCACGTAATAATCTGGGCTTTTGTTGTAGTTGTCAACAAAAGCATTCCAACTCTGAGTCAGGGCGTCTTTATCGTCCCTGTTCTTCCTTGACCCTTTCCGGCTCGAATAATATCGAACCTGGAAAAAGAGGTCAATAAAGTACAGACGTCTATCGTATGTACTTCGATCAAATCGACGTGACTGGATGTCTTCGCAGTCATCCAGCACGTTGATATCGAACAACGCATACTGGCAGTCCCGTTTACGGTGACCGCCACTGTTGGGGGCAATAGCCCAGCCAGGGGTCCAAAACCCCACTCTGTACGGAACATGTGGTTCCGTACGATGATACGCTTTAGAAGCGGCAGTCTCCGCTTCTGTTCGAGCTCTTTTAGCAGGCGGAGCACCGCCGCTTCAACACCACGCGCCGGGGTTAAATCACCCCGACGTGGAGAAGTACTTGGTCCAGGTGGGGCTCTGCGTTCCCGCAACCACCTGTGATAATCATTGTCGCTGTCATAGCAGACAGCGACACCAGAGTCGTCATCGCTGTTAGGCGATGAGCACCTAGCGAGTTTCGACTCGCTAGATCCTTTAGTGGGGACAGATGTATCCCCATCACTTTGTTCGGGGTCAGAACTCCCGAACATGGCCCTCTTAGCAACACGCCATTCGGAAGTTACCATTGTGCGAGATGTTGCATTAGCAACATCTCCCTGTTTCTTGTCAGATGCCGCCTTAGCAGCATCTGTGGTCGAAGACGGTACGTCTTCCGACCTTTGCGTAGTTGACGCTGCTGATGCAGCGTCACCGTTGTCACTCAACACCTCAGCACCTAGTGCTGAGGCGGAGGAAGAAGCTCCTTCATTGTTTTCAGCAACGCTCTTTAGAGCGCCGCCGTGTGCTTTGACCATCGAGTCGATGGTCAATCAGTTGGTGAATGAGAAATTCCGACCAACAAGTGCCACCCATGATTGGCCAAAATAAGAATTATTATTGGCCAACCACCTTAAGTGGGGGGTGATGTAATGGGGTGCCATTACATAATTGATATTCAAGTTAGAATATAACAGTTTAATTTCAGACGCGTTGTCTGAAATTTAAATAAGAGATTATAAGTTATTATAATCTACGAAGGAAAAGTCGATTCGGTATAAATACCGAATCCTGCAGGTTAACTAATAGTACAGTTAGTTGAAAACTTGATATTAATTTATTAATTAGTTAGTTACTATACTATTAGCCTCTAAACCACCCATTAAATAAACACTCTTAACTTTGCGTTCTTAGACCTAAGTAAATATTTATATTTATTTCTAGTATAGGATTAGTTGTTATCAACTAATCCTGCCCTAATTGTATGCGCGCTTCCTCGCAATTACAGTGTAAGCCTGTAACAGGATCAGTCCTGTTACATGTATCCATATGCATTAATAGTCAATCCATTTCCGTATCCCGAATTAACATTTCATCCAAAACTCCAAAATGACTACTTGGAAATTCGACACTCCTCCTGAAACGGCGCGAGCTATGACTACATCAATTCAATCCAATTTGTTTGCTTAAGGATTGACTCCGTTTTGCACTAAGGTCATTTCGTAAGTAGATCAGCATTCATTTCCATACTTGGTACATGGGTTGCCTTCACAATGCCATTCCTTGCATAGTCCTTTAAAAAATTTAACTTTACATCCACGTGTTTCGTACTTCCAGCACTGGCTTCACTTTCCACATGCTTGATTGCTACTTTATTGTCAATCTTCATCACCAAAGGTTTATTGGTGTGCATCCCAATTTCACAAAACGATTCTTTTAAACCAAGATCTTGCTTGCCACCCACCGCTGCTACAAAAAACTCAGCTTCAGCAGTAAATCGCGCGACCGTGCTATGTTTTATGATTTTTTTCATTTCCAGTAAATAGTATCTCCGTTTAATTAAACAACACAGCACTTACATTTTTACGGTCCCGTTTATCAGCGGCGAAATCAGCATCCGTATAGAATCTGATTCGAATTGGCATAGGCAATTTATCATCATGCTTCGAACGGATCTTCAAAGACTTGGTGTCCTTCAGATATTTAACCATTATTTTTGCCGCCTTGTAATCACCTATAGACGGTGTGTTGGTCCTTCCCGTTGCACGGTGCACGGCAAACGAGATATATGATCGCGCAACGAGATATCCAGATTAAACATCCTACCAATGAATGAAAACATTTTAAACAAGGTAAATTCTCACGTGACTTGGCTGGTAATGTTCTTGGATTCCTTGAATCATTCCACATATCCTTGCCTAATTTACCTTGCGTAAGCCATGCGACTTTAGGAGCTCAATCAATCGTAGTCCTCTGGACAAAGGTGAAACCGTCCTTTGGATTTCCAATAATTCGAATCCCCAAAACTTTTCCACGGCACCCAAATCTTCAGCTCGAGGACTGCCATATCTTTCAAAAATCCATCAACTACTTCAGTCGTAGTCCCAAAGAGCAAAAGGTCATCCACATATGCACCAACCAAAATGGTGTTGTTTTTCAACTTTTTTTACGAAAACGCAAGTGTCTGTAAACACTGTGTGAACGTCATTCCTTCCAGATTTTCTCAAAGCAGCTGGTAGCAAAGTCTTCCAGCTTTCTTTAATCCATACAAAATTTTCTGCAATTTTAACACTAATTTATCGCTTGAGTTAAAGCCTAAAACTTCCAAGGTGCCCGGTGTAATTTCCATACCCTGTGGCACCTTCAGATAGATATCATATCCATCTTCGTTTTTTGCTTTAGTTTGGCTCTGGGGACATCACCGTTCCGTGCTGGAACACCCCAAATTTTGAGACATGGGAAAAATTACTTTCACGTTGTTGATTTCCATAACAGTCAAAAATGTGAAAGAGTAATTCTTCCCGTTTTAATATATCGAATTAATCACAATTTAATGTCGAATATTCATCCAAAAATGAACAAATTTTAAATTTAAATACTGAAAATCGAAAAGATTCAATATTTATCGAAATATTTACACATTTTTATTAAAAAAGAATCAATCCAGATATAATTCTAATTTATTTTAAATATAAAAGTAGGGAATTGCTATTCGCACACACACCCGTAACTTTTTATCATATTAAATATCATAAGTCCATATTTGGCTTCCCAGCAAGTGTTTGAGAAGCAAGCAACATTGTGCTCTAAAATATGTCGCCCCATTTATTTGGTCCATCCGAAACACTTGTTGCTCTCGCACTTAAGAGGAATTCCCTAGTGACAATGATAGGGAATTTCAGACGGTTGCCGAGAATTGAAGGCACTGTTAAAAACTATCTCGATCTAAACGAAGATGTATCAGTCGTGTGGTCAACCAAATGAAGTGCATGTAGATAATTCAGCATGGGCGATGACTACGCAACGACGAGCTTAACCCAGTGTTGGTCGCTTTTTTTTGGGTTGGTTATTTTTCATAGGTAAGAGATTGTTGCTCGTTTTGGATGGACCACATACAAGCTAAAATGGTCCTTACTGAAGTTGTCGCTTGTTTTTGTAGGTGATTTCCGCGTCACTGGCAACAGTACGAGGACGAAAAATCGAACGAGTGACGTGCCATGACGCAATCTGCTTATCCTTTACTTTCGTAACAACTCCAAGCGTCTCTTCGTAGTGTGATCGATGATTCTCTTCATTAGTTTCCTTGTAGCCCTTGTAGCACGCAAGGGCTACAAGGGAACTAAATGAAGAGAACAAGTTCCTTTTCTTGCTTTCCTTAGCTTGTTCTTGCCTGACGACAGAACCAGGGTTTACTCTTTAGGACAACCGTTGTTGTCGTGATTGTGCTATCGTCAGCGTCGAAGTGTCGGCATGAGCATTTAATCCGTGTCGACATAGCTGTCACATAGGAAGGAACCGTATCGACATCGTGCGCCACATACGTCCGACTTTGCGTCAAGGCTTGATGGGTTGATGGTATGGTGAGCCGGAACAACCACACCCATTTATATTTTTGTCCATCATTGTCATTTAAATACAGGTATTGCTTACACTGCCCGTGGGAGTAATCTTTGTTAAGTAAGCCATTAACTAGTCACCTTAGAAATTTCGAGACCGAAGTTTACGGCATTAGCAGCAAGTTGAGTAGTCACGTCCACGCATTTTAGTTGGGGTGGTTAAAACATGCTCCAGAGTGAAATTAGCATGACAGAAGAGGACAATAATTAGTCGGCTAATAATCACAGTTGCGAGATTTCTAGAAGTCCAGATGTTTAGTAATCCCGGTCAAACAAGGTAGAGTCATATTGAAGTAATCTCCAACGTCGAGGGAAGAAATGGATAGGATGTACATGATGGACTTCAACAACTTAACTGCCACGTCATTGAAGTAACATTTTCTGAAGCAAGAGACATATCGCATGCAACCGCGAGCGATACTCGAGAAGATAGATGATTACGGTACGTCCGAGGTTTCTCTGACTCCCACTATTCAACGTCTTGTTTGTGTGGGACACACGTAATGATTTTGATGGATGACAAAGGAATATCGGAATGTTGTTTTGTGACTGATGTGGTAAATTCTAGATACAAGGTGACTTGAAGCACCTTTTGCTGGATGAAGTGAAACGCCGTCATTCATGTCGCGGTAAGTCAGCAAAGCGTTTGCACTGAAATCGCGCGCCTCTCTACCGTTACTTCAACATCTCTATTTCGTATAGCGCATACAAGGACCGAGAGTGTCCGCTCAATATCCTACCAGCTCAGGAGTGGGATATGTGTGTGCAATATTTTCTGTGAATGCTCCAACCCTTACCGATTAGTTACATTCCACATGATAGAGACAAAACGTTCTCGATAATACTTAACTCAACATTGTATAATTTAGATAAAGTTACGGGGGGGGTGCGATTAGCAAAATTGGGGTGTGCGAATAGCAATTCTTTAAAAATAACCAAAAATGAATTTGTCCCAAAATTTCCGGGACTTTTCGCCTCTTGCAACCAAGAGTGCCTTGAATCGCTCGACAGTTCCGTCGGAGCGCAACTTGGTTTTATACACCCATTTTCTTGGTAGAGGTACCTTTTCAGATCACTTCATTACCAACTTTCCTGTTCCCAGATCGTCAATAGACTTCAATTCAGCTTGTTCAACCAACTTCCACATGTCAGCATTCCTGCTTTCATGGGCCGCCTTGAAAGACTTCGGATCTGGGATTGCCACAAAAAACACTTTCAAAATTTATACCGTTGCACACTGCTTATACGACCACCATTTTTATCATTTTCGAGACTTTTTTCGATGCTGGGTCCTTCTCTACCTTCCCTCTGTACTCCCTTTTCGTCTTCTTGTTTCCTTTTTAATTTCTCGAGAGCATGCGCTTTCAGGGTCTTCTTATTATTTGTACCGACCTCTTAGGACGTTCATCGTTTTTTCGAAATCCACTTTTATTCGAAACTTGATTTGACTTGAAAATTTCTCGGAGGTGGCCTGTTTTGCTTTGATTTTCAGCAAGCTGCCTTAGCTCCTCCTCAACTGTAACTCTAAATTATGTCACTCGGCTCTTTGTCATTCGTTTCGATGTCACTGACACGGCGAGTGGCAGTAACCGCTTTGTCCTTGAGTAGGAGAACTTTGTAGCCCTTCGTCTCGTCACCTTTTCCAAGAATTAAGGCAACCCTGAAAACCTGTACCCATACGAGTTGTTGACTCGTCACCTATGGAAATTGTTGTTCTCGGCTCAGCCCGCATGGTTTGGAGGGAAGCGACAACGAATACCCTTGCAAAACATGCAGAGCAACGCTTTAGACTGCGGTTAAGTATATAAGACGCATACACAGCCACCGACCAATACATCAATGGTATGCAAGATCTAAAGATCATGCATAGGACTATGTTGAAAATGGTCCTATCCATTCTTTCATATTCCCCATTTGAGGCCAGCCTCCATAACCAGTCTTTGAACTGGAAATAAAACTTCATTTTCCGCTTGATTACCGAACAATTTCCACTGTCTGTTATTGTGCTTTCTTTTTTCTGTAACTTACCTAGAGATATGAGATTCTTGACAAAGTTGGGTGAAAAATATACCTCATACAATCCAATAACTGTGTATTCATCCCCTGGTGTACGCATCGTTATATTCCGACTTTAAACCGATAACCTGCCATCGTCAGGGATCTTAAATACATCGGTCGGTTTAAAACCGACCGCCTCCTTGAGTAAACTTTCATTCGAAACTATGTGTCTACTAGCACAACTGCCAATGATCCACCTATTTTCAGGTGAAACGCCACCAGTAAACAGTCCAGCTGGGGCCTCTTCCATCTCTCTGTGGTTGACTGAGCAACGTTTTGGTTACAAGAACCATCAACCTTTCTGTCTTCCTTTTCGGGACAGCCTCTCGTGTTCTTCTCTTTTGGGGGTAATTTCCTTTTGATATGACCGGAATTTCCACATCCGTAGCCCGTTTCTCCTGCTTCGGTCTAAAACACCAAATTTGTGTGCATCTTAGTATCATGCTTTCCTTTGAGAAAATCATCTTCCAGTTCCTGCACCCACAATATCAACTATTGCGCATGGCACATATAATCCTGACGCAACGGATCATACCTGGCCATGATTGTGATTTTCTAATGTACTTTACAATATTTTCAACTAACAACTTTTTACTTGAATTAGTTTTTCGAGCAAGTGCTACTAGGTAGATGTAGCGCTCGATCCAAGTCATTTTTGAACTCTTCTCCGAGGCGAACCAAATAGCATATTGGTGATGAGAAGTGTTCACCTTGAAAGCGCTATACATTTGGTCCAGGAATGAATGCAAAATAAGTGGACAACTGCCACCACGTCCCAATGCTAGAGCGAAAATATTGGGCGGCCATGCTCCCCCAATTTGGTCACCTTGATGCGTTCCGTCCACGAAAACACGAAAACCAGACGAGATGTCGGCGGTAGCGATCGTGTCCATACATGTGCCCATTGCTTAAAACCTCACCAAGTCACGGGTATATCTCCGCACACAAGAACTCTTTAATGCCAATCTTTGGTATTATTGTGCAACCAGCCTGACCAAACCTGGGATAGGTACGTTTTTGGCCGGTGCACCGATGCCGCCTATATTTAGGCATGCATTTGGTGGGGGTCTGGCCACATTTCCACGCGGCACCACACAGATTCCAGATTCATATCCCACAATCACCGTTAGGTCGTTCAAGGTCATTTGCTGCCCAAACGGATCATTTTTAAAGTTACCCGGAAGACAGTGTTCCTGGCAGCGACCGGGGAGTTCCTCGACCCGTACGCTGTGCTCGCAACTGAAATTCGGCCTTGAGAATCTTCCACAGACACTAGCCACGTGTGAACTTCTTTAAGGATGTCTCAAAATCCTTGAGGACCACACATGGGTCCATTCCACAGTCAATACATTTTTCGTCTTCATTGCTCATTTTTAATCAAAAAAAGAAACAAAAGACCAAACCAAACAAAAAACAAATCCAATAGCCCTCCGAAAGTGAGGGGACTTCAACAAGCTCCAAGTGGGACTGCAAACGAGAATAATCCACCCGTAAAACCAAAAATTGACGGGAATAAGTCACTTCTGGCGCGCTTATTCCTTTGGACTCATAACATGTAGGAAAAATAAAGGTAGTTCGCAGTGTTATACTATCTAACCTGACATTTTCGATGATTAAGTAAGCGCGAGGCGGCCGCTGTACGACCGACGCTAGTCGTGCTGAGTAGTAGATAAGTTGTAAAGACTAAGAAATTTTTAAACTTGAAATCTTCCCACAAGTGGGATACTTCTGATAATAACCCAAAGGTAAAACGATAAAAACTGTATTATTATAATTAAAAAATAGTCCCAAACTCTAATCACAAAATTTAGTTCCAAACCTTTAATCACAAATTCTATATACAGGCAAACCTCTCTAATGTACTCTCCCTATTTGATAAACCTCGATAATTGATAAGGCAAATGGCTTTCCAACTGGTTTAATTAGTGATAAACGATAAAACCTCTCTAAACGTCTAAATGATAAGCCCTACGAGAAGACCCTTATAAGAGAAACCTCCACAAGTGATAGTCGGTTAAGGCTGGGTGAAGGTTTCCATGTCCATGATTCTTGGTGCGACCTCACAGGGATGCTCACTACCCCAAAGGTTTGCTCGAGGTTTAATGAGTTGATAGGAACAGATGAAGAGGACGACATACTCATTGATGCAGGGTAATGAAAAGGAGTAATGTCATTCTGATCATGGACTTGTCCTGGTTGGCTTGATTATTGACTTGATCCCATTGTAAATAGCATGGCGATTTGTCCCTTATCCGATCACATATCAAATACTGGACCTTCATTTATTTGACGAAGTGGCTACACACTAGAATACTCTGGGCCGTTCAAGTTAGCTCTGAGCTTCCATTGGCTGTAGATCGAAATGTGTCTGATCCTCCTCACAGCAGATATCGAGTGTTATAAAAGGCGGACGGTCGTCACCAACAGGCGGTAATGTGCGACAAAAACATTTCAAGAATCATCTCACAGCAACGTAATACTGATCCCCGGCAATCATGCCTAAACGTGGCGAGAAAAAACGTGGCAAGCGTCCGGCAGACGCGTCTCATCAGTCTCTGACCATTCGCCAAAAGAAAGAAGTTTTGCTTGAGTGGAGGAAAAAATCCCAAGTGAACACGAGAGGAAGCTGCCTCCTTCATCAAGAGTCGGTACACGTGACGCTTGCGCTGATATCGATTAAAAGTCTGCGCAAAGCGAGGCATCGATTCTGTCTGCCGAAGACTCAGCCAGCGAACTGCACAGGGTGAGAAAGTGTGTTCATCCTAAGGTCGATAGAGCCCTATTTCTATGGGTTCAATCCTCCAGCATGCACAGCCTATAACCGACGAAGGGCTACGGCAAATGGCACAGAAGTTCTTCGATCGGTTGAAGGATCCAGCTGCGAGAGAGCTCAAATCTTCCAACGGATGGTTGGAGAAATTGAAGCAACGACACAACATCAAGTGTCACAAGATGCATGGAGAATCTGGAGATGCCGATAACCAGGCCATCCATGATCATCTCCCACGACTTCGAGAAAGGCTTGAAGAATATGAGCTAGACAACATTTTTAACATGGATGAGACCGGCCTGTTCTTCAACATGCAGCCAGAACGCACGTTGCAAACGCGCCAACTGGAGGGAAAGAAGACAAAAATCGCCTCAACCGTGGTCCTGTGCTGCAATACCACCGGAACGCCGAAGTTCAGGCCTATGATTATTTACAAGTCGATGAACCCCAGGGCATTCCGGAACGTAAACGGCAAGAATCTGGGAATTAATTACGAAGCCGCCAGTCGGCATGGATGCTTTCTGAGGTCTTCCAGCGATGGCCGGGAAGTCTTAATGACTGCTGCGGTAAACAGCTTCGGCGGGTCTTGCTGCTGATGGACAATGCCCCGCCCTATGTGGTCTCAAAAACATTCGACAATGTTGAGCTGCTCTTCTTCCCGCCGAATACAACGAGCAATATTCATCACTTGGACTCGGGCATCATAAACGATTTCAAGGTCACGTACCGGAGGAAACAGATCGGCTTAATGATTGAGCGCTACGAAGCGAAGAAAGAGTACCAAAAGATGAACATTCTGGAGGCGTCAGAGTTTGTCGTTGACGCATGGAACCAAGTTACTCCCTTATGCATAAGGAACTGCTGGAGGACTACCAGCATACTTCCGACCCTTCACCAAACAGAACGCAACAGATCTCCGATAAAGGCGGCGGCCGAAAATGACGACAATGCTTTGAGCGGTCTGGAGAGAGAAAATGACGCGGCTTAAACTCTTCAATCCGATGACATTGGAGGAAATCATCAATCCGGCTGACGAGAACGATGTCTTTGGCAAGGCATCCGAGGAGGACATTGTCGCGAAAGTTGCTCAAGAAGGGGCGGAGCAAGACGCCGAGTCGGAAGTCAGCGCCGAGTCGGAGATACTGGAGCGCGTTTCCGAAGCGCAAGCTAAAGAATCTTTCAACTTCCTCAAGCTGTACTTGATCCAATCCGACCAAGACACTCAGAAAATGCTGGCAAAGTGGAAGAAACTCGAAAAATATCTGCGAGCATTGATGGACAAGAGAAAAGTCCAGTCCACCATAACAAGATTCTTCCGGTCAGCGCAGAGGCCTTCCGGGGAGTCCTTCAGAGTCAGGTATCTGTCGTTGCCGTGATCATAACTCCTTAGTATCGGATCCATAGTGAAATAAAAGCTTGGAATGATGAATAAAAGGACGTGTGCGCGCTAACTCCGGGAACAACGTTCTAGTTCTCTTTTCTCAACATTTACGAGCCTAATAAAGCATCAGGAGAGTCATCCTCCATAAGTGATCACCCTCTCTTAATGATAAGGCTGGATAATTTCCAGATAGGGTACATTTAGAGAGGTTTGTCTGTATGAACAACTTTAAGCCACTGTGATTTAGCCCTTTGAAAAAAAACATCGTACATAGCCTCCGTCATAGCTTTTCCAACAACTTTGTTAATAGGCGGTTGCGTCAAACACATATTCCATCTCCTGTACCCCGGCCAGCTGGTGTTCCCTTTAACCTGAACCAATTTTGTAAGACTATCGCCCTTTTTTCATGGTCGCCTTAGATTGACTCACCACGATCATTTTGGATTGCACGTTCTCCAATGATTGTTGACAACCCCTAATACCAGACATCGATCACTTTCGTCTTCGGCACCGTCCAACTTAACTTATGAATGACATGTATCGATTCAAAAATAAGTCGATCATCCGCTTTTTTTCTGTTTATGTTAGGTTTGGTATCTTACGATCTGCATACTATCTTCCTTTTGGCTGTTTGTGATTTATTACAATGACCTGTAGCATTAGATCTGACGAGGGTTATGTTTACGTGGCCTGGGATTTGTTGCGTCGATCAATACCATCTTCAACACATCTACCATAACTTTCTTTTGTTGATTAAGGGTGGCCGTGTGTGGGGCAATACGGACCTGCACCGGTACCTGCGCGCTTCCTTCCTTCCCCTGTTCTCCGTCACTTGCTGCACATTTTCGTCAGAGACTAGTACTCGATCATGTTCGTCTATAATGAGGGTATTTCTGGTTCCCTTGTAAAACTTAATGCGACTCAGGTACCATCTGATCAGTTTCAGATGGCTCGTTCAGGAGTTGCGCGGCTGCACTTCTCGTTGATTGGGCTGCGGACATCGAGACCCCAGGTTAGGCTTTACCCAGGGCCTCTGCCAAACCTGGCATCAGGTGCGCGCGACCTCTCGTTGCTGCTTCTCGTAAGCCGAACCCTAGCCCAACGCTCGGTTTTGTTGGGGACAGGGATTGGGAATAATATATTTATCGAACAATCTATTATAATACATTGCGAGCAATATATTGTATTGGCCGCCGTCTCCAACACCAATATATTGTATTGCTGATATTTTAAAATACCAATAATATACATATTACATTGCTGCTGTTTAAAAAATTTAAATACCGGTACAAAATATTTTTTGCCCAGATAATTCGGTAGGCTTTTTTTTCTCTTACCTTCCACAACTTCTATCGTATCGCCGATTGTTAGGAATTTGGGACGCGGGTTGATCGGTGATTGGGTTTCTGGATCGGACGGTGATTGGTGGGATTCTTAGAGAAGGAAATCCGGAAGAAAAGAGACAGTACATAAGGATATAGGCGCGAGGGGAATAAGAGTTAGTCGTGATTGCACCCCCCCCCCCCGCAATCGTCCCAAGGTCCCACCACC
Source organism: Peronosclerospora sorghi (assembly GCA_026184515.1). Lineage (NCBI taxonomy): Eukaryota > Oomycota > Peronosporomycetes > Peronosporales > Peronosporaceae > Peronosclerospora > Peronosclerospora sorghi. Next base: position 31,940,366 of record CM047587.1, on the reverse strand, counting down.
AGTCCCTGTCCCTAGTCCTGAGTACATGGTCCGTTGCGGATTCCTGTCACCGATGAGCAGCGCCAGTAGCACTACAACCACCACCAACTCTAGACCGACGGTCTCGCCCTCATCCAAGGCCATATGTCGCCTCTTCTATGGCAAAGCTTGTTCTGATGCATCATCAAACATCTGCAAATGCGGAGTAGAACGTAAATATGATGTCATTAAACATGGGTACGATAACCTTATGACACATATAAATAGCAAGCACCTCGATTATCTTGAGATCTACGCGGCCCATAATCTGGAATCATCGAGAGTTATCAGATCAAATTCTTCAAATTCAAATAAGGGGGCACTGGCAAGGACGCCGACGAGGAGCAAGCCAGATATCAGCAGACTGAGCTCCAATATCTGATTGATTCGAAGTCGCGCGATGTATACAAATGGCTGGATTGGATAGTCATGGACGAGCATGAGCTAAGTTTTTGCGAAAAAGATCGCACCAGGGAGAATACGAACCTTCACCGGATCTCCTCCAGAACTCTGAAGAAGTATACGTTCCTGCTGGTGGATGCCGTCGAAGAAAAGGTCACAGCATTGACTTCAGGTGAGCCATGCTATGCCTTGATATTTGACGGTTGGATGGAAGCCTCCGTTCATTTCATTGGTTTATTCATCATTCTTGCCGCCAAGGATGGTTCCGCGTCCTCTTTGGACATCAATCACTTGGCATTTACGCCATTGCTGGACGAGACTACTCTCACTGCAGCCAACCATCGGGATTTCATTCTGGCAACGCTGTATTATTATCATCTTCCTGTCGGCAATCTAGTATGTTTGATTGGTGACAACTGCAACACGAATTGTTTAACAGCAGACTTGCTCGGAGTTCCACTCTTAGGCTGCCGCAGCCATCGCCTGAACTTGGCAGTTGAAGCCTACATTTAGCAATATCTAGCAGCAGAGGTTGATTTAGTGAGTAACCTGATGTCCAAGCTCTCAACCTTGAAAGAGGCGGATCGATCGCGCCTTACCACTTCTTTGCGTCCTATTAAGCGCAATAAAACACGGTGGCTTGGCATGATCAAAATGCTTGCTCGTTACGAAAGGCTGCGACCGAAAATCGACGACACCTATCCTGGAGTATCTGATCTCTTTTCAACTGCTGCCCAACGAAATAACATTCGCCGACAAACTGCTGCATTATCTGATTTCAAGTCAGTGACCGAATCGTTACAAAAAGAGGATGCCACCATTGGATAATCTCAAATTTATTCCAATCTCTCATAGACACGTATCCGAATTTCCTGTTCAATTTGCACCTTTCAACTCAAGCGTCCATCGTTCACAGTGGCGCATTTGAAGATGCAATTGTAAATATTCAATTGGGAAGGGAACAAGAAATGCTATTGAGTGAAGAGGCTGATGTTCGATGCCTTAAAGTTCCCAATACCGATAGGGACGAAGAAGTCGAAGATACTAACCTGTCTTTTGCAGAACGGGCACTCAAGCGGTAACGACTGCATCAATCCAACAAATCTGCCTACATTGATACCAAATTTCTCCTGCCTTCATCAAATCATGTAGAGCGTCTCTTCTCTATGAGCAATCGAATCTTTTCGGCAAGACTCCGGCGCCTGTTGCACCGTACTCTAGAGGCGTTACTGTTTCTCAAACAGAACCGCACCCTTTGGAACATGGCACTGGTTTCAATAGTGGTTAATAATACCAATTGTGAGGTAGACGATGTTAGAAACTACCGTGTTTGTCAGGTTTCAAGGTTCAAATACGATACCATGGGACAGTGTCACCTGGTTGGCTGATTAACGTGCGACGTGGCATAGAGGGACCGCGAGGGGTCAATCGACCAAATGGGACGTGTGAACACATGGGACTGGGAGAGGCGGTTGTCGTTTGTCTGCTCAACACACATCGTATTGTTCAAGGAGGTAGTTCTAAACACTCAATACACTTTTACTTTCTACTCCTACTGAGCAAGTTCTCCCTCGTCTAATAGGTTATGAGCCCAATTGAACGTGATAACGGCGCGGCTGAACGAGCTTCACATGTCGCGGTGGTCTGGAAGAAAAGTCGGCAGCGCCATTGGCGGAGACAAACCAAATGCTGGTTATGCTTGGGGACCTCTCCGAAAGAATGAATCGGATGGAGGTCTCCCAGAGATAGCAAGACAGCAAGCATTAGGAGGACTCACCTGAGTCGAGCGTCGCCAGTCGCGAGAGGGAGGTCGGGGCAGGATTGAAACTCCGGACCCTGGAGCATACACCCCCTAAGAACCCTTTGAATGTGTCGCCATCTACCTACTTTGGCGTTCGGCGGCAACAACAGGCAGATGTTGAGATACCCCCAGCAGGATATGCAGGTCTGGCAGTGAACATGGGTCAGGCACCCGACCAAGATGCATACAGGTCGGGTTTACCTGCGGGATACCATCATGGCGCGAATATTCCCAACCGAGGATACGTGTACACAGGGCATCCGAGAATCGGCATGCCAGATGCACAGCAATAGAAACTCGCGTTGCAACCTTTCGACGGAAAGGAGCTCTACCACATCCTTGGCTGTGAATTCATGGAGTGGGGAAAGGAATTTGTTCGACAAGTTGGATTTGCAGAACGTGCGTGTGGTTTTGTGTGGCCGGAGGACATCAAGGTTGATGTCCTAGGCCAGCACATAGCTGGAAAGTGCAGACCTACTATCGTCGTCAGGTGGAAACGTGGTGGTTTGAGAGCCAAACCCTCGAGAACGCGATGCAGAGACTATTGCATACCTTTACGACGAAGATATAACCCGCACAGAGCATGAAGTTGTTCACGGTGCCCAAGGCATCCCATCGAAACTGGAGGGACCATTTTCTATACATGACGGCCGTCAGTGATGCCTGTGAGGGTGCAGACAGTCTCGTGTTGGACAATGTCGTTCACTACGCCGACCCACACATGCGAACGACGATGTTGTCCAGATTAGACATTCATCGCACCGACTAACTGCGGCAAGCAGAAGAATCGGCGCAATTTGCTCAATCGACGGAGGTAGACACTCACTCGAAGAATTTTGGACGCGATGTGGTAAACGCTGTCGATCGTGTGAAGGAGTTAAATGACAAACCCAAACCAAGATCATCGTCCCCACGGTCCTATACCCGGATTCGTTTCAGATGTGGAGAAGCGACACATATTCGGTCGCGGTGCCCGAAATCGAGGAATAAGTCCTCAGGTGCGAACTTTGTTTTCACAGTTGGCGCTGGTTCGAATCTTTCGACTGGTCAATGGATTCTCGACAGTGGTTCGAGCAGACACTTGATCAATGACCCGAGTATGCTCGTCGACCCGATAGATTATCAACGTGAGTTCATGACGGCCGCCACATATGGCAGTGTACTACGGGTTACCATGCAAGGGACCGTGGACATCCAAGTTGTTGCACATGGAGTCGTGAACACAGTGAGACTCCTCAATGTCGGGTACGCGTAGAACCTCGAGCGTAACATCCTTTCGTACGGATTGCTTGAGGCCAAGGGTTGCGTGCTTGAATATCGAGGCGGGAAACGTGTGTTGTCGTCTGGTACGGGTGGGACGCCCATCATGTATGTGGAATGTTGCAACAACGTCTTAGTCGTCGCTGTGACGAATCTCATGGATCGTAATCCCAAGCTACCACGAGAGACAATGATGACTGTTATTAACCCACCTGAACATGAATCCGTCTCGGAAGGTCAGTGTGGCACCTTGATGGACTTTCGTCGGCGCCTAGGACATCTTTCTTTCGACACTATTGTCAAGATGGCCAAAAAACCGGCATCAGGTATACGATTGACAGATTCAATATGTCAAAAGTGTCTGGCCTATGCCAAATGAAAGCAGACCAAGGGAGTTCAGTCGAAGAGAGACACGGGCATGAATTCACATATCGACGTGATCGGGGGTGTCATTTGTTCGAATATCAAGGGTCCCATGACCCCTCGAGATCGCTTGGGAAATCGATATATGGTCAACTTCATTGACCACCGATCAAGTTATTGTCTATTGTTCTTGGCCAGAGCGAAAGATGCGACCTTGAAGTTCAAGCTATTCATGAAAAGTTTCGAGCGCGAGTTCAATTGCAAGATACATGCCTTACGCACCAATGGAGGTGGTCAATATAAAGACGCTTGACATTTTCTGATCGTCGGAAGGCATCTCGCGTCAAGTAAGTGAGGCGAGAAACCAAGCGAGCAACGGCAAGGCTGAACGGATGCACCGTACTATCATGCTCATGGTGCGGAGCATGATCTTTGCATCAAAACTGCCGCTCACGTTTTGGGGAGATGCTGTAGAGTACGCTTCGTACAGTCAAACCCTGGAGGTGCATCGCCCATGAAGATCCTAACAAACAAGGCTCCCGTGCTGACAGACATCGTGGTTTTTGGTCGACGTGCACTGTGCGCAGAGACCCGACAAACAAATCACTCGATGAGCGAGGAAAGGCGGGCATCATCATTGGGAGAGGAATCGAAACGAAGGGATACAAAGTTTACATCCCAGCGGATAAGGTGGTCGTGGTGACCCAACACGTTCAAAACGTTGCATCACCGCAGGATGACCAATATGGAGGAAGGACTTATCCTGACCCGGTACAACGTCAGGAGGATCCTGAACGAGATCACAAAGATGGTGTGATGGGCGGAAGGAAGTTTCGAAATGGTCGATAGCAGACATGGATCAGATAGAGCCATGGCACAAGGTCCACAACGTCGATTCAAACAAAAATGGCCGAGGCCGATACCTCGGTTGGTATTTGCGACGAGATGAATGCAGTCACCGAGAAAGATCCGAAACACTACGGTGATGCAATGAAAAGTAATCATTGCGACCAATGGCGCGTGGACATGACCGAAGAACTGGACGCACTCAAGGCTAATGACGTGTGGGAGATCGTTGTACCACCAAGAAACGCACATGTTCTACACAACAAATGGGTTTACAAGACAAAGACTGACGCGAATGGGGACATCGAGCGGTACAAGGCTCGTTTAGTCGTTTGTGGAAACGAAAAAGTGTTTGGAGTGGACTATACCCTCACGTTCGCGTCCGTCATGGATTTGGGGACGGTAAAGCTGATACTGGTGCTTTCGAGACGCTGGAAGGTACCAGCGCGCCACGGTGATTTACCCAAAGCGTACGTCAAGGCTGAAAAGGAGGAGCACCTGGATATATTCATGAAGGTACCGAAGGGAATGACAGTGACGGAGAAAGAGATGAAGAGCCTGAACGCGAAAACACCAAATGACCTAGCGTTGCTGCTGAAGAAGTCATTATATGGACTTAAACAGGCTGGGCGGCTATGGAGCAAGTTACGTGACTCCAAGCTACGACAAAGAGGGTATCAGCAATGTACCACGGACATATGCCTATACCTCAGGTATAAGGACAATAAATGCACGGTGGTCGGTGTCTACGTGGACGATCTGTTGGGGGCACCGAACAGAGCGCCGTGGATGACTTCTTTAAAGACATGAGCTCACTATCGATCAAGTATTTGGGAATTGTAAACAAGTTCCTCGGGATAATAATTGAGCTCGATGACTCAACCGGCTATGTCCTGGATCAAGAACCGACTATAGACTTGCTGTTGAAGGACTTCGGGATGGAGTCATCCAATGGAGTTCGTACCCCTATCGGAGACGAGTGCAACATTGATGACGAAGAGGACGTTGAGTACCTACCAGCAAGAGGAGCGAAAGGGGACCCCAGTGTGAAGTACTTTCAGTCACTGGTGGGGATCCTGCTATGGATTGCAAGATGTACACGCCCATACATTTGTTTTGCAGTGCACAAGGCAAAGAGACAGACTCACAAGCCGACACTAAAGGATTGGAAGACCGCGAAGCGCATCATGATATCTGAAAATGTCGAAGGATTTGAAGCTGCACCTGGATGGTGATGGACATTTGTCAGAGGATGTGCGGGTTGAATGCTGGAGTGACGCCGATTTCGCCGCGAGCAAGTCCAACCGTAAGTCGATATCAGGGTGTGTACTAACTGTGGGGTTCTGTGGATGTGTAAGAAGCAGTAGGGCGTATCGCTGAGCACAATGGAGGCAGAGTTTATCTCAGCGTCGCAAGATGGTCGGGAGCTACTTGGCATGAAAGAAGTACTGAGTGAGTTGAAGCTACGCGTACGTGAGCTCATGCCGATGTGGATTGACAATCAAGCGGAGATCAAGAAACTCGAGTCAGAGAAGAACACCTCGAGCGCCAAGCACGTGTACATACGCTACAAATTTATATGTCATCACGCACAGAAAGTAACGGCGGTGCCAAGGTTTGTGCGATCTGAGGATATGCTAGCAGACATACTGACGAAGTCGTTGCCGGCACCAAGGATGGAGGAATTGAGGTCTATGCTCAAGTTGAAGGCCACACAGGCTAACAACGAGGAGGAGTGTTAGAAACTACCGTGTTTACCAGGTTTCAAGGTTCAAATACGATACCATGGGACGGTGTCACCTGGTTGGCAGATTATAGTGCGACGTGGCATAGAGGGACCGCGAGGGGTCAATCGACCAAATGGGACGTGTGAACACATGGGACTGGGAGATGCGGTTGTCGTTTGTCTGCTCAACACACATCGTATTGTTCAAGGAGGTAGTTCTAAACACTCAATACACTTTTACTTTCTACTCCTACTGCGCAAGCGCTCCCTCGTCTAACAGATGACGCGAACGAGTCAGAAGAAAGTGAAACTGAATGAATGGCCTCAAATCAATTATGTCTCATTTTCTATACAATATATTGCAATATATTGTAGTTTGATTTCGCAATACCAATAGATTGTATTGTCTTAAAATGCAATACACAATACATTTATTGTGTTTTCAGAAAAAAACAATATAATCTAATAATATAAGGGAAATGATCGGGCCACACACACCCTTCCTTTTATGTCCGAATGCGTCAAAATTTGACGCTATGCATTGAATATGTTTTTTAAGCCCAAAAGTTACCCATATTTAATATGGGTAAGTTTTGGGCTTCAAAAACGTATTCAATCCATAGCGTTATTTTTTGTGCAAGAATGGAGCGCGCACTAGGTGAACCGGAGCTTGTCTTGTGTAGCGTGTGCATCAACCATGAAGAGCGACGAGATCATTGGATGCCGCTACGTTGTGGAGACGACCAAGCGCTGCTAGTGCGTGACGTGTGCGTGCGTCCTCTCTGTCCACGGCTACAAATACGCAATCATTTTTGTACGGTGCTCGTATTCGAATTCGAGCTCACGTGGCAGGGAAATTACAGTGTACGCGTATGTCATGGCTGTCGCGTCAACACGTTGCAGCGTTACCTCATCAATTGTGACGTCTGGTTCATTCTTGAGGCGAATGAACACGCCGTCGGTGTGGACGGCGTTGAAAGGCGTGTTAAGACGTCATCAACCTCGGCGGGAGTTTCTAAACGCAGTCAAAAGTCAAGTATAAAGATTTCTCAAGTGCGACGCAAATCCGGTCGATTTATTAAACAACAGGTTCAGAAGGAGCAGATGCTTGCGTTCTAATGGAGTTTAGGCAGCTTGTCACTGTAAAAGAGCAAACACCTATGGAGAGATAATCAAAAGCGGGTTAAAATAGAAAAAAATCCGACAGGCAACTTGGAATCTATTGTAGCTGTCTCGGAGAAGGTCGAATAGAAAGTAGTTCCAGATGTAAACGTCCACATGGAACCTCTAGAAGTTTTCTGCATGGTCGTGGGCTGTTGACGATTCGCCAAGACTGGTAACCATTGCCGCTTCCATTCCTTCTGTTGCCATATGAACTTCAGTTATCTCAGGTGTGAATTTGTGGAATGATGTGAAAATTTCCGATCAAATTGGGGAAATAAAACATCATCATCGGGAAATTTACTGGATTTCTGCAGTGTCTATGTTGAAGGTTATTTATTCTGGCAGGCGTGATTTTTCGGTTTGCTGGAGAAAAAGCGCGTGCACTGTCGAGAAAAGTCGAATTATCTCAAGATGCATTGCCAAGTGGTGAAGATCAGGATCGACTATTGGATGCCATTACTTTAACAACCGGTGTCATGGATGAAGATCTAAGAGAAGCAATAGTAAATGATGAGGCATTTGAGCAGCTGGACGACAGCTTTGTGCTCCAGGCTACCGCGGAAGATTTCGAGCTGGACGGAACGGATGATTTTGATTATGATGCACATATGCCAAGCTCATGGAAGCAGCACGTGGCGTTACGCCGTTGCATCGTGGAAACTTGACAGACAGCGAGAACGAGGATGAGTTTAGTGATTTCGAGGACGAAGGTGGTACTGAAGTGTTGGAACCAGAAGACCGCGACGATGCGCAGCGTGTACTGGATAAACTGTTTGAAAAAACGCTGGCGGAGGAATATGATGACGAGCAACTGGGCGAACTTGAGGAGAATGATCCGGAAACACGCGGCAATGAGACGCTGGACGGAGAATTACTCGCTGCTGTCGTGGAAGATTACGTATTTGTGCAGCAAGAAATTGCTGACGCAGAAGGGAGGCTTGGTAATCCAGTGCGCACAGGGAATCGACTGAAGCAAGTATTTGAAGAGTGTGAAGCAGAGCGTTGGCTTACGAGTATGATGAAAATGCAGATACGGAGGACGAGGAAGAGCCTGAAGATCAAATAGCGCGTGTTGAGCGCGAAAAAATGGAGCTACAGGAGCTATTTAAGAGTAACCAGTATCTACTGCGTCAAGAGCGCGAAAGATGGGACTGCGAGACGATTGTAAGCACATAATAGACGTTAGATAACCACCCGACAGTTCTGCAAGAGGAGATCCCGACTCGACGCAAGCAGAAAAAGCAGCAAGTGGTTGCTACATCGAAGGACGCTCTACTAACCATAATAAGGGTGGAGTCTCAGATATTAAGATAATGAAGGGAAATCTGGCTTTCCACTTGCCAAGATGCCACGTTAAAATTCTTTTGGATGCAGCGCTTCTTGTTGCGAATCGGACACGTGACGTAGATGGAAAGAAATCTCCAACATTCAGTGTTACTGATGCGCAATATAGACTACATCATACTCGTGCGCACACTGGGTTGCTAGAGCGAGAAACGTCCTTTTAAACGATCAAGTCATCGAAACTATAACGTCTTTGCTCGGAGTTTAACCACGTTATCACCTTTCTTAATCAATATCTGCAAGCCAGCCACCACTTTCGAACTTAAATCAGCTTCTTTGCCATCTATTCTGGGCGCGGCGCAAACGATCAATACGTAGCAATGAACACGTCGTTAACTGACGAAACTGCATTCGAATCCACCATGCACGAAGGAATGGTGCATCTGAAGTCAAAACCTTCATCGATGCGAAAAATGTGGTACTTACTCAACGGTACGTGATTTCTTATGCAATAAGTATATGGACTGGCTATTTCCACACACACCCCTCGACTATTTCCACCCACCCCCCAATTTTGGCGGACAAAAACTGAATTACTATTATATTAATCACCAAGGTCAAAACTAAGCGGCTGCAAATGTGAGCTAATAGACAGCAGTTGCACAACATCGAGTCGAATCATCCTTGTCGCTACCTTTGTCAGTTTACCGAGTGATATCAAAGCAAAAGAGTTTAGTCGTTCACTAGCGTCGTCTATGCCCAGTTTCTCGCGAGTGATACATCTCATAGTTGTCCTTGACAACAATGCGATGTGCACTTACATTACCGAAGATGTCGCCAAGGGTTTTAATCGTTATTTGTCCATCGGTGATCATGTCTCTCATTGGAAACCCCTCAAGTAAGCAAGGAGTCATTTCAGCCCTGTACTTTGGCAGGAGAATCAAGCTCAGATCATACTGCGCATAAAGCGTTAAATTTGCAAGTATGATTGTCGAATGCGAGTATTGCGGAGAAGCTACAGAACGCTACGTAAGGCAAAAGAGACCATAAGACTGTAAGTGTTGTCAATCATCAGGACAGAGTTATAGCGAACTGCTAGCTCCACCGTTGCTGGGTAGGCAACGAGCAGGCGTTCGACACAACCATCTGCATTGCACATCAGGGCATGCGTGACTTCCTTCTCCTGAAGGTCTTCCAAAAGAGCATTGATTGGTGTCCGTCCCGCTAGCTGCTCTTTCCGATACTTGCTTTTAGCATTGTAGATAGTTTTTGCATTAGCCAGGCAGATTTCATCCTTTTGTCGCAACGCAACCAAAATCTGGCGGGTCGGTACTCCAGCTGCCGTCAGCGAATAAACCGTTGCCTTCTCAACACTGTTCAATTGGCGTCGGCGTGGGTGGGCACTCATAGACTCCAACAATTGATGGTTGTTGACTCCGCTTCGAAATTTGAGTGTCCACGTTACATTTTTGCCATTCGCCGTCACACGCCAAGGACATCCATTTGCACGGGAAGCTGAATTTCGCCGTTTTGCCTCATTCGGATTCTGGACACGGTTGCGATAATTGGTACCCCTGTCACAGCCGATTGTCACTCGACATCTTTTGGTGTCGGAACGCAGGATGGTGCTTTGGAAACCGTGCCGATGCGCATACTTTTCTACGTGGGTCTCCAGCGCACTCCGTGATGCAAATGTTTCGCTGTCGTCGAGTTCAATTTTTTCTAACGTTTCGCTTTTATATGCGGTTGTTGATGCTTGTGACAAGATCAACATAGTCTCTGCTGCTCCTACTTCGTTCATCTCGCTTGACACGTCCCTGAAGTCACAAAGAACGTCAGCGTGACGATGTTCAGGTTCCTCACAGTTGGTCTGTGTGTATTATCAAATCAGACGGCTCCATACCTTCCATACGCTAAGCCCAACGATGAGAAGACCTCAGGCACAGTCTATACGTCCGTGTTTTCACCACTGAAGTGGGTAACAACCAGTTCAATAATCGCTTAGTACCGTGGTGTTGGTCTACTAGCCATGACTGCAGAAGTAGCAATTCAGCCCACCTGGAAGGTTTATCAATTCTTGACTGCACTGCTGTTGCAGATTCACGTGTAAGAACCATTTTTTTTCTTCTGCAGGTCCTGTTTGATGGAGAGGGGAGGACGCAGAACATGCCCGCCGCCGTCAACGTCAACGTGAACCGCATGATCGTCAGTCAAAATGGGAGCGTGAAAAAAAGAAGCACTATACTAGAACACGAATCAAGCTTACAGGGCGCTTCCTGACCTTAAAGACACTGCTTAGCGTTGTTGGTTGAAGTGCTGAAAGTAGGGTCGTGCAGCGGGGAAGTTGGTGCAAGCGCGCATAGGTGGTGCTAGGGGCGGGGTGGAAATAGTCGAGGGGGTGATGAAAATAGCAAGTACCTAAGTATAAGCTAGCATAATTTAAAGGTTCATTTTAGGAGCCCAAAACTTACCCATATTTGACGCATTTGGACATAAAAGCGAGGGATGTGTGGCCCGATCAACTGGGTGTGTGTGGTGCGACCAATTTCCTAATATAATAAAACCGTTTTTCTGCTGAGGCAAAAATATTTACAAATATGCTCTACTTCTATAATATAAGACCGTCTAATCTATATAATAACAGAATTCATGTCGTCGTTCACGCTTCCGCACCTAAGCGAATATCTTGATCTAAGTATAGAATTCGATTAAGTACGCGATTCCGTACCTAATCAAAGTCGAACTAAACTATATTTGTTTTTATGTACAGGCACATCCTCTGCAATACTCATTAGCCTTCCTGGAATCTTAGGAAGCTGAAGGATGGCGGAAAGCGAACCGAAACAAGCTGAAAACAAACAAGGAAACTTGAAGCGGAATATGTAATGATTGCAAAAGGAAAGCGGGTACTATATTGACGGTAGATGCGAATGGAAAGCACTCCATGACGACGAACGGAAGTACGTCCCACTTCATGCACTCTTCGAAGAGGTGCATTGTTCAAGTCGTGGACGCACGAAAATCAAGTCGGACAACAATATCTTGCTCTGTGACAGTCCCGGACGTCCTCGCGCGTAGCATGAGCAGTGTCCGACTCCAATTGTGCTGACTGTTACCCTTCCTGTTGGTCATGATGATTGGTTTTGGGACGTTTGTTTTGCCGTCTTTGAGTGTTTAGAGTCAATCAATTCGGTGTTTGGGGCGAGATACGAGATCACGGCTGAGCTGAAGCCACCATATGAAGGGCAGTAATCGCGCTGGTGCGTTAACTATCGTGATGGGAGTTCAGAACTACTGACACGCAGCAAGCTTTAGACCGCAATTGATCGAGAGAATCGTACCCGTGACAAAGCAAAGGGATGGATCCGAAGATTCCATGGCACCGATCGACTGAAGCAAGCGCAAACGCAACGACGTGGACTATGGTCAGCTGAATGAGCTATTTGTTTGCTGGAAAAGACGAAGGCAGTGAAGATGACAAGACGGTTGAGGTCATAGAAAGTAGCGACAAAGAACTCGATGAAGAAGGAGAAAACAACGATGAGGAATAGCCAGACACTCAGGATAAAGGTTACGCGAGTGTGATGAAAGCGTAGTAGATCCACCATTGCCGACTTCTGTGTCGGCTCCACCTGACAAACTTTTGTAGCAATTGATCAAGAAGAAGCGCAGTTGTCGTGAGCGTCCTGCTGTCAAGTTGGCTTCCGACTTGAAAGAAGCGCAGCTTAAGATTTTGTTGACATAGGAGTGACTCCAGACCAAGTTCACAAGTGGATGCTCCTCGAAGGAGAGCGGCCCGAAGAAGCTGAGGTAACGCTGTTGAAAACGTACCGGAAAGACTACAAAAAAAGCAACGTATGCCTATAACAGCAAAAAATATTTTCTTTCTGTTTCAAAGTGAATGTATATATACTGTATTTTCAATGAAATTTCAATGAAACAGTTCGTCCGAACGACGGGTACCATCCCCTAGTCTATATAATAACAGAATTCATGTCGTCGTGATCCCGTACCTAAGCGAATATATCTTGATCTATGTATGAATTTGAATAAAAATGACATCCCGTTATTTAATCGAATTATCTTGATCTAAGTATGAAATAGATTAAGTACGCGAACCCATGTACTGAAGCGTGACTCAAAGAAGTCCCGGCTTCACAGACGACGTGACGGCTAACGCGAGGCATCATCGTTGTCGCTGTTGATATCGTTGCTGTGGTTGGTGTGGCTATCAATGCGTCCGCGAGGGATTATCTGAGGGTAAGTAGTGCGTTCTTCATGTCTAGAAATGTACAATGCGCTCATGGAAGAATTGGTGGCGGTATCGGTGGTGCAGCTGCGGGTGGCTTCTCTGGTGAAAGATAACAAATGTGGTGGAGTCAAGTTCAAAATCAAGCACCGTAGTGTCGAAAACCTGACCACCATCGTGCCCGGCCGTCCAACTTACGGGGGGGTACCCCGCGAACCTTCGCCTACGATCCGATCCGATCGTCCGCTGCTGGCAGACGACCGATCATCAACACAGGACGCCTGGTCTGATTTGTTCTTCATCTCACCTTGTGTACCCGATGGAATGGGCTGGTAACACACTCGGTGGATCGGTGCTGGGAATCGACTTGTGGTCTAAATGTGGGAGACCGTGCTGGGTGGTGTACCCTGGGCGGAACTTTTTACCCTGGGTACGGGCAGACCAGTTATACTTGGAGTTAGTATACTCCAAAGGGCAGATCGCTCAACCGATCGTAGAGCCCAACCAATATGAGAATAAAACTCCAATAATCCAATAGGGAGATCCAAATGAGAACGTGATACACTCCACGAACGATATCTCCACGTAACAATCCAAAAAACTTAATAACACGTTCCAAACGTGCGTAACTTGAACTTGAGAAGCCGACCAAAGTGTACTCCCGTCGAGGGACTTCCTGCCGGCCAAGTGCGTCTGTAACGAGTCCCGGCCGAGTATAATGATCTGGAGGGGATTACTCGACCTACGCTCCCAAACACTCTGCGGCGTGCAGAGGCGACTGATGTACAAGGCGAAACGACCTCCGGTTGAGTTAAAGGCCCAACAATTAAGACGTAAAACCAAAAACGCTCTTAGCAGGCAAAACCAAAACCACACTAAAATCCCTACCCCCTATGGTCCCCAATATGTACAAACATGAAAATATGTAGGTACACGCAATATCATGTGACTTACCAAAATCCGTGTTCTTGACACCTCTTTCACATGATAGGCTTAAAAGCCTCCTAAATTTCCACCAATCCGATCGCCGATAAGCCGATCGGTGTGCTGCTGACGCAAAACGACCAACATTCTTGGGTCCTCTTCGCCACAGCCGCCCCTGAGTCTGGTCGCAGCCGCGCAACGGTAGCGGCCCGATCTCATCATATCCAAATCTTCACAGAAGCGGACTTCACCAATGGACGGATCTCTGAGTCTACCTTCGCCAGGTACTTGCCTTGTACACCTGAACGCCTTGTAACCTCTCTTTACATTTACAGGTGCCCTGCGTTCCTCATCGCCCCATATCGTTTCGCCCACCAGATCGGCCCAATCTGACAGCCCTCACAGCACATCAGGGTCCGACATACCGGACAGGCATCAGATCGAGGCCGATCAGCTCCAGAAAACAGTCAAGGAGCTCCAGTTCCAGTTAGACATAAGGGATTCTTCACTCCTGCAACTGCGGAAGGAGGTGGATACGTTTATCCCCATGTCCACGAAGTTGCAGGAGGTGACCGCTGAAAACGCACGTCTCCGGGCCCAGAACGTCCAACAAGCAACGCAAGGTAGGCCGATCGGTCTGTTTCCATCTTGGGTCTGCTATGACCCTCCTTTGCATGTAGATCGGTTGCCCGCCGACATCGCCAAAACGTTCTACGCCTTATTTACGGCTGATAGGCAGTCGCATGATCACTGCGATCAGCTCCGACCGATCTTGGACGGGCTGATCGGCGCACGTCACGATCTGTCTCGCTTGGAGGCTTACAGATCGCACCTCCTGGAACAACTCGCGGTGGTCAACCGGCAGAGGTTGGAGGATCAGTCCGATAGGACTTTACTCCGCACCCAACATGGTGACCTGGAGAGGCAGATCGGCGAGTTGCTGGTCGTGGTCCGGGGGCAGATCGGGAAGGTCGAGTTCTTCCAGACCCGATCGGACGCCTGGACCCAGGAATCAGATCGTCGCTGGGCGGCCGTAAACCGGTGCTACCAACAGTTTACTGACTTGTTGCACCGGCGTCCGGCTGCATGCTCTAGCGTTGACCGGTCCGCATCGGCCGTTCTGGTCGATCTGCATCAAGATCGGACCCGACGCCACTCATTGGCCAAAAGTAAGCACCCCGAAATTCCGAAAACTTCCAAGAATCGTAAGGACGCGTCGAAGGGCTCAAGGGCGAGGGGCATAGCGCGCGACTCCGAACTCGAGGAGAAGCAAGCGGTGCCCCAAAAGAAAGCCAAGACGCTGGCGCATCTTCAAGCCCAAGATCGGATGCAGGTGACAAGTCTATCATCACCAAATCTCGTGCGCCCTCGTGCCCCCGCGCCGCTCACACCAAGCGTATAGAGGTCTCCCCCGGAGAGGACTCGGGGGGGGGGGGCAGATCGAGCGATTCCGAGTTCTTGATCACTGCGTTATCCAAGTCCCGATCCGATCAATGCTGAGGTTCCGTTCCTGCGAAGCCTCCATCGGTGGATAATAAGGCGATCATCTCCCAGGGTGATGGTGCTGCACCGACGCGCGAGTCGACCGGACCGTTGCCCTCGTTCCAGCCCGGCACATCTGGGCTGCACCGTCACGCCCGATTGAAAGGGTTGTTGACCGCAGATTGACCTCTCCCATCGCTGACTTCGGATGCCACTTTGCCATGGTCATCGTGGCAGATCGGTAGCTTGTTTCAATCAGTCCTGAACAAGCAGATATTTTAGCCCGATATCTATCGCTCCCGGACTCCTGGCTTTTTCCTCCAGCTCCAAAGGCTCCTGACGCTTTTGCGTGGCGGGCGGACCTAGTAACAGCGCCACAAATCGCCCGTCTGTACGCAGATGAGCCATGGAAAGTGTTCGTTCACCCCAAGCTGGGGTCCATGTTTGCGTCGACTTCGTGGATCGACTCGTTCTTAGGTCGAGTGAAGACTTTCAATGAAACCTACGGCCAAGCGAACTGGGAGTCTACGCACTTTCTAGTGCTTCCTCCTGGTCTAGCGCAACATGATCAAGGCCTGATCTCGTTCCAGAAAAACCGAAA
Organism: Peronosclerospora sorghi; assembly: GCA_026184515.1. Taxonomy (NCBI): domain Eukaryota; phylum Oomycota; class Peronosporomycetes; order Peronosporales; family Peronosporaceae; genus Peronosclerospora; species Peronosclerospora sorghi. Next base: position 31,924,246 of record CM047587.1, on the reverse strand, counting down.
GAGGCGCCGGAGTCGGGCGGGCGAGGCCTGGCAGACCCTATGCCAGTTCGTTCTGGGAGGGATGCTGGCCCGAGAATGAGACATCGACATCTTCTTATATCCTGTGGTTCTCCATATGGCCAAGCGTCGGGCTGAGAAAGCCAGGATATTAGCTGACGACGGAGTCTGGTATCCCTGTCTTCATTGTGACGAGCCGGTCACAGACGTGAAGGACGCTTTGACCCAGATCAATCGGAAGGAGCCGTGGCGCAATCAGAACCAGAACCAGATCGGATACCATCCGGCGCTGACTATCACCCGTCTGTGGGGCGATTGCAATTCTTGATGTGGCAGTTAGCTGACCAAATAATCCATAATACATGTCATCATTCTTTTCAAACTCCTGATCATCTGATCTCTTAATCAAATCTCGTCACTTTCTCCGAACATGCACCAACACGTTATCATACACAGTTTCCATCCACATCGCGAAAATCATCACCACGTTCTTCATTCCACTACTCCAGCTCATCACAGTTCATCAGAAAATTCACAATAGTTCAGACCTTACACATATTCACACCGATCGATATACTGATCGGTGCTACTGTGTGTCTTGATCTTCATCTTCATGAGTCTGCATCACTGCAAATTGATTCAGACTGACTCGTTCTCGCTCGAACTCTCGTAGCAGTGCTCCACAATTTAGGTCAAGTTCGTCGATCCAAGTTGCTTCGTCATGATCCTTCCAGCAGACCGGATATTCTCGGTGGGTGAAACCGAAACGTGTATTCTTGACCGATCGGACATCTAGCACTTTTTCCACCTCGAATTCGTCCTCTTCCAATGGCTTTTCCCAACTGTCCTCCGGCAGCAGAGCCTCATCAAAATCGAATATCTCCGCTTCGTCCACCAGACAGGGCATTTTAGGCCGATCGGGGAATTCTCTGACCAGCTTCAGCTTGGACACAGGCACGATCGGAAAAACTTTATAATCCGTGCCGATCGTGGTCCGACGGGCATCATGCTCACCGATCAGCTCTGCTACACGGAAAGGACCGTGCCACATATGAGCCAACTTCTTCGCATAGCCTTCCTTGACCCGATCGAGGTATAACCATACCCTCGCCCCTGGTTCAATACCATGAGGGCGGACCTGATCGTTATTCCGATCTGCTCGATCTTGTGTGGACTGACGAAAATTTTCATTGACGACTTCTTTCGCATGCTGGTAATTCTTCTGGACCTGCACGCGCCAACGACGGGCATCGCGATCTCGGGTCCGATTGCAGCCGATCGGTAACGCCGCTTCAAGTGTCGATCGAGGGTCCCATCCATACGCCAGATAAAAAGGCGTTTCTCCTCGGACCCGATCGGTTGAAGAGTTGAGTGCGAATACCAGTCTCTCTGCATACTC
>CM047587.1:31903551-31922840 GCA_026184515.1 Peronosclerospora sorghi | reverse complement strand
CGATCGGTTGAAGAGTTGAGTGCGAATACCAGTCTCTCTGCATACTCGTCCGAGTCACGTTGGTCCGTATCGGCCACATACATCTTGATCGCCTTTGTGATTGTCTGTACCATGCGTTCAGCCGATCCGTTTGCTTGCGGACGATATGCTATCGTCGCGCTCTGCTTCTGGCCTAGCATGTTATTGAACGATCGGAACACCTCAGCCATAAAACCGGGTTTCCGATCGTTTCTGATAACTTCGCTGGCGCCGAACCTTCTGAACACGCATTCCTCGTAACTCTGGGCGATCTGCTCCGCAGATCGGGATGCACAATCCTTTGCGATCACCAGACCAGTGAAGAGGTCGATCCAGATCAGCAGTTCAGCGTTGCCGCGTGTCGATATGGGCAGAGACGGTATGTGATCCATTGCTATCACCTGGAAAGGGTAAGTAGTCTCTATATTCCCGGTCGATCGCCCCTTGATTATCGGTCTGCCCTTTCCGGTCTAGAAATCTGTGCAACAGCCCACATATTTCTGCACGCTCCGAAAAAGTCCTCTTCAGTGAAAATGGGCCCTGATCTTGTGGTATGTCCTGCCTATTCCTTGATGTCCCCCTTCTAGACTCACATGGTAGTGATGAAGGACATCCGGCTGTAGCAACTCAGGGATCACCAGTTTCGCTAGTCGATCTCGATCGGCGCTGTCTTGGTCAACATCACGGCAGTAATACAGCAATCCATTTTCATCCACATCGTAACTGTCCGCGATCTTGTTACACTCCTTCGCTTGATCATTCGTTAACTTGGACAGTCCACCGCGTAGATAGGCCTTCAAGTTGACGATCCACTCTTCTTCGTCCTGCGCCTTGAGGGACTTTTCCGCCGTTAGCTGTTGTACAACGCACTCACTCACCCTTTCCTTTGGGAACGATCGGCGAGACTTCTGAGTTCGCGATCTAGTCGCCGCCATCACATGTACCTGATCGGGGATGTCCTTGGGCTTGATCAACTCCGGGAGCCTGTTATATCCATAAGTTCAAGTAGAACGGCCTCCTCGGTGATCGTCGCCCCGATCTGGTCCCGCATGGCTTTGGTCGCGAGGTGGTCGGCGCTTCTGTTCCAATCCCGTTTCACGTGCAATACTCGTGGTTGGGGTAGTCTTTCAGTGCCTTCATCACCCGATCATTCAGCAACTTTAGCCGTGGTGCCTTACAGTCGATCTCCCCGGTGATCTGCCTTATCACTAGGTTGGAGTCACCACATATGATGATCCGACCTTTCTTTTGTGATGACAGCAGATCAAGACATAGAAGGAGCCCCCGATATTGCGCCTCGTTGACCTTTATGTCAGGCGTGAAATTGGCGGCGGCTGCTACTATAGACCATTGTGGTAACTTCCACAATATGGCACTATAGGAGCCAACCTTCTTCTTCACGCTAGCCGATCCGTCGAAACTCAAGACCAGGAGTTCCTCATCCCGATCGACGATCGGTGGCGGCAGCGAGATTGACTGTCGAGGTTGCTTCCTCGGGGCAATCGCCATCAGAGCTTCATCCACTTCAGACCGAGGGGTTATACTGGCAGCCAATGTGCCCAATATCTCTTCCTCTCCCTTGGTGCACTTACCGACCTCGAGGGACCACTGTGACAAGATCGCTGACCATCTGCCGAGCCGACCGTCCATCCCATTGGCCGATAATAGCCAGGCCAATGTCGACTTTCTCGAAAGGACCTTTACAGGTCGGCCGACCAGCAGGTTATAGCACACATCCAAAATCCGTAGTAAATCCAGAACTTCCTTTTTGACATCCCATAGTTGACTTCGTTCGTCTTCAACGTCCTGCTCGTCAAATTGACCGCGTGGTATACTCCATCATGTTCTTGCACTATAGTGGCAGAAATGTCCCACTTACTAGCATACACAATGAAGATCGGCACTTTTTCCGGATCGAAGTGTCTGAGAATCGGTGCCGTCGCCATATTGGCCTTCAGCATACCGAAAGCAACCTGTGCACGCTTTATGTGGTCCTCTGCCTCCACCTGCGGAAAATCTTCAGGCGGATCAGAGTCGCAGCCCTCTCGTAAAGTTGCCCGATCTCCTTCGCGCAACATATGGTAGTCAACTTCCCGGAGCTCGTACAGCACGGCCGCGTAAATCGCGAATTCTTCAATGAATCGGCTGTGGTAATTTAGTCTCCCTACGAAGGACTGCATTGCCTTCAGTAATCTGGGAAACGGGAGGTTGCTCAGTGACTCCATATCCTTAGGATTGGCCTCCAGCCCACTGATTGACACCATATGACCCAAATAGGCGACCTTGGACATGCCCCCAAAACTCTTCACAGCACTGATCGACAGGTTACAGCGATCTCATGTCTCCAACAACCGTTCGACCTTCTCGCACATATCGCTCCATGACGAAGCAGGGATCAGTATGTCGTCGATATACGATCGCCTCCCCAGAACGGACGGTCTACTTTCCCGATCGGGTTCACCCTCTGTAAATACATCATGGTTTTCGGTGGGGTCCCGATCGGTACTGATCTTGAAGTATCCATACAATGCGTTGTCGATCAGACTCTGGTAGATCTGGGGCTCGTTCTTCAAACCGAACGGCATACGGTTCAACTCGAACAGACCGAACGGCGTAACAAATGCGGAGATCTCGCGAGCCCGATCGATCATCGAAACCACCCAAAATCTACTTGCCATATCCAGTGAGCAATACCATAGTGTCTTGTCGAGATCTTCTATCAGATCCCTGATCAGCGGCATCGGGTACACCATAAGCTTGGTAAACCGATTTACCAACCGATAATCGATACACAACCTGATGTCGACGCCTTTCTTCTTGATCACAATCACGATCGGTGAGGCCCACGGCGAGGTCGACGGCTTAATGATCTTGGTGGCCAAGAGTCCTTTAATAAGATCAGACAATTTTTCGCGGTACTGTTGCGCCACACATCGGCATCACTGGGCGATCGGCTTGGCATCACCCACGTCGATGTCACAGATTGCTCCGCGAGCAGCAGGGGGTAAGGCGTTGCCTTTACCGATCAGCAGATGTTTCTTCTTCCATATGATCTTCTTAAGCTGATCGATCTGATCGGGACTGTTGACATCCCGATCACCCACTTGTAGATCGTCCAAGGTGACTTCGGGCGGATCGGCAGACACTTCAGGGAGGACTGCCATCTGGCTCTCCAGCTCCTGGATGTACTGATCCTCCCCCTCATGTATACAAACTTGATCGTCTTCTGCGGCAACATCACCTAAAACGTCCTGATCAGTTGCACACTGCTGTTCCCGATTGGCGGGCTGATCTTCAACGACATCGATCTGCTTAGGCGCGCCATCTTGGTCCGCCCCAGCAATCCCATGCTTCCCTTTTTCTATTTCCGGCTCCGCTGTCGCCTGCTCTTGTGACGCCACCATGTTGACGAACCTTGGCTCATCTGCTTGATGGTACACCGTATCCGGAGACTGCGGTGCCTTTCTTCGAACTAACATCTTCTTTGGGGTTACATAGCTGGGTCGTTCCACCATAGGTGAGGTATCTTCTTCCACCGATCCATCATCGCTGGTCAGATCGGTGGTCGCTTGGTATGCCAAGTTCTGCCACTCAACATACCGTCTCGATCCGATCGAGACGAGCCCCGCCTTTCTTGGCACCTTCCCTTCCGCCAGCTGCCTCATGCCAACAGTAGTATTGTTGGCGAGCATAAGCGGCTTGTCACCGATATTAGTGACTCGGACAAAATCAAATCGGCCGGCGCTCTTCACAAAGGCCGGCAACCACCGATCGCCCCTTGTCACCCATAACTTCCTTGATCGAAAAGCTTTGTCGACCAGGGTATCAGCGGATTGGCCGACTGGAAGGTGACATCTTGGTCCCACCTGACTAGATCGGTGTACGATTCGTATAGAGGCCGCCGACCAGCTAACTGGATCTGGACCTCATCCGGGAGTGCAAGCACTCCATGAGACAGATCTAGGCGAATACCCGCCGGCACCATGAAATCCATGCCTAACAGGGCATCCTGACCGTCCAGCTTGCCGAACCAAGCGCTGAAGAAGTAGACCAACGAACCCGATAGAATGATCTTCACGCGCGTCCTTCCTTCGGTCATGTAAGAGTTTCACCAATTCCAAAGCATTATTGTATCTGGGTATCGTCTATACGACATCCGACCTTACGAGCAAAGGCGGAGTCGATAATTGAAACTTCGTCCCCATAGTCGAACAACATCGTTGCCTTCTGGTTGTTAGTCTTACCACAGGCTTTCGCCTGCTTGAACCATTTGTCGGGCGCATGATACTTCCAGTATCCGCGAGACTCTCCAGGCAGCAGATCTAGCTGCATGACCACCTTCGATCGGTAATATTCATCGGTCGTGAGATTGTAGACCGGATGATCCCGATCGACGCAATTGAGAACAGAACATGTATTGTCGGTTTTATTCTCCTTGCCGAAATATGCATAGATGACAAACGTAGATCGCTCGGCTCGATCCAGATTCCAACCTGGCGAGCGTTCTAGTTTAACATCTTTTCCACGTCCGGTGGGAGCATCCCCGCGTGATTGCCCGGCACATACCACTTGCGCATCAGATTGAAAAACTCTTCGATCTTGCACTGGACGGCCTTGTGGATCTCTCCGCATGACTTTCACACGAAAAGGCAGTGATCGATGGGGTGACCGCGTCTTTCGCACTTCTTGCCTATCAATTTCTTCCAGCAGTCCCCACCATCATGCTTTCTCAACCCGCAGTGAGAACACTTCTTGCAAGGTCGGTCCGGGTCGGACTTGTTCCCACTCCTGCCCTTCCGATCTGCCTGGTTAGGCGTCGATCTGGTTCTTGGAGCAGGTTCCGTGACGAAAATGTGGCGATACTGGTCTTCGTCTGACTCCCGCCGAACAGGCCGCTGCTTTCCTCTTCCGATCCAGTGCTTTCCTCAGCTACGATTGACTTAACAGCACGGGCCGATCTGGTTAGGGGCCTCTTCACGGGGTCGGTCTTGGTCTTCGATCTGTAGCGATCCGATACAACGGCGACCTTCGCCCTCGTGCTGCGTGAGTGTTGCAGCGTCTGCAACGTCTGCTCCACTTCACCCACATCTTTTAGGCGCAGCAGAGTGAGCTGATCTGCCAGATCTTGGTCATCAAGGGTACTGATGTAGTGACCCACGTGCTCCATAGCGGCACCGGTCGGCGGGTTGCCTTCCTTGATCACTATCCCGGAGCGAATTGCAGATACGTTCAAGCGGTGCAAGTACTCGATCGGCGTCTCATCGCCCCGCTTCTGCATATGGAGATATTTGCGGGCGGTAGAGAATCCAGAGTTGCAGTACTGCCCATCAAATTCTTAACATAGAAGATCCCAGTCAGATCGGACATCCCGACCCAACTGTTGGATCCAGTTCGCAGCCGGTCCTTTCAGCAGATCCCTGAAGATCAGACACCGTTCCTTTTTTGGTGTATGATCCCGTAAGAAATCAGACTTGACTCGACCAAACCACGATCTGGCTTGCTCCTCGTCGGCGTCCTTGCCAGTAAAGTCCTTGATATCCGTGGTCGCAGCATGCGAATGCGTGGGATCGCAGTAGATCCACAATCAAAAGCGGTTGTAGAGGATAGGTTAGTCTTGCGCTTTCTGCCCGTACCTGCACCATCTGACCCATAGTGGTCATCCGGATCGCCGATCGACTCCATGTCGAAATCATTATTCTTGCTTGATCGGCGCGGTAGGGCTGTCTTCGGCTTGCGTCTTCCTCTGCCAACTGGTTTTCCACCTCGGATAGCCTTTTCCGTTGATGCCACTGACTCCATATCTACATCCCGGCAAGTATTGTCATTTTGCCGGGCAGATCGGTCTTGGGCATGCGGTCGCGGAGGCGATCGGCATCGATATCCCATGAAACGCTCCATCATTGCCTCAAACATGGCTTGGACGTTAGCTTGGGGCATGGGCAACGTGTTGGTACCCTCCTTTGGAGGTACTGAAGCCTGTGGGGGATCCTGGGGACCCGACTGGCATGCAGCCCCTTGCTGCCGCACGTCCTTTTTATGCTCTCATGGGGGTATGGTCCGCCCCCATGGTCATCCGCTCAACACCGACCTTCAACTCCGATGAGCTATTAGAGGCAGGTGGAGACTGGTACAACGACTTATCGTCGGAGCACACATCCTCGTATGATGCCGTGACTTCAGCGGCCTTCAATGCCACGGTGGGAGTTGGGCGTCGAACCGCCCCCAACAACGGCACCAAATGGTCATGGAGGGTCGACATCGACATCTCCAACTTCCAAGTGTCCAGATCGAACAGCTTATGCACGTTGGCGAGGTTCTGCACTTTTATGCCGACCTCATCCAACATCGCCAGCATGTTCTTCACCAATAGCAAAGGCCGATCGCTCTGGATCGGCTCGGTGGTGGGTCCGAGAAGGCGATCGGGGATATGGAAGTTCAAAATCCGCATGACCTGGTCTTCGCGAGTAAATCGCTTTAACTCGTGGATGTAATACATCCTGGTCAGGTCTTCTTACTTTATAACCCCATCCCCGACCTGCGACTTTTCTTCCAAGTCGTCTTCGTCGGACGGCATTCTGAGCCTCTGCTTGGGGACCTTCGGAAAATGGATTGGATCGTTCCGATCAGCCTCCAAGTCGTTTTCATCTTTAATTTTATTTTCATCAAAACATCCATTTAAATGCATAGGATCAGGAAAAAAGTCCTGATCCTTTCCGGAACTATAGCAAAACTTGCTATAGTCCCGATCGGCTCCGGTGGGAGCCTTATGGAGAGGAAAAAACTTATTAACCCCGATCTGGTCCTCCACCCGGCCAGATCGGACATCGCCATCTTTGTCGACAACGAGAACATAAGGCGATAGCCGTTCCTTATATCCTATCCAGAACGATTCCATATTTAATTCATTGTAATCAATTCTTCGCGAGATATCATCGCGGTGATATACCTGGTTCGAATCCGGGCACGCGCACTATTGTGGTGGGGTCAAGTTCAAAATCGAACACCGTAATGTCGAAAACCTGACCACCATCGTGCCCGGTCGTCCAAATTACGGGGGGGGTACCCCGCGAACCTTCGCCTACGATCCGATCCGATCGTCCGCTGCTGGCAGACGACCGATCATCAGCACAGGACGCCTGGTCCGATTTGTTCTTCATCTCACCTTGTGTACCCGATGGAATGGGCTGGTAACACACTCGGTGGATCGGTGCTGGGAATCGACTTGTGGTCTAAATGTGGGAGACCGTGCTGGGTGGTGTACCTTGGGCGGAACTTTTTACCCTGGGTACGGGCAGACCAGTTATACTTGGAGTTAGTATACTCCAAAGGGCAGATCGCTCAACCGATCGTAGAGCCCAACCAATATGAGAATAAAACTCCAATAATCCAATAGGGAGATCCAAATGAGAACGTGATACACTCCACGAACGATATCTCCACGTAACAATCCAAACGTGCGTAACTTGAACTTGAGAAGCCGACCTAAGTGTACTCCCGTCGAGGGACTTACGGCGGGCCAAGTGCGTCTGTAACGCGTCCCGGCCGGGTATAATGAGCTGGAGGGGATTACTCGACCCTCCGCTCCCAAACACTCTGCGTCGTGCAGAGGCGACTGATGTACAAGGCGAAACGACCTCCGGTTGAGTTAAAGGCCCAACAATTAAGACATAAAACCAAAAACGCTCTTAGCAGGCAAAACCAAAACCAACACTAAACTCCCTACCCCCTATGGTCCCCAATATGTACAAACATTAAAATATGTAGGTACACGCAATCTCATGTGACTTACCAAAACCCGTGTTCTTGACACCTCTTGCACATGATAGGCTTAAAAGCCTCCTGTATTTCCACCAATCCGATCGCCGATAAGCCGATCGGTGTGCTGCTGACGCAAAACGACCAAAATTCTTGGGCCCGCTTCGCCACACAAATGCACAAAGCATATCCGCGCACGTTTTTCGAAACCAACATCGTGGATGTGGATGGGTACCCCGTGTATAAGCGGCGGGTTATAACCATCACTTTGTTAAATAAAAAGGCCAAAGCGTTGACAACCTTTGGGCTGTACCGCACAGTCTGTACTTGATCACCGGTACAATGTGCATATCAACATCGAGGTACGATGGCAAGGTTGTGTGCTTGCAGCAACAACAGCGCTACGATGATGCAGAACGTTTGGCTAATTTTCTATGATCACAAGTTTGCTCACAAATTCTTGCTGTCAAGTATATATTCAAATATGGTTATACGAGTCATGACCGTGAAGCAGCGAAGCTGCGTCAAAATGATGAGATCACACAATACATCGATGCTCGCTCCCTGTCTGCTTCCGAGGGATCATGGCGCCTGTTTGCATTTAAGATGGATGACAACTACCTGCCGGTGACACGCTTGCAGTTCCACCTCATACATACACAAAGTATCACTTTTGATCCGGATGTAATAACCGTGCATGATATGGTCGAGAATGACAGCATTTTTCGTAAAAAGCTGAAAGAACACTTTACGGCAAATCAGACATGCGAGGAAGCACTGGCCCGAGTTCCCCTTACATTTGACGTGCAACAACAGCAACGTGTCTGGCAGCTACATTTGACTAACCAACCGTGTGTTGGCCGAGTGTACTTCTGTGGACCAAGTGCTGGAGATCGCTACTTTCTACTTACGCTCTTGATCACCGTACAAGACGCTACCGAGTTTGAACACCTTCGTACTGGGAATGGGCAGGTGTACTATACCTTCAAGGCGACGTGAGTGGAGCTGGGGCTCTATGAGACCGATTTGGAGGGGTTAAAAAGCATGGGCGAGGCAGCTGTTATGCAATCTGGTGCACAGCACTGCTCCTCTTCGTCACAATCCTTCTCTTCGGACAACCTGCTGATCACGGCGGTTGTGGGAGATTTTAATACAATCAATGACTGAGAATTGTGCACATATACCGCTGCGTCGAGCTTTACAGCACCTCCCGAGGAGCATTTGCATTCATACTCAGTTTCTCACATTCAATCCAAGCTTGCGAAACAGGATAAAAAGTAGAAGACTACAACCTGCCAAAACCAACAGTCAGAATCGATGACATTGTGAATGGTCTGATTGCGGAGCAGCTTGACACCGACATATAACAGCATTTAACGTGGCTGTAGCTACTTTGAATGAAGATCAGCAAGCAGTGTACGCTTCCATTATGGCAGCTGTAAATGGTGCGGGTGATGAACATGGAAGCATATTTTTTATCGATGGCCCTGGAGGCACTGCCAAGATATACCTGGATAACCTCATGCTGCACAGCATACGTGCTACGGATCAGATTGCCCTTACTGTAGCATCATCTCGAATTACGGCGCTTCTTGAAAAGGGGTGCACGGCGTATTCGCGTATTAAGATCCCCATTGATCTTGATACAGACATCCATATGCATAATTGCCCGGCAAAGAAACCTTACAGAATTAAGACGAAGAACAAGCCTGATACCATGGTAACCAATGGTGAACAAACTGGCATTTGAAACAGTGGACAGATCACTGTACGATATTAATAACGAACAAATATCTCAATGACACACACTTTTGTCATGTCTGGCGATTTTCTCCAACTCTTGCCGGTTGTGACCCAAGGATCTCGCCCGGATATCGTGTCTGCCTCGATCAAGGAGTAAGCCCTGTGGAAATATGTCCATGTCGGGTAAATACGCGCATGGTGTCTGCCGCGTCTATTGCAAAACTTGGAGACCGCTCATTTGCCGAATGACTGCTTGCGGTGAGGGGCAATTGCCGGCAACAGGAGAGGTAATTCAATGCCGTCCAATCATGTGTGTTAAAAATCAGTCAGTTAAAAATCTCATCAGTGCGACGTACCCTTACATCAACATGCAAGACATTGATAGAGTGTGTCTCAGCATGCGTGCCATCCTGTCAGCCAAGAACGATGATGCTGGCAGAATCAACGCAGCAGTTCTGGATATTGCTCCTGGCAACACTCAAGTGATGTAGTGCTGATCGAATTGACGATGGCGAAGGCCAGAGAACACAATACTAGTGGAGTTACTTAACTAGCTGGATGTGACTGGCTTGACATCATACCAGCTTAGCATCTAACTGGGAACTCCGCTGATACTGCTCAGAAACCTTGACCCCTAGCAATGGCACATGGTTGGTCGCACGGCGCGTGGTGACTCGCGTCTTCGAAGCAAAGATCATGACGGGCGAGTTTGTTGGCCGTTTGGTGTTTGTTCCACGCATCACATTCACCACCGACAAAGTGCTTCCATACCCCATTGCACGGAAGCAGTTCCCACTTTGTGAGAAATATGCCATGACATTGAACAAGTAGCAAGACCAAACTCTGCAGCTCGATGATGACATCATCCCAGAAGATATTTTCAACACGCAGTCTATGACTACAAAAAACACATTTCTTTTTCATTCAAAGTAAATGTAGATATACTGTAGTTTCAATGAGAATTCGATGAAACCGTACGTCGGAACGACGGGTACCATCCCTAATCTATCTATATATATATATATATATAACAGAATTCATGTCGTCAGTGATCCCGTACCTAATCGAATTATCTTTATCTATGTATGAATTTGAATAAGTATGCGATCCCGTTACCTAAGCGAAAAAAGTCTTCATCTAAGTATGAATTCGATTAAGTACGCGATCCCATGTACTGAAGCGTGACTTAAAGAACTCACGGCTCGGCTTACGCTTCACCTTCGACTGCAAATGCGTTCTACGTAAGAAACGATTATCATTCTATCGTGTCAGGATCGTGTTACTACTCAGGGCATCTTTGATACTTACCCAAACGATCAGGTTCCTAACTGGCCTGTGTGTGTGTGTGTGTGGCTGCTGCGGCGCAACAAGTTGCGATGGTCTACAGCAACTCGTCTTTAATACGTCAGCGCCAGCTGCATCTTCAACAGCAGCAACAACATCTGCAGGCGCACAACGCTGAAACAGTGCAACAGCTCGATCAGCAACAGTAGATGCAACAGCTGCGTCTTCATGAAAAACTTATGCAGCAACAAATTCAACAGGGTCAGCATGTGAGTCACGTCGCCATGCTAATAAAATTAGCAAGAGTTCAGCTACCAAGATAACATTGGACACAGTAGGTCCTGACACAGTGCCGTTAACGACTTCAGGAGATAGTTTGGCGCTCAACGAAATTAATTCACGGACTGATCTGTATCGGCCCCAATTAATTACGTTACACAAGGATAGAATCAGCTGTGGGCGAAAGAATAACGAAGCACACACTCTATCTTAAGCTGCCTTACTCGATATTTTCAAGCAAAACCAAGTTTAGGAGCTTATGAAATTGTTGATGAGATTAGGGGCCGCTCTGAGATTCATATGTAAGTTTAAATATTAAATTTATTGCCCCGTTGGTACAACGGGGGCACTATGCTAGTCTATATATATAACAGAATTCATGTCGTCGATGCACGCTCCCGCATCTAAGCTAATATCTTGATCCAAGTATAAAATTCAATTAAGTATACGATCCCGTACCTAGCCGTAATAGTTCAACTGTACGCACGTCATGACACTATTCGCACACATGGCTAACCCGTCACTTGAGCGGACATTTCGGGGACATAAGTCTAGCGTCACAGGCGTGAGTTTCCATCCGAGTGTGCACCAAGTGGCCTCATGTTCGCTTGATGGTGTCGTGATGGTGTGGAATTTTAAATCGAACATGCGCGCCTTTTGCTTTCGAGGCCACACGGGACCTGTACACTCCATCCAATTTTCGCCTGTGGGAGATACGTTGGAGTCAGCGTCTCAGTACCGCACTGTCCGGTTATGGACGCCCACCATACGTGGAGACTCGGTCCTTCTAAAGGCTCACGCTGGTGCCGTGCGTAGCGTTGCCTTTTCGACGTCAGGACGTGAATTAGTGACCGCATCGAACGACATGTCAATAAAAGTTTGGGCCCTTCCCACGCGTCGTTTTTGCTGCAGTTTTTTTTGCGCGGCCACAAAAATTGGGTTCGAAGTGCACACTTTAGTCATGACACATGTCGCATTGCGTCCGGTAGTGATGACATGACAGTGAAAGTATGGGATACCGCGACGAAACGGTGTTTAAACACGTTTTACGAGCATGAGGGGAGTGTCAATAGCGTGGATTTTCATCCATCCGACAACGGGAGGACTTTGGGGACGTGTAGTTCCGACAAAGTATTAATCTATGAGACTTAAGAACAGGTCTAGTCATGCAGCACCATCAAGCCCACAATGGCAGTGTCACGTGTGTGACTTTTCACCAGTCGGGGAATTATCTGTTATCGACATCTCATGACCACTCCTGTACGTTATGGGAAATTCGAGAAGGTCAAGTATTGTATACACTCCAAGGCCATCATGGAGCCGTAAATGTCGCTGCCTTTTTTTACGATGGCCAAGTAATCGCATCTGGAGGAGTCGATTCGTGCATCTTAATATGGAACGCAGCGTTTGACTAGTATCTGCAACTTGATCCACCAATTTGTGTAAAAAGGAAAGCAATGACGCGATCAAGTCGCGAATACCTACGTCAACATACAAGCCTGCGTCCCAGCTCAAGCAAGAAACGCTGCGTCAAGAGCTGATGATACAAAGAACGTATCCAAGTCCGTACCGTCTCCAACAGCTTGGCAGCCACCCGAGTCAGTTGGACAAGCGCATTCGATGCACCAGAATGAGACACAAACGAATGAAAGCGCATGAGATAAGACGGTGGACCAGACGCTTCAAGTTATTGTCAGTCAATTGGAGACAATCACACGGACGTTATCGAGACTTGATGAGCGTATCCTTCGGAATGAAAATCGTATTTGTGACATGGCTCAAGTGCTGACACATCAGTTACAAGCACAGAAAAAAGTAACGCCAACGGACTAGATGGGTACCACACGGTGGTATTACCGGTATGAGTAAGACGACTTGCTGTAAACGACCCATTTTGATTCGTATTTGGGTCTCCGAGATTTCATATAATCTGAATATTTAGATTTTTTTTAATATAGTTAACTATTAATGTTGGGAGCGATCATGGACGGCCCGATAAATACCCGGCACACGGTAAGATGATATACCAATGAATCCAATGACATATTGCATTGTCGATGACTAAATTTTGTTATGTCTGTAGACGGTGGCGTTGCGATCACCACATGGCGTGATGATTGGTCTGTACGAGCCCAACTCATGGGGTGATTTCGTCACATTATACTTTCTGAAACCAACCAACTTGGTTTGTCCCGGGATCGAACCCGGGACCTTCCGGTCCCGCAGTGAGTAGTGAACCACTCGACCACGGTCGGATTAGGAGCCCAACTCATGGGACGACGTGACTTCAGCATGATAACACAACAAAAGCCGTACAACACAGTTGCTACTGATTCATTTAAGCCGAATATGGTGTGGTATTGCACTGCAAATAGTTAATACTGCGGCATCTATGTTGTTATTCTTACTGACAAGTTGCTTGCACCAAACCTATTCTGATCATATTTGTCATTTATCTTAAGCATCAGGATCCCTACATTGGCATTTCGACCAATGTTAGTTCCAACATTACTTACTACAATATATGAGACACCGGTTTGTATTAAAGTTAGTTACCACATTACTTACTACAATATATGAGACACCGGTTTTTATTAAAGTTAGTTACCACATTACTTACTACAATATATGAGACACCGGTTTTTATTAAAGTTAGTTACCACATTACTTACTACAATATATGAGACACCGGTTTTTATTAAAGTTAGTTACCACATTACTTACTACGAAGATCAAGAAAATGAATCCGTTTGCTCTCGATCACGTTTAACGGTGTCATCAATAATTTCTTTTATTGCCATTTTTATAAGATTTTTTTTGTTTTTTTTCCTCCCCTCACCCGTTGGTACAACTGGTCACTATGCTAGTCTATATCCTATATATAATAACAGAATTCATGTCGTCGATGCATGCGCGCTCCCGCACCTAAGCGAATAACTTGATCTAAGTATAAAATTCAATTAAGTACGCGATACCGTACCTAGCCGAAATTCAACTGTACTATCGTTTTCTTTTAATTGGTTAAAAGACAGTATTGTTCTTTATAAAGCGACGGCGAACGCGTGGCATCATCGGTGTCGCTGTGTATATCGTCGGTGTGGTTGGTGTGGCTATCGATGCGTCCGCGAGGGATTATTTGAGGGTAAGTAGTGTGCTTTTCATTCCTAGAAACGTGCCAAGCGCTCATGGAGGAATTGGTCGGTGGTGGAGCTGTGATGGAGCTGTGGGTGTCCTCTCTGGTGGTGCAAGCGGTGGCATCGGCGGTTCTGAGGCGGCGGTGCTGCTTCCGGAGATCCAGGAGACATTGGTAGCTGTATGAAATGTACGTTACGCGTTAGAAGTCATTGTTTCATGTGAATCATGTTTTATGGTATAGTTCAAGTTGTCGGGTAAACCTTTTCTGAGGAAGTCCATTCAGCAGAACGAAAAGCATGCGCAGAGGGCAACTGAAAGATAGCGGTGAGCACGTAGGTTTATTGTTATATATGATAGTATTTTACTGACGCTGTTTGCGTTTTGGCGGCTCAGGATTTGACGAAACACATTCCAGAGTACCAACGCGAACTCTAGGCCTCATGTGCTGCCATGGGCATTGCGGTGCGTTGCACAAGTGCTGCCAGTAAATTTGTAGGAAGTATTTGCAATCGTCGTATTCAGGGACAAAGATGGAGCGACTGAAAAGTGAAGAACTGCGATTGAAAGACGAGGAGCAGTATGAAGATTGGCAGCAAAAGGAGGAAGCGTTTCATTTAAGACTGGCCAAAGTGCGGAGTCAGCTACGCATCCGTGCGGATCGAGAAGAACCAGTGGATTTACTGGCCAAGAAATTGCTCTTAGTGTCTGCCAAGCATGGCGAAGACGACGACGATTGCTTCAAGAAAGAAATTGGTCGCATTCGAGTGAATACGGACGAGACGAACCGATTTGGAGACTCCAACTTGCGTTGGCTCTTTGTATGGGACAAGAAATACCAAGGGAATGCGAAACCACCGGGTAAAGAGCTGAAGAAGTCGCACTTGCGACACGAGGAGGAGATTCGGAAGGCACGAAACGGAGGGTAAGTAGTGTGTGTTTTTTATTTACAATAACATTCTTAACAGTTGCGCCCGTGCAGCGGATGTGCAAATTGCACCGGGCTTAGTACGTGCGATTCGTTAACGCCGGCTGGAAATGACGCAGTCAACGTATCATTCACTAGCTATATGTGCCGGTAAACTGGGATTTTGGAAGTTGCGCTTGATGCTATGGTCATGATGCAGACGAGAGGGTTAGAGCCGACAGCGACGATCTTTAATTCAGTCCTCACGGCATGTGCAAAGGGGAAGCAGAGGAAAAAAGCGTGGAGGTCTATGATTCAATGCCCGAAGACCTCCTCGAATCGTTGCGTGGTGTATACCTGTGCGACTAATATGGGCCACGCCAAAGCTGAAAAAAGAAGAACACAAACTACGGGGACTTGAGATCTTTTACAAATGTAAGTCGCGTCCATCCCAAGAGGAACAGCCAAGTTTTTTTTATACAACGCCCCGCTCCTCGCTCTGCTCGAGACGAACCAATTCGACAAAAATTCATCCGCTTGCGAACGATATGAAAAGTCAGGGAATGGAATGGGATGTGATGACCTATCAGAATGTCATTTTGTCGTACATACGCGGTGGTGCAAATGCTGCAAAAGGATGCAAAGAGAATAGGAGAAACAACCACGTGCTACCGCGAAGCGATTGCGCACTACAACGACAAGCGCAAGAATCCACGCAAAGCGGTGCGACTTATGATTCAAATGATGCAATATAACAGATCTTGAGCCTCTCGACTGGAACAATGCGTTACGACTTGCGCTCAAGTTACCCGAGCGAGCTCCGTACTGGATTTTCCTCAAGTGGATGAACATTCGCGCCAAAAATATTGTACAAGACGTGCCATCATATCTCATGCTGCCACAAAATACTTATCCCCCGAAGGCCTTCTACCCAAAGTCCCAGTCTACCGCAAGGAAAAGAGCGCGACGAGCGAGTCAGACCTGACACAGGGAACAGAAGAGGAGCCTCAGGACGAGTATCCGCGCACCGATCGAGCGGGAGGGTTGCCAGACTTTCACAATGATCCCGCTCCCACAACGGCATCGTCTCTGCCCCGTCAGCTGCGTTGGCAGCAGCCGCGGCCATTCGTCGCCGGGGTTTGGCCCTTGAGCAGACTGCCACGTCACTGTATCGCCGCATGAGCGTGCGTCAGAATTCGTCACCGGAACCTACGGAGGGGAATAAGACGTCGCTCATAGGTAGTAGTGGCGGATCCGCGTCCCCGCAGTCCGATCCAGAGTTCCGCGCACGACGAGGCATGTGCGTCGCCACGACGTTTGGGACCGGCACCGTGGTGGACGTGCGTCTGGAGGCTTTTACGTGGTGCAATTAGTGCCCATAAGCATTGCGTATCTACGAGAAGAAACGATTATTCGGGAAATAAAGAGTGCCGTAGGAGAGAGAGTGAAGACCCGGTGAGGCATGGCCACGGTCGAGCAATACTACGTCGAGGAGGACATGTATAACGTTGCGCTGGACTGGCGCTGGGATGATGAGCATATGTGGCGCATGAAAGCGACCACGAAGATATTTAAAAAGATTTATCCGAGTGGAAAGCTCATCCAGAACACGAAAAACCGATTCTTTGAAGGTTACAGCTCCTGTTCGAGCGACAGACTCCGGTACGACAGGCGATCCCGTCCGTCCCCATGCACGCATCTCAATGGCACCCGATCCGCTCTTTTTCATTCCGCAGACACGCCCGTAGGGAGTCACAGCGACACTAGTTTGGGGCGTGGTGTTCAGCCCCTCCTCCTGGAGAGGATCTGTAATAAAGTAGTCGCCAACTTTGCTCAGAGTTGCGCAAATAGACCAGTGGTGAGCCATCATAAGCTTCCCAGCCGCCGGATCAACGTCCACCTCGATGTTTTTTTCTCGCACTCGACGCCAACGCGACGCACGGACGGAAAGATCGTGTCGTTGAGGGCCGCATAAATGTCCATCGAAATGATGCCAGGCAAGTTCCCACTGGACCAAACACCATGACGTCGACGCAATGTGCCACACGCTCTCGCCTGGAATAATGCAATACCTCTCCATCTACGAAGTAGGACACGCACACAGCAGACGCGTCATGAGCTGAGAAAGCTCGACATTCAGCTCCTCGACCGCTCGACCGTAAAGTTTCGCCGAGATCGAGGGGCAATAGGATACGGCGACTTGAACGACGCCAGCATTTTGGAGCGTCAGGCACAGGGGCAACCACTTCGATCTTGAAAGAAGCCAGGACATCGGTGCCGGAAGCTTCTAAGGACACACGCGCTGAGTCGTGGGACTGCACATGATCCGACGTTTTGAGTGACAGACTCCGGTACGACCTGCGGGGAAATATTTGCTGATCAAAGTGCTGATACTCTTGGTCTCATTAACGAAGTTACTACATTGTCAGCACTTGACTTTATATTAAGAGCCTTCACAAACTTGGGATGGATGATTTGCAGAGTAAAATGGAAGCACGTAGTCAAGACATTGATCGTGCAAATAATCAAATTCATTAAACGACCCAAAAGGCAGATTCTTATATAACGGAGGTGTGTTTTGTAAGGAGGAATTGATAGAATCGTACTAACAATGTGTAATTTGTTACTTCTAACAGCTAACGAAACGTGGTGAGGAATATGAAAAGAAACACTCGAACTTCGAGCCCGCTGGGTAGTATTTAAGGTCTGCACTGGATGCATCCCGGGCGGCGACTCAGAAGTTGAAAATTCAGGGCCAAGATCTTTTGGAACGAACGGTTCCTGTAGCAATAGATGGCATGGAACAATCTCGCTCATATCTTGATGAGTTGGAGGCTAGAGATGTTATATACGATGAGAAATATGCGGGGTCGCGAGGAGCCCAAGCCATCAATACGTTGCATCATTGGGTTAACATGGGTCGTCAACATACCACCGAAGCTTTGGAGGTCTCCAATGATCAATTTATGAAGTTACGTGACGCTATCGGAAACATGACCGGTCAAGCGAAACATGGTGCACAGGTCGCGGTGGGTGAGGCTGTGCGTGTGGCTGAATTTGGTGATGAGAAGTTGGGTGTGAGTAGTAAGGCTGGCGGAGTAGTGCAAAAGATAGTGGAGTTGGACGAGCGTTTGGGTGTATCGGCTACAGCAGCGAAGGTTGACAGCAAGGTGACTGGTGGTCTTGGCAATAAGGTTGCGGCGACAACGGTGGGAATTGCGAGCGAGAGTGTGAATTACATTTCGGAAACCTTGCACAACGTGAAACTTACCGCGTAACAGTCGGCAGTGGCCCGAAACGTTGAGCCGAATGATGTTGCAGTGGCGGACGTTGCAACGGAGAAGAAAAAAATCAAGTAAAGTCAACTTTTAATGAAGGTTTCGAGAAGGGTCGTGGAAAATTGGTATGGCCACCGTGAAGACTAAAGAAAAATTCGGTCAAGTAAAAGACGTGACACAAGAGAAAGCCAGCCAGGCGAAGGGCAAGGCTGGGCAGGCGAAGGACATCGTTAAAAGCGAAGCCAGCGAGGAAAAAAACAAGGCGGAAGAAAAAGCTGGCGAGACAAAGTATGTAGCCCGGGATAAAATGAGTCAGAGTAAGAAAGGAAAATCCGAGCAGGCTGAGAAATCGACAAGTTCTGAGAAATCGACAAGTTCGATGAAAGAGACGGATGCAGAAAAGTGAAGGGCGCATGAGGATGATGATCGGGTGTGGGAGCAATCTGGATCTATCATCTTCATTTCCATGCGTATTTAAACTGCTCTTTTGTTCGCTTAAGGCGATCCCGTCCGTCCTCCCGTACGTTAAGTGCGACGCCTTCGACAATGTACTTCTTCTCGGTTGCGCTCACTTTTAGCATCGAGAACCTCTCATTCTAGCCGTATATATAATATAATTATTATTAGACGGCTTCTTCGCTCAGTCTTTTCAGTACAATTCCTCACTCAATATAGTGAAATGACATATAACATTATAACATTATCTAGATAATAGGCAACGCTGTTGAAAAAGTACTGGAAAGACTACAAAGCAACGTATGCCTATAACAGCAAAAAAAAACTTTTCTTTTTGTTCAAGGTAAATGTAGATATACTGTAATTTCAGTGAAATTCAATGAGAGTTCTTCGGTACGACGGGCACCATCCTAGTCTATATAATAACAGAATTCATG
>CM047587.1:31866035-31878551 GCA_026184515.1 Peronosclerospora sorghi | reverse complement strand
CGACGGGCACCATCCTAGTCTATATAATAACAGAATTCATGTCGTCGTGCACGCTCACGCACCTAAGCGAATATCTTCATCTAAGTATGAATTCGATTAAGTACGCGATCCCGTACCTAAGCGAATATCTCGATCTTATGCTGATGGACAGTGGAATACTGCAATTTGCTCAACTCCGATAGAAGGCGCTCAAGTGTCGACTGGAAGGTGTCGCCTATGCAACGGATCACGGAGTTACTGCGAGTGGTGACGCCATGAGTCTAAAACTCAGTCACGTGCAAGGCTTGGGCCCTTGCATCTACATGTTGGACGCAACCCAAGGCTTTGCTGTGACAAGGTGGACGTCCCTGCTCCGGCTCGAAAGAACGTGGCGAAAAGTCCGGCGAGAGACAAGAACGAAGGACCCTTCGAGCCGTAACTCCTCTAAACGCCATTTCGTTTGCTATTTGTAAGGAAAGTCGTGACGAAATTTTATTCATGTGGATCCAACTGTAGGAAATTGATGACAAGGAAGGAGTTGCACAAGGCGCAGCGGCGTCGAGAACTGGAAGAGTTACGTGGGGTAGAAGCTGGCGTGGCACTGGCACCGAGACGATCCAAGTCGTAATGATTGAAGAACAAGGGACCGAAGTGACGGAAGACAGCGAGGCGAATCGGCTGCTGCTACAACAGTTTGTCGACTATGTCAAGCTGCACAAAGTGGTGCTGATACACCTGGCGTCGGAGTTTTAGATAGCTACCAAAGGAAAAGGAAGAGATATATCAGTGGAAGGACATGTTTACGATTGAAGAACAAAGGACCCTAGACCTGGCGTCTGAGTTTCAGATGGCTACCAAAGGAAAAAGAAGAGATGGAGCAGTGGAAGGACATGTTTACGATTAGAACAAGGGACCTAAGTGACGGAAGACAGCGAGGCGAGTCAGCTGCTGTTACAACAGTTTGTCGATTATGTCAAGCTGCACAAAGTGGTGCTGCTAGACCTGGCGTCATAGTTTCAGATGGCTACCAAAGAAAAAGGAAGAGATGGAGCAGCGAAGAACAAGGACCCAATTGACGGAAGACAGCGAGTCGCACGGGTTTGGGAATTAAAAGACGCGATAAAGGATAAGAACAAAGTGACGATCACGTGCGACGCCAAGGACCTGGAAGTATTCCTTGCCCGGACGGGGAACGGTGCGTGGCTCGCGTCAAATACAGATGCTGCTTTTACAACAGTTTGTCGACTATGTCAAGCTGCACGAAAAAAAATGTTAACTAATAATTAACAATTAAATGTAGATATACTGTAGTTTCAGTGAAATTTCAATGAAAGTTCGTCGGAACGACGGGTACCATCCCCTAGCCTATATATATAATAAAATTTGATCCGTCTTTTGGTGTACGTAGCTCTCATTTGATTGGCTGAAATTGACTGACTTACGTAGAATAGCATCCAGCCTGACTTACGTAGAATCGGATATTGATCTCACGTCCATAGGTCAGGAAGGATTAAATGACGGCGGGTTATAAACTGCAGCTATCGAAAACTTGCCATCAAGTATCACCCCGATAAGAATCAATCGGACAACTGACGGCTGAGGTGAATGTTTAGATTGTCGGCGAGGCGTATAACGTGCTATCAAATGATGATACGCGCAAAATTTTTACGATTGTTTTGTTTGCAGTATGCTGGCTGCTGGCTTTAGGCCTGGGAAGTTTTTGGCAGTGATCATTTACCCATCTGCTCCTGTTGATTATTGATGAAGACGATATCTATGGCAAGGAAGGACTAGAGGACGGCGCACAACCAATGACCCAGGAGCGCGCCATGGAAATTTTTGAGGAGTTTTTCCGCTTCAGTGAAGCAGTGGACCCAGAAGCCCCTAATCGCTCAAAAGGGTTCAAGCGTGCCGCAGGTGGAGCTGTATATGCGCCTGCCAAAGGTCTTCTCTACCGTGGCAAGGCCATCGTATGTGGTGTGGCCATGGGATCTGCTGCGATTGTGGCAGAACTGGCGCCATGGTCGTTAACATGGACTCGGGAATTAAAGAAATGGGCGAGGCTGGCGTCCACGCTGCCCGGAAGCGCAAGGAGCATAAACAGATTGGAAACGGTAAAGTGGAAGATCCTGCTACGATGAAAACGAATGGCAGTAGTAACAGACCCGCTCAAAATGGAGCAGCAGCCGAACAGCAAAAGGCAACCATTGAGGTATCAAATCAAAAACCAACACCCAACTTCATTGGCGGATTAAAGAAGGCGAAAATCGGTGCTGCAGCGGCTCCTGTTGCGGTACGTTTTTGAATCTTAACTCTTAGTAAGATCGAACTAACGACTTATTGTTTCAGGCAATCGCCCCGTTGGTACAACGGGGCACTATGCTAGTCTATCTATATAATAACAGAATTGATGTCGCGTTCCCGCACTTAAGCGAATAACTTGATCTAAGTATAAAATTCAATTAAGTACGCGAGCACGAACCTAAGCGAAGTCGAACTGTACTATCGATTTCTTTTAATTGTTTAATAGACTGTATTGTTCTTTATAAAGCGACGGCGAACGCGTGGCATCATCGGTGTCGCTGTGCATATTGTGGGTGTGGTTGGTGTGGCTATCAATGCGTCCACGAGGGATTATCTGAGGGTAAGTAGTGTGTTTTTCATGCCTAGAAATGTGCCATGCGCTCATGGAGGAATTGGTGGTGGTATCGGTGGTGGAGATGCAGGTAGAGCTGTGGGTGGAGCCACGGGTGGCTTCTCTGGTATCTAAAAATATAATATAAAACCGTTTTTCTGCTGAGGCAAAAATATTTACAAATATGCTCTACTTCTATAAAATAAAACCGTCTGTCTGTCCGTCTGCTGAGGCCGTACCTAATCGAATTCCAACTGTACTATAAATCGGACCTAATTTAATTCGACTATAGAAATAGCGCTTTTACAGAAGGAAAAGCTCTGACAAAAAACATAAAATACAATTTTGGCTTCAAAAATCATCGTTCTGTTGAAGAATAATCCGTGGTAGTACTATTGACATGCAGATCAGTGTTATCGAGTAGATAAGTGGTTAGGAATAGCGTTTTTACATCTACCTATTTAAAAGTTTCCGTCCCTGTAACGTTACCGGTCACGTAGTTGCTTCTATAGTTTATTCTTATATACTCTCCGCCCCGTCGGCACGACGGGGTACTACACTAGTATATAATAGAATTCGAGTGTGTTTGGTGAGGCAACCGGTGAGGCAAAAATATTTACAAATATGCTCTACTTCTATAATATCAAACCGTTTTTTCTATCCGTCTGCTGAGGACGTACCTAATCGAATTCCAACTGTAATATAAATCGGACCTAAATGAATTCGACTTTATAACTAGCGCTTTCACAGTTTATCGGACAAAAAACATAAGGGGAGTGATAGGTGTACCTCACTTTTGATACGTGTACCTCTCTTTACATATATCTATTTTTACCAGTACTATATTTTAAGCATGACTGTCAGCAGAAAGCTGAATCTGGATCGTCCTCCGATCAAAGTCATAAAATTTATTTTACCGACGTCTTGACGTTTGAATACCTTAATGAAGCACAGCTTCTTGATTTGCTGACACACTTGGAGCGCTACAGTGGCATCTTGGTCACAAGTCCACATAGTGCAATTGCTGTGTGGTAAAGTGTGCTACAAAATTGGGCCTAATTAAGGGCCTAATTGGGGGCCTAATTAGGGGTCTGACTGCGGGCACAAATTGGTTACGTAATCGTGTGCGATTGTGTGTACCACGGTGTATACAGTTGCGTGTACAACCGTGGTGCACATAGATAGAATATAGACGGGACACGGGGAGATGGAACGATTACATACAGGTACCCAACGAACATCGAAGGACGACGGATAAATCAGGTCGACTGTTCGACGGAGGACGCTGGAATGGGTGGTTCTGATTGGTAGATATTAGGTAATTGGTAGCTCTTAGGATTTAAGCAATAATAAAGTTCTCCTTTTGCGAGCGATCGAGAAGATCGTTTTAGGGACGGTACCTTTGCGCCTCCCTCTCTAGTATATACCTCTACGTCCCGGGAGGAAGCACTTAGTGCGTTTTTGGACCACCGGTAGGCGTAGAGTGTTGAGAACTCGCCGCGACTCCGCCTGCTGTGTCAGCGGTTCTTCTTTTTAAAGGTTTTTTGGTATAGGGAACGTGATTGAGCAGTGCTTTCACCTCTTCCCCGTTTGGTTCACGTTTGGTTCACGTTTGGTCCCTAGAGTTCGGCTGCTGTAAGCGCCCCACGGGAACTCTAGGTGGATTTAGTGAAATTTATCCCCCCCTCGTAGGTCTAGGCTAGGAATACAGATATTTGGGTGTTCCTTTAGCTATTTAAGACTCCAGAGGCTCCGCGATCGGGGAGTGAAGACTTCCGCTGCCTGATCAAGTACCCCCTTCACCGATCAACCCCTGATCGACAATCTGCAACTCGCGACCCGCGTTCATCTGCTCGCTACTCGCGCCAACTCGTGCCTGAATGACTTTTAGCACTTGATCAAGCCTGATCAAGTCTGATCACGGCTGATCAACGACTTGGAGCATCTTATCAAGCCTGATCAAGTCTGATCACAGCTGATCAACTACTTTTAGCACCTGATCAAGCCTGATCAAGTCTGATCACAGCTGATCAACGACTTTTAGCGCCTGCCCAAGCCTGACCACTTTTGATCAAGCCTGATCACGCCTGATTCGAGCTTGATTGTACCTGATCACGCCTGATCAGCACATAGGACAACTCGTTACAAGCTCCCCCAATCTTGCATCAAGGAGTTGCCGTGTTTACGTCCCTGCCACCTGGAGAGCCACCCACGCCCAAGCCGTCGGGTACACAAGGTGAGCAAAAACACAATCAGTCAAGGACAACCTGAGGACCCCCTTCGTTAGTCGGCAGTCCGGGCGCCGTGGTAACGCCTGATCAAGCTTCAAAAACTTTGATCAGCCACTCCACCGCAATGGTGCGCGTACCCGTATCTTTGGGTGACGAGGGATATCACCGCGATTCTACGCAATATGGCGCTGATGAGGAAGGGAAAACAGAAGCGGAAGCAGAAGTGAAGATAAATGTGGAAACGGAGGAGGAGGTTGTGACGATGGAAGGCAGTTCGCCGTCGTCATGCCTGAAGAAGAAAGGAAATGCTGATCATCAGGACCTGGGGAGGAATCTTGATGAGATAAAGGAGAAGAAGCCTCAACCACCTCCCGAGGCTCCTTCGGGAGCCCATGCGGGTCATAACGCAAGTTATGATCCGCCAAAAATATGTGTATATAATGATCCGGATTGGGATCCGGTGGTGAAGTATTACAAGACCGACCAGCCGAAGGTGTCGATGAAGGCGCCTGGGTCGGAGAGCGACGAAAATCGATCAAGTACGCCACCAACGGAAGCCGATCTGTTGAAGACGTTTTACCGAAAGGTTTACAAAGGAAAACTGGAAGATTTCTTATTGACGAACTCGATCATGAGCCTACTTGGGGTCATGATCAAGGGGAAGCTGAACGGACCGGTCGATAAGCCAGTTACGAATGGGAAGGATCGTGCTAAGGCTAACACGCCTAATCAAGCAGCCTGGTCTAACGACAGGCTACTACGATGCTAAAGAGGTGTTTGATCAGGACCTAGAAGATCTGGCAGAAGATACCCAGCAGTTGTTTTATCTGTTGGTACCTCGTGGGCCAAACTACTAAGGTGGGTCCCTCGCACTCCCCGCTGAAGATTGAAGCGGGCCCGTCAATCAACGTGGCATAACACACGGGATCATCGTGTTACGAATCTGGCCCTTCCGAAGGCTATGAACCTGAAGTGGAGTCGAGTAGTGCCGGAAGTATAGAGCCCAAGATCACCAGGATGACAGTTTGCCAGAAGGATGAATCCAAGTTTTCGGTTATTAAGATGGAACCTCAATCGATCAAGGTAGAAGATGATCAAGTATCGCAATATCCACAGCTGCAGACATTCTTTGACAAGGCTATGGAGAAGTTTCTGGCTGAGGAAAGAAGGAAGCTGACACCTGGAGTCGTTGGCGCAAAAAACCGCCAGCTAATGACAGGAAAGAGATGCGTCGATCAAGGATATCGACATGGAATCCGTGCATTCGCTTCGTAATCAGCACTCGAAGCCAGGAAGATCGACGACGGTCAAGGAAGTTGACATGGAATCTGTAATGGGGTGCCATTACATAATTGATATTCAAGTTAGAATATCACAGTTTAATTTCAGACGCGTTGTATGAAATTTAAATAAGAGATTATAAGTTATTATAATCTACGAAGGAAAAGTCGATTCGGTATAAATACCGAATCTTGAAGGTTAACTAATAGTACAGTTAGTTGAATACTTGATATAATTATATTAATTAGGTAGTTACTATACTATTAGCCTCTAAACCACCCATTCAATAAACACTCTTAATTTTGCGTTCTTAGACTTAAGTAAATATTTATATTTACTTTTTAGTATAGGATTAGTTGTTATCAACTAATTCTCCCCTAATTGTATTGCGCGCTTCCTCGCAATTACAGTGTAAGCCTGTGACAGGATCAGTCCTGTTACAGAATCCGTGTATTCGTTCCATGATCAACGATCCCAGAGCGAGTATATTGACCCAGATGAGCCGATCACACTGCCACGACGAGCCACGGTTGCGTCCGCGTACACTGGGATGCCTGATCAACAGACGATTCCCAGGATTCGGATGTCTGCGATCAGTGATCTAAAAGAATTTTCGGGAAAGGAAGGAGATGAAGATCAATCGCGTAATTGGATTAGTCGCCTCAAGTCAGCATTTATGCGGGATCAAGCTTCTGATCATGAAAAGTGTTTGATCCTGGGCGATCTATTAAAAGCACCAGCGCGCAATTGGCATCGCCAGCTGAGTAGAGGCACTCGATCAAGTTGGAAAAGTCTCGTGGATGAGTTTTAAGTTCAATACTGTGGAAGTGGTCAGTCGGCATCCCGCCAGTATTATTACACGATGCAGCGGTCGGATGAAAGACCTATTGAGTATCTGCACCGGTTGAATGTGGCGGGACTGCGATCCAAGTTGCCAATCAGGGATGGATCGCCTAAGACCTTACGCGAACACGTGCAACACTCTCTGGGTACATTGGCCAATCGCGAGCTCGCCGATAAACTGGAACTTCTACGGTTGGATACCGCCACGGATCTGGAAGAGACGTTGCGGGCGTATGCGCGCAATAAGTTGTACCAGCCAACGGCGGCCGTAGGTACCAGCCGATTCCGCCAGAAATTTGGCGATGATCGGGCACCTGCCCCGGCGCGGAATCCCAAAGCAATGCGCGCGATCAAGGTGACGTCTGGAAGTGAAGAATCAAGTGCTGACGACAGTGGAAGTGATGGTGATCAGCGCCGTTATATGATTGCCGCTATTCGCGATCAACCAGGGGCGACGACCAACCTGGCGAGTCCCGATCGGTCAAACGAAGTGATTAAAGTGCAGTCGATCAAGGGACGATGAAGAAGTGCAGTCATTGTGGATCGATCAGGCACGATAATTTACGTTGCTGGAAGCGCCTGACCTGTCTGAAATGTGGCAAGAAGGGACATCCGACCGATCATTGTTTGTACGTCTGCCGAGCATGCGGCGAAGTTCACGATGCGGGCAAGTGTCTTATGGAAGAATTTTCCAACCTCATCTGCCAGTGGTACAATCCCACCAAGCATACCGGAATGTTGCCCAAGAAAGCTGAAGATTTGTTAAACTAGGACGCTCGCTAGGTTGGAATCTGGTACGAGACGAGCGTTCTGGTTTGTGTATTTTTGCATATGTGGATAAGAAGAGGGCTGGTCAAGCAGCAGAAAGAGATAATGAAAAATGTGATCAGCCTGATTTACCACGTTTGGCTAATTTCCGCATTGATGAGTTTTCTTGGTCCCCGGTGATCATGGAGGTTGATCTACTTCCAGGTGAATCACGTGGATATTGGAAGTACCGCTCGCCAAAGAAATGGTTTAAACAAGCCAAGTCGAGTGGTAAAATTAATAACGAACGTGCCACGTTATTATTTGATTCTGGTGCTGAAGTGTCGATCATCGACTCAACCTTTGCTCGTAAGGTAAGTTGTCAGATACGAGTCAAACACAAGAATGTGTCGGCATTGGAGAAAGTGCATATCTCACGGAGGGGCGCACTAAAGTCAAGATTACGTTAGAGGGCTCGTTGGTTTATTATTTCCTTGCATGGGTGGGCAGACTTGTCCGTCAAGATGCTATATTGGGTATGGATTTTATGATACCAGCTGGTGTTCGATTAGACGTCGCCCATGGTGCACTAAGTTTGACTGATGAGGTGATCATCCCATTAGAAGGACGTCGACAGTTGTACGGATCGAGTGGAAACTACATGAAACTTGATAAGTACGAACAGATCCCAGTAGGTCGATATGCTGATGTCCGGATTCGTGATCAGCGATCTCGGAAGTTGTGGATTACTCGGGGAAGAGATTGGGTCCCCACCATCACTAGGAGCGTGGGTAATTTACGATACCTGCGTGTTACGAACGTCGTCGATCATCCGATCATTGTGCAAGACGATACGATTTTAGTTATCTGGATGAACAAAGATGACGTACCCCGTCGCCCTGGATTTATTTTGGTGGGATACATTCGCTATAAGGAGTGGCAAAATCTCGCGTATCAAGCTTCTACGGATTCTGTACATGACGATCAAAAGTGTGTCGTTCAAGGTCCCCTAGTCGAGAAGAAGGAGTATCCTACTCCTCGAAGTATTTTAGTTCGACCTACAGACCCGATCTTTACATCTGTGGCATTGGTAACCGGGAGGTCGCAGAAGGTGCAAGAAGTGCAAGAGAGGTGCGATCAGGAGCCGGAGGTGAAAGGTCCGACCTTGGATCGTGGAGTTGAACAACCAGTTACAAGAGATACGCCTGGTCAAGATATGTGTGTTCACCCCGTCTCAGCCGATCATAGCGAATTTGGCGTAATTCCTATAGATGGTAAAGTTTGCTACCATGAAGGCGGAGATTTGTACGTGGAAGAATTGGAGAAGCAACTCGCTACGTTTCCTGAAGTGTCTGCAAGTACCGAAGAGGTGACTAAGGATGATTTACAAGTCGGTGATCCCTTGGTCAACACGGCAGAAGAAATTGATCAGCTTCGCGCTATAATTTGGGCAAAGAAACATATGTTGATCGGGAAAGGGAACGCGCTACCTCCTGCTGCACGTGGAGTTGTTTGCGATATTGATGTAGGAAATCCGCGCCCAATCGCCCAAAAGTGTCGAAAGGTGGCTCCGCAATTTCGCGAGAAGTTATCGGCCTTGATCAGGGGTTATTGGCTACTAAGATCATCCAGCCGTCTACATCACCTTGTATCACCTATAGTGATCATCGTGAAAAAGAATGGTGTTGATATCCGCCTATGTATCGACTATCGCGCGGTGAATCAACTCACGCGTTTGATGGTATACCAAATGCCCCTGATTTCTGATCTACTCGAAGATTGGATAAAGTGTTGTGGGTTTGCTCTTTGGATATGGCGAGTGGTTTTTGGGTCCTGTCTATGACCGATCGAGCACGTCATATTTCGGCGTTTGTCTCTCCGTTTGGATTGTTTGAATGGAATAGGATGCCCTTTGGCATAAAGAATGCTCCGCAAATCTACCAGCGGTTGATCTATAATGCATTATAGGAGTAACTCAAGGTTAAGGATGGTGCCGACGAGTCGGCTGATGTATTTACTGTGGTAGAGCCTGACCAAGCACCGGGACCGTCTGTTCTGCAGCGGCGGTCATATATCGATGATATATTGATCCCCGCACCTACTTGGACCACCCTGTGTGATAAGGTGCGACATTTGTTGGAAAAGTGCGATCAATGGAACTTGTCGATCAGCGTGACTAAATCGTACTGGGGGCGAAGTGAAGTCCCTTATTTAGGGCATCATGTCTCTAGCCGCGGTTTGGAAACAAATCCAAAAATTTGGATGAGCTGATCGATTTGCCTTTCCCTGGCACCATACGTCCTATGCAATCGTCTTTGGGAAGCTTGAACTACTACCGTCGATTTATTGAAGATTTCGCGATCTATGCCACTGTACTCTACGAATTAAGGGAGATAGATGATCAAGAGTTAAAGAGCCGATCATTGAGCAAGGAGAATTCGGATCATGAGGGCGATCGACTAATCAGGGCAAAAGTAGCATTCAGCATGCTGAAAGCGAAGATTGCGTCAGCCCCAACCCTGAGCCACTTTGATCAGAACAAAACGCCGGTGATCGTGGTTTACGCCAGCAAATGGGCGGTATCCGCCGCGCTGGTACAAGAACATGATCAAGTGTATTGTCCCGTCGCATTCGCCAGCCGAACATTGAAGAACGGTGAGCTGAATTACATCCCCGTCGGAAAAGGAAGTTCTGGCGCTTCTACGGGTTTTGGATGTTTACTTCATGATGCTGGTCGGAAAGACGATTACTGTCTTGTCACGTTTATCCACGTTGAAATGGTTACTAACATCCAACGGGCTGAACGGACGATTGGGCAGATGGGCTGCGATCTTATAACAATGGGACCTCGAGATCAAGAAATGTGTACAAGGAGAAGAGGAGGTACTAGGAGTGTAACAGGTTACATTCGAGTCACATTTAGTAGGTGGTGTACGTGAGTACACTACGGTTGGGGTCAGTATTGACCGGTTCGAAGGGTTTTGAACCATGGGTTATTTTAACCAATCAGGGCAGGAGCCCTTGGGGGTGGCGTGTCAGCCATCCACATGTCGGTACACAGGTGGTGTACACTACATTTTAGCTAGGTACGAATTTGGTATGTTCTACTTAGTATTACATATAGTTTACATTAGTTTAAATTAATTTACACTAATTATATATTAAATATACATTCAGTATACGTTTCACTCTATCACCTACAGACGAACGACCTCGACCGGTCGCGCGTGTAGTGAGTGCAGTAGCGTAAAGGGAGCCCTCCCTTTAGCTACACCCTTAGTAAGGGAGCCTTGCCGTTAAGGCATTAGCAAAGGATATAGTAAACCAACCCTGGAATATTGGCCCCGAGTAGGAGAGCTTTCTTCTACTAATCCCTTTATAAGGGCGTATCGGCTAAGTAGAGGCGAACGCCGCTTTAAGGAAAGCCTTCCTCTGTGCGCTAGCCGCACCGTGCGTATACGCACCGGCTACATCTGGTAGCACTTGTAGTCAATCCAACACCTGCGTTGGTAGACTAAGGCATCCTCTGCAAGGGATGAATCAGCACGATTGGGTTAGGTTGACCCTCGTCCAGCAGGAAGCCTTTAACAGGCTGTTATCCTTACTGGGTGACGAGGGTATGCAGCTCCTAGTGGAGCAGGGCCTTGAGGCCGTAAAGGCAAGGGTAAATGCCATCATCGCTCATGAGGCGAGTTGCGGTGGAGGTCATTCCACGGGCGTGTGCCCTCCATTATCGTTTAAGATAAAGGAGTTCACCGGAGAGAAGGGTGACAACCTTTATGTTTGGTTGCGAGAGGTCGAAACGGCCTTCGCCACAGCGAATATGACCGCTGATCGCTTGCAAGTGGGACTTGCATTGACCCATCTTACGGGAAAAGCCCGTACATGGGTGTTTACATGCTCGAAATCAGTCAAGGACGTGTTTCCAACATGTAAGGTCCTTAAGCAGAAGCTTATGGGCATGTACGCAACGCCTGATCTGATTTTTCCAGAATTAACTGGCGTTCCTGAGGTGCCGCCAAGGCACTAAGGACCTAAAGATTTATATCCAGGAGCTTAAGACCCTGTTGGCAGGGATGTACGCGAAAGCGTATTCGGACGATGTGTCCATCCCCGTCTTCATGGGAGGCCTGACAGAAGGGCCAGCACGTTCGGAATTGTTCCGATGCCGACCCGAATCCCAGGAGGATGCATTCAAGATGGCGTTTAACGCCGAGAGGAACTTCCGTTCCTCTAAGGTGGTACCTGAACCCATGGACCTGAGCCAGGTCGAAGCGGAGGAGAAACCTTCCGCTAAGAGTCACTCTGACTCTTTTTCGCAGAGCTTCGAGGCAGAGCTCTGAGCTATGTTGCAGCGGCATGGGCCGCTGAGATTCTTCCTGTCTGGAAGCACGGATCATCTGCGGAACAGATGTCCGAAAAATACCCAGCGAGATAGTCGTTGGAAGGGGCCAAGGATTGGGAGAAAGCCCTTGCCCAAGCCGTCGGGAAACTACGGCTCCCAGTAGGCGCGGGGAGCCCTACTGGGGGATCCCTCAGTGCTGTTAAGCCCCAGGGTAGGGGACTACAGCACAAAGCCTCGAGGGAAGTGGTGCTTTCTAGCACCGAGTTGTTGTACCAGCCAGGTTTTCTGGTAGTCCTTGCGGACATGAAAGGCTTTGACAAGCCTTGGAGAGTCTTGATAGACTCTGGAGCGTCTGTCAATTATGTCAGACGAGCTTCTGTGGAGAAGAGTCGGCTGTATGCCGAGGCCCTAGAGGCACGTTCTCGTGACGTTGTCACGGTCCGTCTTGCGACGGG
>CM047587.1:31825824-31866025 GCA_026184515.1 Peronosclerospora sorghi | reverse complement strand
TCGTCTCTTCTACAGGTCGGAATTGATTCCGACCACGCCGTGTCCGGGGAACAAGTTGCGACTCCAGTGGTAGGGGTAGGGACCCCTGTGGTTAAGCGCGAGGCGCTTCCAAGCGAAGAGACCCGAAGTTCGTCTCTTTCGCACGTCGGAAATGATTCCAACTACGCCGTTATAGGTGAGACCGGCGAGTCACCGGTGGTAGAGGTAGAGACCTCTGTGGATAGGCGCGAGGCGCTTCCAATAGATGGGGCAATTGACTCCCCCCATCTGAGTCTCGGGATGAGTCCCGAGGCCAGTAGTCAGCAGTCCTGTAGGATGCTGAATAGTGTGACATGTTTTGTCACAGAAGGCGTAAGCCTTGAACGGTTGCCTGGGATAGGCGAACTGTTGTCGTTGGAGGAGATGTCCTTCAACGAATTTGAAACTGCCTTGAAAGCAGATGAAATCGACGAGGTCGTCGTATTACGTCCGGAAGAGGAGTTTAACTCCTCATCCACGATGGACGAGTCAGTTTTGGTGCAAACCAAACAGGCATTGAATGCCCGAAGCGGCCTCAAGATCCTCGCGGATTCTGAGGACCCTTACCATTCCTTACTAAAGGAATTTGGAGATGTCATTAGTGATAGCCCACCTATGGGGTTACCACCGGATCGGGGTGTCCGACATGAAATTGATTTGGTTCCTGGAACCAAATACTGCGTCACTAGGCAGTGGCCTCTCCCCAAGGAACAATGCGACGTCATCGACGCATTCTTCAAGGGGAAAGAAGAGGCAGGGATGGTACGGGAGAGCAAGTCTCCCCACTCATCTCCCAGTTTTTGTGTTCTTAAACCGAACGGAAAGTGGCGCATTGTGCATGCGTACAACAAGCTGAATTCAGCTACTGTACCCATGCAGACTCCGATTCCTCGGAAGGATGTCCTCCAGAACAATATGGCGGGCTGTACTGTATACAGTGCCTTAGATCTGGTGGACGGGTATTATCAGGTGCTCATGCGAGCGTCCGATATTCCGCTTACAGCGGTCAGCACGCCTAGCGGCATGATTTGGGAGTGGCTTGTGATGCCACAAGGGCTTTCGAATGCACCAGCGACTTTCAATCGCTTGGTGACTCAACTCTTCCGCCCTCATAGAAAGTACGCTCAGACGTACTTCGACGATATATTCGTTCATAGTCGTGCGGAAGGCGACTCGTCTGATGTTCAGACGCACCTTATACACCTTCGAGCTGTGCTCGAATGTATGCGAGAGCATAAGTTATATGCAAACGCAACAAAATGTATCTTTGGTGCTGAGGAAATTCCTTTCCTCGGATGCTTCATCGGTAAGGATGGAGTGAGGGCGGATCCCGCGAAGGTGAAAGCCATTGTGGAGTGGCCTTCGCCTGTAATTCTTAGAGATTTACGGAAGTGGCTAGGATTAGCCAATTATCTCCACAAATACAGCGAGAACTACGCTGAAATGGCGAAGCCATTGACGGACCTTCTTAAGAAGGACGTGGATTGGTGTTGGGAAACCAAACACCAGAACGCTTTTGAAGCGGTAAAGGGGAGCTTGTTAAAATCTCCCGTTCTTGCTCTCCCAGACTCTGGGAAACCATTTAGTCTCGTCTGCGACGCCTCCGATTTTGCAATCGGATGTGCTTTGTTACAAGCAGACGATGCAGGAAGGGAACGCGTAATTGCGTTTGAGTCGAGGCAGCTTAAAGCTGCGGAACGGAATGATCCCGTTCATGACAAGGAGCTACTTGCAATGAAGTATGCTCTTGTCAAATTCAGGGTTCACCTACTCGGCTCACAGCCGTTCGTGGTTTATACTGACCACGCATCCTTACGGACAGCGACAAAGTCGCCTCATCTCTCGCAACGGATGGCCCGTTGGCTCTCCTTCTTTGCGGAGTACAACTTTGAGGTTAAGTATAAACCTGGCAAGCAAAACGTGCATGCAGACGCGTTGTCGCGTCGTCCCGATTACGAGCTCGCTCACGCGACATTCGTCACAACGTCTGTGGTGGATCTCATACGCCAGGCGTATGAGAAAGACCCACAATGTACGGCGCTTATCCGCGCGTTAGGTGAAAAGGATCTTGGCTTGTCTGATCCAACCCTGTCAAGTCGAGCTAAAGCTCGTTTACACCGTTACAGGTACTGTGACGGTCTGCTATCTTATAGCACGAGCGCGGAGGACACTCCGCGGGTGGTAGTTCCTCATAATGAGGAACTGAAGTATAGAGTCCTCTTTGAGGCACATGAAGCCCCTACCGGGGTTAATTTAGGTCGGGATAAGACCTACAGCGCTTTAATCGCTTTGTATTGGTGTCCCAACATGTATAAGTGGGTCAGTGCGTATATACGCACCTGTGAGACGTGTCAGAGGGTTAAACCCTCTGCAAGTTCAGCTGCGCCTTTGGCGAGCTTATCGGTTCCAACGGAGTGTTGGAAATCCATTAGCATGAACTTTATCTTTGGTTTTCGGAAGGATAAGGCCGGGAACACCGGCATATTGGTCTTTGTAGACCGTTTGAGCAAGATGGCTCACCTGGCGGCGGTGCCAGAGTCCATAGATGGACAAGGAACAGCAAAAGTGTTCCTAGACCGTGTCTTTCGACAGCATGGTCTACCCTATTCCGTTGTGTCGGATCGGGACCCCCGTTTTACGGGACAATTCTGGGGAGCGTTGTTTAAGGTGCTAGGCACCAAGCTCCTCATGTCCACTGCGGATCATCCGCAGACGGACGGTCAGACGGAACGCGTTAATCGCGTTGTGGAGGATATTCTCCGGAGTTTATGTCCGGATTCTCCAAAGAGTTGGAGTGAGATGCTTCCGATGGTTGAATTTGCTATCAACAATTCGGTACATGCATCTACGGGGCTTACCCCGTTTTACGTGAACGGATTGGTGAATCCGAGGGTTCCGTTGACGCCACGTGTGTGGCCAGGGCTTGAGGGGGAGGATTCCCCGATGTCAGCCCTGTATCTGTGCGAAAGCACATCGATAAGTTTTTATCGACGCGCCTTAGTGTCTTACGACACGTCTGCGATGCCATGGCGGAAAGCCAAGACAAGCAGAAGGAGCAAGCTGACCGAAAGGGGCGGCGTAACAAAAAGGTATACAAAGTAGGAGAAAGTGTTTTATTAAACGCTAAAAATCTTCCTACACTTGCAGTTTCAAATGTGTTGCGCAATAAACTGCGCCCCAGGTTTGTGGGCCCCTTTAAGGTGTTAGCCCGAAAGGGCTTGTCGTATACCTTAGACATCCCAAAGGCGATGCGTACGCATCCAACCTTTTATGTGGGTATGCTTAAGCCATACCAGAACCCGGAGGCGGGTCCCCTCTTGGAGGAAGGTGAGAAACCGGATAGCCGAAAGGCGCAACAGGTCGGAACATCTCCGACAGGGTTGATATACGACCCTGAAGCTCCGCAACGAGAGTCTCGAGAGAGGCAAGCCGCCCCTCGATGCGTTCATTCGCACTCCCCTCGTTGTGGAGTCCCTCCTGGGAATCTTGGATGCGACGGCTGTGTCGATCACAGCGCTCGTGGAACTCACGTCGCAATTGCGCGACCCCCTCCTCCAGTCCTCGATACGGAGGGTACTCCACATTACCATGTGGAACGCCTGATGGCACGACGCCATCACCGGGGTGAGACCCAGTACCTGGTGAAGTGGAAAGGGTATACACATTCCCAGGACTCGTGGGAGTCCGAGACTCCCCTGCGGCAGGAATGCCGTGACGTCGTTGACGCTTTCGAGCGGGAGAATCCCACTGAGAGTCAACGACCAAAGGGGTCGAAGAAGTCCCTTCACTCCCAGTAGCTGGGATTTTGCCGTAGGCAGATGCAGAGTCTGCATTGCTCTCCGGCACCACATCGAGAGCAGGGCGCGTGTAGTAAGAGGCAGGTAATTGTCCTTGTGCTTTGGCTTGGGCATAGGCCAAGCGTAACGCCCTCTCTACCCGAACGTCGGGTTCGGAAAAGCTGTTGTACAGCGCATCAAAGTTGGGGAGGCGCTTCTCCCCTTCCGCCCAAGTGCGGAATGCCTGTTCTGCGTCCTCGAGGCTTTCGTCCCTCAGGAGAACAAAGGGAATCTCGTGGAGGATATCCACGAGGGCACCGCGTGCCTGTTTCCCGAGGAGCGTCCGGTAGGACTTAACAGTAAACTGCTTAGGCGTTAGCAGTCTGGCCCGGAGTTGTTTCCGGCGCGCAATTTCACGCGGCAGTATAGCCGCTGGACCAGGGGTATAGGAGGCTAAACCCCTCTTGACCGCGTTCTTATCCCTCTTTTGAGGGTCACGAGGTCTCTTTCGTGCCCGTACGGCACGTCGAGCCTCATGAACCGAGGCCGGTTCATTGGTGATGGTCGCCTGCGGCGACCCGGATGCATCACCCCTAGTGGATAAAGGTGGCGCACGAGTTAGTGCATTTTCCCCCCTGTGGGTAATGGGTTGGATGACCGACAGCGCCGTTGGGGAGATCTCCCCAAGGGCATCCACTTCCGAGTTATCGGAATAGTTTTCTTCCATAGCACTACTGAAGGTGCTCATGGTCAGCCAGAGGTTCTGGCAGTTGGAGTTCTCCAACAAAATTTTGTTTATTGCGTAAGCAATAGTCTTGATGGGGGAGGATGTAACAGGGTTACATTAAAGTCACATTTAGTTGGTGGTGTACGTGAGTACACTACGGTTGGGGTCAGTATTGACCGGTTCGAAGGGTTTTGAACCATGGGTTATTTTAACCAATCAGGGAAGGAGCCCTTGGGGGGTGGCGTGTCAGCCATCCACGTGTCGGTACACAGGTGGTGTACACTACATTTTAGCTAGGTACGAATTTGGTATGTTCTACTTAGTATTACATATAGTTTACATTAGTTTAAATTAATTTACACTAATTATATATTAAATATACATTCAGTTTACGTTTCCCTCTATCACCTACAGACGAACGACCTCGACCGGTCGCGCGTGTAGTGAGTGCAGTAGCGTAAAGGGAGCCCTCCCTTTAGCTACACCCTTAGTAAGGTAGCCTTGCCGTTAAGGCATTAGCAAAGGATATAGTAAACCAACCCGGGAATCTTGGCCCCGAGTAGGAGAGCTCTCTCCTACTAAGCCCTTTATAAGGGCGTATCGGCTAAGTAGCGTCGAACGCCGCTTTAAGGAAAGTCTTCCTCTGTGCGATAGCTTCACCGTGCGTATATGCACCGGCTACAAGGGGCGTTAGCTGCAAGCATCACCCCTCGCACCGAAATCGATGAAGCACTGATTGCGACGCCCCGAAAAAGCAACCGCGGCAGATGATTGAAGTACCACCTCCTACGGTTGAGAAAGGCGAAGAACTCTACGTGATTAGTTTCGATGGATCTTCAAGTGTCAAGCGACGTGTAGGTGCGTTCGGCGCTATCGTTTGGAGATTACCGGAGTGTAAGATTATGACCGCGGTAGCCGATCATGCACCTGATATCACGGTCAACGAAGCGGAATACCATGGATTGCTTTTAAGTTTGGACCTACTGTCGCGATATCCCAAATGAAGTATGATCGTGTGTGGAGATTCGAATTTGGTAATCAGGCAAATGTGCGGTGAAATAGAGTGTAAAGCTCCGCGATTGCAAGTGTTTCAACAGCGTGCGTTTAACCTCCTTCGCGAATGGACCGATCATGATCTGGTGCATGTTAAAAGAGATTGGAATAATAGTGCAGATCATATCACCACTATGGCCATGCAGGGTGGAACAAGATGTGAGATTGATGACAAGAAACAGCTGGAGGAATTGGACGATCTCAACAGATTGTCGGAAGTAATCACGTGGAATGAAGATCCCACTTCCCCACAAGTGCTTGTGACGACACAATCACGTAACCTCCGTCAGCCGCGACCGTCAACGTGGCCCGATATATCCATAGACGGGATAAGGGCGGAACGGGTGAAAAAGGCTCAGGACGAAGAGAAATGGATACATGATTTGCGAAGTTATCTGTATGGTGACGTCTCACAATTGAGCGCAGACGAGGTAAAGGATTGCGCGATAATTGCCGACAACTACGATGTCGACGAACAAGGATTGCTGTTTTACTGTGGGAATATGGCTAAAGGAAAAAACAGCGATGACAAAGATGATCAAGACGATCGACACTCTTCGATTAAGCTGGTCTTACCCGAGACCCTACATGCAGATGTCCTCCACCATTATCATGTGAGATTGGAAGGAAGACACCAAGGCATAGGGCGTACATATCAGCGGATCAGATGATACTTCCATTGAGGTGGTCTATTTCGTAGTGTACAAAGGTTTGTTGGACAATGCGTAGATTGCGAGACGGGGAAGGGCAAGCCTACGTTCAAGGGCATGTTGCCGGGGAATATCGAGGCTACGTACCCATTACAATTGATAGCCATGGATCATATCCTGTCACTACCCCGGTCAACGGATGGACATACTGAACTGCTGATTTGGACGGATCTGTTCACGGGTTTGGCGATCGCGAAAGCTGGATCGTCCCGCACTGCGCAGAAAGGCGCCGAAAATTATGAAGAATGTGTATTTCGACGATTTGGGGCTAGTGAGGTGATTCCGGCATGATCGGGAACCGGGTTTTATGTCGGAATTATTTCGTGCGTTCAACAAAATCGTGGGACAACGTATGAGTGCCACTATGGAATACCGTCCACAGGCGAACGGCAAGGCGGAAAGGACGGTGCAGGCGATTAAACGGGCAATCAAGATATATGTATCAGATGTCGGCCAGAAAGATTGGAGATTGTATGCAGAGCGTCTGGTATTCGCGCTGAACTCGACCCCTGATCGCATTCGCGGAGAGACACCATTTTATTTGGCGTATGGGTGGGATACGCGATCGTCGTTGGAATCAATATTACAACTGGGTGGAATTCGGCGTAAAGACCGAGATGGTCTTCGGTGGAGATATAAGTTGCA
The DNA here is from genome assembly GCA_026184515.1 of Peronosclerospora sorghi. NCBI lineage: Eukaryota > Oomycota > Peronosporomycetes > Peronosporales > Peronosporaceae > Peronosclerospora > Peronosclerospora sorghi. The sequence goes on along the minus strand of CM047587.1, from coordinate 31,859,096 downwards.
GAAAGACTACCGATACGCCCGCGACCAAATGAGCACTCTATTGCATCAAGCGATGGCCGATCGAGCTGAAAAACACAACGATCGAGTGACACCGCACAAAATCAAAGCTGGTTCTAGGGTCTGGTTGTATCTCGATCGTGTGAAAGAAGGGTTTGCGATGAAACTGGCGCATATGTGGCATGGACCCTTCAGAGTCGATGAGGTGATCGGTAACCATGCGGCGAGACTGGTAACAGCCGGCACCGACTATCGTATGTTCCCAGTGGTGCACCTGTCCAAGTTGAAATTGGTCAAGGAATTTCCAGATCGTCCTACTACTGCGTTAGCGGCTGGGGTGGCAGATCTTTTCGACTTCGATGAAGCTTTGCTACCTGAAGACAGCTGGGAAAGAAATCTGGATCCAGATGAATTTGAAGTTGATCGTATTACCGATATCCGATCTGGTCGAAAGACTAGGTATGGAAGAACGTTAAGCGAATATCAAGTCTACTGGAAAGGTTATGCTTATCCGTCGTGGGTAGACGAGGCAGATCTGAACTGCGATGCTATGATCAAGGACTTCGAAAGAAAGATGGTCAACGGACATCGGTTTGACGTAATGCAAGTGGATGAAGAGTCCAACTAACGCGTGAACGATGGACCGTTCGTGGAAAATGATCGAAGAACATCCGATAGGAGGAAATGACTGATGAAACTTACAATTGATGAAAACGACGAATGACTTGAAGTGGTGTATTTACGATGGATATGGCGAGATGTGGTGATGGAGCAACGACAGATGAGCCGACGAAATACCGATTTATATTATGCATTGAAAATGATGAAGCAACAGTGGAAATGACATGATAAAGAGTATATATTGATTAAAGGGAAGCGATCGACCAAGTAACCAGACCCATAGAACTTGCGACGGATGCGGGGAATTTTGCGGCCAGGGTGGTCTTCGGGGGAAAGACGATACTGAACCTGCCAAGGTTCAAAGTCATCAGCCTCTCTCAACGCGTCTGATAGGGTCGAGGTGGCGGGTCCGATAGGAACCCGGGGTACCACGCCCCATCGTCGGCCGGGGAAAATCTCAAAGGACGGTTTCGGGCACAATGGGTGATCGACGGGTCTAGGGAAATGTCGAGATCACACTTCCCGTCGATCATCCCCCGCAGGATAAAGTCCACAACCCTCTTCCATGTCGCCCCGGCACGACTTCTGCGCTGACGTCGATATGGCGGATCCAGGCGCGTTGATCGACCATGGTTTTCTCGTGATCAGCAATGGTATTTTTAGCGGTCTTCAACTTAGACTTGAGGTCGCAGACTGCAGTGTCAATGAGATCGCGCAGTGGCGCAAGCTGTTTAAGGGCGGTTCGCATGATCACAGCATCTAGGTCCGCCACATCGCGGTTGGCACTAGTGAGCTGCTGTCGAAGCATCGCAATAGTGTCTTCGCTCATCGCGAGCGAGTTGGATAACACGGTGATCCGTTCATCGCGGGCGTGGAGGGCCTCTTGTAGGCTGTAATCCTGATTGATTGCGGCGATCGCCTGATCGGCCGCGGCCCGATCCAGGGAAGGAGCGTTGGTGGTGCTCGCTGGGATGTCGTCCGTTATCGCTTGCATGATGGAAATGCAGAAATGCCTGATCGTGAGGGTCTGATCGCAGATGCCACGGTTGGTGGAGGATGAACGTTTGATCGCGAAGGGCATACCACTAACGGTAATGGCCTGATCGATTGGGACCTGATCGGCGGTAGAAAGGGCAGGTTGATGGGTGCTGATCACCTGATCGATGATGTCATGATTGATCGATGTGGACCACCGACCAACGGTGGCATGATCTATGGAGGTCAACGGCATGATCTACCCTCTCCCCAACCGCTGTACGGCTGGGACGAGGCTCAGGGGCGGCTGTGGTAAAGTGTGCTACAAAATTGGGCCTAATTAAGGGCCTAATTATGGGCCTATTAGGGGTCTGACTGCGGGTACAAATTGGGTACGTAATCGTGTGCGATTGTGTGTACCACGGTGTATACAGTTGCGTGTACAACCGTGGTGCACATAGATAGAACATAGACGGGACACGGGGAGATGGAACGATTACATACAGGTACCCAACGAACATCGAAGGACGACGGATAAATCAGGTCGACTGTTCGACGGAGGACGCTGGAATGGGTGGTTCTGATTGGTGGATATTAGGTAATTGGTAGCTCTTAGGATTTAAGCAATAATAAAGTTCTCCTTTTGCGTGCGATCGAGAAGATCGTTTTAGGGACGGTACCTTTGCGCCTCCCTCTCTAGTATATACCTCTACGTCCCGGGAGGAAGCACTTAGTGCGTTTTTGGCCCACCGGTAGGCGTAGAGTGTTGAGAACTCGCCGCAACTCCGCCCGCTGTGTCATCGGTTCTTCTTTTTAAAGGTTTTTTGGTCTAGGGAACGTGATTGAGCAGTGCTCTCACCTCTTCCCCGTTTGGTTCACGTTTGGCCCCAAGAGTTTGGCTGCTGTAAGCGCCCCACGGGAACTCTAGGTGGATTTAGTGAAATTCATCCCCCCTCGTAGGTCTAGGCTAGGAATACAGATATTTGGGTGTTCCTTTAGCTGTTTAAGACTCCAGAGGCTCCACGATCGGGGAGTGAAGACTTCCGCTGCCTGATCAAGTACCCCCTTCGCCGATCAACACCTGATCGACACTCTACAACTCGCGACCCGCGTTCATCTGCTCGCGACTCGCGCCAACTCGTGCCGGAACGACTTTTAGCAGTTGATCAAGCCTGATCAAGTCTGATCACGGCTGATCAACGACTTGGAGCATCTGATCAAGCCTTATCAAGTCTGAGAACAGCGGATCAACTACTTTTAACACCTGATCAAGCCTGATCAAGTCTGATCACAGCTGATCATCGTCTTCCAGTACCTGATCAATCCTGATCAAGTCTGATCACAGCTGATCAACGACTTTTAGCGCCTGCCCAAGCCTGATCACTGTTGATCAAGCCTGATCACGCCTGATTCGAGCTTGATTGTACCTGATCACGCCTGATCAGCACATAGGACAACTCGTTACAAGCTCCCCCAATCTTTCATCATGGAATTACCGTGTTTACATCCCCGACACCTGGAGAGCGACCCACGCCCACGCCGTCGGGTACACAAGGTGAGCAAAAACACAAGCAGTCAAGGACAACCTGAGGACCCCCTTCGTTAGTCGGCAGTCCGGGCGCCGTGGTAACACCTGATCAAGATTCAAAAACTTTGATCAGCCGCTCCACCACAGCTGTGAGCAACGCGGTCAATTAGAGTTGGAGTTGAAACAGCAGGTATTCAAAAAGCTACAATCAATGCCCGTTTTCTCTGTGGGTGCAGCCACGTCGCGAGAGCTACTGCCTCTCGGAGTGATCTGCAAAGGCGACGATGCTGGCTCAGTGGACATGCTGTCCGAATACATCATAATAATGGCTTGGCAGCGGATTGCAAAGAGAAGCTTATGATGTGTTCTCTGTGGTGACAAGCGCCGTGATGTTCTCCCAGACAGTTTTCGATCGAGAGGTCTCCCTCTTGAAGAATTAGTTGTCTACCAGACTTGTGCTCTACAAAATATCGCGATCCCCGACGAGTGCCGAGTGCCTGACTGGATTGTGTTCTTTATCCCAAGCGGGTTGGAAGCGGTGAAACACCTTCCTTTGCCTTGGGTGTCTATCCGAAAGGCAGATATTGGTAGGCACTCAACTTTGTGCAACTTGATTGCGAAGCAAAACAACGTGACACTTGCTCCTGTTTCTATTAATGACCAGACAAGATGTAACAGGACTGATCCTGTTACTGGATTACACTGTATCTTGCGAGGAAGCGCGCAATACAATTAGGGCAGGATTAGTTGGGAACAACTAATCCTATAATAAAAGTAAATATATTAATATTCACTTATCTGTTAGAACGCAAAATTAAGAGTGTTTATTTAATGGGTGGGTTAGAGGCTAATAGTATAGTAACTAACTAATTAATATAATAATATTAAGTCTTTAACTAACTGTACTATTAGTTAACCTGCAAGATTCGGTATTTATACCGAATCGACTTTTCCTTCTTAGATTATAATAATTTATAATCTCTTATTTAAATTTCAGTCAACGCGTCTGAAATTAAACTGTGATATTCTAACTTGAATATCAATTATGTAATGTCACCCCATTACATCACCCCCACTTAAGGTGGTTGGCCAATAATAACTTTTATTTTGGCCAATCATGGGTGGCACTTGTTGGTCGGAATTTCTCAATCACCAACTGATTGACCATCGACTCGATGGTCAAAGCACACGGCGGCGCTCTAAAGAACGCTACTGAAAACAATGAAGGAGCTTATTCCTCCGCCTCAGCACTAGGTGCTGAGGTGTTGAGTGACAACGGTGACGCTGCATTAGCAGCGTCAACTACGCAAAGGTCGAAAGACGTACCGTCTTCGACCACAGATGCTGCTAAGGCGGCATCTGACAAGAAACAGGGAGATGTTGCTAATGCAACATCTCGCACAATGGCAACTTCCGAATGGCGTGTTGCTAAGAGGGCCATGTTCGGGAGTTCTGACCCCGAACAAAGTGATGGGGATACAGCTGTCCCCACTAAAGGATCTAGCGAGTCGAAACTCGCTAGGTGCTCATCGCCTAACAGCGATGACGACTCTGGTGTCGCTGTCTGCTATGACAGCGACAATGATTATCACAGGTGGTTGCGGGAACGCAGAGCCCCACCTGGACCAAGTACTTCTCCACGTCGGGGTGATTTAACCCCGGCGCGTGGTGTTGAAGCGGCGGTGCTCCGCCTGCTAAAAGAGCTCGAACAGAAGCGGAGACTGCCGCTTCTAAAGCGTATCATCGTACGGAACCACATGTTCCGTACAGAGTGGGGTTTTGGACCCCTGGCTGGGCTATTGCCCCCAACAGTGGCGGTCACCGTAAACGGGACTGCCAGTATGCGTTGTTCGATATCAACGTGCTGGATGACTGCGAAGACATCCAGTCACGTCGATTTGATCGAAGTACAGACGATAGACGTCTGTACTTTATTGACCTCTTTTTCCAGGTTCGATATTATTCGAGCCGGAAAGGGTCAAGGAGGAACAGGGACGATAAAGACGCCCTGACTCAGAGTTAGAATGCTTTTGTTTACAACTACAACAAAAGCCCAGATGATTACGTGAATAAAGTTCACGTAATGCGCGAGCGCTTTTTAAAGCACTCACGAACAAGCAAAATGGAATACATCCATTTTGCTTGCATCAAAGAAGGGTTAAAGTGTGGTGTCTCTTCTCACCTCGTTTGCCCGCGGTGTACGCAGGGCGCTCCTCGTCTGTCAGAGGAGGAGTTGCGGGGGTACGGTGGCTTTTCCGTACCCGCCGAAATTCAGGGTTTAATTGATACCCTGAATGCATCAACACCTACTGTTGATGCTACTTCGCATTACGAGTTTGATACTTCTTCTCAAACTCAGTCAAAAGGTCTGGGGCGTCGGCCCTCAGAACCTCAATCGGCTCCCAAGAGTCGAACTCTTGGGGATATCCCAGCCAGCGTACCAAGTACTCGGTACGCTGCCCCTTCTTCAAAGGCACCGAGCGCTTCGAGATCAAGCGCTCGAGGATATATCGCTTATTCCCCTGATTACCAATCAGGGGCGGCGGAGGTTGAGAATTCCCTCGCCGTTGTTGTTGCGGAGCATGGTTCTTCGCTCCGCAAGCTCGAGGAGGGTTATTCCTCCTTGAGCAGCGATATGTCTCACTGTGTGAAGACATATCGGTCTCTTCGCGAGGATGTCCGCGACATCCTTGGAGCGCACGCTGCCCTCCAGCAGAAGAATGATCTTCTATACATTGAACTTTCCCGCTATAAGGGAGAGCTCGATCGGCGCACGGCTGATCTTGAGCAGTCGAAGGCGGAGGTAACGACTCTCCGCTCTGCTCACCAACGGCTGGAAGCCGATTACAAGTCTCTCTTGGGAGACTTGGAGAAACACGGCATCTTCCGTAGTTCTGCGTCTCGTCGTAAGACGAAGACGAGTGATACGGCTTGAGCCGCCCAACATAGAATGTTGGGTGAAGCCACATTGCTGTGGGAATGTCTAAATTATAGGCATTCCCCCGAATCTCTTGGACCTTGAAAGGTCCAATGTACTTAGGAAGCAACTTCCGTGTAGGGAAGTTGCTTATTGCATGTGTAGGCAAATTAGTAGTACTTAATAATACTAATTCGCCTTTAAGAAAGGAGTTTTTGATCTTCCTTCCTTGTTTGTCTGCATTTTGCTTCTGCTTATCAAAAGCAGAGGCAAGTGCATCTTTTATATAGCGTATTACAGCTTGGCGCTGTAATACGAATTCATCTACTTCTTTATCAGCAGTAGGTGCATTTTCCTCGGTGTCTGCAGCCATTGCTGCAGACACATATTCATCGTATGCAGCTTCAGTTTCAATTGAAGCTGCTTCCGCTTCTACTGTACTTTCAGTAGAAGGACCATCATTTTGTTCACAAGTTGCAGTCGCAACTTGCGCATTGACTCGCTCAAAATTTGAGCTGGTCCCTCCCCCACTTAGATTTGGCGTACCGCCAAGTAAAGATTGGGTTTGTGGATGCCTTAAGGCATTCACGTAGAACGGTGTATGCTTAGTTGAAGCATGCACCGAATTGTTAATCGCAAATTCAGTGAGTGACAGTTAGTCACTCCACTGTTCAAAGGCATGTGCGTATGATCGCAACATGTCTCCGAGAACGCGGTTAACCCGTTCCGTCTGCCCATCCGTTTCCGGATGGTCCGCAGTTGACATCTTCAACTGGGTTCCCAACAATGAGAACGTTTCTTGCCAGAAACGTCCTGTAAATCTCGGATCTCTATCCGAGACAATGTCTTCCGGCATTCCGTGCAAACGGAATACCGTATCAACGAATATCCGCGCTGTTTGAGCGGCGGTTACGTTCGCTGATACTGCAGTAAGATGTACCATCTTACTGAAACGGTCTACAAAGACCACTACTCCAGTCTTCCGACTATTGTCGGGTGGAAGACCGAATACAAAGTCCATTGAAATGGACTTCCAACACTCTGTCGGAACCGGCAGAGATTGCAGCGGAGCCTGTGCAGACTGCGCAGGCTTAACGCGCTGGAAAATCTCGCAAGCGCGTACGTATATCCGTACCCACTTGTACTGGTTTCGCCAGTATAAGTCACGTGCGAGAGAAGCGTATGTCTTCTCTCGACCTTGATGCCCCGAAATCGGTGCATCATGATACTCAAACATAATTTGATGTTTGAGATCATCGTCGTTTGGAACGACGATGCGACTTTCATCTTTTTGGTCTGTGCTGTAAAGCAGCAGACCATCGTGCAGTCGATATCGATGCACGCAAGCGCGGAGGAACTCTGGGAGTTCGTCGCGTTTCTCACTTGATTGATTACTTACGTAATCAATCAACAGACGTGTCTCCTCGTCTGTTTTGTACGCCTCGCGTACTTGTCGTATAATTGACGACGACAAAGCATTGCAACGGATCGCGTTTGCACTGGCACCTTCGGTTACGGACGGTTTCGTCTCGTAATCGGGCCTTCGTGATAGCGCATCCGCTATCACGTTCAACTTTCCGGGTTTGTATTCAACCGTAAAGTTGTATTCAGCAAAGAATTACAGCCATCGAGCCATTCTTTGAGAAATGTGTGGTGAATTCACGGCCGTGCGTAGCGACGCATGGTCCGTGTAAACAACAAACGGTCTTTCTCCCAATAGATAGATCCGGAACTTAGCCAGTGCGTACTTCATGGAAAGGAGTTCCTTGTCATGCACTGGACAGTTGCGCTCGGCTGGGCGCAACTAACGCTATTGATAGCAGATTACGCGATCACGATCATTGTGATCACGCTGCATCAAAGCAGAGCCGATAGCGAAATCTCTCGCGTCGCAAACGACGTGGAACGGACGCTCGTTATCGGCTATAGCCAATACAGACGCTTCAGTCAAGCTTTGCTTGACTGCATCAAAAGCATCTTGGAATTGGGTATCCCAATGCCATTCGACATATTTCTTAAGTAATTGAGAAATAGGACGTATCAACCCAGCATAGTTGCACGAATACTTGTGCAAATATGTTTCCAACCCAAGGAACTTTCGAAGTTCCTTAACGTTGTTTGGCGTAGGCCATTCAACGACCACCCTGATCTTTTCTGGATCAGTACGCACCCCGTTCTTTCCCACAAAGCATCCAAGAACGGGTAGCTCAGGTGCACCAAAGGTGCACTTCTTCAGATTTGCATAGAGCTTATGCTTACGCATAAGCTCTAACCCTCGACGTAGATTTTCCCTATGGACATCTACATCGCTTTTATCGTGTTCACCCTTACTATGGATGAACACGTCATCGAAATAACTCGGTGCGAATTTTCTCACCGGGCGTAATAGATGCGTTACGCATCTGTTAAACGTAGAAGGGGCATTTCGAAGCCCCTGCGGCATAACAAGCCACTCCCAAAGCATGCCGCTTGGGGTGCTTACCGCCGTGAGAGGGATATCCTTCTCACGCATTAGTATTTGATAAAACCCATCTCTTAGATCGACAGCACTAAAGATGGTGCTCCCGCACATGACATCTATGATGACATCCTTCCGTGGTATCGGTGTCTGTGCCGGTACCGTCGCTGCGTTCAGCTTGTTGTAAGCGTGAACGATTCTCCACCCACCTGTGGACTTCTTCACACAAAAGGTGGGGGTAGAGTGCGGTGAGGTAGACTCCCGCACTTGGCCTGATTTACGACGAGCTTCGAAAAACTCGTCGATCGCTTTTACCTGATCACGCGGCAACGGCCATTGCCGCGTAACACAATACTTCGTGCCTGGCACGAGGTCAATCTCATGACGAGTTCCCTTATCCTTAGGGAGCTCGCTAGGTACTTCTTCTGGGAATACGTCAGCGTATTTCCGAAGTACCTCATAAAATGGGGAGTTCGCTTTAAGCGACTCCCAGCTCTGCGCTTCAAAGCGCTGAACTCTGGTTTGATCATTGGGAACCTCTTTCCCAATGTTTTCCACTTGTAATGTGAATATTCGTTCACGAATATCCACTACATCATCTGTTGCTACGATAATACAGATCTGTTCGATCTGACCACCGTGCAAGTTTCTCATAAACTTCTTCCAGCTTAGCGCTGGAAGAGCCATCACCTCCGAACCTTCTTTCGGAGGATGTTCCATCAACAGAGACTGGGTAGCTAATCCGGTCTCCGTTTGCGTCAAGACGTTGATCGTCTCGACGGAACTGTCCATGCAATCAGACGCACTCGTCTGATTGACTGCTACACGGTGATTACAATTCACCGTGTGCGAATACTCATCATCATGGTGGCCACTGCCTACCATGGAATTTTGGCGATCAGATGTGCTCGTCTGATCGGCCGCCTGTTCTGCGACACGGTGTTCTTTATCACCCGTGTGCATGGCTAACGCAACGTGGTGGCCAGTGCCCACCACGGAGTTTTGCTCACGATTGCACTAGATCGTGAGTTCACTCTCATCAACACGGAATTCATTCGTCGTGTTGGAACCTTCGGTCGCACAGTGGGTGTTTCCCACTGTGGATACATTTTCATTCTCACCGTGGGTGTTTCCCACCGTGGATATCACTTCATTCTCACGGTGGTCTTTATCACCCGTGGAATGTTTCTCTCCAACACGCAACTACTCTTCTGTTGCGTGTGGTAGTCCCTCTGGACTCTCACCAGCGGAGGTACCTTCCGCTGATCGTGTCAGAACAGACCTGGTGGTGCCATATCTATCCACCAGACTGTCTGACGCTGCGGTTGTATCCTCTGATACAGCCGGATTACCCACAGGGTGATCAGATCCTGTGCATCCGCCGCAGTCGATCGATAGGTTAACCCAGTCGATCGAATGTTTAAACTTGGACATCCATGGGATTCCAAGTATCACATCAAACTTGTCATCTAAATCGAGGACGATGAATTCATCCTCGAATGACAGTTCATTCAACTCGAAGCCTGCTTTAATCACACGCTTTGAAATAGTCACGGTTGCACCTGTTGCTAACCGGACTGACAACATACTTCTTGGGTTTTCTACCTCCACGAAGCTCAACAGCGTTAGACTCTAAGTTCTAACGAAATTGTTTGACGCTCCTGTGTCAAACAAAGCTCGCATGGGGACATCGCTCCCGTGAGGCTTAACCTCCAGGGTGATAAGAGGCTTACCATCACCCTGCACCTTTTGACAGGACATAGTCCCGTCTGGGGCTATTACCCTCACATGCCCTATGTCGGCATGTGGGATAACATTTCCAGTAGGGCTCCCCGCCCCTACTGGCGATTCTAGTTTTTTGCACCAACAGGGTGATGTCCCTCTTGGTGTCGCCGTGCAGCGGACGGTTCCGTCCGCTGACAGCGTGGCACCGGACGCGGTGCCATACACTCATGGGCAAAATGCCCCATTTTCGCGCATCTATTGCAGCTAATATTATTCTTAAATTTCGGTTGCTTCGTGCTAGAAGCAACCGCAACCGATAGGTCCATTGGCTCTGGACCTCCACCGCCCATGCTCTGGCGCGGGTGGCTGTTTCTTGAGACGAAGTGTGAACTTCGTCTTCCCGAGTGCTGCTTGTTTACATGTCGTTGCGGCATGCAAAAGCAAAGGGCTGTTGAGCCCTTCGGCTGTACCCAGCATGCGATGACGCTGATCGCATGCTGAACTCCTCACGGATGCTCATATCAATGGCATCCCTTAGAGTCTCTGGCGGGTGCCGGTAGAGAATCTGTTTGACGGGACCATCATTGAGTCCCTTCATGAAGCCAGTGACCTGCATAGCAGGGGGCACCGGCTCATACACAATATTTGACAGCAAATATTGCGACTTCTGAGCGTAAGCTTGAAGGTCAAGCTTACCTTGCCGGAGTTCCATAAACTCCTGCCGACTACTTAGCTCCATTTCTGGAGCTTCAAAGTTGAGCTTTAGCTCAGCTTTTAATTCCTGATAAGTCAGGAACGCAGAGTCATCAGTGGCTCTGCGACTCATCGCCCATGCCCTGGCTCTGCCGCCTAGACATATTGTGGTGAAGTGCGCCTGTTGACGTTCGTCAACAATATTTTGCGCAGAGATGGCATCTTCCACCTCTGCGAACCATCTACGAAGGGGCTCGCCCCCTTCGCCGGTAAAGGGCGGTACTCGCGCCTTTACTACTTCAACGCTATGCGTTGTAGGTGCAGTTGAGGTCCGCGCTTCCTCTGGCGTGGTCCGTACTGGCTTTTCTAGGTGGTTTAGCCTAAAGCGGTTCACCACCTGTACCATTTCCTCCGGAGACTTACTCTTGAGGAAGGTAATGATGTAGGTCCCCATAGACCGAATCATTTCCACCGTCGCGTCTTTGCTACGCGACGAGAAGTGAGGGAAGTGTTTATTCACCTCTTCCAGCGTTCTTTCTCGCTCGGCAGTCGTCATGTCTCGCGACATGATGCCGAGCGGCTCTTAATCTTCGCTCCGCTAGTTAACTAGCAGAACGGAACTGCGGTCGTTAAGACGGACCACAAAGTGCTACCAGGTGTAACAGGACTGATCCTGTTACTGGCTTACACTGTATCTTGCGAGGAAGCGCGCAATACAATTAGGGCAGGATTAGTTGGGAACAACTAATCCTATAATAAAAGTAAATATATTAATATTCACTTATCTGTTAGAGCGCAAAATTAAGAGTGTTTATTTAATGGGTGGTTAGAAGCTAATAATATAGTAGCTAACTAATTATATAATAATATCAAGTCTTTAACTAACTGTACTATTAGTTAACCTGCAAGATTCGGTATTTATACCGAATCGACTTTTCCTTCTTAGATTATAATAACTTATAATCTCTTATTTAAATTTCAGACAACGCGTCTGAAATTAAACTGTGATATTCTAACTTGAATACCAATTATGTAATGGCACCCCATTACACAAGAAAACTGCCACTGCTCTTCACGATCACGCTGTGGCTACAGAGAAACCATTTTGGGAAGAAGATGCGACGGCACCTAAGCCCACGCCAGAATCTCTCGCAGGCGCTATCTTTGCCTTTCAAGCCGATCACAAGCTAGAAAAAGTTCAGTTTTAGAGATACGTCGTCAAAATATGCGGCAACACTGTATGACTTTCGTGCTGAGTTTATTCAGAGTGTTTCCGACACTTAAACTTTCATCTGAGCCAAATATTTATTCTTCGTCTTCTGACTTGCGCGGTTGTAAGGCGAGCTTCAGGGCCTGCAGAATCACAACACATAAAACCTTACTAACTCATACGCCTACGCCCTCAGTGGAATTTAAATTCACCTCATCGCCTTCACATCTATCGTTCCAGTCAGCAACTGGGCCCGAGATAAATTGCATGGTTGCGAAAACAATGCCACCAGTGAGTAGATAGCGGCCAGTTCGGGGGTGGCTTCTGCGGCTACGCTTATTACCGGTATAGGTGAATTCTCTGAATTTTAGTTATGTATACTGTATACCATATACTGTATTCTCGAAAGGGGAGTGATAGGTGTAGATTATATCGGGGCCCAGCGCTCAACTGTAAAGTGAGGTACACGTATCGAAAGTGAGGTACATGTAACAAGGGGGTGAAGTACACGTATCAGTCCCCAAAACATAAAATACAATTTTGGCTTCAAAAATCGCACTAATCCGTTGTAGTACTATTGACATGCAGATCAGTGTTAACGACTATATAATTGGTTAGAAATAGCGCTTTTACATCTACCTATTTAAAAGTTTTCCATCCCTCTGACGTTCCCGGTCACGTAGTTGCTTCTACAGTTTAACCTTATATATATATACCCTCCGCCCCGTCAGTACGACGGGTACTACACTAGTATCGGATAATATTGTTCCAATCTCTGGTTGGGGAATCTATGTGACAAAATGGGGACTATTTCTGACAACGACATGTATATTCATTCCTCCTCACTCATTAATTTTGTATACACTAAACTTTATTTTCGATCTTGCCTTGATAATGGCAATGGATGTATCTAAACAACTAACTCGCAACTCCTTCAAGCAATGGATTGCGAGTCTTGATGCATTCCTCTTTGACTGTGATGGAGGTACAATTAGGATGCAAAGAGAACAATGAGGATCAACACATTTTGAAACCCATGTCTTATGGCGATGATTGACAGTTTTGTGGCGTGGAGCTGCTCCCATTGAAGGGGCGGCAAACGCGATCAAACTCTTGCGCTCGCTCAACAAGCGCGTGGTGTTTGTAGTATGTTGAACAGACCGGAATCTTCTTCTTCGAATAAAGAATACTAATATTTCCATGTCACATGTAGACCAACAATGCTACTAGTAGCCGTGCTACTTACGTGAAGAAGCTTGGTATTTACTGCATCGATGGCGCTGATACTGATCGAGGAGTCTTATGAATTTGAGTCGATTTTTGCTGTAGCATCGCAAGGCATCGACGCTGTTGAAGATGAGATCGTGACGTGAGTTTGATGCTCAGAATTTGTATGAAATTCATGTCGTCATCGTGTCGTTCAGTTCGGCGTGGGCTACAGCACAGTACATGAAGCAGCACAAAATTGAAGGCAAAGTGTACATGGTCGGTGAGGCCGGACTTCAGACAGAACTTGAGCTGGAGGGCTACCAAGTCAGCGGCATGGATCATAGTGACATTAAAGGTCTTCCACATGTACCAGATATTGATATGGAGACGAAAGCGGTGGTCTGTGGCCTCGATAGGTACAAGAGATAAAGGCTACATCTTGCGAACAACAGACGTTTCGAATGGTACTTTTTGCTTTTATGACGCAGGTACTTCTCCTACTACAAAATAGCATACGCGACGGCGTGTGTCCGTCAGATTCCGGGCTGCCACTTCATCGGTACCAACCCGTGAGTATCTATGCTTCGACTCGTCGATTCCTTATTCTCACAGCTTGAGTTTTACAGGGACACAACGTACCCTGTGGATGGTGCCATTATTCCAGGCGGTGGTTCACTGGTTCACATGCTCGAATGTGCCATTGGCCAGTAGGTACAATGTCTTTCTAACGGTTAAAGTTTCTCCGTGTAAATTCGTCTGTCTTCCTTTCGTACGATATAGTCCTCCTGAGGCTATATGTGGTAAGCCGTCGCAAGATCTGCTACAAACCGTAGTCGCCAATTACAGTCTGGAACCCGCGCGCACGTGCATGGTGCGATGTTTGTAGTTCTACATCTGATGCGATCACTGTAATAAGCATTTCTCGTGTATCGAATAGGTCGGTGACCGTCTATCGACCGACATTGAATTTGGCAACGCTGGTGGTCTCCAAACATTATTAGTACTAACTGGAGTAACGCACGAGTCGGAGCTGGGCAGCATCGATAACGCTCTACACGTGCCTGATCACTACGTCGACTCGGTTAACGCGATCAACGTTCTTCACGCTGAAATACTTGAGAACTAACTACTAGGTCTCCACGGTTCGTAATATGTTTCTCGATGCCGTTCAAAAATGGTTCATGGTTTATCCACTTTCGTAGATCAATGAGAATGTGTCGAAGATCACATTTTATAACCATGCGTGCGTTCTGACATCAATAAGGTAGGGATAATTCTATAATGACGGCGAAAGATCAACCTTGAGGTCTCTTTAGTCGTGGAATCGCCCCATTACTACTATTCACAAACGCATCAAACATTGAAAAACTACCACTACCGGCAACAACACTGGTACCACCTCCAAACCGATTTCCATCGGTCAGTCTAACAGGAGCTGAGTTCATTCGACGCACTCCATAATCCTGTGCTTCTGTGTCGCGAGTACTTACAGCAGGGGGAGGAGGTGACACAGCTTTTCGCGTCTTCATAGCCGATGGAATTACAGGTGATGTAAGCGGAGTAGGTGTTCGCAGAAATTTGGGCATCGGCGATCTAACCAAACGCTTCGTAAGTTCAAGGAACTGCAACTTTTTGGTAGGTGTTCCATCTCCTTTTTCCGCCTCTCTCGATCGTTTTCGTATCGATGCATGAAGATTTTCAGGCGACTCGTAGTCACTCGTCATCCCACTGCTGTTCAGACTAATGCTCAGATCTCTCTCTCTTACGATTCGATCCGATTCAGGTACATCAGTCTCACCCAGTACCGACTTTTGCATTTCTATCCGCTTTGCAGACAACGTTGTTGCTCCTTCTTGATTCTGAATCTTCTTGCTCTTCTTGCTCAGTACTTTGGGCGTATTTACATCTTCCATCTTGTTCATTCGAGCAAGCAACTCAGCATTTGCTAAGCGCTGCTTGATCGATAACGCCTCCTTTTTGCCATTCACTTTCTTTTTCAGTGGGAGGCCGGACGTACTACCTTCAGCCTCGACTGACTTAGTCTCCATACCTTTTGAAACCGTGCCGTCTCCAGACGTCTTTTTACGCAGTGTATTCGAGCCCGTACTTGTTTCATCATTCATGGCGCCCTTCCTAGAGATAGGTGCACTCATTGTCTTAGCCATCAACGTTCTCTTACCAGACGCAACAACACCATTCAGTCTTTGACGGTCCATCGCAACGTCCTTCCGGCGTTTTAAATGCTTCTTTGAGGTCGGTAATGGCGACGAGGGTGTAGGCTCCGACTCAACTTCATCGTCGTCACTTTCCACGTGCTGTTTGGCGGCCATTTTGGCTGCTTGAGCCTGTCGCTTTGCTTCCGCATTCGAAAAATCAAAATCTAAAGGTGGAGCTCCGATCTTTTTTGCAAACCGCTTTTGAGGTGTTGATAGTTTTTTCTTTAATGGAGATGGCTTTGGAGATTCTTGGTGCACTGGCAAAATCAAACTCCTCGTTGACCGATCCACATCGACATCGGAATCACTGCTCTTATCATGCGACAAAACGTGCATTAGGTCGTCATCCGGCAGCACTGATAGGGGGCTCTCATTCCCATTAGTTTCTTTTCGATTTTTCTCCGACACTGGATCCTCAGCATCAATTGATCGTGACGATAGCAATGTAGTGGGTGCAATTCTCTTCATCTTTGTTTTTGAGCCCTGTTTCGGCTTGGAAACCTTCAACTTCCGTGCTTTCACCTTTGTGGAATGAGTAGCCGCGTGTAAATCCTCGTTCGTCTGTGTGCCTTTTACCGCAATCTGTGTTTTCTTTTTCTGTATCTCCTTTGCCCACTCTTTTTCCCGTTCGAGACGGTCAACTTGTTCCTGCTCAAGTTTCCTTCGTTGGTTCACGTGCTCTTGACGCCTCCGTCGACGCAACGCGCGCTCGTACTTTCGATCTTGCTTTTCGATTTTCTCCATCAAACAAACGTACTCCCATGTTTTTTGCAGTTGCTTCTCTCGTAAATCAAGGCATTCCCACTATAATTCCCCCCACAGAAGCATTTCAAAAGCAATCAATGAGAACTCATGAAAAAAAGCCACACGCTTCGCGACCAAGAAAACCTACGCACTTGTAAATTACATGCTTCTAGAAGGAATTCTTCTTCGTAGTAAGGTGCACCAATCCCGTTCCTCCTGCTGTCTGGGGACTCCATCGTGAGTTTAATTCTTCCAGGACTTGAAGTGACCCACACGATTTAGCACGTATTGATTAAAAAGACTAGTCAGTGTGGCAATACAAAGAGCAACAAACATGGGAGCAGCGAATCTGTACCAACTCGCCAAAGGCATTTCGTGCCATGCGTGGAATAAAGACCGGAGTAAAGTCGCCCTCTGTCCTAACACGAACGAGATCTGGATCTT
This sequence comes from Peronosclerospora sorghi, assembly GCA_026184515.1. NCBI lineage: Eukaryota > Oomycota > Peronosporomycetes > Peronosporales > Peronosporaceae > Peronosclerospora > Peronosclerospora sorghi. Next base: position 31,842,359 of record CM047587.1, on the reverse strand, counting down.
TTCCAATTGTCATGCCCCGGATCCGTCGCAATGGCGGAAAGAAGCGGTCCTGACCGAGCATGATATGCTCGTGTCTGGCCTTGATTGGTCTCCCGTACACGATCAGCTCGTGTCTTGCTCGCATGATCGCAGTGCTTTCGTATGGAAATATGAGGCTGCGTATCGTCAGTGGAAACCGCTCTTGGTGGTGCTGCGTATTACCCGAGCTGCTACGAACGTCAAGTGGAGTCCAGATGGTAGGATGCGTGAGAAATGAATGCAACGCAATTGAATTAATTACAATGGGTTGCGACTTGAAACGATATAGGAAAAAAGTTTGCCGTGAGCAGTGGTGCCAAATGCGTCTCCGTGTGTTTCTACCAGGCAGCAGAGAACTGGTGGGTCAGTAAAATCATTAAAAAACACAAGTCAACGTACGTATTTTATTAGCCTCAACTTGACATGCATGTAGATGAAATGAGAGAACGCAACTAACAATTGTAGATATTGTGTGCAGCGTGACGGACTTGGACTGGCACCCCAATAGTCAGCTACTGGTGACCGCCAGCACGGATCTCAAGTGTCGCGTCTTCTCGGCGCACGTTAACGATGTTGATGGACCACCTGATGCTGGTCCATTTGAAGCTTTACCACCTTTTGGTGAGCCGTTGGCCGAGTTTGATAATGCCAGTGCTTGGGTGAACGGTGTTGCATGGTCTCCCAAGGGCGACCGGTTGGCATTTGCTGGTCAGGGATCGTCCATTCACATTGTTCACTTTGGTGCACCTGGCCAATATCCAACAGTTCAGGTAAGATTTTCATACATTGCGTAAACCACTTGGCGCTGATGGCTTTTTTTCATCGTTAACGTGTGGTGATGCTGAATGTTTGCAACTTCATGACAAAAGTCGATTCGATTCTCCTATCTGCCGCTAATGCGTATCATGTTTCTATCAAACTCCGCTATAGTTGGTGTGGGCTATGATTTCAAGCCAATGGTTTTCTGCCAGAATGCCAACGATTTTTGGTGCGTGCACTTTTCGCGATTGGGAACGTTCCCGTTTTAACTGAGGCTGTTTGATGATTTAACTAGGTCGTTTTCCGAGTTTCTGGACAAAAAGCCGACCCAAGCCGCTTCTAAAACCAATTCGGGTGGCTTTAGTGCAGGTAAACAACCCTTGCCACTCTTAATGAAGACGGTTGATAAATTGTATTGCGCTCCGTTCAATAGCTCGAAGCTTGTTTGAGAGCAAAGTGATGCGTGGTCAGTCATCCGACGCCACCCAACACGATAAAAACATGCTGTGGATGTACGTTGATGCGTCATTTCAACGACAATCGTCAAGGGCGATTGGTTAACTACTTGATATTACAATACTGGTTACAGGAAACACGAAAGCAACATTACATGCATTCAACCATACACTAAGTCCGCTTCGGGAAGCGTCACGGAGTTCTCAACGTCAGGTAGCAGCAGTTGATACTTTTATATTAGTTTTGTTATCGGTGCGATCGCTCACTCTTTTTTTCGATAAATTTATGTTCCAGCACTTGATGGTCGCGTTGTGTTGTGGAAACTAGCAAGTTTGAACGTGGACATGAGCAAGCTTCATCTGTAAAGACCAATTCTCTAATTCACCGGCGAATCTAGCAGCAAGTTAAATGAAGTACGTGAAAAAACCACGTTGGTATCATCAACAATACATCAGCTGAAAATGATGGTGATCAAGAAAGTATTTGAGCTTGTCTACGTGATATCTCTATTCAGTCTTCTACAACTTCGTTAACTTATACATGAAGTATAGCTAAAGCTATTCGTACATACGCTTCAGCCGTTTATACTCCTGGCGATACTGGCTTTCAACCACCGAAGCATGACGAAAATCTTTCCACTCCGGGAACTCTGTGAGTAGCACTTTCGGGTCGAACGACAACAGCAGCTGGATACCCTGACTAACATCGTTTAGCGTGCGCGCAAGGTCGATATGATCCGGATTTAAATATGTTCGCTGAAGCTCGAGCAGCTCATAACTGCTGCGCAGGAAGAGGATCGAGTACTCACATACACGTTCAGTTTTCGCACGGAGTAGCAAGTCACACGAGTCAGCTACTAACTTGTGAATGCGCATCAAAACTAAATGATCATGAGATGCAATTTCCAGTGCATCCGAAAGTGTTTCTAAAGCCACCGATAATGCCGCCGCAGCATTTTCTGGGCTTATCTGGATCATCTCCTCCGCACCAATTAGCACATTTTCTAAGTCTGGCATACCCAGCTTTGCACAAACGCTATCGCAAGCAGCTCTCAATGGCTGAGGCATCACACTATCGCCTCGCTTGCAGAGACTACATTCACAGTGAAACCCAAATTGTTTCCACAAATTCATCCGTCTCCTTTCACGACTCTGTTCCCGAGGATACAAGTAAGATATCGTAAGGTGTTCTCCCTTGGCAACACGTCGTGCGACTCGCACTTCCGACACGCTGTCACTTTCTGATCCCAACACTTCCGGCGTGAACTTGACGCAGTTCGGGTTACAGTCGTGATTGAACATGGCATTGTACAAGAAGACACCACTGTGAAATGCATTGCACTGCATTGCAAATAAATTTTGTAGCACCCGATCGTGTGAAAGCGTCAACTTGCTCCACTTTTTGCACAACTCGTTCACGTGCGAATCATACTTTTGTTTACCAGCCGCGAGCAATTCTTCGGGCATGTCATTGATATTTTGAGGATACAAGTAACTCAAGTGCTCCATAATATCCTCATAATCTGGCCCTGACAAGACCATCTCCATCGTCGCCGCAAAAAGGTCAGGAGCCGACGTTTCGACATCGCAGGGCCAGGGCACGTAAACTTGTTCCACTAACACCAGCGTTCCTGGCTCCAGATCTCGTAAGGCCACGTATCCACGTGATCCGCCAACACGATCGATACTGTCAATCAACTCAATCGGTCCTATTACCACCGGCTTAACGTCGTCCCATGGTTGAAACAAACTGCGCGTGACTGGAGCGGCCTCTTTCGGCGCTTCTTTTGAAGACGTGAGCACAGTAGCGTCAATGCGCACTGCTTCACGAGGTTTCACAGGTTCCGCGGATGCTTCTTCATCGCTACTCTCGTCGTCAAAGAGCTCAAACGCCGCCTTCACGGAAGCACTGGGGTTACGGTTACTCCTCATGCCATTAACCTGTGTGGATATACACATGTAACTCACGTTGTAATAGTGACCCCTCTGTTTAGTGAATCTCGGCATTACGGCATCCTTATGGCTCAAGACATGAAACAACCGCACTCTAGTCTTGAGTCGGCAAGCTCAAGCGTCACGTACGTTACGCCACAATCGCATGTACAACAGAATGATGGTATTTCACACCATACTTCTCGACGTATACGACTAACACTTGGTCAAAAGCGTGAGGTCGTGGACTTGGCTGCGAGTAAGAAATTTACCCATCGAGAATTGGCGGAAAAGTTTCACGTTGGCCGCACGACCATAACGAACATTTGTCGACAAGAATATTTAATTCGCACGGAGACAGACTCAGCCGATGCGACGAAAAAGAAACGCAAGACAACAAAGTGCACGTATGACTTGCGAGTATTGGACGAATGTTTACATAAGTGGCGTATGGAAATGAAAGTATCGAGCCCAGAGACAAAGATCACAGGCACTGTGTTACAGCATAAAGCTATGGAAATGGCGTGTAAAATCGTTCAAGAGCCGTATGCAGCTCTTCCAGAGAAAGTGGAACAAGCACTGCAGAAATTCACCGGCTCAAATGGTTGGCTTGATGGCTACCGAACAAGATTTGGGTCGTTTAGTAGTAAACAAGTGGAGGGAGAACACAATGTCATAAAAAATGTCGATATTCACACAAGACTACGAGAATTGCATCATAGTTTTCGAAATGTTGAGCTCGGAGATATTTGGACAGCTAGTGAGTTTGCTGTGATGTATAAACCGTCAGTATCGGATGAAGCTGGACATTCAGATGGAAGGTATACAGTGTCAATTGTTGTCAGTGCAGCTGGAGAAAAATTTGATATGCAAGTGATTGGTGTGGATCCTAATCCATTGTCTTTAGAAGGAATTGATACGAAGGAAATGTATAAAATTCAGTATGAGTACTCGAAGACAGGATGGCAGGTGGCACTAACAACTGTTAGTATGCTCAAGTCATTGAATGCCCTTGCTCGAGAACGAAAACGTACCTTTCGAGTTGTTTTAGATTCGGCTGTACCACATGTTAAGGCCGCAATGATTTTAGATTCACAAGGAGATCAACGAACGTTCTTCATGTATGATCATCTTCAAATGTATTTTTTGCCCCCAAATTTTAAGGCTCCACGGTTTCATCCATGCCATATCGGCATCATTCAAGCTTTCAAGGCTCGTTTTCGCACCGAGATGCTCGAAACGTTGTTCAGTATTTACCGGCAAAGTGTGATCAGCCAGGACCCGCGTGTCTTTCAAGTGCAACACCACTTGCATACACGCAACATTTTTCATTGGTTTTACGTGGCACTTTACAGTCTTGAGAAGCAGTTTATTCAAACTTGTTGGGTTCACAGCGGCTTGTTGCCTACCCAAATGATTGCGTCCCTTAATTTGCATGTAATATTGAGCGCAAACGGCGGGACCGGGTCATCCTTGAATCCAAATACTTCCAACAGTACCCCTAGTGATAGCATGAGTGTAAATTCTGACGTCAGTGGAGTGAACGGCGCAGCGTCGTATGACTGCGCTGGTTCAGCCACTGTTAGTCCTGGAGGTATACTGACTCCAGCCCATCTGTATCGCGATTTGCAGCAGCAGCTAATAAATATTAACCGGCTTGCTCCTGAATTTCTGCACTGGATTGGTGTGAATGATTCCAGTAATGCACAGGCATATGCAGAGATTGAAGGTAATGCGTCTGTGACCGATCCAGGTATCGATGAGGTTCATATCATCCGCAGTGTGTTGCAAAAGCATGGGTACTTATCTACAAAGAAGTTTAATGATGAGAAACCGTATAAACCCTTGGAAAATATAGCTGAGGAGACCTGCCCACGTTTCGACGCAGTCATTGCATCAATCGAAATCCTCAAGAAATATTTGCGTCTGTCGCAAGATGCCATCCCGTCGCGTGTTGAAGCAGTTGTGCGACTAAATGAAGTCAAGAAAGCAGTTTACGATGCTGCTTGCAGTGGTTCGTGATGTGTGATAGTAAACGCGTGCGGTGTTATATATTACATGAATGTGGCTTTTGTGTTCACTGCATCCCGCTTCTGTTTATGTTACACATGTCCACGGCAAGGCAAAGCCTGATTAGTACACTGTTCGGAGCTTATAGTTGGGAGGCGTTGCAGCTATTATTTTCGATTCATTGAGACGTCGATACGCTTGAGCTGCTGCAGGCGATGGATTGTGTACAGCTGGAAATGATAATAGATCATCTTCCAGTGGCAGAAGTGCACGTTCAGCAATGGCCTGGTGCTCAATACGACGCTGGCGTCGTGCGTAAGCTATAAGTGTCCGAAGAGCGCTGACGATCCAGTCGCGATGACTTGAATTTTGGGTCTCTAGGTCCAATGTGCGGTTTCTGAAAACAACCGAGAAAGAGCACCCCTCCAGTTCAACAGTAGACGAGTATTTGCGAAACACGGCAGTTTGCCGCCCGTTTAACACTTGCAAAACTTCGGCCAGATCGACCGCTTCGCTGAGTCCTCCTCGTTTATGCTGCCACTGGAGCGTTCCGCAGCAATTGCAGTGGAGTCTTGTAGCGTGGGCACCACCACGTCTGCCATACTTTAGCAGGGGAAAGAACATATTGATAGCTTGGACCAAGTACGAGCGATGTTTGCCACCAAAGCGAAAGGCCAGCTCGACAATTTTCCACCGGGCGCCTTCTATCGTCTCCAGCTCTTCGTCAGTAAATAAGTACGTCTTGCGCTTTCTGCGTAGATGTAACGTCTGCAACACGCGCGGACCAAATCTTAAAAAAGCGATTTTCTTGTGCTTCTTGGCAGGGTGCATTTCTTGCGCTGAGCTAGTAAGTGGTGAACTGGTTGTAAATCCATTGCTACTAGTTGAGGAAGCGCTAGGGTCATAAGCAGATGGGCATGACCCAGCTCTCCGACGCATTGGGTTAAGTATAGACTTGCGGCAAATTCCATGCGATTGATTCAGTGACTTGTGCAACTGATCCGAGTCGTCTTTTAGCTCAATCACGAGTCGCCGCACGCTCGAAGTCAGCTCATCCTGTGATGACAACGACTCCGAGTCAGCAGAGGGCTGGTGAGGTCGAGGTTGCTGTTGTCGGTGCTCGGTAGGCTGAAGTTCCTCGATTTGCTCTTTTTCTTGCTCGTTTGTGGGACTCTCGTCGTCGTCATTGTTATTTATAGCAAACTCCTCCAAGTCTTCGATCTTGTTCACGTCTACATGGTTGGCCCCATCTTGGTTGGATAAATCTGTAAACTGTACGTCCAACTCTCCCATTAGACTCTCGTACATGATCCGTTTCATTAACTTGCGCACACTACTCCGTATATTCGCTGGATCAAAGTCCAATAAGTCGTCACTACTCTTACTAGCTGCACTCTTGTCCAGCTCATCCCGTTCCAAACGTGGTGGCATCTCCTCTGCTTTTTCATCACTTTGAGCCACTCTACGTTCTTCTTCTTCCATATTTTCCTGCTCATTATTACCCACCTCATCATTCTTTTCAAGTATCTCGTGATGTTTCCAAGGCATCAACTGTGGGTTCATACTTTCATGCATGACACGAAAGTCCCCAATTTGTGCTTCAATTGTCGCTCTTCGTTGAAATTCCTCGTGGCTCCAGGGTCTCGTCAGTGCTGTGTCCACATAAGGCCGCGTGGGATAAAATTGAAGCCATGGAATCGTTGCTCGTCCAATGCTTTTATTATTGCTGCTGCCTACACGTGGATCCCATAGGGTCATACTCGATTCGTACGCAGGTGCTGCTCCGACGCTACAGCGTCGCACCGCTCGCGTCACTTTCGTACCCGTCTCGTCCAAACTTGCCTCTTTCTTCTCGTCACTACTCTGGCTACTATTGCTACTGCTGCGTACATCTTCACCATCAGGTTGAAACATACTACCTCGTCGCACAATCGCCGACAATTTACCTAGCAACACGACGCTTGAGGAACGTTCACGCTCACGTCGACCACCTGAGCGCGTGTGCATGAAAGTTGAAAACTTGCTGCTCTCTCTCTGGTCGGAAAAAAAATGTGCAGTGACTCGAGAAGAGAGCGGCGAAAACCGTCAGACACACATACAATACAATGTGGTTTTCTCTGGACAGGAAATGGCTTGAACAGGCGTTGATGGGTAGCCGTTACGAGAGTGTCTTCAACGATGTATCGAGTTTCACAAGCTTCAGCCTGAGTTAACGAGTGTCTTTCCTTTGCAGCAGTTCATGATAGAATTCCAAGGGTCTAGCCCAAGTCCCATCTCGCGCAAGGGCCGTTATCAGAAAGCTACTGGAACGTTCAGGACACCAACTGACCAAGTGTTTACGTCAATTACTGGAACTATGCCGTCAGAGAAAAAAGAGCTTTTCATATGACGTGGACAGAATGATGGTCATCGTGCAACAATACCATTATTCACATAAATAAGCCAAGCCAGAATGGCTCGTGGGGGAAAACTGCCTCGCCGGAAAGCGACCCAGCGAGAGCAGGATGGGTGTACGCTAGTCCAACGTACCCTCAACAATGTACATCCATCTGGTCGTCTTCTCGTATGGCACTCGTGCTTTTCCCATGTTGCATCCCGTCACAACAGTGTCGTCCATTGCCTTGCACTAAATCAACAAGTGGAACTTTTTCTGCCGTCTCAAGCTGGAAAACGTGTGGCACAGTCTTTGCATTGGGAAACAGGGTTCTATTATGAAGTGAAAGCCTCGATCGACATGTTTCTATCCCCACTTTTCACTCGAGAGTATCTTACCGACGGTGGGACAGTATTTATGCTTTCTAAGAACGTGGCAGTGGAGACAGCAGCGCAGTCCGCCATGTTGCTGCCTTCTGGTCACTTGCTTTTGCTAGTGGATACACTAACGTATCAACAATTGGGGATTGTCGGGGAAAAGTATGGCAAGGCCATTCCACCCAGTTGCCGGACGGGACAGACGACGAAATATGTCATTTCCCTCGACTTGACGTCCAAGATGTTTACTCAAGAAGGAGACAATGCGGTTCGAGATCGCATACGAAGCCGTTTCCGTTCGAAATTTGAAAAGTTTGAAATGCTCTTGTGTGCGTACAATGGCCGTGGCTCGCCTCGTACAATTTTGTTTGAAGAAGATGATGCGGTGCTACGTTCACGAGTAGAACTAAATAGCACGATGACGACTTTACAAAAGATCTTCTTGCCAAGATTTCATGCCTTTTACGAAGAATGGAACGCACAAGAGGACAATCGAATGGATGTATTGAGAACATCTTTGCAGGAAGCGTACGACTGGTTGGGACTTGTTGCTTGTCGATTAACTGATTTATTGCAGAGACAAAAGACTGAAGAGTATGTGTCGACATTCACAGGGACACCAACTTCTTTCGAGTGTGAACCGGATAGTGAGATCACGACGTTGCGGTGGCGAGGTCTCTTAGCAGCGCCATTTTGTTCCAATCTTGTGGAAAAAGTGCTGGGTGCAGTCAAGAACCACGAGCTTCCGTGGGCAGCAATCACCGTATGGGGCTTTCCCGATACCTTTGTGTCTTGGATACAACAACCGAAAGGACAAAGCAAGTTTCAGCGACGAGAACATGGCTATTTGGGCAATGGTAGCAACAATTATACGATACTCATGCTTCCAAATGATGAGTACTTTATACTCCAAGAACTTGGCCCACAGGACGCTACTGTGTAGCAGGTTAAACATGGCTAAAACAATCGAGTGACACCGATCAACTAATATATGCGTACAAATTTGACAGCAAGTCGAGCGTACAAAATCTTTCAGCTTTACCTGGTACTCGCCAAGACGCTTTCAACAAATGCCACTACTGTGGATGAGGTAGCGTCCAGACTAGCATCGGCGATAGTTCGTGCAACTTTAATGTACTTCCGTGCTGACTTGACGTTATTTCTTTTACCATGAAGAAGCGAAAGTCGTAAATTTGCCAAGAAACCTGCGGCAAGATCGCAGTTTGCAGTCGATAAGGTAGCTGCACTGCTTACTTCGTCATCAATTTCATCCGATTTGGTTGCTGTTAATGTCACAACTAGCTTCCACACGGTAATCGCAGCATCCACGTGCTCTTGTTCTTCGTATAATCCACCCAGTTCCATCAGAATAGGCACGAATCGACCTGAACAAGACGCAGTACCATCCGATACCGTCGCAATCGTCGTCAAGTATTTCTTGATAGCCTCTGCTGGGTTGGAGATCGAGAGCAATCGCGCTTCGAGCAGATCCGTGTCCAATGATTGGGTCATAGCGCCACTTTTCTTGTCTGCTACCACTCGATTCAGTGCTCGAGTTGACGTTGCAATTGCTTCATCATGTTCCCCAAGTTTCACCAAGCAATAGCTCATCAATAGCTCGAGTTGAGCACTGCTATACTCGTATCCACTCGCTCCCACAGATAATAAGAGCCCAGTCTGCAATAGACGCACCAGTGGACGAAGAACGTCGTGGAAGGCTTCTTGCTTTGGTTCAAGACACATCCGCTTTAGAACGCTCGCTCCAGCCATAATATAAGCGTGTGGATTCCATGGTTGAGTACGAACGAGCTTCAAGGAATCGGAGCCCACTTGTTTCGTACCGGACGTACTAGACTTGAATAATCCCAGCAGTGCATCGAGAACAATATGATCCATCGTCTCTTTGCCAGGGGTCGGTGAACTGCTCGCACCCGATTGCAAGTATTCAGCAAGACAGTGGGAGACCTCGAGGCCTTGTGAATCAATTGTTAAAAGCGCCAGCCGCATCCACAGCATCAGATTGCTAGAGCCGTTATGGGCTTGCCACAGCGTTTGCAGTCGTCTCCGACTCGCATCTTCGGCGCCGATCCAGCGCTCATGAAGCTCCACGAAGCGCAAATTGCGATAATCACGGCATGAGAGCGTGGCAGGTGCTTGGTCCAGTGACAAGAGGAGGTAAGTTTTACACGCTGTGGCGAGACGAGTGGCTTGCGGCATACACTTGTCCATGAGCAGACTCGAAAGTGATAGACCGATTAGAGCAATTGATTCGCTTTCTTTAGAAAGCTCGTGTTCTTCTTTAGACAATAGCGCTTGAAGGATATCGAGCGAATCGTTTCCTTTGGCTTCTCGGTAAAGATTTAGCCCGTGCAATACGACTTGTAATGCCGCAAATGTCTCGCCGGATGTATTCAAGTGTGCAGTAATCTTTTGCAACACAGCCGTCTCGTCCGTTGAAGCGCTGCGAGTGTTGCACAATTGATCACCCAGGGTTGCCAGTAATGTGTCCCATTCATGTGTTTCGGGTGCTTGTGGCAACGAAGCTGCACGGGTGTACGATATCAAAGCGCTCGAGTATAGCCCAAGGCGATGCTGGAGCATCCCGAGCGCATGCCATGCAGTACCGTTGAATGGATCCCGCTCGAGATATTTCTTCAAATAAAACATGATCTGCTCCTTGCCGTGCTCGGGGGCATCCGTAATCGATTCCCCGACACTGTCTCCATACGTTAGCAGGGCTAAACTCAAGCCAAGCAAAGCGTCCAGATCGAGACCAGTCTGTAACGCACAGTCGAATGCTTCGATAATTTTTCGTTGCTGAAATCTTGAACTTGCGTGACCTCGAGCCAACATAGCATACCCATTCCACATGGCCGGATTGCTGGGATTGACACTCTGCAGCTGGAGCAACGACTTTTGCGCCAGAGATGTCACGGACGGCACCGTATCCACCAGAGTGAGATAAAACATGCCGAGGTTTGCCCATGCCGCGTCAAAATTGCTGCTAGTTTGAATCGATCGGGCCCACGCGAACTGCTTGATGAGCACGTGATTTGAAACGAGTGCCAGCCCGTTCCACGCTAACGAGCAGGCAGGATCATGTTCAAGTGCGAGCTTAAAATTCAACGATGCGTTGGCTTTCATGGTCGCAATCGCAGCATCCTCTTCGCCATCCCGAGTCGAAAACGCTGACGACTGTCTGCCCTGCATATTGTTCAGAGCTTGGACTTGGTACCAATAACTGAGACCAAGATCGTAATATCGTTCAGCCATGACCACGCCGTCAAGCGGCCTTTGTGTCTCGCTCATTCTAGCCGCTGTCTCATACGCTATTCTTCCTTCGCTAATGAAGTCAATCCAACTCGACTCTTCCGTTGTAAAATCCTCCGGTGACAAGTAGAACGCAAAGCAGTGAATATCTCCCATCAGCTTATGCGCTTCCACACTTTCCGAGAATGTTGACAGTAGCTGTTTTGTCCGACAGGCAGCTTCTTTGAGATTCTCAGCAGCTTTGCCATACAATCCATCGGCACACAAATATTTGGCTTGTTGGAACAACAAATTAGAGTAGAGCATGGAAGCAACGGCGAGATCTGGTTCCTCGTCCGATAACTTCCCCATAACCACCGGTTTAATACGTCCCAATGCGTCATCAAAAAGTAATAAGAAGCCTTCGATTCTCGCTAATTCGCAGCGAACACACCAGCTTTCTTCGCCTAATTCGATAGCTTTCAAGTAGGATTTCCGTGCTGACACGTGTTTTTCAAAAGTCCGGTAAATGTGTGCTAGAATGACCCAATACTGAGCATTGCCAGGCGAGTGACGCAGCAACAAATGCATTTTTTCAACCGCTGTTTCATCATGTTGCTCCACTAGATGCTGCACGAGCCGCAAAAGGGCCCACGTCGGCGCTGTCTCGTTATTTTTCGTCACTTGTTCCCACAGTCTCACGTTCGCTTCATAATTTCCCTGCATATCATACAATTTACTCAGATTCATGCCGGCTTGCTCGTCCCAGGAAGATAGGGAAAGTGCCTTTAGGTAGCACTTTTCGGCACGCAGAATATCGTTTGCAATTTCTTGGTACCATTTACCCAACCACGAAAAGATTTCACCGTCCGAAGGAGTCAACTTAGCAGCTTGAAGTAACTGACCAAAGCATCCTGTCTTCGCTGTTTGAAGAGTGCCACCCACATGCCAATACACGATTGCCACACGCTTGAGCGCTCGTCCTCTCGCCGACATATCGCTCAGCTCAATCTTCCTTAGATTTGCCTCGAGCAGCATTCGCGCCTCTTCCAAGTCTCCGAGCTGATATTGCATCCAACCGCGCAAGCACAAGGCAATGGCACCCAAGCTTTCGTCCTCAATTGTTGATAATGAGACAGAATCGATGACGTTCATGGCTTCATGGAACTCTCCTTTTCCAGCTAATAGCTCTGCTGCTGCAATCGCTGCTCTCACCGCGAGACGAACGTCAGCGCTTCCTAAGACACGTCGGTAGAGCTCTAACGCCTTATCAGACTCGCCCGAGTGCTCGCAGGCACATGCTGTCATGAAAACTACCTTATCTTCCGAGTATCTACATCCGGCACATTCTTTTTAAGAAGTTGCACACAAGAAGCGACTAAAAACTTCACGAGAACACAACGTACACATTCGACAGTGGACCTTTGGACACCAGTGCTTTCGCCTTATCAGCCACCACCTTCCTAGCTACTGCAAGACGATGCAGGCACGCTTCTACATCATGTGATGCAAGTGCGAGCGAAGCGAACTCGACTTGGGCGCGGACGCAAAGAGCACATTCTTGAAAGGTTGAAGAAGAGTACCCAGCAAATGCTTCAGCTAGACGTTCTCGGGCCTGATCAAGCGTGGCCAATGTTAATGCATATAAAATTAGACATAAAACAAGAATAACATCTTGCCTCGCTGCTTTTTCCCTCACGCAAACATTCAATCGCTTGAAACACTAGAGCCATTGGACTTTTGGGATACTTTATGTGTAGCCGAGTAGCAATTTCCTTGGCTGTCTCGAACTCGATGGCTATCGTAAGACGTTCAATAACACAAGAAAACATTACGTGACGATACTTACACGAAAAAGAAGAGACAAACTTACGGCTATCTTGGTCCTCGGATCGCAATAGCAAAAATTCGGCTGGGGTTTTTGCTTCAGGGAACCATTCGATAATCGATACCGCAAGTGCATCCACCGTTTTGAGAATCGCAGACTCTTTTGCCGAGTGCTTAAGAGTATCCAGGTGAAAACGCATAAAGTATGCAATCGCAGCGTCCATACGTTCCCAAAGTGCTATATCCTCTTGTTTCTGGGCTGACCAATCTGAGTGTGAGGCAACAGCAAAAAATTGGCTGGAGATCTCATCCATTGAATAGCTGCCCTTGCAATCTGATAAACTGAAACCAGGACGCTACAAGCATCAATACAATGCTTTTCAGTCTTCACATATGCAGAGGATGACGGCATTAAGTATTACCTGCAACAGATCGGCTAGATCGAGCCATATATGAAGCAACGACGGTAGGTCTTCATTCGGAGTTTTCTCCAAGGAAAGTTCTAATTCTCCACTTTGCTTGCCCACAAGGGAGTACCACGAGTCAAACGCCTGTCATATCAAAAAAAGAGTAAAGTTTCAGTAAGGAAAAGATACTTTGACTTTAAAGCACCAAAGAGCTTGAAAATATACTTTGGGGAACATCTTGAGCTCCAACGCAGTGGTCGCCACCTCTGCGACCCATTTCTGGCATCTTTTGATTTTGTTGCCTCTGCAATACCAAAAAAGAAAGCAGCTTAAAGACTTGAACTCCCACTCAGTGATGTCCACATCGACAAACAACCTTAAATTGATGTCCACAAGTTTTTCAAGTGGCGCCAACTTGCTCTTGACGTCTTTCTTGGCCTCGAAAAGGTCTACAAGGTGCTACAAAATGCACCCAGTGATTATAAATATATTGTTAGGTCCGAAAACCAATGATAAACGTAATTTAGTACCTTCCACGGAGCTGGTAGCTCCGGTTTGAGCTCTGCAGCTCGTCGATACGCTTCCTCACAGTCCTCCCACTATATAGTTCCAATTAATAATATATACCAAGTTATTACTTTGACTTATTACTAAAAAATAATGAAAATTTTCAAGAGGTCAGACCTGCTTGAGATGAAAGCTAGCAAGTCCCACGCACATAAAAGCTTGAAAGTTGTTTGGGTCAAATTGTGTAACACGACGACCAGCTTCTTGGGCTTCATGGTAACTCTCGGCTTTAAGCAACGCTGCAGCGTCCACGAGCATTAGACGGAGCATGTTGGCTGACATTTAGGGCTGTCAATGGGCCAGGCCGACCCGGTGGGTCATGGGTTTGGGTCGTTCTGGGTCGGGCCGTGGGTCAGCATTTCCGACCCAATGGGACGGCTTGGGTCACAATGTTGCGACCCAAAACTTTCTGGGTCGGGCCGTGGGTCAGCATTTCCGACCCAACGGGACGGCTCGGGTCACAATGTTGCGACCCAAAAATTTCTGGGTCGGGTCGTGGGTCAGCATTTCCGACCCAACGGGACGGCTCGGGTCACAAGTTGCGACCCAAAACTTTCTGGGTGGGCTGTAGGTCAGCATTTCCGACCCAATGGGTCGGCTCGGGTCACAATGTTGCGACCCAAAAATTTCTGGGTCTGACCGTGGGTCAGCATTTCCGACCCAATGGGATGGAATGTTGCGACCCAAGACTTTCCAGGTCGGGCCGCGCGTAAAAGCCTCCGACCCATGACCCGACCCAAAACCCAAAATATCCTGAAATCCATTAATATAACTTGAAAAACTGGATCAGGAAAAAATTATAAATGGGTCGGGTCAGGCCGGGTCAGGAATAGATGACAAATGGGTCGGGTCGGGCCGGGTCAGGAATAGATTTTAAATGGGTCGGGTCGTGCAGGATCAGGAATAGATTATAAATGGGTCGGGTCAGGCCGGGTCAGGAATAGATTACAAATGGGTCGGGCCGGGTCAGGAATAGATTACAAATGGTTCGGGTTGTAGCCGGTGCGTATACGCACGGTGCGACTAGCGCACAGAGGAAGACTCTTCCTTAAAGCGGTAGCTACCGCTACTTAGCCGATACGCCCTTGTAAAGGGCTTAGTAGGAGATTTCTCCTACTCGGGGCCAAGGTTCCCGGGTTGGTTTACTTCTTAGCCTTAACGGCTGTATTCCCTTTACGGGATGTAAGTAAAGGGAGGGCTCCCTCTTACCTACGACACTCACTGCGCGCGCGACCGGTCGGGGTCGGACGTCCGCAAAATAGAGTGAAATGTAAACTGAATATATTTAACATGTAATTAGCTTAAATTAATTTAAACTAATATAAACTATATGTAATACTAAGTAGAATATTCCTAATTCGTACCTAGCTAAAAATGTAGTGTACACACCTGTGTACTGACCCGTGGATTGCTGACACACCACCACACTAAGGGCCCCTGCCCTGATTGGTTAAAATAACCAAAGGTTCAAAAACCTTTTAAACCGGTCAATACTGACCTCAACCGTGGTGTACTCATGTACACCAACATTATATGTAACTCGAATGTAACCCCGTTACATCCTCCCCCATCAACACTATTGCTTACGCAATAATCAAAATCTTGTTGGAGAACTCCAACGCCAGTACCTCTGGCTGTCAATTGTACACCTTCAGCGGTGCTATGGACGCAAACTATTCCGACAACTCGGAAGTGGATGCCCTTGGGGAGCTCTCCCCAACGGCTGGCCATGCTGATAGCGCCGTTCGGCGCTATCAGTCATCCAACCCATTCCCCACACGTTGGGAAAACGCACTAACTCGTGCGCCACCGTTACCCGCTAGGGGTGATACCTCCAGGTTGCCACAGGCAACCACCACCAATGAGCCGCCCTTGGTTCAAGAGGCCCGACGTGCCGGACGGGCACGGAAGGGACCTCGCGACCCTCAAAAGAGGGCTAAGAACGCGGCCAAGAGGGTTTTAGCCTCCTATACCCCTGGTCCAGCGGCTATACTGCCGCGTGAAATTACGCATCGGAACCAACTCCGGGCCCGACTATTAACGCCCAAACATTATTCCGTTAAGTCCTAGCGAACGCGCCTCGGGAAGTAGGCACGCGGTGTCCTCGTGGGTATTATCCTCGAGATTCCATTGTTCTCCTGAGGGACGAAAGCGTCGAAGACGCAGAACAGGCGTTCCGCGCCTGGGCGGAAGGGGAGAAACGCCTCCCCAGTTTCGATGCGCTGTACAACAGCTTTTCCGAACACGACGTTCGGGTCGAGAGGGCGCTACGCTTGGCCTATGCTCAGGCCAAAGCGCAAGGGCAATTACCTGCCTCCTATTATACGCGCTCTGCTATCGATGTGGTGCCGGAGAGCAATGAAAGCACAGCATCTGCCTCCGGCGAACTCCCAGCTACTGGGAGTGAAGGGGCTTCTTCAGCCCCTTCGATCGCTGACTCTTAGTGGAATTCTCCCTCTCAAAAGCGTCAACGACGTCACGGAAATCCTGCCGCAGGGGAGTCTCGTACTCCTACGAGCTCTGGGAATGTGGATACCCTTTCCACTTCACCAGGTACTGG
>CM047587.1:31800024-31820824 GCA_026184515.1 Peronosclerospora sorghi | reverse complement strand
GCCCGCCATATTGTTCTGGAGGACATCCTTCCGAGGAATCGGAGTCTGCATGGGTACAGTAGCTGAATTCAGCTTGTTGTACGCATGCACAATGCGCCACTTTCCGTTCGGTTTACGAACACAAAAACTGGGAGATGAGTGGGGAGACTTGCTCTCCCGTACCATCCCTGCCTCTTCTTTCCCTTGAAGAGTGCGTCGATGACGTCGCATTGCTCCTTGGGGAGAGGCCACTGCCTAGTGACGCAGTATTTGGTTCCAGGAACCAAATCAATTTCATGTCGGACACCCCGATCCGGTGGTAACCCCATAGGTGGGTTGTCACTAATGACATCTCCAAATTCCTTTAGTAAGGAATGGTAAGGGTCCTCAGGATCCGCGAGGATCTTGAGACCGCTTCGGGCATTCAATGCCTGTTTGGTTTGCACCAAAACTGACTCGTCCATCGTGGATGAGGAGTTCAACTCTTTTTCCGGACGTAATACGACAACCTCGTCGATTTCATCTGCTTTCAAAGCAGTTTCAAATTCGTTGAAGGACATCTCCTCCAACGACAACAGTTCGCCTACCCCAGGCAACCGTTCCAGGCTTACGCCTTCTGTGACAACACCTGTCACAAATTCAGCATCCTGTAGGACTGCTGACTGCCGGCCTCGGGACTCATCCCGAGACCCAGATGGGGGGAGTCAATTGCCCCATCTATTGGAAGCGCCACGCGCCTATCCACAGAGGTCTCTACCTCTACCACCGGTGACTCGCCGGTCTCACCTATAACGGCGTAGTTGGAATCATTTCCGACGTGCGAAAGAGACGAACTTCGGGTCTCTTCGCTTGGAAGCGCCTCGCGCTTAACCACAGGGGTCTCTACCCCTACCACTGGAGTCGCAACTTGTTCGCCAGACGCGGCGTGGTCAGAATCAATTCCTATCTGCAGAAGATAAGAACTTCGGGTCTCTTATCTAAGCGCCTTGCTCGCTTAACCTCAGAGGAATACGCCTCTATCACTGGCGACTCACCAGTCTCGCCCATAACGGCGTGGTGATTAACCGCCGAATCCCCCCGTCAAGGAACACTTCCTTGACCTCATTGGGAATGATCATTTAAGACATCCCAATCTCTGGCATCTCACGCCAGAATCGCTTTTGCGATCGAGCAAAGGTGGGTTCATGACTCGCCAATGCTTCACCCGACCGCGGGTGCGTTGAGCCAATTGATTTAGACTTCCCATCTATCCATGGCTCGTGGCGTTCCAGCCACTTCATGCCCAGAATGAGGTCATAACCCGAGTCCAAATCCAGGACTAGGCAACGTTCTAAGCTGTCGAAGTCTGCAAACTTCAGCTTAAGGTCAACAGAGACCTTGGGTACAGAAACCTGTACGCCCGTCGCAAGACGGACCGTGACAACGTCACGAGAACGTGCCTCTAGGGCCTCGGCATACAGCCGACTCTTCTCCACAGAAGCTCGTCTGACATAATTTTCAGACGCTCCAGAGTCTATCAAGACTCTCCAAGGCTTATCAAAGCCTTTCACGTCCGCAAGGACTACCAGCAAACCTGGCTGGTACACCAACTCGGTGATAGAAAGCACCGCTTCCCTCGTGGCTTTGTGCTGTCGTCCCCTACCCTGGGTATTAACAGCACTGAGGGGTCCCCCAGTAGGGCGCCCCGCACCTACTAGGAGCCGTCGTTTCCCGAAGGCGTGGACAAGGGATTTTTCCCCACCCTTGGTCCCGTGTAGCGAGTGTCTCGCTGGGGATTTTTCGGAAATCTGTTCATCAGATGATCCATGTTCCCACACAAGAAGCATCTCAGTGGCCCATGCCGCTGCAACATAGCTAAGAGCTCTGCCTCGAAGCTCTGCGAAGAAGAGTCAGAGTGACTCTTAGCGGGAGGTTTCTCCTCCGCTTCGACCTGACTCAGGTCCATGGGTTCGGGACCCACCTTAGAGGAACGGAAGTTCCTCTCGGCGTTAAACGCCATCTTAAACGCCTCCTCCAGTGATTGGGCTCGGCATCGGAACAATTCCGAACGTGCTGGACCTTCTCTCAGGCCTCCCATGAAGACGGGGATGGACACATCGTCCGAATACGCTTTCGCGTACATCCCTGCCAACAGGGTATTAAGCTCCTGGATATAAATCTCCAGGTCCTTAGTGCCTTGACGGCACCTCAGGAACGCCAGTTGATTCTGGAAAACCAGATCAGGCGTTGCGTACATGTCCATGAGATTCTGCTTAAGGACCTTCCATGTTGGGAACACGTCCGTGACTGACACCGAACACGTAAACGCCCATGTACGGGCTTTGACCGTAAGATGGGTTAATGCAAGTCCCACTTGCAAGTGATCAGCGGTCATATTCGCTGTGGCGAAGGCCGTTTCGACCTCTCGCAACCACACGTAAAGGTTGGCACCCTTCTCCCCGGTGAACTCCTTTATTTTGAACGATAATGGAGGGCGCACCCCCGTGGAATGACCTCCACTACAACTCGCCTCATGAGAGATGAGGGAATTTACCCTTGCCTTTACGGCCTCAAGGCCCTGCTCCAATAGGGGCTTCATGACTTCTTCCCCCGTTAAGGGTAACAGCCTTTTAAAGGCTTCCTGCTGGACGAGGGTCAAACTATCCCAATCGTCCTGATTCATCCTTTGCAGAGGATGCCTAGTCTACCAACACAGGTGTTGGATTGACTACAAGTGCTACCAGATGTAGCCGGTGCGTATACGCACGGTGCGGCTAGAGCACAGAGGAAGACTCTTCCTTAAAGCGGTAGCTACCGCTACTTAGCCGATACGCCCTTGTAAAGGGCTTAGTAGGAGAGTTCTCCTACTCGGGGCCAAGGTTCCCGGGTTGGTTTTACTACTTAGCCTTAACGGCTGTATTCCCTTTACGGGATGTAAGTAAAGGGAGGGCTCCCTCTTACCTACGACACTCACTGCGCGCGCGACCGGTCGGGGTCGCACGTCCGCAAAATAGAGTGAAATGTAAACTGAATATATTTAACATGTAATTAGCTTAAATTAATTTAAACTAATATAAAATATATGTAAATAGTAAGTAGAATATTCTTAATTCGTACCTAGCTAAAATGTAGTGTACACACCTGTGTACTGACACGTGGATGGCTGACACACCACCACACCAAGGGCCTCTACCCTGATTGGTTAAAATAACCGAAAGGTTCAGAACCTTTCAAACCGGTCAATACTGACCTCAACCGTGGTGTACTTATGTACACCAACACTAAATGTAACTCGAATGTAACCCCGTTACGCGGGTCGTGCAGGGTCAAAGATTTATTTTTTGGTTCGGGTCGGGCCACAATTTCCCGACCCAGAAACGGCCGGGTCGGGTAGGAAACCCCGTCGACCCGACCCAAACCGACCCATTGACAGCCCTACTGACATTGTGCAAAATGACGATTCCTTGAATTTGTATACTTAAGTGCAACATATCACTAAGAGAGAGCACGCCAATAGTGCTACACGCAAATGGTGGGCTCCACTTCAAAAGTTGAATACGAATCATTTTGGAATCCACTCAGAGAAAGTTATGAAAATAAGATGTATTGGCTGCAGTTGCAGCCGCGATGTCGGTTATCTTGATGGACGAAGACGCGGCGAGGCGCAATGATGGCTTTGTTTCATACCAACAATATGGTACTTATTAGGGGGTGTCAAACATCAGAAATCTGGTGGAGTTTCAGTGGGAAAAAATTGGAAAAAGAGAGGATGAGATTGGGAACCTTACTCCGATTTTAAAGTTATTCACCACCTCCAGAGGTGGTGAATAAGATTTGGCCTAATCTCACTTGAATCTCCGCCGTTATTCCACTTGACACCAACGCAAACTCCACCTCCCTTCAGCGCGCGTTGGATACTTCTAGTAAGGATAGCATGGATGAAGAAGGGCGCATGAATCGTTACAGTGCCACCGTGACGCAGCCCAAGGCACGTAGTGCATCCCAAGCCATGCTCTATGATACCGGTATGACAGAAGAAGATATGAACAAAGCCCAAGTGGGTATTGCATCCATGTGGTGGGAGGGAAATCCTTGTAACATGCACTTGCTGGATCTGGCGGGGGACGTGAAAAAGGTAGTGAACGCGGCGGGCCTTGTGGGTCTTCGTTTCAACCCGATTTGCGTGAGCGACGGTATTATTAATGGAACGGATGGCATGAGCTACAGTCTCCAGTCACGGGACTTGATTGCTGACTCGAATGAGACGGTCATGGTTTGTCAATGGTACGATGGTAATATCTGTATCCCGGGTTGTGACAAAAACATGCCTGGATGCGTCATCGCCATGGATCGTGTGAACCGCCCGTCGATGTCTACGGTGGTACCATCCGTGCCGGTTGCAGCTCCAAGGGCGAAACGCTTGACATTGCTCGGCTTTCCAAGCATAAGGTGAGTACATTGCCCGTCGCATCACGGAAGAGGAACGTCATGACATTATTCGCCATGCGTGCCCTGGCTGGTGCTTGTGGTGGTATGTACACGGCTAATACGATGGATACAGCGATTGGGACGCTCGGTTTGATGTCTACCGTACTCATCCAGTTTTCCTGCTGATTCACCTCTAACGATGAATGACTTCGAAAAGGTTAGCTAGCGCGTGCCGTTCCTTGCCGATCTAAAGCCTAGTGGCAAGCATGTGATGGAGGATATTCACCGTGTCGGTGGGACACCTGCTGTTCTTGTACTTTAAGTACCTGATGAACCAGGGGCTTATAAATAGCGATTTCTTAACCGTGACGAGAAAGACGCTGGGTGAGAACCTTGCTCATGTGCCCGACCTTTCCGACAATCACGAGATTATTCACCCTGTAGATCGCCCGTTGAAGTCAAGTGTACACGTACGTATTCTTTGCGCGGTGACCTGGCTCCAGAGGGGTCTGTAGCTAAGATTTGGGCAAGAAAGGCCTAGTATTTACTGGCACAGCCAAGGTTTACGACTGTGAGGAGGATATGATGAGTGGTTTGGAGAAGAATGAGATCACGAAGGGAAGTGTCGTAATTATCCGCTATCAATGCCCTAAAAGCGGTCCCGGCATGCCTGAAATGCGTAAGCGTTTCTTCGCTTGATAGCTACATGGAAAATTGGCTGTGAACACATCATGTGCTTTGCTTTTTTTCCTCTGTAGTTGGGCCTACTCCACGATCATGGGAGCTGGATTGAGTAAGGACGTTGCCATGCTCACGGATGGCCGCTTTTCGGGTAGCTCGCATGGATTTATTATCGGACATATTACTCCCGAGGCGCAAGTGGGCGGTCCAATTGCGCTCGTCAAGAATGGAGACAAGATTATAATTGATGCGAAAAAAAACACATTGATTTGATCGACTTGTCCGCGGAGGAACTAGCGCAGCGAAAAAAGGAGTGGGTAGCGCCGCCACTTAAGGCCACCCGTGGTACGCTTTATAAGCTGATTATGTGATGGAGTCAAGTTCAAAATCGAACATCGTAGTGTGGAGAGCCTGACCACCATCGTGCCCGGCCGTCCAACTTACGGGGGGGGGTACCCCGCGAACCTTCGCTTACGATCCGATCTGATCGCCCGCTGCTAGCAGACTAACAATCATCAGCATAGGACGCCTGGTCCGATTCGTTTGTCATCTCACCTTGTGTACCCGATGGAATGGGCTGGTAACACACTCGGTGGATCGGTGCTGTAAATCGATTTGGGGTCTAAATGTGGGAGACCGTGCTGGGTAATGTACCCTGGGCGGAACTCTTCACCCTGGGTACGGGAAGACAAGTTATACTCCAAGTAAATATACTTCAAAGGGAATATCGCTCAATCGATCGTAGAGCCCAACCAATACGAGAATAAAAGTCCAATACTCCAATATAGAGATCCAATGAGAACGTGAAAACCTCCACGAACGATATCTCCACGAAACAATCCAATAACTTGATTACACGTTCCAAAAGTGTGTAACTTGCGCTTGAGAAGCCGACCAAAGTGTACTCCCGTCGAGGGACTTCCGGCGGGCCAAGTGCGCCTGTAACGCGTCCCGGCCGGGTATAATAAGCTGGAGGGGATTACTGGACCCTCTGCTTCCAAACACTCTGCGGCGTGCAGAGGCGACTAGCGTACAGTGCGAAGAAACGACTTCTTGTTGAGTGTTAAAGGGCAAAAATGAATGACTAACCAAAACTATCCCCTATGGTCCCCAATATGTACAAACATAAAAAATGTAAGTACACGCAATATCATATGACTTACCAAAATCCGTGTTCTTGACACCTCTCGCACACGATTGGCCCAAAAGCCTCCTTGATTTCCACCAATCCGATCGCCGATAAGCCGATCGGTGTGCTGCTGACGCAGAACGACCAAATTCTTGAGTCCGCTTCGCCACAACCGCCCCTGAGTCTGGTCGTAGCCACGCAACGGTAACGACCCGGTCTCACCACATCCTAGACCTTCGCAGAAGCGGACTTCACCGATGGACAGATCTTCGAGTCCGACTTCGCCAGGTACTTGCCTTGCACACCTGATTGTCTGTAACCTCTCTTAACGCTCGTTGCTGCAGGTGCCCTGCGTTCTTCATCGCCCCATATCGATTCACCTACCAGATCGGCCTGATCTGATAGCCCTCACAACACTCCAGAGTCCGACACACCGGATGGGCATCAGATCGAGGTCGATCAGCTCCAGAAAACAGTCCGGGAGCTCCGGTAACAGTTGGCCATCAAGGATTCTTCGCTCCTGAAACTTCGGAAGGAGGTGGAAACTTTGATTCCTATATACACGAAGTTTCAGGAGGTGATCGCCGAAAACGCACATCTCCGGGCCCAGATCGCCCAACAAACAACGCGAGGTAAGATGATCGGTCTGCTTTCCGTCTTGGGTCTGGTCTAACCTCCCTTTTCATACAGATCAGTTGTCCACCGACGTCGCCAAAACGTTCGACACTTTATTCGAGGCTGATCGGCAGTCGCACGACCACTGAGATCATCTACGACCGATCTTGGACGGGCTGATCGGCGCACGGCATGATCTGTCTCGTTTGGAGTCCTACAGGTCACACCTCCTGGAACAGCTCGCGGTGGTCAACCGGCAGAGGTTGGAGGATCAGTCCGATCGGACTTTACTTTGCACCCAACATGGTGACCTGGAGAGGCAGATCGGCGAGTTGCAGGTCGTGGTCAGGGAGCAGATCGGGAAGGTCGAGTCCTTCCAGAGCCGATCAAACGCCTGGACCCAGGAGTCAGACCGTCTCTGGGCGGCCGTAAATCGGTGCTACCAACAGTTGACCGACTTGTTACACCGGCGACCGGCTGCAGGCTCTAGCGTTGACCGATCTGCATCGGCCTCTCTGATCGATCTGCACCAAGATCGGACCCGACGGCACTCATTGGCTAAAAGTAAGCACCCCGAAATTCCAAAAACTTCCAAGAAACGTAAGGACGCGTCGAAGATCTCAAGGGCGCGGGGCATAGCGCGCGACTCCGAACTCGAGGAGAAGAAGTGCCTCAGAAGAAAGACAAGACGATGGCGCATCTTCCAAGCCCAAGATCGGACGCAGGTGAAACGTCTATCATCACCAAATCGCATGCGCCCTTGCGCCCCCGCGCTGCTCACACCAAGCGTATAGAGATCTCCTCCGGAGAGGACTCGGGAGACGGATCGGGAGATTCTGTGGAGAAGCGTGCCCAAAATTTGGCACACTTCTGGTCAAGTTTTGTCAAGGCATTTGGTCTAATTTCGGATTGGTTTAAACAAGGGGGGGGGCTTTTCAGCCTATCAGACTCAAGAAGTGTCAAGAACGCAAGTTTTGGTGAGTCACCCGACTTTGGGTATTTTACATATTTTTGTGTGGGTACATTTAGGGACTATAGGGTAGTAGTATTTTAGTTGTGGATTTTCCAAGTAAGAGGCTTTTGGTTGTGGATTTGCCTAAAAAAGTAGAAGTCTTTTGGTTGAAGGATTTTTCTAAGTAGAAGTCCTTTGGTCTTGGTTCACACCACAGCTAGGGGTCGCCGTTCTTCCTTTTACGTACACTAGTCGCCTCCGCCCGCCGCGGAGTGTTTGGGGGCAGAGGGTCGAATTATACCCTCTCGCCCATTATACCCGGTCTGGACGCGCCGCACGCGCACTTTGGCCCATCGGAAGTCCCTCGACGGGAGTACGATTTGGCGATCTCAACACCTCAACTCAAGTTCGTTTAGAACGTGCTATTCACTGGATTGGTCTTGGCGTGGAGATATCTTTTGTGGAGTTTCACGAGCATATTGGGTCTTTACGCGGACATATTGGCTTGTTTTAATATTGGTTGGAAACTAGACCGGTTTTGGTCTTATTTCGTATTGGTCAGGGGCTAGACCGGAACGGTCGGTCTACCCTCTATTATTTCGTATTGGTCAGGTCTTGATCGTTTGGACGATCGACCTATTGGAAGTTATCTCTTGGAAGTGTTTTTGGTCTGTTTGTGTCTGGGGTGAAGAGTTCCGCCCCAGAGATACCTACCCAGATCGGTCTTCTATATTCAAGACCGCTTCGATCCAATCTGCGATCCCGATCCACCGAGTGTGTAACTAGCCCATTCCATCGGGTACACAAGGTGAGATGGATACTAAACAATCGGACCAAGTGGATTCTGATGACGACCGGTCGTCTGCTTGCAGCGGACGATCGGACCAGATCTCGAGTGGTGGTCCGCGGAGTACCCCCTCCGAAAGTTGGAAGGCTGGGCGCGATGGTGGTAGTCAGGTTATCGATGCTAATGTTTTCGATTTCGAACTTGACTCCACCACAATTCTGAATTCTTGATCACTGCTTTATCCAAGTCCCGATCCGATCAACGCCGAGGTCCCGTTACTACAAAGCCTGCATCGGGGGCTGATAAGGTGGTTAGCTCCCAGGGTGATGGTGCTGCACGGACGCGCGAGTCAACCGATCGGTGCCTTCGTTCCATCCCGGCACATCTGGGCTGCGCCGTCACGCCCGATTGAAAGGGGTGTCGATCGGATATCGACCTCTCCCATCGCTGACTTCAGATGCCACTTCTCCATGGTCATCGTGGCAGATCGGTAGCTTGTATCAATCAGCCTTGACCAAGCAGATAATGGCCCGGTCTCTATCGCGTCCAGACTCATGGCTTTTTCCTCCAGCTTCAAAGGCTCCTGCCGCTTCTGCATGGCGGGCGGACCTGGTCACAGCACCACAAATCGCCCGTCTGTATGCGGATGAGCCATGGAAAGTGTTTGTATGCCCCAAGCTGGGGTCCATGTTTGCGTCGACTGCGTGGATCGACTCGTTCTTAGGTCGAATGAAGGCCTTGAATGCAACCTACAGCCAAGCGATCTGGGAGTCTACACACTATCTAGTGTTTCCTCCTGGTTGAGCGCAACATTATCAAGGCATGATATCATTCCAGAAAAACCGGAAGAAGAGCCGGAGCCGGGCGGGAGAGGCCTGGCAGACCCTATTCCAGTTCGTTCTGGGATGGATGCTGGCCCGCGAGTGCGACATCGACATTTTTTATATCCTATGGTTCTCCATATGGCCAAGCGTCGGGTTGATAAAGCCGGGGTATTAGCTGACGACGGCGTCTGGTATCCCGGTCTTCATTGTGACGAGCCGATCGCAGACTTGAAGGACGCTTTGATCCAGATCGATCGGAAGGAGCCCTGGCGCAATCAACACCAGAACCAGATCGGAGACCATCCGGCGCTGACTATCGGCCGTCTGTGGGGTGATTGCGACTCTTGATGCGTCATATAGATGACCAGATAATCCATAATACATGTCATCATTTTCCCAAAATTCCTGATCACCTGATCCCTTAACCGAATCTCGTCACTTTCTCCAAACTTGCACCAACACGTTGTCACACACAGTTCCATCCACATCGCGAAAATTATCACCACGTTCGTCACTCCACTACTCCAGTTCATCACAGTTCATCATACTAATTCACAATAGTTCAGACCTTACACATACTCACACCGATCGATATACGGATCGGTGCTACTGTGTGTCTTGATCTTCATCTTCATGAGTCTGCATCACTGCAAAACGATTCCGACTGACTCGTTCTCGCTAGAACTCTCGTAGCAGTGCTCCACAATTTAGATCGAGTCGTCCAACCCAGGCAAGACATGTCATCACTGGAAGCGCGAGACACGCAAGCCGATTAAAGCATTGGACAAGAAGTTGAGAGGTCAACAGAAGACATCTTTCCGTGAAGCGCACGGGGCGCTCACTACCGCTGAGGAGCAGTACCGATTTAGATGGTCGCACATAGAATTCCGGACCACGCTACAGATCTACACCGATTGTATCTACGGCTCGTGCGTACAACCAAGACACTGCTATTGACTTTTCAAGCTTTCGTGATAGAGACGTACTGCAAAAAAATGATGATAAGTGACGGAGGAATTCCTTCAAATACCGCCAAGACGACTTGACGGTTCGCTTCGACGTGTCAGCAACGAGGACGTGCGAACGGCGATAGGTGAACTGTCGAACAATCCCGCAGACATATCCGAGGTGTTTCGGGAACACTAGGGTCCGATCATGGGGGATCCAGCAAAATTCAGCTAGTCGGCCACCCGACCCAAGTCACTAGGCAATGGAGCGCCTGATCAGAACCATCCACAAGACCCTTTCGGAAGAAGAAGTCATCATTGTTAAATATTCCCATTACTGCCAGTGACCGGGCCACATTCATTCGGAAGATGCGGGACAATTCAGTGCCCGGTCTGGACGGCTTCATTACGGATTTCTACAAGATGCATCAGATGTGTTGGGGAATGTCTTGAAATAGTATTCTAATTCCAGCTTGCTCGAGACAAGCTTTTTCCGTTCCAGCGTCAATGAGCCATCAGTTTGCTCCGCAAGAAGGAAGAGCGTGCAAATCCGAGGAGCTACTGACCATCGCGCTCATGGGTGTTGATGTCACGGTGCTGTCGAAAATGCTTGCTTTCCGTTTAAATATATTCCTGCCCTAGCTTTTACATCCTGACACGAAGGCTGTTTTGAAATGTCGGTCTCTTCATCATCATCCACACGTCCGGTTCTTGTCGAGTCTTCGCAACCTGGTGACGGATCTGGATGAAGAAGGCTACGCATTGTTTCTTGACTTCGAAAGGGTTTATGCCCGGGTCAACGGAACCTTCATGTTCAAAGTTCAAACCGGACGGGCTGTGTCGGCGAGTTCTTACCTGGGTTCAGCTCCTGTAACTCGTCCACAAGCGTGCCTTCTAATCAACGGGCATGTGCAAGAGGACATCGAGCCGACACGCGGAGTCAGCAAAGGGGATCCTCTCTCGGCGCTGTTGTTTCTTGTCGTGAGCGAGTGCTTGGGAACTTGCTCCGGCAGCACGAAGAGTTTGTGAACTGTATCAACAACGATTTCAGTGACCAGCATCTTCTTTGCTGACGACTCGACGCTTCTAAGCAACTCTCGTGACGGGGGGTCCACGCAAAGCTCGAGCTTGTTGACGAAGGTTCAGGTGCGAAGCTCAACAGGACCAAGTAAGCCTCAATCGTCTGAAGGCCACACTGATAGGGCTACGATGACGTTGTGAAGTATCCCGGCCCACTATTTGGCCAGCGCTTCACAGACGATGAGATGTCAAGTTACTCGACAAGCGGTTCTACGATGGATTCTTGTCGTGACATCGGCGAGCACGTACTATTGCGGGTCGCCTTCTTGTTGCCTAGACAATAGTGTTGTCTCGAATGAGGTACTAAACTGTGCACGTTGTAGTGCCTGGTCGTCTGCTGAAACAATGGCAACCTGCTATACATCGCTTTGTTCTCGGCAGACGGTATAAACCTGGAGAGCGGTACTTCCACCTGATCCCCACCGAGTTTCTGCGCAAGCGACGAGATGACGGAGGGCTCCAGATCCTAACGTTGGGGACCGGGTGAAACGGCAACTATCTAGATGCTTCCCAGTTTGTGCGTGACTCCGACCCGACTATCTGCAACTGGACTACACCATGCGCGCAGCTCATTGCGGATTTCATCCCTGACTGGGGTCCACGGAAGCACCTCGATTTCCTGGCAGTGAAACCTCGTCGTCACGGCTTTAATCTCAACTGGGCGAGGTGGTGGCGCAAAACGGGATGGGATTGGTCAGCTATTCAATGGCAGATTACGCTGCAAGACCTACCGCAAGACGAGCGACTCGCGTATGCAATGCAGGGGCCAATCGGGTTCCACGGCGACCCAAATTTCCAGTATGAACCTCGGTCACAGGTTGCTGATCGAGTCCGTACCGCGCCGCAGCTTGTGTATGTTCAACGCAGCTTCCACCGTCGCACTGCTTATGCTTTCCGGTTGAGGGCTCCCACTGACATGCTGTGCGAAAATTGGCGTTGGCCTTCGGATGACATATTCGGTCAATATCACATCGACTAAAGTTACACTGCAGTCCAGCCGTATTTGCAGTTTTGGTGGCTGAAGAAAACTTCATCAAGAACTAACGCAAGTTTTTCGCCGAGTTGTGGAGCTGCGACGAGAGCGCCGTCGACATTTTCCCACGGGATCCAACCATATTGCACCTTACGTCGGAGTCAGCGTCAACGATCAGAATCTTGTTGTGTCGCAAGTCTCTCGATCACAAGTCTTGAGACTTAACCAGAGGCCGAAGACCCACACCAGGCATCACCCAATCGTGTTGCACGAGAGCAGAGCGTATGAAGGTGACGTGAAGCGCTTCGTGAAGCTTCGAAAGCATCTACGACGTCTCCTCCTGTACATTTATGAAGATCTGCAGTTACGTGTTGCCTTCAGGTTACTCCCAGTTTGATCGCGGTTCTCTTTCATGTCGTCTACGGTCCTAAACAACATCTATTGTCCCCGCGAAGGATGTCGCTCCGTTGAGACAGAATGGCACTTGTTCTTTGACCCTGCTCTCGCTCGAGCCTTGTGGTCCACCTTTTCCTGTGACTGGGCTACCATCTTTAGAATACCGCCCATATGGAACCAGATTGTGCTCGGTTGTCTACCGCGAATCGTCGAAGGTGGGAGAATGAACGACCCGAGATCGAGAACATGTGGAATATTCTCAAGTCAGTCAGCTTGCACTTGCTGTGGACCGAACGCAACAGCCGGATCTTCAATGGTCGTGCACCAATGCACTGCGGTTGATCCACACGGCTTTCAGTGTACACGTGCGTGCTTGTCTCCGTCGACACTACAATGAACTGCAACAAGCTTTTCGTCGAGTTTTACAAGAACTGTAACGAAGTCCGTCACTTGGAGGGTTCATAAAGCAAAATGGCACTCTCTTCTAATTGCGATATGTGTCCGGAAGCGATGGAAACCTAGCATAAAAAACAACTCCATGCTGGCAGGAATATACTCCGTCGGCGCGACAATCCGTCTGTCGAGGATGGTTGGAACTTGGCTCTTCCTGCGTCTTCTCAATAGGTCACTATATTTACAGGTACCTAGTATTAACATGCGAGCCGAATATTTATGTGTTGTAGACAGGGACTGACTGGACCTTGAACACAGCTTCTACTGCCATCAACCATGTTTAATATGCCGTTATTGCCTTTTCCCGCCGCGCTTACGTCCGCCACGCGACTTCTTAGGTTTTTTGGAGGCCGCTTCCAGCTTTGCCGCCTCCGAATTTGCGTCATGGTGCACCATTATGGCACGAAGAATAAAAATGGCATGTCTTCCAGTCTTCCCAGCGGTTGCCGTCCCTATGAACGTAGTCAGGTGTTCAACAAACAGCGGAAATGCGTGACAAATAACCAAAGAATCCACCGAGGCGCAGAAGTACCAACCGTTGACGAGCACTTTCTCCTTTGCTAAAGATGCTGTTAACTCCCTGGTCTTTCCCCTGGATTAAGTTGGTATCAACGCATGCAGAACCAACCCAAAACGCTTCGTGCGAATCGGCTGCTTGTTTACTTGACGCAGGATTTTCAAAAGGTCATCCCACACGATGTCGTTTTGACCAAGACCAGACTCGTTACAGAATGCAGTAACCTCATCATCCGAGAATGCCATTTTATCACCGTAGCCCTTCTCAAGAATGGTGCGCATGGTGTAGTATATGCACGTATTCTTGCCATCGACGGCCATATGACGTCGGCCAACGCGACTAGATGGGAACTGTCTTTTAAGCTCCCACACCGAAACCGGAGGATGACCTGGGGACAGGCGAGAATTCTCAGTCTCGTCCTCTCATCTTACTCTATCCATCGATCGACAGGGTCAAGTTAGGTTTTCTGACTATCTTCCAGCAGATATTGTTTCCATTGCCATGTGCCCCTGCGCAATATCTATATCAACCCACTATACGTAATACTGCAATTCTTCCATCTTTCTCGCGACGGTTCGTGATGCGGAATACCTTGTAAGAGCGCTTGCCATGTTCGTTGGTCGTTAGTGGTTCCGTCTCCCGATGAGGCACTACTTGTCGAACACCATGCTGCGTCAGCGATCGTTCCTGTTCGCAAGTCATTACACCAGGCGGCGTAGGCGTGAAACCGGTGATCGCGAACTCTTCCTCGCTGCTGTCTTTATCGCTTGCTTCCTGCGAATCCCTGGAGCATCGAGTGCAGCGACCCTATCGGCCCCTGTTCTCGCTTCACGGCCACAGCTAGAGATCGTCCACTCATCGACGATATCTTGGGCTTTACACCATACCCTTCACCACCGGGAGTACAAGCTCCGAGTTGTTCACCCTCACGGGATCAAGCGGGCGTCGGATATCAATCTCGTCTAGAGGGGAAAACTACGAGTGTTCCGCCACTCCAGCCGCCGCAACGCTCTCTGTTGTCCGCTGTCGCTCGTGGCTTAAGGCATTTTGAGTACCTGAAAACACATGTTATTAGTAAATAACTATACCCTGGCTGACTGCTGTACTTACCTTTCTAAGTACGATTTTATTCTCTTCCCACTTCCAAAAATCGTTAGCGGGGATTGAACGAAGGACCTCCATCTCGTAAATCCAGCTACTTACCGACTGAGCTGCTAGGCCGAATATCCAAATGCACTCATGTACATTGCTTGTTAAATTTATTACATTGTGGTGGAGTCGAGTTCAAATTCGAACACCGAAGTGTCCTGAACCCGATCACCATCGTGCCCAGCCGACCAACTTACGGGGGGGGGGGGTACCCCGTGAACCTTCGCCTGCATCCCGATCAGATGACCGATCTGTACTGCAGGAGGCCTGGTCCGATTTACTTTGACGTTTCTCACCTTGTGTATCCATTGGTTTTGGTGGCTACACACTCGGTGGACCGTCGCGCGATATGGACTTACTGGATCGATGCACTTCTGGGGAAGGCTGTACCTAGGGCGGAAATCTTCACCATAAACACGTCAATGTCCAACGATATAGTTAATCAAATATAATTCCAGGGCAGATCGCGTATAGCAGAACGTAGAGCCCAACCAAAACGAGAGATCGATAAACCAATAAGAAACAGCCCAAAAACGTATCCAATATCTTGGGGCTCCACCAATGAGATCTCCACGTACCCTTTCCAATAATAGTAGCACATTCCAAGCGTGTGTGACCTGAGAGTGAGTGCTAGGGTTGACTACGCGTTCCCGTCGTGGGACTTCCGGCGGGCCAAATGCGTCTGTAACGCGTCACGGTCGGTAAGTTGAGCTGGAGGGGACCTTGTTAACCCTCCGCTCCCAAAGACTCCGCGGTAGGAGGGGGCGACTTATGCGTAAACCAAATAAACAAGAACACTTAGACTGTATTAATATCCATTAATAACCTTGTTAGAAGCACGCGCATTTCATGCAGCGGCTCGCGTCGCCATTTTGGACTTTCAGCGACTTTACAGTGAAAAGGTGATGTATTCTACATAACTTTAGGTTAAGTACAAAAGTTTGTGTATTTGCATATTATTAGTTTAGGTATAAACTTAACACTAATAAATCATTTCTGAATTTGATTCTTGACTTTCAAGTGATTTGAGTGGAGAACAAGTGCGCTACAGTGCGTAGCTTGATATGTGGCTTTTACGATTGAAGACCTGGTACACGGCAGTTGCAGTTGGAATTGTCTTTACGTTTTTGTTTCTCGATTCACGTGGTAGTTGATTTGGGTCACTGTCCCACGTTAAGTTGCGTAAGGACTATGGATAATAAACTTACGTTTGTGACTTTATTGTTTGCCGTTACGTTACTTCTCGCGCTATCTGATTGTAGTGGAATTTCGTACGCCAGTACGTGGCAAATTTGGAACACGCGTGATATAGTACATACGTTTGGATGAGCGATTACGACGAACAAACCTAATATTTAAAATACATGAAACATCGTGTGACACACCTAAAGCTGCGTACTTAACACTTCTGACACACGATTGGCCCAAAATCCTCTCCCCTTTTAACCAACCCGATCACTCCAAACTGATTGGCGGTATACCGGTATAAACTGCTCACAAACTTTCATCTTCACTTCACCACAATATCTTAGCTAGGTAGATTGGGCGCGTTTTTGGGATGTCATTCCAGTGAGCACTAGCGACAGGCTCAGATCTTTGAAATGCTCAGCCAGCAGACGAAGCAGTTGATCTGGGTTCAATTCTGTTAATTGCATCGTTTCCAAGCCCAACTTTTAGTGCTTTATCTTTATTCTGCGCGCCATCGGTCTCGGATATACGAAACAGTTCGTCCATAGTCCGAAAAGCCTGCTTTTCACTTCTAATTGGTGGTGTCCGCCCGAGTACTTTCACGAATGAAGGCGGTAGCAATCTATGCACGATAGTTGAGAATCCTCGCTCCTCGTTGTCCTCGTCCACTGTTTCGTGGACTCGAATCGCCCTTCCACTTGTACGAACGCGATTGTTATCACCCGAGTCCAACTGAGATGTAACTTCGTATTATTATTTTATAATAAAGACACCTTCAACTAACCGAAAAAGGGAAGTGTGGATGCTTGCTCGTGATGCAGAATTTTCAAGCCCAAGATAAATTATGTTTGAGGTGTTACAGAGTTTGCTCGAGCGTGGTAAAATACACCAGAATGGGCTCCCAGAGACAGCAAACAAATTAAACTTTATATAAGTATCAATTGGACAAATTAATATTATTGTTTAATTCATTACAACCAAAAAGAATCGAACTCCGATTTTTGTCATGCGAAATTATATAGGCCTCAACTCCGTAGTAAGTGTATGGGTATGTTATAATAATGAAAAGTTAACCCACTCGAGCCGTTCTTTCTCTTTCGGGTGAATGCTTCGTAGTTTTCTAAAGGCAAGTCTTATTTGCTGTTTATGTAGCGCTGTGTAAATATAATGTTTGGATTTTGTGCGCTGTATTTTTTTTAGAAAACTACTAGAAAGAGTTTCTGGTTTGAAATGGTCTCAAATTCTATTTGGTAAAATCCTGCGAGTACTTGCAAACTCATTTATATTCAGAAGAGCCATTTTTGTAGAAAGAAATACAATTTGTACGTACATATGTACTTGTGTTCATCTTTAATTTTTACCTATATTTTTAACGAAGAGGCTTACCTTCGAAACAATTTCGACTAATACTTACTGTAAATCATTTTGAACAGCATCCAGCAAAAGATATAAAATGGTTGCTTTAAATATTTGTAGTATTTTTGCCTTTTATCTTAAATATCGTGATTGGCAGAAAGCACCTTCCCCCACTTTAGAAAGAATTTAAAAAATACAAGACTTTATCGGCCATCTTGCTTTCCAACCCAACCTGTCCTGCTGTATAATCCATGCAAGTTCTGAACCGTGCAAAATGTTGCCGCAAACGATGCTGGTGAACGCGTTACTAATGAAAAAATCGCAGTTTTGACTAACTTCATGTACAATGACAGAATCTTCAAATATAACATTTATATACAAGTAAGTATAAGAGTGTGTATGTTAACGAAAACGTTGCCACTAAACAACGCGTTTTTATTATAAGTTTAATATTAAAATATAGTTAATATAATACTAACTTTATTTAATTGTATTAAGAAAATAATTATATTATTGAAGACGAGGCTGGTTAGCATTATAAACAATGATGAAAATATTTTTTATTTGTTTCTTTATTGAGTATAAGCTAAATCAGAACACAACCACTGTTCTTTATAATGGTTGTGTTACAATTTAGTTTTCTCTCAACTTCAGACTTATCTATGACATTAGATCGACTAATGGAAGACCTCCAAAACCCCAACAAATCACCCCTCACAAACATAATTTGTGAGGGTCTCACATCCATAATTTGTAATACGGGTGAAATTAAATTTGTGAGATAATTTGTTGTTGGGCGATCGCAAGTGAGACTTCCAAAACCCAACCGGAGTTTGCACACACACACCGCCTGTCCTAACTCCTGACAGTCTCCTGACTCCCTCGCTCCTTACCCTCACCCCTATGTACTCCTATGTCAAAACCCCTTTGTAACGGGGTTACATTCGAGTTACATATAATGTTGGTGTACATGAGTACACCACAGTTGAGGTCAGTATTGACCGGTTTGAAAGGTTTTGAACCTTTGGTTATTTTAACCAATCAGGACAGGGGCCCTTGGTGTGGTGGTGTGTCAGCCATCCACGGGTCAGTACACAGGTGTGTACACTACATTTTAGCTAGGTACGAATTAGGAATATTCTACTTAGTATTACATATAGTTTATATTAGTTTAAATTAATTTAGGCTAATTACATATTAAATATATTCAGTTTACATTTCACTCTATTTTGCGGACGTGCGACCCCGACCGGTCGCGCGCGCAGTGAGTGTCGTAGGTAAGAGGGAGCCCTCCCTTTACTTACATCCCGTAAAGGGAATACAGCCGTTAAGGCTAAGTAGTAAAACCAACCCGGGAACCTTGGCCCCTAGTAGGAGAACTCTCCTACTAAGCCCTTTACAAGGGCGTATCGGCTAAGTAGCGGTAGCTACCGCTTTAAGGAAGAGTCTTCCTCTGTGCTCTAGCCGCACCGTGCGTATACGCACCAGCTACATCTGGTAGCACTTGTAGTCAATCCAACACCTGTGTTGGTAGACTAGGCATCCTCTGCAAAGGATGAATCAGGACGATTGGGAAAGTTTGACCCTCGTCCAGCAGGAAGCCTTTAAAAGGCTGTTACCCTTAACGGGGGAAGAAGTCATGAAGCCCCTATTGGAGCAGGGCCTTGAGGCCGTAAATGAAAGGGTAAATGCCCTCATCGCTCATGAGGCGAGCTGTAGTGGAGGTAGTTCCACGGAGGTGCGACCCCCATTATCGTTTAAGATAAATGAGTTCACCGGGGAGAAGGGTGACAACCTTTACGTTTGGTTGCGAGAGGTCAAAACGGCCTTCGCCACAGCGAATATGACCGCTGATCACTTGCAAGTGGGACTTTCATTGACCCATCTTAGGGAAAAGCCCGTACATGGCCGTTTACGTGTTCGGAGTCAGTCACGGACGTGTTCCCAACATGGAAGGTCCTTAAGCAGAAGCTCATGGACATGTACGCAACGCCTGATCTGGTTTTCTAGAATCAACTGGCGTTCCGGAGGTGCCGTCAAGGCAATAATGACCTGGAGATTTATATCCAGGAGCTTAAGACCCTGTTGGCAGGGATGTACGCGAAAGCGTATTCGGACGATGTGTCCATCCCCGTCTTCATGGGAGGCCTGAGAGAAGGTCCAGCACGTTCGGAATTGCTACGATGCCGACTCCAATCCCTAGAGGAGGCGTTTAAGATGGCGTTTAACGCCGAGAGGAACTTCCGTTCCTCTAAGGTGGGTCCCGAACCCATGGACCTGAGTCAGGTCGAAGCGGAGGAGAAACCTCCCGCTAAGAGTCACTCTGACTCTTTTTTCACAGATCTTCGAGACAGAGCTCTTAGCTATGTTGCAGCGGCATGGGCCGCTGAGATGCTTCCTGTGTGGGAGAATGGATCATCTGAGGAACTTATGTCCGAAAAATCCCCAGTGAGACACTCGCTACAAGGGACCAAGGGTGGGGAAAAAGCCCTTGTACAAGCCGTCGGGAAACGACGGCTCCCAGTAGGTGCGGGTAGCCCTACTGGGCGACCCCTCAGTGCTGTTAAGCCCCAGGGTAGGGGACGACAGCACAAAGCCCCGAGGGAAGCTGTGATTTCTAGCACCGAGTTGGTGTACCAGCCAGGTTTGCTGGTAGTCCTTGCGGACGTGAAATTCTTTGATAAGCCTTGGAGAGTCTTGATAGACTCTGGATCGTCTGTCAATTATGTCAGACGAGCTTCTGTGGAGAAGAGTCGGCTTTATGCCGAGGCCCCAGAGGCACGTTCTCGTGACGTTGTCACGGTCCGTCTTGCGACGGGCGTACAGGTTTCTGTACCCAAGGTCTCTATTGACCTTAAGCTGAAGTTTTCAGACTTAGACAGCTTAGAACGTTGCCTAGTCCTGGATTTGGACTCGAGGTATGACCTCATTCTGGGCATGAAGTGGCTGGAACGCCACGAGCCATGGATAGACTGGAAGTCTAAATCAATTGGCTCATCGCACCCGCGGTCGGGTGAAGCAATGGAGAATCATGAAACCACCTTTGCTCGATCGCAAAAGCGATTCTGGCGTGAGATGCCAGAGATTGGGATGTCTGAAATGATCATTCCCAATGGCGTTAAGGAATAATTCCTTAACGAGGGGGATTCGGCGGTTAATCCCCACGCCGTTATAGGCGAGACTGGTGAGTCGCCAGTGGCAGAGGTGGATTCCTCTGAGGTTAAGCGCGAGGAGCTTAGAGAAGAGACCCGAAGTTCGTCTCTTCTGCAGGTAGGAATTGATTCCAACCACGCCGTGTCCGGCGAACAAGTTGCGACTCCAGTGGTAGGGGTAGAGACCCCTGTGGTTAAGCGCGAGGCGCTTCCAA
>CM047587.1:31777272-31789559 GCA_026184515.1 Peronosclerospora sorghi | reverse complement strand
ACAAACGGCAAGGCGGAAAGGACGGTGCAGACGATTACACGGGCAATCAAGATTTATGTATCAGATGTCGTCCAGAAAGATTGGAGCTTATACGCAGAGCGACTGGTATTCGCGCTAAACTCCACCACTGATCGCATTCGCGGAGAAACGCCATTTTATTTGGCGTATGGGTGGATCCGCGATCATCGTTGGAATCAACATTACAACTAGGTGGAATTCGGCGTAAAGACCGGGATGCTCGTCGTTGGGATATAAGTTGCAGAAAGATTACAGATATGCCCGTGACCAAGTGAGCACTCGATTGCACCAAGCGATGGCTGATCGAGCTGCAAAGCACAATGATCAAGTGATACCACACAAGATCGAAGCTGGATCAAGGGTCTGTTTATATCTCGATAGAGTGAAAGAAGGGTTCGCGAAGAAACTGGCGCACATGTGTCATGGACCCTTCAGAGTCGATGAGGTGATCGGTGATCATGCGACGAGACTGGTTACAGCTGGCACCGACTATCGTATGTTCCCAGTAGTGCATCTGTCCAAGTTGAAATTGGTCAAGGAATTTCCAGATCGCCCTACTACGGCACTAACAGCTGGGATAGAGGAGCGTTTCAACTTCGATGAAGCTTTGCTACCCGAAGACAGCTGGGAAAGGACGCTAGATCCAGATGAATTTGAAGTTGATCGTATCACCGATGTCCGATCTGGTCGAAAGACTAGGTATGGAAGAACGTTACGCGAATACCAAGTCTACTGGAAAGGTCATGCTGAGCCGTCGTGGGTAGACGAGGCAGATCTGAACTGTGATGCTCTGATCAAGGATTTCGAAAGGAAGGTAGTCAACAAATATCGGTTTGATGTAATGCAAGTGGACGAAGAGTCCAACTAATGCGTGATCGATGAACCGATCGTGGGATTATGATCGAAGAACCTCAGATTGAAGAAAATGATTGATGAAACCCACAATGGATGAAAAAATGATGAATGACTTGAACTGGTGTGTTTCCGATGGATATTGCGAAGTAAGGTGGTGGAACGGCGGCAGATGAGCCAATGTAAAGCCGATCTATGTTATGCATGAAAAAGGTGACGAAGCAACGGTTGGAAATGACATGATGAAGAGTATATATTGATTAAAGGGAAGCGATCGACCAACTAACCAGACCCATAGAACTTGCGACGGATGCGGGGAATTTTGCGGCCAGGGTGGTCTTCGGGGGAAAGAAGATACTGAACCCGCCAAGGCTCAATTCATCAGCCTCTCTCAACGCGTCTGATAGGGTCCGAGGTGGCGGGCCCGATAGGAACCCGGGGTACCACGCCTTATCGTCGGCCGGGCAAATCTCAACGGACGGTTTCGAGCACAATGGGTGGTCGACGGGTCCAGGAAGATGTCGAGATCACACTTTCCGTCGATCATACCTGCAAAACAAACTCCACAATTCTCTTCCATGTTGCCCTAGGACGGCTTCTGCGCTGACGTCGATCGTTGTAATAGTCCCGGAAGAAGTCATCAGTTTCGCGAAGGCTTTTTTTCGATATGGAGATAATGCGTCGACTCCCAGATCGCCAGCGCGTGATGGTCGAGAAACACCGGTACTTCGCTTCAAAGTCGGCAAACCATCCGACCGAGCGGAAAGAAACAGGTGGCAGCATGGTCCTGAAAATATCCCAGGGGCGTTGGGAATATAACAGCTCCACCTCCGGCTGGGTGATCAAGTGAACAAACCACTGATCAGCCGGAGAGGCATGCGTGGCGACCGGGAACAACCATCCTTCGGGGCGGGTCAAGTAATCAAAGACCACTTGAGCCGTGACGCTACGTAGATCGAACCCACTGAGTTTACTTGAAGTCCATGGCAGGATGTCGGCGTCAGTGGAATCATCAGGCACCGTGATCAACGACTTGAAATCACCCGTACGAGGAAAAAGAGACACGGCAGAGCCTTGATCAGGCAAATCTTCGCTCTCAAACTCGCTAATTGTTGGAGTAGAAGGAAAGGAATCGATCGGGTCAGGGAATCCACTTTCATCGTCCTGATAAGGACTGGGAGTATCGTCGTCCTCCGACTTCGCCTCCGAAATGAAGGGAAAGGAGGCGTGGCCGCTTGGATCGAGAGGGAGATCGGGAACGTTGAATACGTCTTTTAGGTGAAGGAGCGGCGCGGCTGATCGAGACGTCTGGAGAATAAGCGGGAAGGCTAGCAGGCGATGAAGCCTGACTAGAACCTGCACGAGGGGTGCGGGCAGCTGGTATGATCTGCATCCGCAACGACATACCAGCCAACTGGGACTGAAGATCCGAGTGAAACCGACCCTTGCGTCCAAGCGTCGGACCTGTCTTGACAGGACCGGACCTTCCCGGTCTGGTCT
This sequence comes from Peronosclerospora sorghi, assembly GCA_026184515.1. Classification (NCBI taxonomy): domain Eukaryota; phylum Oomycota; class Peronosporomycetes; order Peronosporales; family Peronosporaceae; genus Peronosclerospora; species Peronosclerospora sorghi. The sequence continues at coordinate 31,787,189 of CM047587.1, read as the reverse complement.
TGAATCGCAATTTGCAACTCGGAAATTTGTCGCGCGAGGTCGTGGCCTTGCATGCACAGTGAAGTCGCATCGAGCTGTCCGTCCAGCTGCTGCTGTCGAACAAGTGCAAGTTGATACCGAGATGGGACTGATGAGCCTCCAGACGGGACAGCTCACAATTGCTTGACTTCGTCTTGAGCCTGTTGCAGTTGATTGCGCAGCATGTCGCGTTCTGCAGAAACTTGATCCAAGCGACATTGCGTGGTGGAAATCTCCTCCTACAGCTGAGAATATGCGGCGTGTAGATCATCTAGCTCATCATGAAGGTCAGACACTCCTTCGACCCGCTCACATATCTCCTGCGTCTGGGCTATGACAGCGGTATAGTCATCCATCCGCATGCGGTTGGTTTTATTCTTCTTCCGGAGACTATCGCACTGATCTTTGTGCCTGTCAATCTCGGCGGTGAGTTTGAACGCCTGCTCGACCAAGCGCTGATTCTTGGAAGCAGCCCGATCATACTCTTCTTGTAACTTGCCCATACGCCGCTGAAGTTGATCCAGTTCTCGCTCTTGATCAGCAATAGTATCTTCATGCACCGATTGCAGATAACGATCGCGATCATGACTGCTCTCCAGATGGCGGATCCGGGCGCTTTGATCGACCATGGTTTTCTCGTGATCAGCTATGGTGTTTTAGCGGTCTTCAACTTAGACTTGAGGTCGCTTACTGCAGTGACAATGAAACCACGCATTGGCGCAAGCTGTTCAAGGGCGGTTCGCATGATCACAGCATCTAGGTCCGCCAAATCGAGGTTGGCACTAGTGATCTGCTGTCGAAGCATCGCAATAGTGTCTTCGCTCATCGCGAGCGAGTTGGATAACACGGTGATCCGTTCATCGCGGTCGTGGAGGGCCTCCTGTAGGCTGTAATCCTGATTGATTGCGGCGATCGCCTGATCGGCCGCGGCCCCATCCAGGGCAGGAGCGTTGGTGCTGCTCGCTGGGGTATCGTTTTTTATCGCTTTCATGATGGAATGCATAAATGCCTGATCGGGAGGGTCTGATCGCAGATGCCACGGTTGGTGGAGGATGAACGTTTGATCGCGAAGGGCATACCACTAACGGTAACAGCCTGATCGATTGGTACCCGATCGGCGGGAGAAAGGGCAGATTGATGGGTGCTGATCACCTGATCGACGATGTCAAGATTAATGGGTGTGGACCACCCGACCAACGGTGGCATGATCTATGGAGGCCAATGACATGATCTGCCCTCGCCCCAACCGCTGTACGGCTGGGACGAGGCTCAGGGGCGGCTGTGGTAAAGTGTGCTACAAAATTTAACCTAATTAAGGGCTTAGTTTTGGGGCTAATTAGGGGCCTGACTGCGGACACAAATTAGTTACGTAATCGTGTACGATTGTGTGTACCACGGTGTATACAGTTTCGTGTACAACCGTGGTGCACATAGACAGAACATAGACGAGACACGGGGAGATGGTACGATTACATACAGGTACTCAACGAACATCGAAGAACGACGGATAAATCAGGTCGACTGGTAGACGGAGGACGCTGGAATGGGTGGTTCTGATTGGTGGATATTAGGTAATTGGTAGCTCTTAGGATTTAAGCAATAATAAAGTTCTCCTTTTGCGTACGATCTAGCAGATCGTTTCCGGGACGGCACCTTTGCGCCTCCCTTATTAGTAGACACCTCTACGTCCCGGGCGGGAGCACTTTGTGCGTTTTTGGCCCACCGGTAGGCGTAGAGTGTGAGAACTCGCCGCAACTCCGCCCGCTGTGTCAGCGGTTCTTCTTTTTAAAGGTTTTTGGTCTCGGGAACGTGATTGAGCAGTGCTCTCACCTCTTCCCCGTTTGGTTCACGTTTGAATCCTAGCGTTCGGCTGCTATAAGTGCCCCACGGGAACTCTAGGTGAATTTAGCGGAATCCCCTCCCTCGTAGTGTCTAGGCTAAGAATACATATATTTGGGTGTTCTTTTAGCTGTTAAAGACTCCAGAGGCTCCGTGATCGGGCAGTGAAGACTTCCGCTGCCTGATTAAGTACCCCCTTCGCCGATAAACACCTGATCGACACTCTGCAACTCGCGATCCGCGTCCATCTACTCTCGACTCGCGCCAACTAGCTGATCAGCGACTTTTAGCACCTTATCAAGCCTGATCAAGTCTGATCACAGCTGATCAACGACTTTTAGCACCTGATCAAGCCTGATCAAGTCTGAACACAGCTGATCAACGACTTTTAGCACCTGATCAAGCCTGATCAAGTCTGAACACAGCTGATCAACGACTTCTAGCGCCTGATCAATCCTGATCAAGTTTGATCACAGCTGATCAACGACTTTTAGCGCCTGATCAATCCTGATCACTGCTAATCAAACCTGATCACACCTGATTCAAGCTTGATTGCGCCTAATCTAGCCTGATCGCAGCAGTTTCTTCATCACAAGTTAACTCAATCTTGCAACAAGGAATTGCAGCGTGCCATCCCCTCCACCTGGAGAGCGACTCACGCCCAAGCCGTCGGGTACACAAGGTGATCAGGAACACAAGCTAACAAGAGACAACCGGAGGACCCCCTTCGTCAGTCGGCAGTCCGGTCTCCGTGGTAACGCCTTATCAAGCGTCAAAAACTTTGATCAGCAGCTCCACCACAATGGTGTGCGTACCCGGATCTTCGGGCGACGCGGGATATCACCGCGATGCTACGCAAGATGGCGCTGATGCGGACGTGAAAACGGAAGCGGGAGCAGAAGTGAAGATAAAGGTGGAAAAGGAGGAGGAGGTTGTGACGATGGAAGTCAGTTAGCCGTCGTCATGCCTGAAGAAGAAAGGGAATGCTGATCATCAGGACCTGGGGAGGAATCTTGGTGAGATAAAGGAGGAGAAGCCTCAACCACCTCACGAGGCTACTTCGGGAGCCCTTGCGGATCATAACGCAAGTTATGATCCGCCAAATATATGTGTGTATAATGATCCGGATTGGGATCCGATGGTGAAGTATTACAAGACCGACCAGCCGAAGGTGTTGATGAAAGCGCCTGGGTCGGAGAGCGACGGAAGTCGATCAAGTACGCCACCAACCGAAGCCGATCTGATGAAGACGTTTTACCGAAAGGTTTACAAAGGAAAACTGTAAGATTTCTTATTGACGAACTCGATCATGAGCCTACTTGGGGTCATGATCAGCGGGAAGATGAACGGATCGGTCGATCAGCGAGTTACGGATGGGAAGGACAAGCTCACGATCGTGCTAAGGCTAACACGCCTGATCACGCAGGCTGGTCTGACGACAGGCACTTACGATGCTGAAGAGGTGTTTGATCAGGACCCAGAGGACCTGGCAGAAGATACCCAGCAGTTGTTTTATCTGTTGGTACCTAATGTGGGCCAAACTACTAAGGTGGAGCCCTCGCACTCCCCGCTGAAGATTGAAGCGGGCCCGTCGATCAACGTGGCAGAACACACAGGATCATCGTGTTACGAATCTGTCCTTTCCGAAGGCGATGATCTTGGAGTGGAGTCGAGCAGTGCCGGAAGTATAGAGCCCAAGATCACCAGGATGACAGTTTGCCAGAAGGATGAATCCAAGTTTCGGTTATCAATATGGAACCTCAATCCATCAAGGTAGAAGATGATCAAGTATCGCAAGGTCCACAGCTGCAGACATTCTTTGACAAGGCTATGGAGAAGTTTTTGGCTGAGGAAAGAAGCAAGTTGACACCTGGAGTCGTTGGCGCAAAAAACCGCCGGCTAAAGCCAGGAAGACCTGCGTCGATCAAGGATATAGACATGGAATCCGTGTATTCGCTTCGTGATCAGCAGTCGAAGCCAGGAAGATCAACGACGGTCAATGACGTTGACATGGAATCCGTGTATTCGTTCCACGATCGACGATCCCAGAGCGAGTATATTGACCCAGATGAGCCGATCTCACTACCGCGACGAGCCACAGTTGCGTCTGCGTACACTGGGATGCCTTATCAGCAGCCGATTCCCAGGATCCGGATGTCTGCGATCAGCGATCTGAAGAATTTTCGGGAACAGAAGGAGATGAAGATCAAGCGCGGAATTGGATTAGTCGCCTCAAGTCAGCATTTATGCGCGATCAAGCTTCTGATCACGAAAAGTGTTTGATCCTGGGCGATTTACTAAAACGACCATCACGCAATTGGCATCGCCAGCTGTGTAGAGCTACCCGATCAAGTTGGAAAAGTCTCGTGGATGAGTTTGAAGTTCAATACTGTGGAAGTGGTCAATCGGCATCACGCCAGTATTATTACACGAAGAGCCGATCAGATGAAATTCCCATTGAGTATCTGCACCGGTTGAATGTGGCGGGACTGCGGGCCAAGTTGCCGATCAGGGACGTATCGCCTACGATCTTACGCGAGCATGTGCAACATTTTCTGGACACGTTTGCCAATCGCGAACTCGCTGACCAACTGGGACTTCTGCGGTTGGATAACGCCACGGATTTGGAAGAGACGCTGCGGGCTTATGCACGCAATAAGTGGTGCCAGCCTACAGCGGCGGTAGGTACCAGCCGATTCCGCCAGAAATTCGGCGATGATCGGGCACCTTCCCCGGCGTGGAAGCCCAAAGCAGTACGCGCGATCAAGGTAACGTCTGGGAGTGAAGAATCAAGTGTCGACGACAGTGGAAGTGATGGTGATCAGCGCCGTTACACGATTGCTGCTATGCGCGATCAACATGGGGCGCATGTTCAACCTGGTGAGCCCCGAGCTGGTAATCGAAGTGATACAAGTGCAGTCGATCAAGGGACGATGAAGAAGTGCAGTCATTGTGGATAGATCAGGCAGGATAATTTGCGTTTCTGGAAGCGCCTGACCTGTCGGAAATGTGGCAAGAAGGGACATCCGACCGATAATTGTTTGTACGTCTGCCGATCATGCGGCGAAGTTCACGATGCGGGCAACTGCCCTATGGAAGAATTTTACAACCGCATCCGCCAGTGGTACAATACCACCAAGCATGCTGTAATGTTGCCCAAGAAAGCTGAAGATGTGTTAAACTAGGACGCTCGCCAGGTTGGAATCTGGTACGAGACGAGCGTTCTGGTTTGTGTATTTTTGCATATGTGGATAAGAAGAGGGCTGATCAAGCAGCAGAAGGAGATAATGAAAAATGTGATCAGCCTGATTTACCACGTTTGGCTAATTTCTTTATTTATGAGTTTTCTCGGTCCTCGGTGATCATGGAAGTCGATCTACTTCCAGGTGAATCACGGGGATATTGGAAGTACCACTCGCCAAAGAAATGGTTTAAGCAAGCCAAGGCGAGTGGTAAAATTAATAACGAACGTGCCACGCTATTATTTGATTCTGGTGCTGAAGTGTCGATCATCGACTCAACCTTTTCTCGTAAGGTGAGTTTTCAGATCGACACGAGTCAAACGCAAGAATTTGTCGGCATTGGAGAAAGTGCATACCTCACAGAAGGGCGCACTAAAATCAAGATTACATTAGCGGGCTCGTTGGTTTATTATTTCCTTGCATGGGTGAGCAGACTTGTCGGTCAAGATGCTTACTGGGTATGGATTTTATGATACCAGCTGGTGTTCGATTAGACGTCGCCCATGGTGCACTAAGTTTGACTGATGAGGTGATCATCCCATTAGAAGGACGTCGACAGTTGTACGGATCGAGTGGAAACTACATGAAACTTTATAAGTACGAACAGATCCCAGTAGGTCGATATGCTGATGTCCGGATTCGTGATCAGCGATCTCGGAAGTTGTGTATTACTCGGGGAAGAGATTGGGTCCCCACCATCACTAGGAGCGTGGGTAATTTACGATACCTGCGTGTTACGAACGTCGTCGATCATCCGATCATTGTGCAAGACGATACGATTTTAGTTATCTGGATGAACAAAGATGACGTACCCCGTCGCCCTGGATTTATTTCGGTGGGATACAATCGCTATAAGGAGTGGCAAAATCTCGCGTATCAAGCTTCTACGGATTCTGTACATGACGATCAAAAGAGTGTCGATCACGGTCCCCTAGTCGAGAAGAAGGAGTATCGTACTCCTCGAAGTATTTTAGTTCGACCTACAGACCCGATCTTTACATCTGTGGCATTGGTAACCGGGAGGTCGCAGAAGGTGCAAGAAGTGCAAGAGAGGTGCGATCAGGAGCCGGAGGGGAAAGGTCCGACCTTGGATCGTGGAGTTGAACAACCAGTTACAAGAGATACGCCTGGTCAAGATATGTGTGTTCACCCCGTCTCAGCCGATCATAGCGAATTTGGCGTAATTCCTATAGATGATCAAGTTTGCTACCATGAAGGCGGAGATTTGTATGTGGAAGAACTAGAGAAGCAGCTTGCTACGTTGACCGAAGTATCTGTATGAACCGAAGATGTGACCAAAGATGATTTGCTAGTCGGAGACCCCTTGGTCAACACGGCAGAAGAAATTGATCAGCTTCGCGATATAATTTGGGCGAAGAAACATCTGTTGATCGGGAAGGGGAACGCGCTACCTCCTGCTGCACGTGGAGTTGTTTGCGATATTGATGTAGGAAATGCGCGCCCAATCGCCCAAAAGTGTCGAAAGGTGGCTCCGCAATTTCGCAAGAAGTTATCGGCCTTGATCAGGGGTTATTGGCTACTAAGATCATCCAGCCGTCTACATCACCTTGTATCACCTATAGTGATCATCGTGAAAAAGAATGGTGTTGATATCCGCCTATGTATCGACTATCGCGCGGTGAATCAACTCACGCGTTTGATGGTATACCAAATGCCCCTGATTTCTGATCTACTCGAAGATTGGATAAAGTGTTGTGGGTTTGCTCTTTGGATATGGCGAGTGGTTTTTGGGTCCTGTCTATGACCGATCGAGCACGTCATATTTCGGCGTTTGTCTCTCCGTTTGGATTGTTTGAATGGAATAGGATGCCCTTTGGCATAAAGAATGCTCCGCAAATCTACCAGCGGTTGATCTATAATGCATTATAGGAGTAACTCAAGGTTAAAGATGGTGCCGACGAGTCGGCTGATGTATTTACTGTGGGAGAGCCTGACCAAGCACCGGGACCGTCTGTTCTGCAGCGGCGGTCATATATCGATGATATATTGATCCCCGCACCTACTTGGACCACCCTGTGTGATAAGGTGCGACATTTGTTGGAAAAGTGCGATCAATGGAACTTGTCGATCAGCGTGACTAAATCGTACTGGGGGCGAAGTGAAGTCCCTTATTTAGGGCATCATGTCTCTAGCCGCGGTTTGGAAACAAATCCAAAAAACTTGGATGATCTGATCGATTTGCCTTTTCCTGGTACCTTACGTGCTATGCAATCGTTTCTAGGAAGTCTTAACTACTACCGCCTATTTATCGAATATTTTGCGATCTACGCCGCTGTGCTCTACGAATTAAGAGAGATAGATTATCAAGAGTTGAAGAGCCGACCATTGGTCGAGGAGAATTCGAATCATGAAGGCGATCGATTGATCAGGGCAAAAGTGGCATTCAGCATGCTGAAAGCGAAGATTGCGTCATCCCCAACCCTGCGCCATTTTGAACAGACTAAAACACCGGTGATCGTGGTTTACGCCAGAAAATGGGCGGTATCTGCCGCGCTAGTACAAGAACATGATCAAGTGTATTATCCCGTCGCATTCGCCAGTCGAAAATTGAAGAGTGGCGAGCTGAATTACAGCCCCGTTGAAAAGGAAGTTCTTGCGCTTCTGCGGGTTTTGGACGTTTATTTCACGATGCTAGTTGGAAAGGCGATCACTGTCTTGTCACGTCGATCTACGTTGAAATGGTTACTAACATCCAACGGGCTATATGGACGATTGGGCATATGGGCTGCGATCTTATCACAATGGGACCTCGAAATAAAGAAATGTGTACATGGAGAAGAGGAGGTACTAAGAGCGTTAGCTGCAAGTATCACCCCCCCCCCCGCACCTAAATTGATGAAGCAATGATTGCGATCGCACCGAAAAAGCAACGCGACAGATGATTGAAGTACCACCTCCTACGGTTGAGAAAGGCGAAGAACTCTATGTGATCAGTTTCGATGGATCTGAAATTGTAAAGCGACGTGTGGGTGCGTTTGGCGCTATCGTGTGGAAAGTACCGGAGTGGAAGATTATGATCGCGGTTGCTGATCATGAATCTGATATCACGGTGAACGAAGTTTGGACCTACTGTCACGATACCCCAAAGGAAGGATGATCGTGTGTGGAGATTCGAATTTGGTAATCAGGAAAATGCGCGGTGAAATAGAGTGTAAAGCTCCGCGATTGCAAGTGTTGCAACAGCATGCGCTTAACCTCCTCCGCGAATGGACCGATCATGATCTGGTGCATGTTAAAAGAGAGTGGAATAAGAGTGCAGATCATATCACCACTATGGCCATGCAGGGTGGAACAAGATGTGAGATTGATGACGAGAAACAGCTAAAGGAATGGGTCGATCTCAACAGATTGTCGGAAGTGATCACGTGGAATGAAGATCCCACTGCCCCACAAGTGCTAGTGACGACACGATCACGTAACCTCCGTCAACCGCGACCGTCAACGTGGCCCGATATATCCATAGACGGAATAAGGGCGGAACGTGTGAAAGAAGCGCAGGACGAAGAGAAATGGATTCATGATTTGCGAAGTTATCTCTATGGTGACGTCTCACAATTGAGCGCAGACGAGGTAGGATTGCGCGAAAATTGCCGATAACTACGATGCCGATGAACAAGGATTGCTGATTTACTGTGGAAATATATCTAAAGGAAAATCCAGCGACGATCAAGATGATCAAGACGATCGACGTTCTTCGATCAAGCTGGTCTTATCTGAGACCCTACATGCGGATGTCTTCCACCATTATCATGTTAGCTTGGAAGGAGGACACCCAGGCATAGGGCGTACATATTAGCGGATCAGATGATACTTTCATTGGCTTGGTCTATTTCGAAGTGTACAAAGATTTGTTGTATAATGCGTGGATTGCGAGACGGGGAAGGACCAGACTACTATCAAGGGCATGTCAACGGGGAATATTGAGACTACGTACCCATTCCAAGTGATAGCCATGGATCATATCCCGTCACTACCCCGATATACTGACGGGCATACAGAACTGCTGATTTAGACTGATCTGTTCACGGGTATGGTGATCCCGAAAGCTGTATCGTCCCACACAGCGCAGAAAGTCGCCGAAAATTATGAAGAATGTGTATTTCGGCTATTTGGGGCTAGTGAGGTGATCAGGCATGATCGGGAACCTGGTTTTATGTCAGAAGTATTTCGTGCGTTGAACAAAATCGTGGACCAACGACAGAGTGCTACCATGGCATACCGTCCACAGACAAACGGCAAGGCGGAAAGGACGGTGCAGACGATTACACGGGCAATCAAGATTTATGTATCAGATGTCGTCCAGAAAGATTGGAGCTTATACGCAGAGCGACTGGTATTCGCGCTAAACTCCACCACTGATCGCATTCGCGGAGAAACGCCATTTTATTTGGCGTATGGGTGGATCCGCGATCATCGTTGGAATCAACATTACAACTAGGTGGAATTCGGCGTAAAGACCGGGATGCTCGTCGTTGGGATATAAGTTGCAGAAAGATTACAGATATGCCCGTGACCAAGTGAGCACTCGATTGCACCAAGCGATGGCTGATCGAGCTGCAAAGCACAATGATCAAGTGATACCACACAAGATCGAAGCTGGATCAAGGGTCTGTTTATATCTCGATAGAGTGAAAGAAGGGTTCGCGAAGAAACTGGCGCACATGTGTCATGGACCCTTCAGAGTCGATGAGGTGATCGGTGATCATGCGACGAGACTGGTTACAGCTGGCACCGACTATCGTATGTTCCCAGTAGTGCATCTGTCCAAGTTGAAATTGGTCAAGGAATTTCCAGATC
>CM047587.1:31758743-31770963 GCA_026184515.1 Peronosclerospora sorghi | reverse complement strand
ATCTGGACAACTTCCATGCCGTGGTCGCAAGCATGTTCAAGCACCTCACAAGAGCCCAGAAATCAAGCTCTCATCTCCTTCGATCGAGAACCGCTTCGCTCTGAAAAACGTTTTCCAAGAAAGCTTCGAAAAGTTCAGCCTGAACCATCTGATGTAGCATAGATACCTTCACCTCACCACTGAACTGCTTATTATGTATGAAAATGAAGCACCCAGTGAGGCTACAAAAAAACCTGAAGAATTACAGGCCCTTGCTTTCTACTTTATACTTTTCAAGACGTTCCCGGATCCAAAGTTCAGCATCCCGATTGCGCAAGTGTTGATATTCCAGGCCAATATGCCCAAAAATAGCTCTCATATATCCGTCACTATCTTCTCCAAGAACGTGGGCTGTCACTACAATCTCCTCTGAAAAAGCAGCCAGATACGCGGACTCTTCCTTCTAGATGCCGTGATTACGTGTGAACCTATAGCGAAAAAAATCACAAACCATCGAAGTTTTAGCATTTTGTGTGCATGCAGGAAGTGCACGGCAAAATCCCGTGACGTCTGCTGTCACTACAATCTCGGTTTGCCTTTGTTCTTAATATCAGCAAGGAAGTCCGACCTATAGACCCGCTCGACCCAGTGGTGGCTGTGACGCCGTCGCCATGCGCCTGGTCCCAGATGCCCCCCTCTTGCTCGAGGGCGCGACGAAAGCCAACCTATACCGCCTCCGTCTGGGTGTTTATAAACACAACTTCACGACCTAGGGTCAGATTATGCCACATTTCTAGGCATGAAAAAACACACTACTTACCCTCAGATATCGACCATTTCCAACGTGTGCTTAACGTCGCTGGACTCGAGCGCATCTTAAAAGCACTAAACAACTACTTTTTAGCAAATGGCACATTTTAAGCATGAAAAACACACTACATACCCTCAGATAATCCCTCGCGGAGGCATTGATAGCCACACCAACCATACCCACGATATGCACAGCGACACCGATGATGCCACGCGTTCGCCGTCGCTTTATAAAGAACAATACAGTCTTTTAACCAATTTAAAAGAAATCGATAGTACAGTCGACTTCGCTTAGGTTCGGGATCGCGTACTTAATTGAATTCATACTTAGATGAAGATATTCGCTTAGGTGTGTGGTGGAGTCATGTTCGAAATCGAATACATTTGTATCGACAACCTGACCACACCATCGTGCCCAGCCTTCCAACTTACGGGGGGGGGTACCCCGCGGACCTCCATTCGAAATCTGGTACGATCGTCCGCTGCTGGCAGACGACCGGTCATCATCCAAAGACACTTGGTCCGATTCACTTAAGACCATCTCACCTTGTGTACCCATTGGAGTGGGCTAGTTACACACTCGGTGGATCGGGATCGCAGATCGATTTGATTCGGTCTTGAATATGAGACCGTGCTGGCTAAGTGTACCTAGGGCGGAACTCTTCACCCCAGGTACGTACAGACCAGAAACACTTCCGAAAAATAGATTCCAATAGGTCGATCGTCCAAACGATCTAGACCTGACCAATACGAAATAATAGAGGGTAGATCAATCAACCGGTCTAGCCCCTGACCAATATGAGAGAAGACCAAAACCGGTCTAAACTCCATCAATGTTAAAATGAGCCAATATGTCCACGTGAAGACCCAATATGCCCGTGAAACTCCACAAACTATATCTCCACGTAAAGACCAATCCAGTGAATAGCACGTTCCAAACGTACTTGACTTAAAGTGTCGAGATCGCCAAATCGTACTCCCGTCGAGGGACTTCCGGTGGCCAAAGTGCGCGTGCGGCGCGTCCAGACCGGGTATAATGGGCGAGAGGGGATAATTCAACCCTCTGCCCCCAAACACTCCGCGGTGGGCGGAGGCGACTAATGTACGTAAAAAGAAGAACGGCGACCCCTTGCTGTGGTATAGACCAATACCAAAGGACTTCTACTTAGAAAAAACCGCAACCAAAAGACTCTTACTTGGAAAAACCGCAACTAACCAATAATACTACCTCCCTATGGTCCCTAATGTACCCACACAAAATTATGTAAAATACCCAAAGTCAGGTGACTCACCCAAGACCAGCGTTCTTGATACTCTTGAATTTGATAGGCTAAAAAGCCCCCCTTGTTTGGACCAATCCGAAATTCGACCAACTGCCTTGACCAAAAGTGACCAAATTTGTGGTACACTTCACCACAGCCGCCCCTGAGTCCGACCGTGTCGCACAACGATAACGGTCTGACTCACCCATCACTCGACCAACTGGACCTTGGTCACTCGGACTTCTTCACCATGGACCAAACATCTTCTACACCTGCGTCAGGTACTTTCTTCACTGCACTTGATCTTCTTATGCTTCCCTTTGACGCTTGTTCTTGTCGTTCTTGCAGAAACTCTATGCGCCGAGTAGCCCCACATTGCTTCACCTGTCCGGTCGGCTCGGTCTGGCAGCCCACATAATTCTCCTGCACTTCAAACATCGGAAGGGTGTCAGACTGAAGCCGACACGCGGCTCAGGACCCTTGTGGCCAACCAGGCAACACGAGGTGCTCATCTTTGATCTTCATCTTGTACTCTTCTTGACCCTCGTTTGTCTTCAGCTCTCATCTCTCCCAACATATTCCAGGCAATAGGTGCCTTGGTCGATGCTGATAGGCAGTCTGACGGTCACGCTGACCAGCTTCGACACATTTTGGCGCGCGCCATGAGCTGTCCCGTCTGGAGGCTCATCAGTCCCATCTCCGGGATCAACTTGCACTTGTTCGACGGCAGCAGCTGGACGTACAGCTTGCTTCGACTTCACTGTGCATGCAAGGCGACGAACTCGCGCGACGAATTGACGAGTTGCAAATTGCGATTCAAGATCAGACCGGGAAGGTACGGTCCTGTCAAGACAGGTCCGACGCTTGGACGCAAGAGTCGGGTCGTCGTCGGGTGGCACTTGACCAGTGCCGCCAGCGCTTGATGAACTTGCTACCTCCGTGTTTGTCTGCTTCCTCCAGCGTAGATTGGTCCGCATCGGCAACCTTAGTCGCCTCGGGGCAAGACCAAGACCGCTTGAAACAGGACCAAGACCGGTTGAAGCAGGACCAAGACCTCTTGAAGCAGGACCATGCCCGACGTCGCTCATTGGCCGATATTCACCATCCCGAAATTACATTACAATCAAAGAAGCGCGCGGACCCGGAATCGGGGGGAAGCGTGCAGTGTCCCATAAGCGAGCCAAGACGCAGGCGCTTCTCATGGACTCGGACTCGGAGATGGACGACATCTTCAACCCCTCGGGAAGTCGAGCGCCCTCGCGCCGTACTGCAAGTCGCATCCAGCACACAGGGATCTCGTCTGAGGAGGACTCCAGCGAAGGGTCCGGCGATTACGAGTTCATGATCCCCATTCAGTCCAAATCGCAAACGAATTTGCGTGACAGTTTCGTCCAAGTGGCGTCGACAGTGGGGTCAGAGCAGAAGACCGGTCTGCCAAGTGACGCTGCACCAGTATCAACATCCGTGACGCCGGCGCCTTCGGTTCTCCCCGGGACATCCGGGCTTCATAAGTACGCCTTATTCAAGAACATGGCGGTTGATACCAGCTCCCTTCTGCCGCGGACGTTTGAAGTCACTTGGCCGTGGTCGTCGGGGCAAATCGGCTGTTTGCGCCGGTCTACCCTTACCAAGCAGCTTCTGGCCCGGTCTTTCTCCCGCCCGGACCCCTGGCTTTTTCCACCGGCCAAGAAAACCCCTGCCGCGTCTGCATGGAGGGTGGACTTTATTACTTCGGCGCAGATCTCCCGCCTATACGGCGACGAACCATAGAAACTTTTCGAACACCCCAAGATAGGACTTGTGTTCCACTTGACTCCGTGGATCGCCACTTTGCTAGGCCGGGTGAAGAGTTTTAACAAAATCCACGGCCAAGCAATTTGGGAAGCGTCCCACTATTTGATGCTTCCCCCAGACCGGGTGCGACAAGATCCGGGCCTGGCGACGTTCCAGAGCAAGCGCAAGCAACGTCGAATTCGGGCGGGCGAGGCTTGGCAGTACCTGTGCCAGTACATTTTGGACGGGATGCGAGCCCGCGAGTGTGACGTCGATGTGTTCTTGTACCCGGTGTTCCTCCACATGCTGAGGCGTCCGTTGAGAAGACCAGACTGCTGGCCGACGACGGCATATGGTACCCCGGTATTGATTGCGCTGAGCCGGTCGCGGACCTCAAGGATGCTTTGGTCCAGCTTGACCGGAAGGACCCATGGCGTAACCAGTTTCAGGATCAAGTAGAGAATCATCCGTCGATGGTCATCGGCCGTCTGTGGGGCGATATCAAGTGAAGTCGAAGGTAGTCGACCAGATAACTCGTAATACATGTCATCACTTCTTCTTCATACGTCTGATCATCAAATCACTTGAACTAATTTCACCATTTTTTCATAGTTTCACCGAACACGTTATCGTAAACAGTTCCACTCCCATCACAAAAAATAGTCATCTCATTCATCATTTCGTTATTACAATCCGTCACAGTTCATCACAATTTCACATCAACTCCGGACCTTCCACATCTTCACACCGGTCTAGACCGACCGATGCTACTGCGTGTCTTGGTCTTGGTCTTCATGGGTCTGCATCACTGCGAAGTGATTACGACTGACTCGTTCTCGTTCGAACTCTCGTAGAAGAGCCCCACAATTCAAGTCGAGCTCGTCGACCCAAGTTGATTCATCATGGTCCTTCCATCGGACCAGGTACTACTCTCGGTGAGTCCGACCGAACCTGGTCTTCTTGGTCGACCGAACATCCAAGACCTTCTCCACTTCAAACTCGTCTTCCTCTAGTGGTCGTTCCCAACTGTCCTCCGGCAGTAACGCTTCATCGAAATCAAATTTTTTTTCTTCGTCTACCAGACAGGGAGTTTTGGGTCGATCCGGAAATTCTCGGACCAGCTTTAACTTGGACACATGCACAATCGGGAAGACCTTGCAATCTGCACCAGTTGTTACTAGACGGGCAGCGTGCTCACCAATCAGCTCGGCAACACGGAAAGGGCCGTGCCACATGTGAGCCAGCTTCTTCGCATAGCCCTCTTTCACTCGGTCTAGGTATAGCCATACCCTAGCCCCTGGTTCTATACCGTGGGGTCGGACCTGTTCATTGGTCCGGTCTGCCCGGTCTTGTGTGGCCTGACGCAGCTTTTCGTTGACGACTTCTTTTGCATGCTGGTAGTGTTTCTGGACCTGCATGCGCCAGCGTCGAACATCGCGATCACGGGTCCGGGTGCAACCGATAGGTATCGCAGCTTCCAATGTCGACCGAGGGTCCCATCCATATGCCAGATAAAAAGGCGTTTCTCCTCGGACCCGATCGGTCGACGAGTTGGGTGCAAACACCAGCCTTTCTGCATACTCGTCCCAATCTCGCTGGTCTGGATCAGCAACGTACATCTTGATCGCCCTCGTTATGGTCTGCACCATGCGATCCGCCGATCCATTTGCTTGCGGACGATATGCCATCATCGCACTCTGTTTCTGGACCAGCATGTTATTGAACGACCGGAACACCTCGGCCATAAAACCGGGTTCCCGATCGTTCCTGATGACCTCTCTGGCGCCGAATCTTCGGAACACACATTCTTCGTAGCTCTGGTCGATCTGCTCCGCAGACCGAGATGCACTTGCCTTCGCAATAACTATACCGGTGAACAGGTCTACCCAGATCATCAGCTCAGTGTTGCCGCGCGTCGATCTAGGCAGTGACGGTATGTGGTCCATCGCTATGACCTGGAAAGGGTAGGTAGCTTCGATATTTCCGGGCGATCGCCCCTTGATTACCGGACTACCCTTTCCGGTCTCGCAATCCGTGCAACAGCCCACATATTTCTGCACACTGCGGAAAATACCTCTCCAGTGGAAGTGGGACCTGATCTTGTGATAGATCCTGCCTATACCCTGATGTCCCCCTTCTAGACTCACGTGATAGTGATGAAGGACATCCGGCTGCAGCAACTCGGGGATCACTAATTTCGCCAATCGGTCCCGGTCTGCACTGCCTTGGTCGGCATCGCGGCAGTAGTACAATAATCCATTATCATCCACTTCGTAGCTATCCGCGATCTTGATGCACTCTTTCGCTTTCTCGTTCGTCAACTTGGACAGTTCACCACGCAGGTAGGTCTTCAGGTTCATAAACCATTCTTCTTCGTCCTGCGCTTTGAGAATCCGTTCCATCCTTAACTGTTGCACTGCATATTCGTTCAAACTTTCCTTCTGGAACGGTCGGCGAGACTTCTGAGCTTTCGATCTAGTCGCGACCATCACATACACCAGGACTGGGGCGTTCTTGGGTCCGATCACTTCTGAGAGCCTGTTTATATTCATCAATTCATCCAGAACGGCCTTCTCGGTGATCGTAACACCGGTCTGGTCTTGCATGGCCTTCGTCGCGAGGTAGTCGGCGCTTCTGTTCCAGTCCCGTTTCACGTGCAATAGCTCGTGGTTGGGGTGGTCCTTCAATGCCTTCATTACTCGATCATTTAGCGTCCGTAGTCGTGGAGCCTTGCAGTCGATCTCTACGGTGATCTGCCTGATCACTAGGTTGGAGTCACCACATATTATGACTCGCCCCTTCTCTTGCGACGATAGCAGGTCCAGACATAGAAGTAGATCTCGGTACTCCGCCTCGTTAACAGTAATACCCGGCGTTTAGTCGGCAGCGGCTGCAGCTATAGACCATTGCGGCAACTTCCACAATATGGCACTATAGGCGCCGACCTTCTTCTTCACGCTTGCCGATCCGTCAAAACTTAAGACCAAGAGCTCTTCGTCATGGTCGACGGTCGGTGGCGGTCTCGAAACTGACTGCCGAGGTTGCTTCCTCGGGGAAATCGCTATCAATGCCTCGTCCACTTCAGACCGAGGGGTGATACTGGCAGCTAATGTGCCCAATATCTCTTCCTCGCCCCTGGTACACTTAACGACCTCGAGGGTCCACTGCGACAAGACCGCCGACCATCTGCCTAGACGTCCGTCCATCCCATTGGCTGATAATAGCCAGGACAAAGTAGACCGTCTTGACAGGACCTTTATAGGTCGGCCGACCAGCAGGTTGTAACACACATCCAGAATTCGTAGCAATGCCAGAACTTCTTTCTCGACAATTCCATAGTTCACTTCATTTGGTTTTAGCGTCCGGCTCGTAAATGTGACTGGATGATACACACCATCGTGCTCTTGAACTAAAGTGGCCGAGATAGCCCACTTACTGGCATATACGATAATGGTCGGCACTTTTTCGGGAGCGAAATGCTTGAGAATCGGTGCCGTCGCCATCTTAACCTTCAACATACCAAAGGCAAACTGTGCACGCTTCATATGATCTTCGGCCTCCACTTGCGGACAAACTGCAGCAAGACCAGAGTCGGTGCCCTCCTGTAAAGTTGCCCGGTCTTCTTCGCGCAACATATGATAGTCAACTTCCCGGAGCTCGTTCAGCACAGCCGCGTAGATAGCAAAGTCTTCAATGAATCGGCTATAATAATTCAAGCTTCCCAGGAAGGACTGAATTGCCTTCAGCGATCTGGGGAACGGGAGGTTACTCAGCGAATCCAGGTCCTTGGGATTAGCCTCTAGACCATTGTTCGAGACCATATGGCCTAAATAGGCGACCTTGGACATACCCCAAAAACTTTTCACGGCACTGATAGATAGGTTCCAGCGGTCACATATCTCCAACAATCGTTCAACCTTCTCGCACAGATCGTTCCATGACGAGGCAGGTATCATAATGTCGTCGATGTACGACCGCCTCCCTAGAACGGACGGTCTTCTTTTTCGATCGGGTTCACCCCCTCTAAACACATCATAATTTTCAACGGGGTCCCGATCGGTCTTGATCTTGAAGTGTCCGTACAATGCGTTATCTATCAGCCTTTGATAGATTTGGGGCGCGTTCTTCAGACCGAACGGCGTACGATTCCACTCGAAAAGACCAAACGGTGTCACAAATGCGTAAATCTTACGGGCTCGATCAGTCATCGAGACCACCCAAAATCCACTTGCCATATCCAGTGAGCAATACCATAGTGTCTTGTCGAGACCTTCTATCAGATCCCTGATCAGCGGCATCGGGTACACCATAAGCTTGGTCAACCGATTTACCAACCGATAATCGATACACAACCTGATGTCGACGCCTTTCTTCTTGATCACAATCACGATCGGTGAGGCCCACGGCGAGGTCGACGGCTTAATGATCTTGGTGACCAAGAGTCCTTTAATAAGATCAGACAATTTTTCGCGGTACTGTTGCGCCACACGTCGGCATCGCTGGGCGATCGGCTTGGCATCACCCACGTCGATGTCACAGATTGCTCCGCGAGCAGCAGGGGGTAAGGCGTTGCCTTTCCCGATCAGCAGATGTTTCTTCTTCCATATGATATTTTTCAACTGCTCGATCTGGTCTGGACTGTTAAGGTCTTGATCACCCACTTGTAAATCATCCATTGTAACTTCGGGCGAGTCGGCAGACACTTCAGGGAGGACTGCCATTTGGCTTTCCAGCTCCTGAATGTACTGTTCCCCTCCTTCATGTATACAGACTTGTTCATCTTCTGGGGCGATATCACCCTAGACCATCTGGACCGGACCGGCTGAACGCCCCTGGTCTTGATCGACGGGCTGTCCTTCACTGATATAGGTCTGATTAGAAATACCGTCATGGTCCGACCTAGCAATTTCATGTTCCCCTTCTTCCGTTTCTTGCTCCGCTGTCGCCTGGTCTTGTGCTGACACCACGTTGACTAACCTTGGCTCGTCTACTTGATGGTCCACCGTTCCTGGTGACTGCGGCGCCTTTCTTCGGACAAACATCTTTTTTGGGGTGACATAACTTGGTCTTTCCACTAAAGGTGAGGTATCCTCTTCCACGACCCATAATCGCTGATAAGATCGGTGGTCGATTGGTACGCCAGGTTTTGCCACTAGACATACCGCCTCGACCCAATCGAGACGAACCCCATCTTCCTTGGTACCTTTCCTTCTGCTAACCACATACCAACAATAGTGTTATTGTCCAGTGTCAGCGGCTTGTCACCGATATTGGTAACACGGACAAAATCACGTCGACCAGCACTCTTTACGAAGGTCGAGACCCATCGATCGCCCCTGGTCAATCATAACTTCCTCGAACGGAAACCTTTCTCGACCGGGGTATCGGCAGACCGACCGACTGGGATAGTGAGGTCTTGATCCCACCGGACCAGATCGGTATACAAACCATACAGAGGTCTTCGACCAGCCAACTGGACCTGGACCTCATCCGGGAGTGTAAGCACTCTATGTGACAGGTCTAGGCGAATACCAGCTGGGACCATGAAATCCATGCCTAGTAAAGCGTCCTGTCCAGCCAGCTTGCCAACCCAAGCGATGAAAAAGTAGACCAGCGATCCCGACAAAGTAATTTTCACACGCGTTCTTCCTTCGGTCATATAAGAGTTTTCACCGATCCCGACGCATTCTTGTCTGGGTATCGTCTATACGACATCCGACCTTACGAGCAAAGGCGGAGTCGATTATCGAGACTTCAGCTCCAGAGTCGAACAACATCGTCGCTTTCTGGTTATTAATCTTGCCACAGGCTTTCGCCTGCTTGAACCATTTATCAGGCGCGTGATACTTCCAGTATCCGCGGGATTCTCCAGGCATCAAGTCCAACTGCATAACCACCTTGGTCCGGGAGTACTCATCGGTCTTCAGACTGTAGACCGGATGGTCTCGGTCGACGCAATTTGGAATAGAACGTGTATTGTCGGTCTTATCCTCCTTGCCGACATATGCATAGATGTGAACCGTAGAACGCTCGGCTCGATCCAGATTCCAATCTGGCGAGCGTTCTAGTTTAACATCTTCTCTGCGTCCGGAGGCATCATCCCCGCGTGCTTGTCCGGCACGTACCACTTGCGTATCATGTTAAAAAATTCTTCAATCTTGCAGTGTCCGGCCTCGTGGATCTCTCCGCATGACTTGCATACGAAGAGGCAGTGGTCAGTCGGGTGGCCGCGTCTCTCGCACTTCTTGCACACCATCTTCTTCCAGCAGTTTGTGCCATCATGTTTGCTCGACCCAAAGTGGGAGCACTTCTGACGAGGTCGGTCTAGATCGGACTTGCTTCCGTTCCTTCCCTTCCGGTCTACCTGGTCGGACTTCGACCTGGTCTTCGGGGCAGGTCCCGCAACATAGACGTAACGATACTGGTCTTCATCCGACGACTCCTGGCTGGATTGACTCCCACTTTCCCCTTCCGATCCCGTGCTGTCTTCGGCTACGATCGCCTTTACCGCTCGGGTCGGTCTGGTCCAGGGCCTCTTGACCGGATCGGTCTGGGTCTGGGTCTTGGATCGGTAGCGACCTGATCCACCAGCACTCTTCGCCCTCATGCTACGCGACTGCTGTAGCGTCCGTAGAGTCTGTTCAACTTCACCCGCGTCCCTAAGACGCAGCAGAGTAAGCTGGTCCGCCAGTTCTTGATCGTCCAGGGTACTAATGTAGTTACCCACATGTTACAGAGCAGCACCGATCGGCGGGTTATTCTCTTTAATTGTTATGCCGGCACGAAGTGCAGCCACGTTCAACCGATGCGAATATTCGATCGGTGTCTCGTCTCTCCGCTTCTGCATATGGTGATACTTGCGGGCACTCGAAAATCCGGAGTTACAATATTGCCCTTCAAACTCTGCACATAGCTGGTCCCAGTCAGACCGGACATCCCGACCTAACTGTTGGATCCAGTTGGCAGCCGGTCCTTTCAACAAATCCCGGAGAATCAGACACCTTTCACTTTTCGGGGTCTGGTCTCGCAGGAACGCAGACTTGACCCGACCGAACCAAGACCGGGCCTGGTCTTCATCAGCATCCTTTCCAGTGAAGTCCTTGAGGTCGGTCGTCGCGGCCATACGGATGCGCGGAATCGCAGCAGATCCAAAGTCGTAAGCAATAGTGGATGCTAGGTTAGCCTTGCGTGGCTTGCCAGCGCCCGTACCGTCTGACCCACAGTGGTCGTCAAGACCGCCGGCCGACTCCATGTCACAGTCACTTGTCTTACTTGGTCTACGCGGTCTGGCCGGTTGCGGCTTGCGCTTCCCTTTGCCGACTTGCTTACCACTTCGAGTGGGCTTGTCCACAGATGTTACCGATTCCATATCCACATCTCGGCAAACATTGGCACTTTGCTGGGTAGACCGGTCTTGGGCATGTGGCCGCAGAGGTGGTCTAACCCGGTCTTCCATGAAACGCTCCATCATCGTCTCAAACATGGTTTGGACGTTAGCTGGAGTCATGGGAAACGTGTTGATACCCTCCTTTTGCGGAACTGATACCTGTAGGGGTCGCTGAGCCCCTACTGGCACGCAGCCCTTTACTGCCGTATGTCCCTTTTTTGTTCAGGCTGGACATGGTCCACCCCCACTGTAATGGGGTGCCATTACATAATTGATATTCAAGTTAGAATATCACGGTTTAATTTCAGACGCGTTGTCTGAAATTTAAATAAGAGATTATAAGTTATTATAATCTAAGAAGGAAAAGTCTATTCGGTATAAATACCGAATCTTGCAGGTTAACTAATAGTACAGTTAGTTAAAGACTTAATATTATTATATTAATTAGTTAGTTACTATACTATTAGCCTCTAAACCACCCATTAAATAAACACTCTTAATTTTGCGTTCTTGGGCATAAGTGAATATTAATATATTTACTTTTATTATAGGATTAGTTGTTACCAACTAATCCTGCCCTTATTGTATTGCGCGCTTCCTCGCACAAATACAGTGTAAGACTGTAACAGGATCAGTCCTGTTACACACCCACTTCGCCACGAATCACACGCTCTCTTTTCTCCTTAATAGCCACCAGAGTAGCATGCGTAGCTCCTAGCAAGTAGTAAGTCTCTTCGTATTGTTTACACACACTACCTGTTGCTCGTACTCGAGCATCGTTATCTCGTTTTCATGTGCCATGCAACTTATTATCAAATTTGGAAGTGGCTGCACAATATCGTGGAGTTAGACACAAAATTGAAAATCAGTGTATAATACTCTTACCCTCTTGCTCGCTACTTCATCATACTGATTATTCTCCAGCGAGTGTAAATTGCGTATGGTTTCGTGTATCAAGAGCGGAAACTGCAGGTGCTGCGTCTCGTCTTGCATCGAAGAATTTCTGCCT
>CM047587.1:31707872-31755465 GCA_026184515.1 Peronosclerospora sorghi | reverse complement strand
CCAGGGATTGGGGTCGGCTTCGTAATAGCTACGAACGTGCTGGCCCTTCTCTCAAGCCTCCCATAAACACGGCAATGGACACATCGTCCGAGTACGCTTTCGCGTACATCCCTGCCAACAGGGTCTTAAGTTCTTGTATATATGTTTCCAAGTCCTTAGTGCCCTGACGGCACCTCAGAACGCCAGCTGATTCTAGAAAACCAGATCAGGCGTTGCATACATGTCCACAAGCTTTTGCTTAAGGACTTCCTAGGTCGGGAACACGTCCATGACCGAATCCGAGCATGCAAAAGCCCATTCACGGGCTTTACCCGTAAGATGGGTCAGTGCAAGTCCCACTTGCAAGTGATCAGCGATCACATTCGCTGTGGAGAAGGCCGTTTGCGACCTCTCGAAGCCACACATAAAGGTTATCACCTTTTTCACCGGTGAATTCCTTTATCTTAAAGGACAATGGGGGACGCACCCCCGTGGAACGACACTCGCCTCATGGGCGATGAGGGTATTGACCCTTTCCTTTACGGCCTCAAAACCCTGCTCCTCTAGGAGCTGCATGCCTTCGTCACCCAGTAAGGATAACATCCTGTTAAAGGCTTCCTGCTGGACGAGAGTTAACCTTTCCAAATCGTCCTGATTCATACTTCGCAGAGGATGCCGTAGCCTACCAACACAGATGTTGGATTGACTACAAGTGCTACCAGATGTAGCCGGTGCGTACACGCACGGTGCGGCTAGCGCACAGAGGAAGACTTTCCTGAAGCGGCGATGTGCCGCTACTTAGCCGATACGCCCTTTTAAAAGGGCTTAGTAAGAGAGTACTCTCTTACTCGGGGCCAAGATTTCCCTTTGGTTTACAAGTTAGCACAAGCTAACGCCTTGATACAAGGCTCCCTTAATAAGGGGGTAGCTAAGGGAAGGACTTCCCTTACACTACTACACTCACTGCGCGCGCGACCGGTCGAGGTCGTGCGCCTTGCAGTCTTCAGAGTGAAATGTAAACCGAATGTATATTTAATATGTAATTAGCCTAAATTAATTTAAACTAATGTAAACTATATGTAATACTAAGTAGAACTTACTAGATTCATACCTAGCAAAAAGGTAATGTACACCACCTGTGTACTAACACGTGGCTGGCTACCACGCCTCCAGCAAGGACTCCTGCCCTGATTGGTTAAAATAACCAATAGGTCCAAACCTTTCGGACCGGTCAATATTGACCGCAACCGTAGTGTACTTACGTACACAACATAACTAAATGTAACCAGAATGTAACCCTGTTACACCGTGTGGCCCGATCAGGTCCCGAATTTTATCATTTCTTTTACATTTTGTGATGTCTCGTATCCTAAAGGTCCAAGTTGTGGAAGCTCACAAACGTGTTCTCGAAGCTTTCATCAAAGGAGGAGACTGGAAGACCACCGCGAAACACAACGGTGTATCACCCACAACTGCATAACGAAGCGTGGTACGGTGATGTGTAAACCTCGTGGGGGTGCGCGAGCCCGGACTGTAACAGGGTTACATTCGGGTCACATTTAGTAGGTGGTGTACGTGAGTACACTATGGCTGAGGCTAGTATTGACCGGTCCGAAAGGTTTTGGACCATTGGTTATTTTAACCAATCAGGTCAGGATCCCTTGGTGGTGGCGTGGCAGCCAGCCACGTGTTGGTACACAGGTGGTGTACACTACTTTTTAGCTAGGTACGAATTTAGTAAGTTCTACTTAGTATTACATATAGTTTACATTAGTTTAAATTAATTTAGGCTAATTATATATTAAATTTACATTCAGTTTAAATTTCACTCAACCGACTAACAGACGCAAGTCCTCGACCGGTCGCGCGTGTAGTGAGCGCAGTAGCGTAAAGGGAGTCCTCCCTTTAGCTACACCCTTAGTAAGGGAGCCTTGTGTTAAGGCATTAGCAAGAGCTAATAGTAAACCAAAGTGGGAATCTTGGCCCCGAGTAAGAGAGCTCTCTCTTACTAAGCCCTTTTATAAGGGCGTATCGGCTAAGTAGCGGCGAACGCCGCTTAAAGGAAAGTCTTCTTCTGTGCGCTAGACGCACCGTGCGTGTACGCACCGGCTACATCTGGTAGCACTTGTAGTCAATCCACCACCTGTGTTGGTAGGCTAAGGCATCCTCTGCAAGGGATGAATCAGGACGATTGAGATAGGTTAACCCTCGTCCAGCAGGAAGCCTTTAACAGGATGTTATCCTCACTGGGTGACGAGGGTATGCATCTCCTAGTGGAGCAGGGCGTTGAGGTCGTAAAGGCAATGGTCAATGCTCTCATCGCCCATGAGGCGAGTTTAGGTGGAAGTCGTTCCACGGGGGTGCGTCCCTCATTATCATTTAAGATAAAGGAGTTCACCGGGGAGAAGGGTGACAACCTTTATGATTGGCTGCGAGAGGTCGAAACGGCCTTCGCCACAGCAAATGTGACCGCTGATCATCTGCAAGTGGGACTTGCATTGACCCATCTTAGGGCAAAGCCCGTACATGGGCGTTTACGTGTCCAGATCCGGTCACGAGCGTGTTCCCAACCTGGGAAGTCTTTAAGCAAAAGATTATGGACATATACGCCACGCCTGATCTGGTTTTCCAGCATCAGTTAGCGTTTTTGAGGTGCCGTCAGGGCACAAGGGACTTGGAGATATATGTCCAAGGACTGAAGACCCTGTTGGCAGGGATGTACGCGAAGCGTATTCGGACGATGTGTCCATTCCCGTGTTTATGGGAGGCCTGAGAGAAGGTCCAGCACGTTCGGAGCTCTTCCGATGCCGACCCGAATCCCTGGGGGAGGCGTTTAAGATGGCGTTTAACGCCGAGAGGAACTTTCGTTCCTCTAAGATGGGTCCCGAACCCATGGACCTGAGTCAGGTCGAAGCGGAGGAGAAACCTTCCGCTAAGAGTCACTCTGACTCTGCTTCGCAGAGCTTCGAGGCAGAGCTCTTAGCTATGTTGCAGCGGCATCGGCCGCTGAGATGCTTCCTGTGTGGAAGCACGGATCATCTGCGGAACAGATGTCCGAAAAAAAAACAGCTAGACACTCGATATAAGGGGCCAAGGGTTGGGAAGAAGCCCTGGCCCAAGCCGTCGGGAAAAGACGGTTCCCAGTAGGTGCGGGGCGCCCTACTGGGGGATCCCTCAGTGCTGTTAAGCCCCAGGGTAGGGGACGACAGCACAAAGCCCTGAGAGAAACGTTGCTTTCTATCACCGAGTTGGTGTACCAGCCAGGTTTGCTGGTAGTCCTTGCGGATCTGAAAGGCTTTGATAAGCCTTGGAGAGTCTTGATAGACTCTGGAGCGTCTGACAGTTATGTCAGACGGGATTCTGTGGAGAAGAATCGGCTGTATGCAGAGGCCCTAGAGGCACGTTCTCGTGACGTCGTCACGGTCCGTCTAGCGACGGGCGTACAGGTTTCTGTACCCAAGGTCTCGATTGACCTTAATCTGAAGTTTGCAGACTTCGACAGCTTAGAACGTTGCCTAGTCCTGGATTTGGACTCGAGGTATGACCTCATTCTCCGCATGAAGTGGCTGTAACGTCACGAGCCATGGATAGACTGGAAGTATAAGTCCATTGGCGCAACACACCCGCGGTCGGGTGAAGCATTGGCGAGTCATGAGCCCACCTTTGCTCGATTGCAAAAGCGATTCTGGCGTGAGATGCCAGAAATTGGGATGTTTGAAATGATCAGTCTCAATGAGGTAAAGGAAGAGTTCCTTAACGAGGGGGATTCGGTGGTTAATCCCAACGCCTTTAACGGCGAGACTGGTGAGTTGCCAATGGCAGAGGTGGATTCCTCTGAGGCGACTCCAGCGGTAGGGGTAGAGACCCCTGTGGTTAAGCGCGAGGCGCTTTCAAGCGAAGAGACCCGTAGTTCGTCTCTTTCGCACGTCGGAAATGATTCCGACCACGCCGTTATAGGCGAGACTGGTGAGTCGCCAGTGGCAGAGGTGGATTCCTCTGAGGCGACTCCAGTGGTAGGGTTATAGAACCCTGTGGTTAAGCGCGAGGCGCTTCCAAGCGAAGAGACCCGTAGTTCGTCTCTTTCGCACGTCGGAATTGATTCCGAATACGCCGTTGCAGGTGAGACCGGCTAGTCACCGGTGGTAGAGGTAGAGACCTCTTTGGATAGGCGCGAGGCACTTCCAATAGAGATGGGGCAATTGACTCCCCCCATCTGGGTCCCGGGATGAGTCCCGAGGCCAGTAGTCAGCAGTCCTATAGGATGCTGAATAGTGTGACAGGTGCTGTCACAGAAGGCGTAAGCCTTGAACAGTTGCCTGGTGTAGGCGAACTGTTGTCGTTGGAGGAGATGTCCTTCAACGAATTTGAAACTGCTTTGAAAGCAGGTGAAATCGACGATGTTGTCGTATTGCGTCCGGAAGAGGAGTTGAACTCCTCATCCACGATGGACGAGTCAGTTTTGGTGCAAACCAAACAGGCATTGAATTCCCGAAGCGGTCTCAAGATCCTCGCGGATCCTGAGGACCCTTACCATTCCTTACTTAAGGAATTCGGAGATGTCATTAGTGACAACCCGCCGATGGGGTTACCACCGGATCGGGGAGTCCGACATGAAACCGATTTGGTTCCTGGAACCAAATACGGCGTCACTAGGCAGTGGCCTCTCCCCAAGGAGCAATGCGACGTCGTCGACGCATTCTTCAAGGGGAAAGAAGAGGCAGGGATGGTACGGGAGAGCAAGTCTCCCCATTCATCTCCCACTTTTTGTGTTCGTAAACCTAACGGAAATTGGCGCATTGTGCATTCTTACAACGAATTGAATGCAGCTACTGTACCAATGCAAACTCCGATTCCTCGGAAGGATGTCCTCCAGAACAATATGGCCGGCTGTACTGTGTACAGTGCCTTAGATCTGGTGGACGGGTATTATCAGGTGCTCATGCGAGCGTCCGATATTCCGCTTACAGCGGTCAGCACGCCTAGCGGCATGCTGTGGGAGTGGCTTGTTATGCCACAGGGGATTTTGAATGCACCAGCGACTTTCAATCGCTTGGTGACTCAACTCTTCCACCCTCATAGAAGTACGCTCAGACGTACTTCGACGATATTCGTCCATAGTCGTGCGGAAGGCGACTCGTCTGATGTTCAGACGCACCTGATACACCTTCGAGCAGTGCTCGAATGTATGCGAGAGCATAAGTTATATTCAAACGCATCCGATTCTATCTTTGGTGCTGAGGAAATTCCTTTCCTCGGATGCTTCATCGTTAGGATGGAGTGCGGGCGGATCCCGCGAAGGTGAAAGCCATTGTGGAGTGGCATTCGCCTGTAAACCAGATCCTTAGGATTGGCCTCCAGCCCACTTATTGACACCATATGACCCAAATAGGCTACCTTGGACATGCCCCAATATCACAAAACTGACCGACAGGTTCCAGCGATCGCATGTCTCCAACAACCGTTCGACCTTCTCGCACAGATCGCTCCATGACGAAGCAGGGATCAGTATGTCGTCGATATACAATCGCCTCCGCAGAACGGACGGTCCCCTTTCCCGGTCGGGTTCACCCTCTGTAAATACATCATGGTTTTCGGTGGGGTACCGATCGGTACTGATCTTGAAATGTCCATACAATGCGTTGTCGATCAGAATCTAGTAGATCTGGGGCGCGTTCTTCAAACCGAACGGCATACGGTTTCACTTGAACAGACCGAACGTCGTAACAAATACGGAATTCTCGCGAGCCCGATCGGTCATCAAAACCACCCAAAATCCACTTGCCATATCCAGTGAGCAATACCATAGGGTCTTGTCAATATCTTCTAGCAGATCGCTGATCAGCGGCATCGGGTACACCATAAGCTTTGTCAACCGATTTACCAACAGATAATCGATACACAACCTGATGTCGACGCCGTTCTTCTTGATCACAATCACGATCGGCGAGGCCCACGGCGAGGTCGACGGTTTAATAATCTTGGTGGCAAACAGTCCTTTAATAAGATCAGAAAATTTTTCACGGTACTGTGGTGCCACACGTCGGCATCGTTGGGCGATCGGATTGGCATAACCTACGTCGATGTCACAGATCGCTCCGCGAGCAGCAGGGGGTAAGGCGTTGCCTTTACCGATCAGCAGATATTTCTTCTTCCATATGATCTTCTTTAGCTGATCGATCTGGTCGGGACTGTTGACATCCCGATCACCCACTTGCAGATCGTCCAAGGTGACTTCGGGCGGATCGGAAGACACTTCAGGGAGGACTGAGATCTGGTTCTCCAGCTCCTGAATATATTGATCCCCTCCCTCATATATACAAACTTGATCGTCTTCCGGGGCAATATCACCCAAATCGTCGTGATCGGTTGCACACTGCTGCTCCCGATCGGCGGGCTGCTCTTCAACGACGTCGATCTGCTTAGGCGCGCCATCTTGGTCCGCCCCAGCAATCCCATGTTCCCCTTTTTCTATTTCCGGCTCCGCTGTCGCCTGTTCTTGTGACGCCACCATGTTGACAAACCTTGGCTCATCTGCTTGATGGTCCACCGTGTCCGGCGACTGCGGTGCCTTTCTTCGGATTAACATCTTCTTTGGGGTTACAAAGCTGGGTTGTTCCACCATAGGTGAGGTATCTTCTTCCACTGATCCATCATCTCTGATCAGATCGGCGGTCGCCTGGTATGCCAAGTTCTGCCACTCAACATACCGTCTCGATCCAATCGAGACGAACCCCATCTTTCTTGGCACCTTCCTATCCGCCAGCCACATGCAACAATAGTATTATTGTCGAGCGTAAGCGGCTTGTCACCGATATTAGTGACTAGAAGATAATCATATCGGCCGGCGCTATTCACAAAGGTCGGCACCCACCGATCGCCCCTGGTCACCCATAACTTCCTTGATCGAAAACCTTTGTCGACCGGGGTATCAGCGGATTGGCCTACTGGAATGGTGACATCTTGGTTCCACCTGACCAAATCGGTGTGCGATCCGTATAGGGGCCGCCGACCAGCTAACTGGATCTGGACCTCATCCGGAAGTGTAAGCACTCCATGAGACAGATCGAGGCGAATACCCGCTTGCACCATGAAATCCATGCCTAACAGGGCATCCTGACAGGCCATCTTGCCAACCCAAGCGCTGAAGAAGTAGAACAACGAACCCGATAGGGTGATCTTCACACGCGTCCTTTCTTCGGTCATGTAAGAACTTTCACCGATTCCGACGCATTCTTGTCTCTGGGTGTCGTCTATACGACATCCGACCTTACATGCAAAGGCGGAGTCGATAATTCATACTTCGGCCCCAGAGTCGAATAACATCGCCGCCTTCTTGTTGTTTATCTTACCACAGGCTTTCGCCTGCTTAAACCATTTGTCGGGCGCATGATACTTCCAGTATCCGCAAGACTCCCCAGGCAGCAGATCCAACTGCATGACCACCTTCGATCGGGAATATTCATCGGTCATGAGATTGTAGACCGGATGATCCCGATCGACGCAATTGAGAATAGAACATGTATTGTCGGTTTTATTCTCCTTGCCGACATATGAATAGATGCCAAACGTAGATCGCTCGGATCGATCCAGATTCTAACCTGGCGAGCGTTCTAGTTTAACATCTTTTCCACGTCCGGTGGAAGCATCCCCGCGTGCTTGTTCGGCACATACCATTTGCGCATCAGATTGAAAAATTCTTCCATCTTGCACTGGCCGGCCTTGTGGATCTCTCCATATGACTTGCACACGAAAAGGCAGTGATCGGTGGGGTGGCCGCGTCTTTCGCACTTCTTGCATATCAACTTCTTCCAGAAGTCCCCACCATCATGATTTCTTGACCCGCAGTGAGAACACTTCTTGCGACGTCGGTCCGGATCGGACTTGTGCCCACTCCTGCCCTTCAGATCTGCCTGGTTAGGCGTCGATATAGTTCTTGGGGTAGGTTCCGTGACGCAAACGTGGCGATACTGGTCCTCGTCTGACTCCCGACTGGACTGGCCGCTACTTTCCTCTTCCGATCCAGTGCTGTCTTCAGTCACGATCGCCTTAACAGCACGGGCTGATCTGGTCAGGGGCCTCTTCACCGGATCGGTCTGGTTCTTCGATCTGTATCGACCCGATCCAACGGCGACCTTCGCCCTCATGATGCGTGAGTGTTGAAGCGTCCGCAAAGTCTTCTCCACTTCCCCCACATCTTTGAGGCGCTGCAGAGTGAGCTGATCTGCCAGCTCTTGGTCATCAAGGGTACTGATGTAGTGACCCACGTGCTCCATAGCGCTAACGGTCGGCGGGTTGCCTTCCTTGATCACTATCCCGGCGCGAATGGCATCCGCGTTCAAGCGGTGCAAGTACTCAATCGGTGTCTCGTCGCCCCGCTTCTGCATATGATGGTATTTGCGGGCGGTAGAAAATCCGGAGTTGCAGTACTGCCCCTCAAATTCTGAACATAGCATATCCCAGTCAGATCGGACATCCCGACCCAACTGTTGGATCCAGTTCGCAGCCGGTCCTTTCAACAGATCCCTGAAGATCAGACACCGTTCCTTTTTTGGTGTCTGATCCCGTAAGAAATCAGACTTGACCCGACCAAACCACGATCTGGCTTGCTCCTCGTCGGCGTTCTTGCCAGTGAAATCCTTGAGATTCGTGGTCGCAGCCATACTAATACGTGGGATCGCAGTAGATCCGAAATAAAAGGCGGTCGTAGAGGCTAGGTTATCCCTGCGCGTTCTGCCCGCCCCTGCACCGTCTGACCCATAGTGGTCATCCGGATCGCCGACCGACTCCATGTCGTAATCGCTATTATTGCTTGATCGGGGCGGTCGGGCTGGCTGCGGCTTGCTTCTTACTTTGCCAACTGGTTTACCACCTCGGATAGCCTTATCCGCTGATGCCACTGACTCCATATCCACATCCCGGCAAATATTGACATTTTGCCGGAAAGATCGGTCCTGGGCATGTGAACGCGGAGGCGATCGTCATCGGTCTCCCATGAAACGCTTCATCATTGCCTCAAACATGGCTTGGACGTAAGTTTGGTTCATGGGCAGCGTGTTAGCATCCTCCTTTGGAGGTACTGAAACCTGTGGGGGATCCTGGGGCCCCGACAGGCATTCAGCCCCATGCTACCGCACGTCCTTTTTATGCTCCCATGGGGTATGATCCGCCCCCATGGTCATCCGCTCAACACCTACCTCCAACTACGATGATCTATTAGAGGCAGGTGGAGACTGATACAACGACTTATCATCGGAGCACACATAGTCGTATGCTGCCGTGGCCTCAGCGGCCTTCAATGCCACGGTGAGAGTTGGGCGGCGAACCGCCCCCACCAACGGCACCAGATGATCATGGAGGGTCGACATCGACATCTCCAGCTTCCAAGTGTCCAGATCAAAAAGTTTATGTACGTTGGCGAGGTTTTGCACTTTTATGCCGACCTCAGCCAACATCTCCAGAAGGTTCTTCACCAAAAGCAACGGCCGATCGCTTTGGATAGGCTCGGTGGTGGGTCCGAGAAGGCGATCGGGGATCTGGAGGGTTAAGATCCGCATGACCTTGTCTTCACGAGTAAATCGCTTTAACTCGTGGATGTAATACATCCTGGTCAGGTCTTCTTCCTTGATAACCCCATCCCGACCTGCGGCTTTTCTCCCAAGTTGTCTTCATCGGACGGCTAGTCCGATTCTTTCGTCATCTCACCTTGTGTACCCGATGGAATGGGCTGGTTTCAAACTCGGTGGATCGGTGCTGGGAATCGACTTGAGGTCTAAAAACTTGAGACCGTGCTGGTAGTGTACCCTGGGCGGAACTCTTCACCCTGGGTACGGGCAGACCAGTTATATTCCAAGTAAATAAACTTCAAAGGGCAGATCGCTCAATCGATCGTAGAGCCCAACCAATACGAGAATAAAAGTCCAATACTCCAATATAGAGATCCAATGAGAACGTGATAAACTCCACTAACGATATCTCCACGAAACAATCCAATAACTTGATTACTTGTTCCAAACGAGCGTAACTTGCGCTTACGAAGCCGACCAATACGTACTCCCGTCGAGGGACTTCCGGAGGGCCAAGTGCGTCTGTGACGCGTCCCGTCCGGGTATAACAAGCTAGAGGGGATTACTCGACCCTCTGCTTCCAAAACCTCTGCGGCGTGCAGAGGCGACTGATACAGTGCGAAGAAACGACTTCTTGTTGAGTGTTAAAGGCTAAAAATTAACGACTAACCAAAACTATCTCCCTATGGTCCCCAATATGTACAAACATGAAAATATGTAAGTACACGCAAGATCATGTTACTTACCAAAATCCGTGTTCTTGACACCTATTGCACATGATTGGCCCAAAAGCCTCCTTGATTTCCACCAATCCGATCTTCGATAAGCCGATCGGTGTGCTGCTGACGCAAAACGACCAAAATTCTTGAGTCCGCTTCACCACACCAAGACCTTTGTCACCCAATGTGCTGATAAGCGCCGTACATTGTGGGTATTTTTCATACGCCTGGCGTATGAGATCCACTACAGACGAGGTGATGAATGTCGCGTGAGCGAGCTTGTAATCGGGACGACGCGACAACGCGTCTGCAAGTACATTCTTTTTACCAGGTTTGTATTTTACCTCATAGTTATACTCCGCAAAGAAGGAGAGCCAACGGGCCATCCGTTGGGAGAAATGAGGCGACTTTGTCGCTGTCCGTAAGGACGCGTAATCTGTATAAACCACGAACGGGTTTGAGCCGATTAGGTGAACCCTAAATTTGACAAGGGCATTTTTCATAGCAAGTAGCTCCTTATCATGAACGGTATAATTCCGTTCTGCAGCTTTAAGCTGACTCGATTCAAACGCGATCACGCGTTCCCTTCCTGCATCATCTGCTTGTAACAAAGCACATCCGATTGCGAAATCGGAGGTAAATTATTTACAATTAATTGATCCATTAATATTGATATTTTTATCAATATTCAGAAAGGCGCTTGGAATCGCAGACGAAACTAAATGGTTTCCCAGAATCTGGGAGAGAAAGAACGGGAGATTTCAACAAGCTCCCCTATACAACTTCAAAAGCGTTTTGGTGCTTGGTTTCCCAACACCAATCAACATCCTTCTTAAGGAGGTCGGTTAATGGCTTTGAAATTTCAGCGTAGTTCTCGCTGTACTTGTGGAGATAATTGGCTAATCCAAGCCACTTCCGTAAATATCTAAGATTTACAGGCGAATGCCACTCCACAATGGCTTTCACCTTCGCGGGATCCGCCCGCACTCCATCCTTACCGATGAAGCATCCGAGGAAAGGAATTTCCTCAGCACCAAAGATAGAATTGGATGCGTTTGAATATAACTTATGCTCTCGCATACATTCGAGCACTGCTCGAAGGTGTATCAGGTGCGTCTGAACATCAGACCAGTCGCCTTCCGCACGACTATGAACGAATATATCGTCGAAGTACGTCTGAGCGTACTTTCTATGAGGGCGGAAGAGTTGAGTCACCAAGCGATTGAAAGTCGCTGGTGCATTCGAAAGCCCCTGTGGCATAACAAGCCACTCCCACAGCATGCCGCTAGGCGTGCTGACCGCTGTAAGCGGAATATCGGACGCTCGCATGAGCACCTGATAATACCCGTCCACCAGATCTAAGGCACCTGTATAGTATACATTACTGTATACTGTACAGTTCGCCATATTGTTCTGGAGGACATCCTTCCGAGTAATCGGAGTCTGCATGGGTACAGTAGCTGAATTCAGCTTGTTATACGCATGCACAATTTGCCAATTTCCGTTAGGTTTACGAACACAAAAAGTGGGAGATGAATGGGGAGACTTGCTCTCCCGTACCATCCCTGCCTCTTCTTTCCCCTTGAAGAATGCGTCGACGACGTCGCATTGCTCCTTGGGGAGAGGCCACTGCCTAGTGACGCAGTATTGGGTTCCAGGAACCAAATCGGTTTCATGTCGGACTCCCCGATCCGGTGGTAACCCCATAGGTGGGTTGTCACTAATGACATCTCCAAATTCCTTTAGTAAGGAATGGTAAGGGTCCTCAGGATCCGCGAGGATCTTGAGACCGCTTCGGGAATTCAATGCCTGTTTGGTTTGCACCAAAACTGACTCGTCCATCGTGGATGAGGAGTTCAACTCCTCTTCCGGACGCAATACGACAACATCGTCGATTTCACCTGCTTTCAAAGCAGTTTCAAATTTGTTGAAGGACATCTCCTCCAACGACAACATTTCGCCTACCCCAGGCAACTGTTCAAGGCTTACGCCTTCCGTGAAAACACCTGTCACGCTATTCAGCATCCTATAGGACTGCTGACTACTACCCTCGGGACTCATCCCGGGACCCAGATGGGGGGAGTCAATTGCCCCATCTTTTGGAAGCGCATCGCGCCTATCCACAGAGGTCTCTACCTCTACCACCGGTGCCACGCGGGTATCACCTAATAAGGCGTGATCGAAATCAATTCCGACGTGCGAAAGAGACAAACTTCGGGTCTCGACGCTTGGAAGCGCCTCACGCTTAACCATAGGGGTATCTACCCCTACCACTGGAGTCGCAACTTCTTCGCCAAACACGGCGTGGTCAGAATCAATTCCTATCTGCAGAAGATAAGAGCTTCGGGTCTCTTATCTAAGCGCCTTGCTCGCTTAACCTCAGAGGAATACGCCTCTATCACTGGCGACTCACCAGTCTCGCCCATAACGGCGTGGGGATTAACCGCCGAATCCCCCCGTCAAGGAACACTTCCTTGACCTCATTGGGACTGATCATCTCAGAAATCCCAATCTCTGGCATCTCACGCCAGTATCGCTTTTGCGATCGAGCAAAGGTGGGTTCATGACTCGCCAATGCATCACCCGACCGCGGGTGCGCTGAGCCAATGGACTTATACTTCCATTCTATCCGTGGATCGTGGCGTTCCAGCCACTTCATGCCCATAATGAGGTCATAATTCGAGTCCAAATCCAGGACTAGGCAACGTTCTGAGCTGTCGAAGTCTGCAACATCAGCTTAAGGTCAATCGAGACCTTGGGTACAGAACCTGTGCGCCCGTCGCTAGACGGACCGTGACAACGTCACGAGAACGTGCCTCTAGGGCCTTGGCATACAGCCTACTCTTCTCAACAGAAGCCCGTCTAACATAATTTTCAGACTCTCCAGAGTCTTTCAAGACTCTCCAGGGCTTATCAAAGCATTCACGTCCGTAAGGACTACCAGCAAACCTGGCTGGTACACCAACTCGGTGCTAGAAAGCACCGATTCCCTCGGGGCTTTGTGATGTCGGCCCCTACCTTGGATACACGCTTCCACCCTTGGAGATACGCCAGGCAGGAACACGGAAAGTCCGCATTAGGTCTCGAGGACAGGTAGCAACAGGAGATCAGTTACATGTTCCAAATGTAACCAGAAAGGGCACAATGCTCGTACATGCGATAGGAGGCACCGACAAAGCAACCTGTAAGTCTTATTGCTTTCGTTTTTCAATGCATCGTTCGCAACAGCCACCGGATGGATTTTCTCCGTCCTCGCTTAAAGTTATGTGTTTATTCCCTCTTTAATTCCGTCTGAGCGTTTGGTGATCTGATGCTCATGGACAATGATACTGTATGTCCACACCTGTCAGAACAATTAAATCAAAGCAATAAAAGGAAATTTTCGAAGGCACCATCCTTGGGAACCTACCAGACAGAGTAGTATTGTTCCTAGCTTAGAGCATTCGAATTTTCCGTCTTTCAATCCCATGCTGTTGACTGCGCATCCATTGCTTTTGGGTAGTTGTGTTTCTCAGGAGGGGAAGGGTGGGAGGTGGAGGGAAAATACGCTACCGCAGCGAGAGAACCGGTCAGGATGCAAGCGTCCGGTACAATGCTGTCTGACATACTGGTCATAATCGTCCATGGAGTAGGAGATGAGGAGGAGGAACTTTACCTAAAATCGTCAGACGCGAAAATAGTATGAGGCATCGCTGTATTGCTGAAAGACCCCGTTGACAAGGGCTACAAATCGACTCAATGGTGATGGCTGACTAGTGATCTCCATTCCGGCGCCAGTTTATCACCTGTTAATACATGAAAATGGCCATCCCGGAATGTTACGATCGAAGAGACATGGTGGAGTACTTACAGTGCCACCTTGTGAGTAGTGCGAGCGGCACGGAGTGAGGGGGCGAGTGCAGTGCGCATATAAGCAATTTATACCACGGATTATAGACTAGTCTACTACAGTACAGGATGTGCGCAGTTGGGTGTATGGTGATTGGTGAAATTGATGAACTAGACGACTGTCGATGCTCCGCACAAATTTGCAGTGACATCACTCCCTTATTTGTAAATTCCCGTTATTTTAATAATCATTATATGAACTTATTTTATGGACGGGCTAAACGGCAGCAAGTGAAAGTCTAACCAGCAGCATGTGAGGCAGCGACAAGTAAAACACAAAAAAAGGACCAAAAAGGATATACTTTTTTTTTACCTTTTTGGGACTTTTATGCACGGATCAAGGCATTTAAAGTTGGACATATTCGTACAAGAACAAAAATATGTATACTCAATCTTTGTGTATTTGTGTCAGACTATAATTTAGTTATAGTCAAATATATTACTTTTGCATTTTCTTTCTTTGCGACGAGACGTTTTCTCTGACGGTTGATTCTTGGAGCTACGCATCCTCCCTATACAGTGTGCTAATTACCAGACTAATTAACATCTCATTAAAACGCAAGACTGTGGTTGTGACGACCGATGTATTTGTTGTGGAGATTATTGATTATTTAATGATTCACGTGGAAAAACGTTTGAATAAGTGGAAAGTTACGTTTGGAGTGGACGCAGGGCTGAATTTGCTGTGGAGGTTATTGATTAATTGACTGATTCACGTGTAAGAACGTTTGACTAAGTGGAAGGTTACGTTTGTGGAGGACGCAGGACATACTAAGTTGAAGTTTACGCATCAAGCTGTAGATTATCGATTTAATTAGGATGGTAAAGCACGTCGGAGATCAACAGGAACGAATACGAGCTGAAAATTTTAGACACGCGAAAGCTTCATATGAATATGTGAAGCAGAAAAATGCAGGAGCGACATCAATGGATGGCCGAGAACAATTCACAACCAGACGCAAAAGGGATGCAATGAATTTACCATGTGACATGAAAAGCGCTAGACGTATTCGCATTGCGTAATCACGAAATAGTTCTATCACTGACATACGAAGACTCATAGATAGAGTGTATACCTCACTACTGATCTCACCTTCGTGGAGTTTGTCGCCGATTGGGCGGTCCCAAACCGATTATCGAGTGGTCAGATTCCAGTAATAAAGCTTCCCGCGATTATCTAGCGCTGAACGCCAGTTACCGAAACGCTGTCCAATACGCACCACGTTATTATCATCAGGCATGTCGACCGCCTTCACGTGGGTGTCCGGAAGAGGTTTCCATGGAATTTTCCCTCCATAATATACTTAGCATCGATCTTTTCCAGGTTCTTTAACTCGCGGTTCATATGCTCTGCCGTAATTCTAGCAATACGCAGACCCTCCGACGTCTCATTGTCCAGCAAATGTTGGGCCACTGCAGACTGAAAGAGATTAGGTCCGTGTTTCAAACCATTGACGTAGGTCATGCAAGCAGTAAAGCACATTTGCTGGACCTGAGACAAGTGCTTTTTTACTGAAATCTCCGAGATGTCGCAATAACGCATGGGTACGACTGTTTCTTTCCATAGTCGGTCAAACATGAGCTCCTGCGTTTCTCCTTTTTATTTTTCCTTTCTATATTATCAAAGGTGTTCAAT
This sequence comes from Peronosclerospora sorghi, assembly GCA_026184515.1. Taxonomy (NCBI): domain Eukaryota; phylum Oomycota; class Peronosporomycetes; order Peronosporales; family Peronosporaceae; genus Peronosclerospora; species Peronosclerospora sorghi. Next base: position 31,739,680 of record CM047587.1, on the reverse strand, counting down.
GTAAAATAAGCTTTGCCCATGAATGTCTGTATCATAGTATGCGGTATCACAGTATATCCGGCTTGTTTGACAAGTACAGCAGTGATTTATATGGCAGGAAGTCCGTAAAGGATGTTAAAGCAGCAGCAGCCGACCTCGCATAAAAGTCCCAAAAAGGGGGGGCGCGCTAGAGAGAAACCAAAAAAATATAGATCCAAACCAATCGCGCTCCCGCTTTAGGATCACCCTACCCGCATCAATAATTAGGTTACCGGCACTCCATGTGACTTGAAATAAACCCACAAGACCATAATAGAACGCGAATCATACTTAACCAATATATATTCTGCAATTTCCTTTGTACCTCGCAAGTAACCAAAGATAACCAAGCACTTTCCACTCGCATAACAAGTTGAACTTATATCCACCCGCGACACACAGTGACCGGAACGGTCAGACGCTCTCGTACCCACCGGGTACAGACTCCATCGTGAACTAGATTTACGAGGCCACCAAGGGCATCGGTACGAAGGAGAAACAGCTGAACAAGGCTCTGGGTGGGAAGACAGCTACGCAGCGCGGCTACATTTCCAAGCGCTCCAAGGAGCTGCATAATCAGAGTCTGCGCGACCTCTTGTACGAAGAGACCTCGGGCCACTACGGCTTCTTGCTCAAGCTGCTCGCTTCGCCCCTGCCAGAGGAAGAGGCGGGGATTCTGCACAAGGCTATGAAGGGCCTCGGCACGAAGGAGGATCTTATCTACCCGTTGTCGTGGGCCGCACCAACGTCGAGATCAACATCCTTAAGAAAACGCACTACGAGGTGTAATGTGAAGACCTGGGTTCCGTGCTGGACAGTGACTTACACGGTGACTTCCAGACAATCACCTTGGCCTCGCTGCAGGCCGCACTAGTCCCCTACGATGCGACCATCCACAATGCCGCCAAGGCTGAAGCTGATGTCGAGAAACCTCACAATATTGGCCGTGACAAGATGGGTACGGACGAGGAGGGCTTTGTGGGTGTGTTAGTGTCGAGTCCACCCGAGCACTTGCGCGTTGTAGCCGCCGCCTACGAGAAAAAGTACGGGGAATCGCTAGTTAAGGCTGCAGCGCACGTGTTTAGTGGCCATGCTGAAAAGGCTGTGCTATTCCTCATCCGCATGATCACTGAGCCGCTCGAGCTGCTAGCTGATTTGTTCTAAAGTGCCATGAAAGGTTTCGGCACGGACGAAAACGCTCTGATCTCGGCTGTCGTGCGCTACCACATTGTGCTGCGTGATTTAAGCCCGTGTACAAGAAGAAGTACGGTAAGGAGCAGCGCAAGCGTATTGATGAGGAGGTGAGTGGCGACTATGGTGAGCTGCTGCTGTCTGTGTTCCACGCCCGCGATTAGTCTCAAAAGTTGTCGTGCTCGTCTTAACTGCTTCTGCTGCTGTATCTCATGATGAAAAGAATCGGTGATGTTACCATAGTGGACACGAATGAATATAATTGTTGTGCCTATTAGCCTTTAATAACTATCTGTCATGATCATTTGTCGATGTATGTTGTAGGAATGTCTGACTATTCGCCTTTTACATATAACCGAGCGACGCAGACTCTCATCTATTGATGGCTACAGTTTCTGAATGTGTGGTAACGGAGGCGCTTCATCAATTGTATAGTCCACTTAGTTCGCCACGTATACTCAGACGTGCAGACTCATTGCTGCAGCAATTTCAGCGGATACTCAAACGGCGTTATCAGTTTCGCAAGCTCCAATAACTACGAGAGGTACAATACCATGCAGCCTATTAATACCTGCTAGAAAATTCCTCCAACGTCTGTTCCGCAAGCTCGAGCGACTTGCTCTCGAACAGAATGACATTGGTCTCAGCTTCGTCGTTCGCTGAGAATTCTATTGAAGTAACGTTCCATGACGCGCTAATAAAGTGTTTCAGAATGCCGCGAACAAGTGCGCCCGCGGCCTCCAGTCACAAGCAGTTTTTGTGACATCCTAGTTTGCAACTTAATCCCTCCAGAAGAATATTGCAATAGAACTATACTAACTGAATATTAACCTAATTCTAGGTTCGGGTAGGGTGACCCTAAACTGGACGAGCCCTAAATTCACTGATAAAACCCTAAATCCACTGATAAAACCCTAAATCTACTGATCATGTGATACGATCTTGTGATCATTATTGACCGATTTGGAATCATTTGTCGTAAAGACTGCCCAGGTCCAAAGCGACATCTCTTTATTCTTACTATGCCGGTTCTCTTTTTGAAACGGCGGATGGAACCGCACTTTTTAAAGTTCACGATGAAGCCATGTTGGCAAGTGCTGATGATGTGTTCAAGCACTTTTCTATTCGTATCTTAATAATTGAATAAAAAACGATTCTTTCCCAACACCCATAGCACCATTGCTCTTCACAAGCTTGATCCGCGACGGTCGATGAAGCTTCTGTCGCTCTTTTATTCCACCTTCTCTAATGCCACTTTCACGCAACTCGTTGCGCAGTCGGTTCGTGTCCACGTCAGGACGACGCACAGCTCTCGTAGGTTTCACGTTCGAGACCTGATATTCGTTCATCTTTTCCATCAGACGAAGGATCTCCACGGTATCTTCTCGCTCCGCAAAGACTTCTTTAGATAGATTCAGACCTCCTCCACCACTACGAATTAAATTTTGGGTCCACGCTTTGTGTCGGTGCCTACAAGGACATCAGATTCAACGTCTGCCCCCGATTCGTCCAGCTCATTATACCCATCCGATTCTTCATCGGACGAAAACGACGTCTTGATCGAGGTGAGCACATCGATATGACGCTCGTAAGTCACGTCACACTTCTTTCGGTGCTATTGCTGTTGCTCCGAGAGTGATTTCCTCGCACCGCGTGCAAATTTACTCAAACTTCCAGCGACACCATGCGCCGTTGATCGACTAATAAGCTCACGCATCATATGAATCCGATCCCAGCGACGCAACTTCTTAATATCGGCGTCAGCGAGACCCAGATTCCGCAGCACATCACCAGCTTCTTTCATCTTTAGCTTCCGCAGATCAGCAGTTGTACCCGTTACCGCCGCAACAGATTTTTGGACCGCTGCTGTCTCTGAACTTATCTTTTTTTCGGCTTTAAGGGCAGCATCTTCCTCACCATCTTTTTTCTTTGCACGCGACTGCGGCACACGAAAGAAGCTAAAACCTTCAACACGACCCGTTGGATCACCGATTTCACCTAGTCGCAACATTCCCTAGCCTTTACCCTGTAAATGACACTCGACGTAATTATTGGTCAAATTTCATGGCGTCAGCTGAAGCTGTTCATTAATGTATCGAGCCACTTGGATATCGGTCTCCAGCTTGCGCACGACCGGATCTTTTTTCCACAGTTCTGCTTGTGCTCTCTCTTTTGCGCGTCTTTAAAAATTCGCAGGTACAAGACGCGCCGACAGCACATTCTTGCGTAGTTCCAAGCGCCGAATCAAGTAATTAATTGCTCCATTCACACCGGAAGGTGTAAACAACTTGGTCAATCCAATGTCCAGTAGTCGTCGTTGACCAAACATCATGCTTTCATAGAGACACACACTTTCTGGAGGAATACTGGCCCGAATTTCCTCCTCACTTTGCAACTGGGACACTGGCTTCTTTTCCACCATCCAGAGTCATTTCCTCCTCGTTCAAACGTCGCAACTTCTTTCATTCCATTACGGATCGCCGTTCCTGATTGATTCGGAAACGCACGTGCAATGTCTTCAATCTTTAATCGTTCGCCATCGCTCGCTTTCTTGAATAGCGGAAAAATGTGAAACGACATGTACGGGCGGATAAACTCATCGGCACTGCGTGAACTCGGTGCTGGAACTTCAAATTGAGGCTCAATTTTCCCCTCCACAAAGAACTCTGGCAATTCCATTATATACACGGTGGTCTTTGGTACGATAGGGCCGCCTGACTTATCTGCGGCTCCACCTACTTTACCCTTTGTCACCGATCGACAGAGGAGAAAAATATCCGAATTTTTTCGTTCACGCGCTTCAGCACTTGGAGCAAAGAGAACTGTGGAGAAGCGTGCCCAAAATTTGGCACACTTCTGGTCAAGTTTCGTCAAGGCATTTGGTCTAATTTCGGATTGGTTTAAACAAGGGGGGCTTTTCAGCCTATCAGACTCAAGAAGTGTCAAGAACGCAAGTTTTGGTGAGTCACCCGACTTTGGGTATTTTACATATTTTTGTGTGGGTACATTTAGGGACTATAGGGTAGTAGTTTTTTAGTTGTGGTTTTTCCAAGTAAGAAGTCTTTTGGTTGCAGGATTTTTCTAAGTGGAAGTCCTTTGGTCTTGGTTCGCACCACAGCTAGGGGTCGCCGTTCTTCCCTTTTCGTACGCTAGTCGTCTCCGCCCGCCGCGGAGTGTTTGGGGGCAGAGGGTCGAATTATCCCCTCTCGCCCATTATACCCGGTCTGGACGCGCCGCATGCGCACTTTGGCCACCGGAAGTCCCTCGGCAGGAGTACGATTTGGCGATCTCAACACCTCAACTCAAGTGCGTTTGGAACGTGCTATTCACTGGATTGGTCCTGGCGTGGAGATATCGTTTGTGGAGTTTCACGAGCATATTGGGTATTTACGCGGACATATTGGCTTGTTTTAATATTGGTTGGTAACTAGACCGGTTTGGGTCTTATTTCGTATTGGTCAGGGGCTAGACCAGAAGGGTCGGTCTACCCTCTATTATTTCGTATTGGTCAGGTCTTGATCGTTTGGACGATCGAACTATTGGAAGTTATCTCTTGGAAGTGTTTTTGGTCTGTTTGTGTCTGGGGTGAAGAGTTCCGCCCCAGAGATACCTACCCAGATCAGTCTTCTATATTCAAGACCGCTTCGATCGAATCTGCTATCCCGGTCCACCGAGTGTGTAACTAGCCCATTCCATCGGGTACACAAGGTAAGATGGACACTAAAGAATCGGACCAAGTGGGTTCTGATGACGACCGGTCGTCTGCTTGCAGCGGACGATCGGACCAGATCTCGAGTGGTGGTCCGCGGAGTACCCCCTCCGAAAGTTGGAAGGCTGGGCGCGATGGTGGTAGTCAGGTTATCGATGCTAATGTTTTCGATTTCGAACTTGACTCCACCACAGAACCGTCGGTTTGTGCGGGAAAATCGGCACTTTATAGAAATTAGAGTTCAGATACGTGACTACTCGCCCTGACGGGATATCCCCCGCAAAAGGAGACTCGTCGTGATCCCCAAGCGTAATGACCTGCCCCATTTTCATATCAGGTGGTTTCGGACGAGTTTTCCGTGCCTTCTTTTTGCCCAAGATACCCAAACTTTCTGACGAATCTTCAGGCGGTCGCCAATAGTGAAGAACACGAGATGCCATACCAGGATTCGATAACATAGGCGGACGTTGCTCCGTGTACTCAATGAGGACCAACTTGCCACCCGCTATTGGATTTAAGTCCGAACTCTTCTTAATCTGAGCTACTATCGCACACTCTTCCTGCGAAGCCAGCTTTTCAGCACCAGGAGGGGGTGGCAAAAATTGAGTCGCTTATTGATCTTGAACTTCCCGCGGGGCCGGTGGAAATCGCGCAGTTTGGCCTTGGGAAGTTCAGGTTTGGTAAGCGACAGCTTCATAGCTGGTAATGATTGATGGACGTACCCAATGTTCTTGACCATACGTGTATCTTTCGACTTTTTCCCACTTCCTTCCGTACCCAATCGTCCTTCCGCCATCTCTTCTCCAAACTCGAGATTCACCATAACTTCATTAATCCGCTGTTTCTTCTCAATGCGTTGCTTATCCAGATGCGCCAGTCGCTGTTCCGCAGCGCCCAATTTTCGTTCCGGAATGCGCAATGTCGGACGCACGTGCACGTGTTCCTTCGAGCCCCCCCCCCCCCCCGCACGCACGACGAGCACGGAGGGCGAGGACATGCGACAAGCCGTTCTGCACCAGAAGCTCCGGCTGCGCCACGATGCGCTCTGTCTCACGCGCTTGCAGAGATTCATTGACGCGTATCGACAGGAACAGCAACAACCCGCGCCCCCCCCAGTTGCGAGCGGCTGAAACACGCGCTGCCACCGAGTCGCGACGCTGTTCTCACACCAAGCCGCGATCTTCTAATGCACGATCCCAAAAACTGCAATCTCACTTTACTACGTAGCAGGTTGTTCACGGGCGCCCGCACGTGCCGCGTGTGCCATCGGAAATTTGGCCCGTTTCGCTGGAAACGGCAGTGCGAAGGATGTGACAAGGTCTCCTTATATGGAGATCACCGACTTGAATACTCGAATTTCATCCAATCGCATACACAAATGGATGATCACGTGATCAGTGGATTTTGGTTTTATCAGTGGATTTTGGGTTTTATCAGTGAATTTAGGGTTTTATCAGTGAATTTTGGGCTCGTTCTAAATCGGGAGCGCGATTGGTGTGGCTCTATCATTTTTTGGTTTCGCTCTAGTGCGCCCCCCAAAAAGGTAAAAGTATATCCTTTTTGGTACTTTTTTGTTTTTTCCTAGTCGCTGCCTCACTTGCATGCTGGTTAGTCTTTCACTTGCTGCCGTTTAGCCCGTCCCCTTATTTTATGTATAAAATTGAAAAAGATCGATTTGTTTATTAGCGGGGTCAATCTTAATTTTTTTTGCTGATTTGGAAATCGGCATCAGCTACCCCAGGACTTGCTCATTTGGGATTGGCGAAATCAACCTGATTTCGATTTCACGATCTTTAAGATTGACCCTCCCCATTAGGGGGGAACAAGTATAAACAACCATTATTGTCAAGTATATCTATAAGAATTAAGGGAATTGCTAACTTACATACCGTATGTATCGTACATACCCCCTTTGATTGGCTGTTTTCAGCCTGTAGGGTTTAGGGTTTAGGGGGGGGGGTATGTACGTACATACGGTATGTAAGTTAGCAAAACCCAAGAATTAATTGGAGCGTTAATACTTCCCGCGTCTACCTTATCACCAAACTACACGTAGAATCGCCGCAGCCGATTTATCTGGGTTTAGGGCTTTCTGCGAGGAAATAATATGACGCGTGTAAGTTTAACTACTATTTTACACGTCAATAGGCAATACTACACACCCATGGTCAATTTCTTACTAGTGCTTTAGTACCTCTTCGTTCACATCTTCTCTTAACGCAAGTCGATTTTGTTGTCGCCGCGAAAGCATTCCAATCATCCACTTTTGCAAGCACGTCTTTTCGTCTTGTTGCCGTACCTCTTGTCCAGAAATTGTCTCTTTCCGCTCATTGGCATCGGCTCTCGCCTTCGTTGGATCAGACTGTTGGCGGCGGCCCACCAAACACTCGATGCTATATTCCCGGATATAGTACCAGGGCAATTCCGATGTGGAAACCACGCTCGGGTCACACTCAGCAAACAGCTCCTCAACAATGTCGTCGTAGGTAAATGGCTCCTGCCCGAAATTTATGCGCACTTCATTGTAGGAATCTACTCCGACAGCCGGATACCAGCTTATTGGCAGGTTCTCAATCTCACTGCCCTCAGCTTGAGGAAGTTCTTTCCCATTAATTGAAAAGAAGACGTGCAGTTGCGACGCGCCCAACTTTCGTCTCACTCCACAGCCAACCGTGTCATTCACACCAAAACGCGGACCAAACAGTCGACCCTACTCAAGACACAACGCACTAATCAGTCAAAAAAATACAGCACACACAAACAACAAGATTAACCCACCCTTGTTGTCTGGTGGTAAAAACGGCCATCATCTCCATGATAGCCGAACGATTTCTGGTTCCAACCCGGTTGTCGACCCACCAATGGGAAATTAGCAGGAATAAGTCCCAAAGATATTATTTCGTCTTCTTCTTGATGAGTCTCACCTTCCCTCTCCTCTTGCCTCGGTCTTTCTCGATGCACAATTTGGATCTCAAAGTATCCACTCGTCACAAGTCCAATCTGATACAATGACTTTGCCTCCTTGTGCATATTACGACGTTTGAACACTGCAACGTGACAATCTGGTGGAAATGGCACATTCGCTCGCACACTGCGGTCGTCACCCAATTCGTCCCCATTAAATGCAAAGCGCACAACACGGGATGGTCTCGTATCAGCACTTTGCATGGATTGTATTCTGGTGCACCTCACTATTAGTTACAGTGTACTCAACGTCTTTAACAAAGTTCATCATCTTCTTACTCGTGTTTAGCGTCGCTGTAGTCTGGTGATCTCGTCGTCACCGCAATATCTGCGTATGAAGGAACCGGGACAACAGCGTGCGTCAGCACTTCCCACATGCAGCTCTCCGTTGTACCCGGAGGGAACAGACGAAGCAATCCTGGATCTATGACGAGCTGAGCGTCCGCGGCTAATGGAAAATTGAGCGTGGTCCACCGTTGTACAAAGAGCGCGCGCCAGAGCTCTGGGAAACGTGTCAACACGTGCTTTGAAACGACGCGCGCTGCTACGGTCAGCGCCTCGAGGTCCCAGGAGGCTAAGAAGCGCAGGATTTGTGCAAGTAAAACATCGTCTAGCTCCGTTAGGCGGCAGGCTGTGCGCTTGCGCGAGAGTGATGGTGTATGTGCTTCGTTCATTGGGTGATCGTGTTTAGGAAATGGCTAAACTGTGCAAGTTGCACAAAAGCTTCGAAGCGACTTAGAGTCTTTGGACGTAAGCATAATCAATATGGTAGCACGCAGCTGGTAAACATGTCACACAACCACTCACAAAGACAGTCTATCCTCCGAACTGATCTCATTCGTAGAACATTCCATGAAGTCGTGAAGATACTACATGTACTAGCTGCGGGATATTTTTTTTCGGCAAAATGTAAACGAGAGCGCATTAGTTGACTACCCGACCCGTAGCAGACATTGCTGCGCCCGTTAGAATAACGTTTTCCTTTTTTTCCATAGTTAATTCTTTAAATGACTTTGTTAAAATGGCACAGAAAACGTTGCGTTCACTTCACACGATCAAGACTCACCTGCTGATAAAGTTTCAGCGTGGGAGGATCAGTGGAAGGTATCAAACTGGTGCGCGCGCGCCGTAGCCGTAGAAGAGTTCAGTAGGCGTACTCACTATATAAAAGCAAAAGGAAAAGTAAGTATATTATTTAAGGTTACTTAAGTAGCTATCCGGTACCTAACGCGACTTAAATCAGTAGCCGCCGTAAACATGAAAAATGTATACCAATCCAAACAGCCAATGGGATTCCACCATTCGGAAGAGTGCAAAGCCAAAAATGGCTACACACTCTTCCAACACTCCTCCTGGAAGACCGGAGGCTGCACCATCGTCACTGCAATCCTAGCGCTGCACGCAACACTTGAATCCTTGGCGCATTGAGGTCCTTGGTCAGTAGATCGGCTAGCATATCCACACTTGGCACGTGACTAGCTGAAACAATGCCCTTCCTCGTGAAGTCCTTTAGAAATTTGAGCTTGATGTCGACGTGCTTCGTGCTAGCAGCGCTCGACTCGTCCTCCAATTGCTTGATGGCAGCTTGGTTGTCCATCTTGAACACTAATGGTGTCTTCGAGTGCATACCAATTTCCGCAAGCAACTCTCTCAGACCCAGCGCCTCCTTGCCAGCTACTGCAGCAGCAACAAATTCCGCTTCTGCTGTTGACAATGCCACCGCTGTCTGCTTCTTGCAGGCCCAGCTCACAAGCATACCATTAACGAAAAGCACCATCGCTGAAACACTCTTTCTGTCTGCCTTGTCCGCCGCAAAATCCGCATCGCTGTACACCATGATGCGTAGCGGCATCGGCAGATCCTCGTCGTGCTTCAAAACCAGTTTCAGGTTGCTCGTTCCCTTGAGGTACTTGAGCACCCTTTTTGTAATCTTGTAATCACCTATGGTGGGTGCGTGGGTCTTTCTTGTGGCGCGGTGTACAGCGAACGAAACGTCAGGACGTGTGCACCTCGCGACCCACAGCAGACTGCCCACCAGCGATTGAAAGTGCTTGATACTGGGCAGGTTGCCCCTTGGTTGCAATGGCAATCGCTCTTGAAAATCCTTGTCCTCATCGAGCATTAGCACCGGCGTGCGCGCCGGATTTATTTTCTCCAGCTTGTGTGTGATCAGAATTTCTTTGATCGTCGACTCTTGGTCCAATGTATATCCATCCCTCGGATTCCCATCGATCCGAATACCGAGAAACTTCGTGACACGTCCCAAATCCTTTAGCTCTAACATTTGCATGTCCTTGAAAAATTCATCAACCATTTGCTCACTAGTGCCGGTGATCAGGAGGTCGTCAACGTACGCTCCGACCACAGCAGTTTCGTTTCCAACATGCTTCACGAAAATGAATGTGTCCGTGACACACTGCACGAAATCAAACTTCATCAATGTCTCGCACAGACATTGGTGCCACAGGCGTCCAGCCTGCTTCAAACCATACAGGTTTCGTCTCAATTTGAGCGCGAGCTCCTTTGGCGATTTCACACCATAATCATGTAATTTCTTGTCCGTGATTTCCATACCTTGTGGTACTTGCAGGTATATCTCCACATTGCTTTCGGACATCGCTTTGGGGTAGGCACTTGGCACGTCGCCATGTCGTCCCGCTACCCCCCATACTTGCGCCAGCACCAAGAGCAACTTTACGTTGTTCAACTCCATGACGGTTGAAAACGTGAACAAGTAATCGTCCCCAAAAAATTGCTTGTCACCTCTGGCAACTAACCTGGCCTTGTACCTCTCGACCGAACCGTCTGCACAGACTTTCGTCTTGTACACCCACTTGGTCGGGAGAGGCACCTTGCCGGCGGGACGGCGCACGATGTCCCACGTGCCTAGCTCTTCGAGTGACTTGATCTCCTCCATTTCGGCGTGTTTCCACATCACCGAATGAGGACCACCATGCGCCTCTCGATAATTCTTGGGGTCCGGCTGCATTGGTATCGCACTTGACGACCCAACATCTGGTTCGCAAAAAGCATAGACGCATAGAGCGTTTCCCGCATTTTTGCCATTTTCATCGGTTGCTTTCGAAACATCACTTCTTGCAACCGTCCCTTTTAACTTCGACGCTTCATAATCACGTCCTTTAGGCGTCTTCTTACGCTTTCGGCGCGACTTCCTTGCGCCCTGACCATCGGTTTCCGTGCCCTTTGGAGCGGCTCCAGTCTCCGACATTCCATCACTTGATTGCCCTGGAGTTGGTACATTTGAAACGTCCACCCTGGAACGAGATTCCGCCAAATCTTTGAGCTCTTGGCTGCATTCACCTTCCAATACCTTGGTGATCTTGTTGCTAGCCTCATCGCTTAGCGTCTCGATCGCTGTGACGTGCCTGGTCACTGCGACCACTCTGCCCTTTAGCAGCAACACTTTATACCCCTTGGTTTCGTCGCTCTTGCCAAGGATAAGTGCGCGTTCTGCGTGCTTCGACAACGCCTTCTTCTTCGGGTCCCGCCAAACCATGCACGGGGACCCGAAAACCACGATATCATTCACCGCCGGCCGCTTGCCGGTGAGTACTTCTAGGGGCGAAATTCGACCGGTGTTTGACCTTGTCGGGGTGCGGTTGAGTATATATGCCGCATACTCAGCCGCCTCCGACCAATACGTCAATGGAACACCCGATCCGAATATCATGCACCGAACCATGTTAAAAATGGTTCGGTTCATGCGCTCCGCCTTGCCACTTGACGCAGGTGTGCCGGGTTCGGTAACCTGGCGACGAATACCAGTCTGTTTGCAAAGCAAATCAACATTCTGGTACTCGCCACCACCGTCGGTGCGCAGCACGTGCACTCTGCTTGAGAACTCGTTCTCAAACCATGCAATGAAGTGCCCAAACATTCGTGCGGCCTTGTCCTTGGTGCGCGCCGCAAAGACGCGCACATAATTCGAGAAATGGTCGACGAAAACAACCAAATATCGGTTGCCGCGCCGATCGCGGGGGGTGATAGGGCCTTTGAGGTCACTGCATATTACACCCCCGATGCGATCAATCGGTGCGTTAGCTCCAGAGTCTGTCTTCGGTTGCGCTTTCTTTGTGCCCTTGCCTTCAGCACAGGTCAGGCGATTCGGCCTGCTCATGTCGGTGAGCACGATGCCTGACCTGGGGTCTTTCGCCAGACTTTCGACAGCGTCGTAGGCCAGGTGACCCAGCCGCACGTGGAAGTGATGCAGGCTCCCAGTGTGTGCGTCGGAATCGACATCCTCCAGCACACTGTTTACAACCATGCTTTCAAAACTTTTTGAAATTCCATCTGTTTTTTCGGCCTTCAATCTTGCCACAAAAACTGACCCGTGCGTCACCACATCGAACAACTTCTGTCCTTTGACCATAACACGCAACTTGTGGCCGTCGTCGACAATTGCACAGCCCTTTTCGCGTAATCTACCAAGCGATATCAGATTTTTCGCGAGTTTCGGTGCGAAGTATACTTCGGTCAAAACAACGACCGTTTCACTTGCATCGCACGTCCGCAACGTAATGTTGCCGACCATAGCAGCTTTCAGGGTGCCACCATTAGGCAATGTGAACGTGTCACTAGGACCGCACTCCTTTGCATCATCTAGCAAATCAACATTTGAAACCAGGTGCCTGCTCACACCGCTGTCAATGATCCATATATTCTCGTTATCGTTATCTGTTCCACACGCATTAATATCAGCGTCTATGCTGGAATCCACAGTAGATAACACGAAACGCTTCGACGCCTTGTCGTTTCCGCCACGTTTCATTGCTTGGTTCCCATTTCCGTCACCTTTGCGACGCTTTTCGGGGCAATACTTTTGTATATGCCCCTCGTCACCGCATGTATAGCATGCCCGGCGACCCTTAACCGGTGTTGCGGCATGCGCCTGCAACTTAAAGGCCTGTCTGCCCTTGAACGCACTTCTTCCAGTTCCTGCGCCCAGGCGATAAGTTCTTGAGCGTGGCCCAGGTAGTCCTGTCTGCCAGGATCATACCTGGCCATCAGCATCACCTTCAATCGGGGCGCAGAGAACTTGACGATATTTTCAACAATTAACTTTTCGCTCGACCCGCTTTCGCGAGCCAGAGCTACTAGGTATAGATAATGTTCGGTCCAGGAGCGTCTCGCATCCTTTTCCGTAGCAAACCAGGCCGCAGCTTGGTGGTGGGATATGTTAACCTTGAATCCCAAACACATTTGCTCCATGACGTAAGTCAGCTGCGGCCGCACCTGCCACCACGAACCAATGTTCGAGCGAAAATATTCCGCGGCAGTGCCTTCAAGATGTTCGCCAAATTTGTTGACCTTGAGTCGCTCGCTCCATTGAAAACCGGACTTCAACTCGCCGATTTCAACCGCTTCCATGAACAGGTACGCCCATTGGCGGTACCCTGCACCGAGGCCGGGATACACCTCGCTCCCCGAAAACTTCTCAATACTTAGTTTGGGTATTTTGTACCCGGCTTGGTACACCGGCATATTTGCTTGCCCTATGGGTGCACCAGCCCCGCCCACACCTTGCATGCCGACCGGCAATCCGCGAGGTGCTGCGTTCACTTGCGGGTGTGGCCTAGCACCGGCCTCCACCCCTTCGTCCTCGGCCAAGTCGTTCAGAGTCATCTGATGGCCGAACGGACGGTAGTTTTGTAGGCTTTCCCTGAACTCGGCGTCCTGCACCCGTACTGGTGACCCTTTCCTGGACCCGGAGGACACACTCGGAAGTGACTGCCGGGCCTGTACATCCTCAATAGCAGTCAGGCGGGTCGCCACTTCCTTCAGACTCTGCACCAACGCCTTAAAATCACTGGCGGAGGGCACATCGTCTCCATCGGAGTCAACCATCTCCAATCAATTTCAAACACTTCAATCAGTCACTTAATTCAACTGGCCCTGTCGACAGGGGACTTTCCACCAGATCCACGTAACGTAACTACGAAAAAATCCACGTAAGTACACTTGAAAAACCAAGAACAATTCACTTAACTACTTGGCACAACTTGGGCTAATAACCTGTTAAAATGGCACAGAAAACGTTGCGTTCACTTCACACGATCAAGACTCACCTGCTGATAAAGTTTCAGCGTGGGAGGATCAGTGGAAGGTATCAAACTGGTGCGCGCGCGCCGTAGCCGTAGAAGAGTTCAGTAGGCGTACTCACTATATAAAAGCAAAAGGAAAAGTAAGTATATTATTTAAGGTTACTTAAGTAGCTATCCGGTACCTAACGCGACTTAAATCAGTAACCGCCGTAAACATGAAAAATGTATACCAATCCAAACAGCCAATGGGATTCCACCATTCCGGAAGAGTGCAAAGCCAAAAATGGCTACACAATCTTCCAACAGACTTAAGCTCACAGATCTGTTACCCTTTTTCTACCACTGCCTATAAATCTTTGCCTTCGACGATGAGTGAGCAAAAGGGTTGTAATTGAAAGCTGTCCTCTCTTTACTATATTATATCTACGACTAAAGACAATTTATTATTGTTATTCCCAAGCTACCATCTGATATACGATAGTGGGATCCACGACAATTTAAAAATTTACATGGGAATTGCTATTTGCACGCCCCAAAATTGCTATTTGCACGCCCCCCCAAATATAAGCACCCTAAAAACAGCAAAAATAATTATTAGATACCGTGCGTATATACGAACCACAGTTGACGTACTTTAGGATACTGGAGAAACAGAAAAAGTGATTCTGGCTTCTCAGGCAACTGTGGAGCGTTGGAAGCACTTTCTTCAGCACATAAACAATTGTCTCCTCTTTGCATGCGACACAAGCGCCACAAGATCGAGGGCGTGATCCCTCGACATCGAGTCAATTGGAAAGAAACATAGTTGCAACCACGATGTCGAGTTTCTTGAAACATGCACTGATAGAATCTCAAGAAACGGAATTATGACAGAGAGCAGCAAATAAAACAAGTGAAAATTTTAGCGGCTGCGAAACAGCAGCAAAAACTCAAGGAAAGCAGAAACAAGAAGTGAAAGATCAAGAAGTGGCAAGGAAAAAGGAACGAGCAGCCCAGTGGAAAGCAGAACAGATTGAGAAACGACGAGCGCATGGCCGACAAGTGAAATTGGCAATGGACGTGACGAAACGAAAACAAACGCAATTGGAGGACCAACAGAAAGTGATACGGGAACGATGAAGTGCGTGGCGAACAGAACGTGACTTGTCACCGGAGAAAATTGCTCGAAGAAATGCCAATATCCAGAAATTCATTCAAGAAGAACTGGATAAACAAGCACAGCATGCACGGGAGCAGAAGCAACGGGAACGGTAGGAAGAGAGACAGCGAGCAGAAGCGGGTGTCGTGCAAGAAGACACGGTTCGACTCAAGGAAGACAAAGATGGGACCGAGACGTGGAGTGAGCTTGCACACATGACAGCAAGATTCGAAGACTTTGAATACCAAGTGATGTTGTAACAAAACGCCCCCTCGAGAGACCGATCGATGGATCGCGCTTCACCTTTATAATTTGATCGGACACCAGTTTAGGAAGTATGTGACATGAGTGGCCGAAACACACGATAATATACGCTTTTGGAGCCACGCATATCCCGTACAAAAAGCAGTACATTCCTATCTAATAATTATTTTTGCTGTTTCTAGGGTCCTTATATTTGGGGGGGGGCGTGCAAATAGCAATTTTGGGGCGTGCAAATAGCAATTCCCAGTTGACATCGAAAATCGGTAATTATCATTTGGTAGTCAGTGGTAGAAAAATGGTAACAGAGCTGTGACTTTAACTCATTTGTTGCGTATTCTTACCTTTCGCCATGTTGTAGTCGTAATACAGCTATATATAATCCACTTGCCCTTAACGTATAGTCTCCACGTGAATATGCGTAATCAATCTGTTGTTGCGTATTCTTACCTTTCGCCATAACGTAGTCGTAACACAGCTATGTATACTTCACTTGCCCTTAACGTATAGTCTCCACGTGAATATGCGTGATGAATTAATCAAAGCCTATGCCAAAACAATCGAAAAAAAAACACTTGTATCCACTTCACTAATACTTGGTACTCCACGTGATATCCACTTTCTTGTCACACAACTACTTCACAGGTCAAAGTAATAGTGCGCGCAAAGTAACGTGCGCGAGTTTTAACGTCAGTTAATAAAAGAAAGAAAATGCTAGAGTGATATATTTTGACTAGACTAAATTATCGTCCGTCATAAATTATAAAATTTGTGTACATCTATTTTCGACACTTGTGCGCTGATGCACCATCCTTGGAATAACGTAACATCGTGGCGCATCTTCATATTCCAACACTCCTTCTCATGGGCGCGCACTTCGAAAACAGGTTCCACTCAGTGTTCCGAAAGTCCAATCCTTGCTCTCATCTCTTCGAACCTTGGTGTCGCCAGTGCCTTCGTAAACATATCTGCAATCATCTCATTCGTTCCCTTGAAACGCACTTTAACACGTCCTTCCATTTGATTCGAAAACAAAAACTTGATACGCACGTCCACATGCTTTATCTTGGCCGAATTGTTCTCTCCTTCTAATAACTTGATCGCCACTTGGTTATCCGAACAGATAATTGTGGTGGAGCGGCTGGCCAAATTTTGAGGCTTGGACAGTCGTTCACAGTGCCTGGACTACCGACTAACCAAGGGGGTACTCCGCTTGTCCTGTGACAGGCCTATGTCTTGCTCACCTTGTGTACCCGACGATTTGGGCGTGGGTCACTCTCCAGGTGACTGGGACGTAGATCCGTGCAATTCCGATGCAGATCGAGTGAATTCGTAGCAGATGGACAGGTGTCGATCTGGTGGAAAATCACAGATTCGAGATCCCGGGGATAAACTGGGGGTCGAAGAACGCAGATGGATGATCGCAGATCGCAGATCCACCTAGTTGATCTTGTGAGGATTGGCGAGATTGCAGATCGATGATCGCAGATCGACCTAGTTGATCTTGCACGAATTGGCGAGATTGCGGATCGATGATCGATGATAGCAGGTCGCAGATCGATGATCGCAGATCGACCTAGTTGATCTTGCACGAATTGGCGAGATTGCGGATCGATGATCGATGGTCGCAGGTCGCAGATCGACTCTGTCGATCTAGTGGTAATCAGCGAAGGGGTACTTGATCGCGTGGCGGAAGTCTTCACCACTTGATCGTCGATCCTCTCAAGCCTAGATCGCTAAGGAAATACCCAATATATTTTGTATTCCTAGCCTAAACTTAAGGGGAAGGGGGTCGGTCTGCACTTTCTATGTGCAGATCAACGGATTTCACAAAAATCCACCTAGGGTTCCCAAGGGCGCTTAGAGCAGCCGAACTTCTAGAGGATAGATGAAAACGAATGGGGGAAGAGGTGAGAACACTCGGCTCGATCACCCTCCCATAGCCTTTCAAAAGTGAGCCGCTGACACAGCGGGCGGAGTTGAGGATGAGTTCTCGGGAACTTTTCGTCTGCCAGTGGGCCAAAAAGTGCACTACGTGCTCCCGCCCGGGACGTGTAAGGTGTGTATGCAATGAAAGGGATGCGCGAAGTTATCACGCCGTCCCAATCGATGATCGTGTTGACCGGACGCAAAAGAGAACCCTATTTATCCTTATATCCTAAAATCAACCAATTACCTTATCGCCCAAATCAACTCTACCCAACCTGATATGCATCACCGACCAGTCAACATGATAAATCGTACGTATGTCGCTTACCATCATGTACCTGTACCCTGCGTCGCTTCTGCTCTGGATGGCCCGTCCATGTTCACAACAGTTGACCCCACAATCTTCCATACGCTTCTCCACAGCCGCCCCTGAGCCTCGTCCTGGCCGTACAGCGGTTGGGGCGTGGGTCGATCATGCCGTTTCCACCCATCCATCATCCCTTTCTCCCATCAGGTCATCATCGATCATGTCGTTGCCACCCATTGATCAGGTCATCGTGATCATCCATTTCCACGTTTTCGATAAGGTGATCATGAAGTCGATCATGGATGCCAACTTATCCCTTGATCGATCTAAGGCTGACGAGCTGATCTCGATGATCAATCAAGCCTGCACGCAACAAGAGGAGATCCGCACGCAACGAGAGGAGATCGACCTGCTGAGTAACTCGCTATCGGTGCTCCAAGACTCTGTCAAGATACTTCAGAAGTCAAACGCACGCCTTTCCAGAAAACGCGCTGATCGTGAGCAGCAGAACAAGTGGTTCTGCGAAAAAGTTTCGCCTTTGCGCGATCGCGTTCGTGCTACTGTCAACGAGCTCAAGACCAGACTGAAGACTGCCGAAGGAACCATATCCGAGCAACACGGTCGGATCCACGATCTGGAGGGTGGTCATGATCGAGATCGTTATCATCTATCGGTCCGAGCTGAGACCATCGATCATCAAGCTCAGGAGATCTCGCGCCTTGAGGAAGAGCTCTGCGAGAATAATGTCAAGATCAAACAGGCGCCGGCACTTCAAGATCGAGCAACGATCGATTATCTCTGCCATTTCTTGGGCATGATGCAACAAGAGTACGATCATGTAATCTCGAAGAACAAGCGTTTCACCGAGAGGGTAATTGTAACAGGGTTACATTTGGTTACGTTGGTGTACGTAAGTAAACAATGGTTGAGGTCAAGTATTGACCGGTCCGAAAGGTTCGGAACTATTTGTTTGTCTTAACCAATCAGGGCTGGAGCCCTTGGTGAACCTGCCACGTGTTCGTACACAGGTAGTGTACATTACATTTCGGCTAGGTACGAGTTGAGTAAGTTCTACTAAGTATTACATATAGTTTACATTAGTTTATTAATTTAGGCTAATTACATATTAAATATAAATCAGTTTACAAAATACTCTATTACTGCTAGGCGCACGACCCAGACCGGTCGCGCGCAGTGAGTATTGTAGCAAAAGGGAGTACCTCCTTTAGCTACCCCCTTTCTAAGGGAAGACTTGTTGCAAGGCGTTAGTGTTTACTAACTGTAAACTAAGGGAATATTGGCCCCGAGTAAGAGAGCAATCTCTTGCTAAGCCCTTTATAAGGGCGTATCGGCTAAGTAGCGGCGTATCGACGCTTAAAAGTCTTCCTCTGTGCGCCAGCCGCACCGTGCGTGTACGCACCTGATACAGTAATCAAGATCGCATCCAAGGCCAGCAAACGCAAACCAATGTGATCACATCCGGGAGTACAATGAAGCTAATCTTGTCAAGATGAAAGAATTCGTCGCTGCCACAGCCAAGGTTGATGAGCTATCTACACGCCTCGATGAGGTATCGATCAGCAGTCTGAGCCGGAGAAGCTACGTGACCAAAATTCCAAGTTGCAGGCGGCCATTTCGACGACACAGCGCCGCCTCAGTCACCAAGATTCTCAGTTACGTAATCTTCAGTCGGTATCAGTAGATCGTGACGCACTGCGTGACGAGTTGCGACGCGATCAGGACGAAGCTACGTGATTACGTTTGCAACATTCATACGTCCAATCCATTTTGGCTGGTACGGCGTTACATATGAAGATCGCCCCGAGTACAGGCGCCCCTTGTGCAGATCCTGATCAGGCCGCAAGCGCGTCTACTGATCTTCAGGGAAATTCACCACAAAATTCCTTTATTATTCGCTCCAGAAACGCGCTCGGCGATAACGATCTACGCCTCAGTCCAAGCGGCAACGTCGAGTTCCTCCTATTCCAGAGGAGAATGGATCGTCGGTTGATGATCGTCCATTTAGAGCTTCTCCCATTCAGTCAGTCCAAGGTATGGGGCATGATCTTTCCAGTCCCAATTAGCCGGATGATGACCAAGGCGATTTTGATACTTCTCCATCAGTCAGCATGCAGAATCTGTCAAGCCCTGCAATCAGTGAGCTCGAGAGTGAATATTCGCTCGATCATGACTCTGCTGGGTTTCTCTTCCCTCGCACGGGTGCATCCAGATCGCTGATCTTGGTGGCTGATGGTGTGCAAGATGCGGACATCTTGCCGTGGATCCCAGATCAGCTTAACGACTTCAATCTGGATAACATCTCAGCACGCATGATCTGCGATTACTTGACACGCTCCGTGGGATGGTTGTTCCCAGTTAATATGGACGCCCCTGCGACTTATCAGTGGTGTAGTTACCTGGTCACCCGGTCTGAAGTGGAGTTACTGTATGCGCGACGCCCCTGGGAGTTCTGCAAACGGATGTTGTCCCCATCGCTTTCCGCTCAGTCCGCTGGTTTTCTGACTTGGAAACGAGGTACCAGACATTCTTGGATCATCATGCAGAAGCGATCTGGGAGTCGACTCATCATATCCCGATAGATCGGGATCTCAGGGAGCGTGATATCTTCATCCACGATTACTACGAGAGTCGATGTCAGCTCAGGAGTCGTGACAGAGAATTGTGGAAGAAGCTGGTGGAGTTCGTGTTGCAGGGCATGATCGACGGGGTATGTGATCTTGACATTTTCCTGGACCCGTCGATCTTAACTTGCACCCGGAACCGCCCCTTGAAGTATGCTCCAGATGATGGTGGATCATGGTACCCAGGGTACCTATCAGATCCACCACCTCGGACTTTAGCGCAGGATGCGCTACGTGAAGTTGACGCCGAGAAACCTTGGCGGATCCAGTATTGGTCTTTCCCCTGATGATCATCCTGGCCATGGCATCCCTCGCCTTCGCAGCTGGATTGTTTGGTTTTTTTATTGGACGTGAAGGTTCAGTATTAATTATGGATCAGGCTAGCTGGTTGATCAATTCTTCCTCAATCAATAAACATTCTTGATCATACCACTCTCAATTGTTGCTTCGTCAGTTTTCATGTATACACATAAATCGATCTTCCATTGGCTCATCTGCCGTTGTTCCATCACTGTGGTGGAGTCAAGTTCAAAATCGAACACCGAAGTGTCGAGAGCCTGACCACCATCATGCCCAGCCTTCCAACTGACGGGGGGGGGTACCCCGCGAACCTTCGCCTACGATCCGATCTGATCTTCCGCTTCTAGCAGACGACCGATCATCAGCATAGGACGCCTGGTCCGATTGTTTCGTCATCTCACCTTGTGTACCCGATGGAATGGGCTAGTTTCACACTCGGTGGATCGGTGCTGGGAATCGACTTGAGGTCTAAAAACGTGAGACCGTGCTGGGTAGTGTACCCTGGGCGGAACTCTTCACCCTGGGTACGGGCAGACCAGTTATACTTGGAGTAAGTATACTCCAAAGGGCAGATCGCTCAACCGATCGTAGAGCCATACCAATATGCGAACAAAAGTCCAATAATCCAATACGGAGATCCAAATGAGAACGTGATGAACTCCACGAACGATATCTACACGTAATAATCCAAAACTTGAGGACACGTTCCAAACGTGCGTAACTTGAGCTTGAGAAGATGGCCAATGTGTACTCCCGTCGAGGGACTTCCGGCGGGCCAAGTGCGTCTGTAACGCGTCCCGGCCGGGTATAATGAGCTAGAGGGGATTACTCGACCCTCCGCTCCCAAACACTCTGCGGCGTGCAGAGGCGACTGATGTACAAAGCGAAAAAAGCTAGCGACTTCTTGTTGAGTTTAAGTGAGGCATAAACGGTAAAACCAAAACCAAGCAAAACCAAAACTAATATACCTACGGTTCCCAATATGTACACACATGAAAATATGTAAGTACACGCAATCTCATGTGACTTACCAAAATCCGTGTTCTTGACACCTCTTGCACATGATAGGCTTAAAGCCTCCTGGATTTCCACCAATCCGATCGCCGATAAGCCGATCGGTGTGCTGCTGACAAAAGGCGACCTAAATTCTTGAGTCCTCTTCGCCACAGACGCCCCTGAGTCTGGTCGCAGCCGCGCAACGGTAGCGGCCCGATCTCATCACATCCCGATCTTCACAGAAGCGTACTTCACCAATGGACAGAT
The DNA here is from genome assembly GCA_026184515.1 of Peronosclerospora sorghi. Classification (NCBI taxonomy): domain Eukaryota; phylum Oomycota; class Peronosporomycetes; order Peronosporales; family Peronosporaceae; genus Peronosclerospora; species Peronosclerospora sorghi. The sequence goes on along the minus strand of CM047587.1, from coordinate 31,717,896 downwards.
CTCCGAGTCCACCTTCGCCAGGTAATTGCCTTGTACACCTGATCGTCTTGTAACCTCTCTTGAAATTCTTTGCTACAGGTGCCCTGCGTTCCTCATCGCCCCATATCGATTCGCCGACCAGATCGGCCCGATCTGACAGCCCTCACAGCACTCCAGAGTCCGACAGGTCGGATGGGCATCAGATCGAGGTCGATCAGCTCCGGAAAGCAGTCCGGGAGCTTCAGTCGCAGTTGTACATCAAGTATTCTTCACTACTGCAACTGCGTAAGGAGGTGGATACGTTGATCCCCATGTCCACGAAGTTGCAGGAGGTGACCGCCGAAAACGCATATCTCCGGGTCTAAATCGCCCAACAAGCAACGCGAGGTAAGCCGATCGGTCTGTTTTCATCTTGGATCTGCTTTGACCCTCCTTTGCATGTAGATCGGTTGCCCGCCGACATCGCCAAAACGTTCGACGCCTTATTCACGGCTGATTGGCAGTCGCATGATCACTGCGATCAGCTCCGACCGATCTTGGACGGGCTGATCGGCGCACGGCACGATCTGTATCGATTGGAGACCTACAGATCACACCTCCTGTAACAGCTCGCGGTAGTCAACCGGAAGAGGTTGGAGGATCAACCCGATCGGACTTTACTCCGCACCCAACATGGTGACCTGGAGAGGCAGATCGGCGAGTTGCAGGTCGTGGTCCGGTAGCAGATCGGGAAGGTCGAGTCCTTCCAGAGCCGATAGGACGCCTGGACCCAGGAGTCAGATCGTCGCTGGGCGGCCGTAAATCGGTGCTACCAACAGTTGACTGACTTTTTGCACCGGCTTCCGGCTGCATGCTCTAGCACTGACCGGTCTGCATCGGCCGTTCAGGTCGATCTGCATCAAGATCGGACCCGACGCCACTTATTGGCTAAAAGTAACCACCCAAAAATTCCGAAAACTTCCAAGAAGCGTAAGGACGCGTCGAAGGGCTCAAGGTCGCGGGGCGTATCGCGCGACTAAGAACTTGAGGAGAAGCGAGCGGTGCCTCAACAGAAAGCCAAGACGCTGGCGCATCTCCCAAGCCCAGATCAAACGCAGGTGACACGTCTATCATCACCAAATCTCATACGCCCTCGCGCTTCCGCGCTGCTCACACCAAATATATGGTGTGAGCAGCGCGCAGCGCGAGATCTCCTCCGGAGAGGACTAGGGGATCGAATCGGGAGATTCTGACCCTTGTCCACTGCTTTATCCAAGTCCCCATCCGATTAACGCCGAGGTCCTGTTCCTGCGAAGCCTGCGTCGGGGGCTGATAAGGTGACCAGTCCCAGGGTGATGGTGCTGTACGGACGCGCGAGTCAACCGGATCGGTGGTTTCGTTCCAGCCCGGCACGTCTGGGCTGCGCCGTCACGCCCGATTGAAAGGGGTGTCGATCGGAGATCGACCTCTCCCATCGCTGAATTCAGATGCCACTTCGGCATGGTCATCGTGGCAGATCGGTAGCTTGTACCAATCAGCCCTTACCAAGCAGATACTAGCCCGATATCTATCGCGTCCAGACTCCTGGATTTTTCCTCCAGCTTCGAAGGCTCCTGCCGCTTCTGCATGGCGGACGGACGTGGTCACAGCACCACAAATCGCCTGTCTGTACGCATATGAGCCAGGGAAAGTGTTCGTCCGCCCCAAGCTGGGGTCCATGTTTCCATCGACTGCGTGGATCGACTCGTTCTTAGGTCGCGTGAAGGCCTTCAATGAAGCCTACCTCCAAGAGATCTGGGAGTCCACACACTATCTAGTGCTTCCTCCTGGTCGAGCGCAACATGGTCCAGTCCTGATCTCGTTCCAGAAAAACCGGAAGAAGCGCCGGAGTCGGGCGGGCGAGGCCTGGCAGACCCTATGCCAGTTCGTTCTGGGAGGGATGCTGGCCCGCGAGTGCGACATCGACATCTTTTGTATCCTGTGGTTCACCATATTGCCAAGCATCAGGTTGAGAAAGTCGGGGTATTAGCTGACGACGGCGTCTGGTATCCCGGTCTTCATTGTGACGAGCCGGTCACAGACCTGAAGGACGCTTTGACCCAGATCGATCGGAAGGAGCCCTGGCGCAATCAGCACCAGAACCAGATCGGAGACCATCCGGCGCTGACTGTCGGCCGTCTGTGGGGTGATTGCGATTCTTGATGCGGCAGTTAGCTGACCAGATAATCCATAATACATGTCATCATTCTTTTCAAATTCCTGATCATCCAATCACTTGACCAAATTTCATCACTTTCTCCAAACTTGCACCAACACGTTATCATACACATTTTCCATCCACATCGCGAAATTATCACCACGTTCGTCATTCCACTACTCTAGTTCATCACAGTTCATCACAATAATTCAGACCTTAGACATATTCACACCGATCGATATACTGATCGGTGCTACTGTGTGTCTTGATCTTAATCTTCATGAGTCTGCATCACTGCAAAGCGATTCCGACTGACTCGTTCTCGCTCGAACTCTCGTAGAAGTGCTCCACAATTTAGATCGAGTTCGTCGATCCAAGTTGCTTCATCATGATCTTTCCACCGGACCAGATATTCTCGGTGGGTGCGGCCGAAACGTGTCCTCTTGACCGATTGGACATGTAGCACCTTCTCCACCTCGAATTCGTCCTCCTCCAATGGCCTTTCCGAACTTTCCTCCGGCATCAGAGCTTCATCAAAATCGAATCTCTCCGCTTCATCCACCAGACAGGGTGTTTTGGGCCGATCGGGGAACTCTCTGACAAGCTTCAGTTTGGACACGTGCACGATCGGAAAAACTTTGCAATCCGTGCCGATCGTGATCAGACGGGCAGCATGCTCACCGATCAACTCTGCTACACGGAAAGGACCGTGCCACATATGAGCCAACTTCTTTGCATACCTTCCTTGACCCGATCGAGGTATAACCATACTCTCGCCCCTGGTTCAATACCACGAGCGGGACCTGATCGTTATTTCGATCTGCTCGATCTTGCGCGGCCTGGCGCAACTTTTCATTGACGACTTCTTTCGTATGCTGATAATACTTCTGGATCTGCATACGCCAACGACGCCATCGCGATCGCGGGTCCGAGTGCAGCCGAGCGGTATCGCCGATTCAAGTGTCGATCGAGGGTCCCATCCATACGCCAGATAGAAAGGCGTTTCTCCTCCGACCCGATAGGTTGAAGATTTGAGTGCGAATAACAGTCTCTCTGCATACTCTTCCCAGTCACGTTGGTCCGGATCGGCCACATACATCTTGATCGCCCTTGTTAGTGTCTGCACCATGCGTTCCGCCGATCCATTTTCTTGCGGACGATATGCCATCGTCGCACTCTGTTTCTGGCCCAGCATGTTATTGAACGACCGGAACACCTCGGCCATTATACCGGGTTCCCGATCGTGCCTGATGACCTCGCTGGAGCCGAATCTTCGGAACACACATTCTTCGTAGCTCTGGGCGATCTGCTCCGCAGACCGAGATGCACTTGCCTTCGCAATAACTAGACCAGTGAACAGGTCTACCCAGATCAGCAGCTCAGTGTTGCCGCGCGTCGATCTAGGTAGCGACGGTATGTGATCCATTGCTATTGTAGCCGGTGCGTATACGCACGGTGCGGCTAGCGCACAGAGGAGGACTTTCCTTTAAGCGGAGTTCGCCGCTACTTAGCCGATACGCCCTTATAAAAGGGCTTAGTAGGAGAGAGCTCTCCTACTCGGGGACAAGATTCCCAGTTTGGTTTACACTTAGCTTTCGCTAACCTTAACGTAAGGCTCCCTTACTAAGGGTGTAGCTAAGGGGAGGGGTTCCCTTACGCTACTGCATTCACTACACGCGCGACCGGTCGAGGTCGTGCGTCTGTAGTCGTCGAGTGAAAATGTAACCTGAATGTATAGTTAATATATAATTAGCCTAACTTAATTTAAACTAATGTAAACTATATGTAATACTAAGTAGAACTTACCAAATTCGTACCTAGCTTAAATGTAGTGTACACCACCTGTGTACCAACACGTGGATGGCTGACACGCCACCCCCAATGGCTCCTGATCTGATTGGTTAAAATAAACAATGGTTCAAACCCTTTCGAGCCGGTCAATACTGACACAAACCGTAGTGTACTCACGTACACCACCTACTAAATGTGACTCGAATGTAACCCTGTTACATCCTCCCCAATCAAGACTGTTGCTTACGCAATAAACAAAATTTTGTTGGAGAACTACAACTGCCAGAACCTCTGGCTGACCATGAGCACCTTTAGTGGTGCTATGGAAGAAAACTATTCCGATAACTCGGAAGTGTATGCCCTTGGGGAGATCTCCCCAACGGCTGACCACTCCGACAGCGCCGAACGGTGTTTTCGGTCATCCAACCCATTCCCCACACGTGGGGAAAACGCACTAACTCGTGCGCTACCTTTACCCACTAGGGGTGATGCATCCGGGTCGCCGCAGGCGACCATCACCAATGAACCGGCCTCGGTTCATGAGGCCCTACGTGCCGTACGGCCACGGAAGGGACCTCGTGACCCTCAAAAGAGGGCTAAGAACGCGGTCAAGAGGGGTTTAGCCTCCTATACACCTGGTCCAGCGGCTATACTGCCGCGTCAAATTGCGCGCCGAAAACAACTCCGGGCCAGACTGCTACCGCCTATGCAGTTTACTGTTAAGTCCTACCAGACTCGCCTCGGGAAACAGGCACGCGGTGCCCTCGTGGATATCCTCCACTAGATTCCCTTTTTTCTCTTACGGGACGAAAGAGTCAAGGACGCAGAACAGGCATTCCGCGCTTGGGCGGAAGGGGAGAAGCGCCTCCCCAACTTTCATGCGATGTACAACAGCTTTTCCGAACCCGACGTTCGGGTAGAGAGGGCGTTACGCTTGGCCTATGCCCAGGCCAAAGCGCAAGGGAAATTACCTGCCTCTTACGACACGCCCCCTGCTCTCGATGTGGTGAAGGAGAGCAATGCAGACTCTGCATCTGCCTCCGGCAAACTCCCAGCTACTGGGAGTGAAGGGGCTTCTTCAGCCCCTTTGGTAGTTGACTCTCAGTGGGATTCTCCCGCTCGAAAGCGTCAACGACGTCACGGCAATCCTGCCGCAGGGGAGTTTCGGACTCCCACGAAATCTGGGAATGTGGATAACCTTTCCACTTCACCAGGTACTGGGTCTCACCCCGGTGGTGGCGTCGTGCCATCAGACGTTCCACATGGTAATGTGGAGTACCATCCGTATCGAGGACTGGAGGAGGAGGTCGCGCTATTGCGACGTAAGTTTCACGAGCGCTGTGATAGACACAGCCGTCGCATCCAAGATGCCCAGGAGGGACTCCGAGACGAGGGGAGTGCAAATGAACGCATCGAGGGGCGCCTTGCCTCCCTCGAGTCTCTCGTTGCGGATATTCAGGGTCGTATTTCGACCCTGTTGGAGATGTTCCGACCTGTCGTGCCTTTCGGCTATCCACCTTCTCACCCTCCTCCAAGAGGGGACCCGCCTCCGGGTTCTGGTATGGCTTAAGCATACCCACATAGAAGGTTGGATGCGTACGCATCGCCTTCGGGATGTCTAAGGTATACAACAAGCCCTTTCGGGATAATACCTTAAAGGGGCCCACAAAACTGGGGCGCAGTTTATTCCTCAACACGTTGGAAACTGTGGTGGAGTCAAGTCCAAAATCGAATACATTTGTATCAGCAACCTGACCACCACCATCGTGCCCAGCCTTCCAACTTACGGGGGGGGGGTACCCCGCGGACCTCCATCCGAAATCTGGTCCGATCGTCCCCTGCTGGCAGACGACCGGTCATCATCCAAATACACTTGGTCCGATTCACTTAAGTTCATCTCACCTTGTGTACCCGATGGAATGGGCTAGTTACACACTCGGTGGATCGGGATCGCAGATCGATTTGATTCGGTCTTGAATATCGGAGTCCGTGCTGGCTAGGTGTACCTAGGGCGGAACTCTTCACCCCAGGTACGTACAGACCAGAAACACTTCCAACAGATAAAATCCAATAGGTCGATCGTCCAAACGATCTAGACCTGACCAATACGAAATAATGTAGACCAATCAACCGGTCTAACCCCTGACCAATATGAGAGTAGACCAAAACCGGTCTAAACTCCAACCAATGTTGTAATGAGCCAATGTGTCCACGTGAAGACCCAATATGCCCGTGAAACTCCACAAACGATATCTCCACGTAAAGACCAATCCAGTGAATAGCACGTTCCAAACGTACTTGACTTAAAGTGTCGAGATCGCCAAATCGTACTCCCGTCGAGGGACTTCCGGTGGCCAAAGTGCGCGTGCGGCGCGTCCAGACCGGGTATAATAGGCGAGAGGGGATAATTCAACCCTCTGCCCCCAAACACTCCGCGGCAGGCGGAGGCGACTAATGTACGTGCAAATAAAAACGGCGACCCCTTGCTGCGGTGTAGAAAAAAATACTTTTACTTGGAAAAACCGCAACTAACCAATAATACTACCTCCATATGGTCCTTAATGTACCCACACAAAATTATGTAAAATACCCAATGTCAAGAAACTCACCCAAGACCAGCGTTCTTGATACTCCTTGAATTTGATAGGCTAAAAAGCCCCCGTTGTTTAGACCAATCCGAAATTCGACCAACTGCCTTGACCAAAAGTGACCAAATTTGTGGTACACTTCACCACAGCCGCCCCTGAGTCCGACCGTGTCGCACAACGATAACGGTCTGACCTCACCCATCACTTGACCAACTGGACCTTGGTCACTCATACTTCTTCACCATGGACCAAACATCTTCGACACCTGCGTCAGGTACTGCCTTTACTGCACTTGATCTTCTTATGCTTCCATTTGACGATTGTTCTTGTCGTTCTTGCAGAAACTCTATTCGTCGAGTCGCCCCACCTTGCTTCGCCTGTCCGGTCGGCTCGGTCTGACAGCCCACGTAACTCTCATGCACTTCAAACATCGGAAGGGTGTCAGACTGAAGCCGACACGCGGATGCAGGATATGCTCGCAGAAAACATGCGTCTCAAGACCCAGGTGGACCACCAGGCAACACGAGGTGCGCATCTTTGGTCTTCGTCTTGTACTTGTCTTGACCCTCGTTTGCCTTCAGCTCTCATCCCTCCCAGCGTCGTCAAGGCAATAGGTGCCTTAGTTGACGCCTATAGGCAGTACAACGATCATGTTGGCCAGCTCCGACACACTTTGGAGGAGTTGACAAGCGCGCGTCATGAGCTGTCCCGTCTGGAGGCTCATCAGTCCCATCTCCGGGATCAACTTGGATTTGTTCGTCGGCAGCAGCTGGACGGACAGTTTGACGCGACTTCACTGCGCATGCAAGGCGACGACCTCGCGCGACGAATTGCCGAGTTGCAAATTGCGATTCAAGACCAGACCGGGAAGGTCCGGTCCTGTCAAGACAGGTCCGACGCTTGGACGCAAGAGTCGGGTCGTCGTCAGGTGGTACTAGACCAGTGCCGCCAGCGCTTGATGAACTCGCTACCTCCGTGTTCGACTGCTTCCCCCGGCGTAGATTCGTCCGAATCGGCAACCTTAGTCGCCTCTGGGCAAGACCAAGACCGCTTGAAGCAGGACCAAGACCGACGTCGCTCATTGGATGATATTCATCATCCCGAAATTACATCAAAATCAAAGAAGCGCGCGGACGCGCCGGGTAGCTCGAGGGCGCGGGGCACTGCGCGCGGACTCGGAATCGGGGGGGAAGCGTGCAGTCTCCCATAAGCGAGCCAAGACACAGGCGCTTCTCATGGACTCGGACTCGGACATGGACGACATCTACAGCCCCTCGTAAAGTCGAGCGCCCTCGCGCCGTACTGCAATTCGCATCCAGCACACAGGGTCTCGTCTGAGGAGGACTCCAGCGAGGGGTCCGGCGATTCCGAGTTCATGATCCCCATCCAGTCCAAGTCACGAACGAATTTGTGTGACAGTTTCGTCCAAGTGGCGTCGACAGTGGGGTCAGAGCAGAAGACCGGTCTGCCAAGTGACGCTGCACCAGTATCGACATCCGCGACGCCGGCGCCTTCGGTTCTCCCCGGGACCTTCGGACTTCACAAGTACGCCCTATTAAAGAACATGGCGGTTGACACCAGATCCCTTCCGCCGCGTACGTTTGAAGTCACTTGGCCGTGGTCGTCGGGGCAAATCGGCTGTTTACTCCGGTCTACCCTGACCAAGCAGCTTCTTGCCCGGTCTTTCTCTCGTCCGGACTCCGGGCTTTTTCCACCGGCCAAGAAAACCCCTGCCGCGTCTGCATGGAGGACGGACCTGATTACGTCGGCGCAGATCTCCCGACTGTACGGCGATTAACCATGGAAAATCTTCGAACACTCCAAGATAGGACTTGTGTTCCACTTGACTCCATGGATCGGCACTTTGCTAGGCCGGGTGAAGAATTTCAACAGGACCCACGGCCAAGCGATTTGGGAAGCGTCCCACTACTTGGTGCTTCCTCCCGACCGGGTGCGACAAGATACGGGCCTGGCGATGTTCCAGAGCAAGCGCAAGCGACGTCGAATTCGAGCGGGCGAGGCTTGGCAATCCCTGTGCCAGTACATTTTGGACGGGATGCGAGCTCGCTAGTGTGACGTCGACGTGTTCTTGTACCCGGTGTTCCTCCACATGCCAAGGCGTCGCGCTGAGAAGACCAGATTGCTGGCCGACGACGGCACATGGTACCCCGGTCTTGATTGCGCTGAGCCGGTCGCGGACCTCAAGGATGCTTTGGTGCAGCTTGACCGGAAGGACCCCTGGCGTAACCAGTTTCAGGATCAAGTGGAACATCATCCGTCAATGGTCATCGGCCGTCTGTGGGGCGATAGCAAGTGAAGTCGTAGGTAGTCGACCAGATAACTCGTAATACATGTCATCATTTCTTTTCATATGTCCGATCGTCAAATCACTTGAACTAATTTTACCACTCTCTCCATAGTTGCACCGAGCACGTTATCGTAAACAGTTCCACTCCCATCACGAAAAATAGTCATCACATTCATCACTCCGCTATTCCAATCCGTCACAGCTCATCACAATTTAACATCAACTCCGGACCTTCCACATCTTCACACCGGTCTAGACCGACCGATGCTACTGCGTGTCTTGGTCTTGGTCTTCATGGGTCTGCATCACTGCGAAGCGATTACGACTGACTCGTTCTCGTTCGAACTCTCGTAGAAGAGCCCCACAATTCAAGTCGAGCTCGTCGACCCAAGTTGATTCATCATGGTCCTTCCATCGGACCAGGTACTCTCGGTGAGTCCGACCGATCCTGGTCTTCTTGGTCGACCGAACATCCAAGACCTTCTCCACTTAAAACTCGTCTTCCTCTAATGGTAGTTCCCAACTGTCCTCCGGCAGTAACGCTTGATCGAAATCAAATTTTTTTTCTTCTTTTACCAGACAGGGAGTTTTGGGTCGATCAGGAAATTCTCGGACCAGCTTCAACTTGGACACATGCACAATCGGGAAGACCTTGTAATCTGTACCAGTTGTTACTAGAAGGGCAGCGTGCTCACCAATCAGCTCGGCAACACGGAAAGGGCCGTGCCACATGTGAGCCAGCTTCTTCGCATAGCCCTCTTTCACTCGGTCTAGGTATAGCCATACCCTCGCCCCTGGTTCTATACCGTGGGGTCGGACCTGTTCATTGGTCCGGTCTTCCCGGTCTTGTGTGGCCTGACGCAGCTTTACGTTGACGACTTCTTTTGCATGCTGGTAGTGTTTCTGGACCTGCATGCGCCATCGTCGAGCATAGCGATCGCGGGTCCGGGTGCAACCGATAGGTATCGCAGCTTCCAGTGTCGACCGAGGGTCCCATCCATATGTCAGATAAAAAGGCGTTTCTCCACGGAACCGATCGGTCGACGAGTTGAGTGCAAACACCAGCCTTTCTGCATACTCGTCCCAATCTCGCTGGTCTGGATCAGCAACGTACATCTTGATCGCCCTCGTTATGGTCTGCACCATGCGTTCCGCCGATCCATTTTCTTGCGGACGATATGC
>CM047587.1:31651454-31707472 GCA_026184515.1 Peronosclerospora sorghi | reverse complement strand
GAGATCGCCAAATCGTACTCCCGTCGAGGGACTTCCGGTGGCCAAAGTGCGCGTGCGGCGCGTCCAGACCGGGTATAATAGGCGAGAGGGGATAATTCAACCCTCTGCCCCCAAACACTCCGCGGCAGGCGGAGGCGACTAATGTACGTGCAAATAAAAACGGCGACCCCTTGCTGCGGTGTAGAAAAAAATACTTTTACTTGGAAAAACCGCAACTAACCAATAATACTACCTCCATATGGTCCTTAATGTACCCACACAAAATTATGTAAAATACCCAATGTCAAGAAACTCACCCAAGACCAGCGTTCTTGATACTCCTTGAATTTGATAGGCTAAAAAGCCCCCGTTGTTTAGACCAATCCGAAATTCGACCAACTGCCTTGACCAAAAGTGACCAAATTTGTGGTACACTTCACCACAGCCGCCCCTGAGTCCGACCGTGTCGCACAACGATAACGGTCTGACCTCACCCATCACTTGACCAACTGGACCTTGGTCACTCATACTTCTTCACCATGGACCAAACATCTTCGACACCTGCGTCAGGTACTGCCTTTACTGCACTTGATCTTCTTATGCTTCCATTTGACGATTGTTCTTGTCGTTCTTGCAGAAACTCTATTCGTCGAGTCGCCCCACCTTGCTTCGCCTGTCCGGTCGGCTCGGTCTGACAGCCCACGTAACTCTCATGCACTTCAAACATCGGAAGGGTGTCAGACTGAAGCCGACACGCGGATGCAGGATATGCTCGCAGAAAACATGCGTCTCAAGACCCAGGTGGACCACCAGGCAACACGAGGTGCGCATCTTTGGTCTTCGTCTTGTACTTGTCTTGACCCTCGTTTGCCTTCAGCTCTCATCCCTCCCAGCGTCGTCAAGGCAATAGGTGCCTTAGTTGACGCCTATAGGCAGTACAACGATCATGTTGGCCAGCTCCGACACACTTTGGAGGAGTTGACAAGCGCGCGTCATGAGCTGTCCCGTCTGGAGGCTCATCAGTCCCATCTCCGGGATCAACTTGGATTTGTTCGTCGGCAGCAGCTGGACGGACAGTTTGACGCGACTTCACTGCGCATGCAAGGCGACGACCTCGCGCGACGAATTGCCGAGTTGCAAATTGCGATTCAAGACCAGACCGGGAAGGTCCGGTCCTGTCAAGACAGGTCCGACGCTTGGACGCAAGAGTCGGGTCGTCGTCAGGTGGTACTAGACCAGTGCCGCCAGCGCTTGATGAACTCGCTACCTCCGTGTTCGACTGCTTCCCCCGGCGTAGATTCGTCCGAATCGGCAACCTTAGTCGCCTCTGGGCAAGACCAAGACCGCTTGAAGCAGGACCAAGACCGACGTCGCTCATTGGATGATATTCATCATCCCGAAATTACATCAAAATCAAAGAAGCGCGCGGACGCGCCGGGTAGCTCGAGGGCGCGGGGCACTGCGCGCGGACTCGGAATCGGGGGGAAGCGTGCAGTCTCCCATAAGCGAGCCAAGACACAGGCGCTTCTCATGGACTCGGACTCGGACATGGACGACATCTACAGCCCCTCGTAAAGTCGAGCGCCCTCGCGCCGTACTGCAATTCGCATCCAGCACACAGGGTCTCGTCTGAGGAGGACTCCAGCGAGGGGTCCGGCGATTCCGAGTTCATGATCCCCATCCAGTCCAAGTCACGAACGAATTTGTGTGACAGTTTCGTCCAAGTGGCGTCGACAGTGGGGTCAGAGCAGAAGACCGGTCTGCCAAGTGACGCTGCACCAGTATCGACATCCGCGACGCCGGCGCCTTCGGTTCTCCCCGGGACCTTCGGACTTCACAAGTACGCCCTATTAAAGAACATGGCGGTTGACACCAGATCCCTTCCGCCGCGTACGTTTGAAGTCACTTGGCCGTGGTCGTCGGGGCAAATCGGCTGTTTACTCCGGTCTACCCTGACCAAGCAGCTTCTTGCCCGGTCTTTCTCTCGTCCGGACTCCGGGCTTTTTCCACCGGCCAAGAAAACCCCTGCCGCGTCTGCATGGAGGACGGACCTGATTACGTCGGCGCAGATCTCCCGACTGTACGGCGATTAACCATGGAAAATCTTCGAACACTCCAAGATAGGACTTGTGTTCCACTTGACTCCATGGATCGGCACTTTGCTAGGCCGGGTGAAGAATTTCAACAGGACCCACGGCCAAGCGATTTGGGAAGCGTCCCACTACTTGGTGCTTCCTCCCGACCGGGTGCGACAAGATACGGGCCTGGCGATGTTCCAGAGCAAGCGCAAGCGACGTCGAATTCGAGCGGGCGAGGCTTGGCAATCCCTGTGCCAGTACATTTTGGACGGGATGCGAGCTCGCTAGTGTGACGTCGACGTGTTCTTGTACCCGGTGTTCCTCCACATGCCAAGGCGTCGCGCTGAGAAGACCAGATTGCTGGCCGACGACGGCACATGGTACCCCGGTCTTGATTGCGCTGAGCCGGTCGCGGACCTCAAGGATGCTTTGGTGCAGCTTGACCGGAAGGACCCCTGGCGTAACCAGTTTCAGGATCAAGTGGAACATCATCCGTCAATGGTCATCGGCCGTCTGTGGGGCGATAGCAAGTGAAGTCGTAGGTAGTAGACCAGATAACTCGTAATACATGTCATCATTTCTTTTCATATGTCCGATCGTCAAATCACTTGAACTAATTTTACCACTCTCTCCATAGTTGCACCGAGCACGTTATCGTAAACAGTTCCACTCCCATCACGAAAAATAGTCATCACATTCATCACTCCGCTATTCCAATCCGTCACAGCTCATCACAATTTAACATCAACTCCGGACCTTCCACATCTTCACACCGGTCTAGACCGACCGATGCTACTGCGTGTCTTGGTCTTGGTCTTCATGGGTCTGCATCACTGCGAAGCGATTACGACTGACTCGTTCTCGTTCGAACTCTCGTAGAAGAGCCCTACAATTCAAGTCGAGCTCTTCGACCCAAGTTGATTCATCATGGTCCTTCCATCGGACCAGGTACTCTCGGTGAGTCCGACCGATCCTGGTCTTCTTGGTCGACCGAACATCCAAGACCTTCTCCACTTAAAACTCGTCTTCCTCTAATGGTAGTTCCCAACTGTCCTCCGGCAGTAACGCTTGATCGAAATCAAATTTTTTTTCTTCTTTTACCAGACAGGGAGTTTTGGGTCGATCAGGAAATTCTCGGACCAGCTTCAACTTGGACACATGCACAATCGGGAAGACCTTGTAATCTGTACCAGTTGTTACTAGAAGGGCAGCGTGCTCACCAATCAGCTCGGCAACACGGAAAGGGCCGTGCCACATGTGAGCCAGCTTCTTCGCATAGCCCTCTTTCACTCGGTCTAGGTATAGCCATACCCTCGCCCCTGGTTCTATACCGTGGGGTCGGACCTGTTCATTGGTCCGGTCTTCCCGGTCTTGTGTGGCCTGACGCAGCTTTACGTTGACGACTTCTTTTGCATGCTGGTAGTGTTTCTGGACCTGCATGCGCCATCGTCGAGCATAGCGATCGCGGGTCCGGGTGCAACCGATAGGTATCGCAGCTTCCAGTGTCGACCGAGGGTCCCATCCATATGTCAGATAAAAAGGCGTTTCTCCACGGAACCGATCGGTCGACGAGTTGAGTGCAAACACCAGCCTTTCTGCATACTCGTCCCAATCTCGCTGGTCTGGATCAGCAACGTACATCTTGATCGCCCTCGTTATGGTCTGCACCATGCGTTCCGCCGATCCATTTTCTTGCGGACGATATGCCATCGTCGCACTCTGTTTCTGGCCCAGAATGTTATTGAACGACCGGAACACCTCGGCCATTATACCGGGTTCCCGATCGTGCCTGATGACCTCGCTGGCGCCGAATCTTCGGAACACACATTCTTCGTAGCTCTGGGCGATCTGCTCCGCAGACCGAGATGCACTTGCCTTCGCAATAACTAGACCAGTGAACAGGTCTACCCAGATCAGCAGCTCAGTGTTGCCGCGCGTCGATCTAGGTAGTGACGGTATGTGGTCCATCGCTATGACCTGGAAAGGGTAGGTAGCTTCGATATTTCCGGGCGATCGCCCCTTGATTACCGGTCTACCCTTTCCGGTCTCGTAATCCGTGCAACAGCCCACATATTTCTGCAAACTGCGGAAAAGACCTCTCCAGTGGAAGTGGGACCTGATCTTGTGGTAGGTCCTGCCTATACCCTGATGTCCCCCTTCTAGACTCACGTGATAGTGATGAAGGGCATCCGGCTGCAGCAACTCGGGGATCACTAATTTCGCCAATCGGTCCCGGTCTGCACTGCCTTGGTCGGCATCGCGGCAGTAATACAATATTCCATTATCATCCACTTCGTAGCTATCCGCGATCTTGATGCACTCTTTCGCTTGATCGTTCGTCAACTTGGACAGTTCACCACGCAGGTAGGTCTTCAGGTTCATAATATATTCTTCTTCGTCGTGCGCCTTGAGGATCCGTTCCATCCTTAACTGTTGCACTGCATATTCGTTCAAACTTCCCTTCGGGAACGGTCGGCGATACTTCTGAGATTTCTATCTAGTCGCGACCATCACATGCACCTGGACTGGGGAATTCTTGGGTCCGATCACTTCTGGGAGCCTGTTTATATTCATCAATTCATCCAGAACGGCCTTCTCGGTGATCGTAGCCTCGGTATGGTCTTGCATGGCCTTGGTCGCGAGGTAGTCGGCGCTTCTGTTCCAGTCCCGTTTCACGTGCAATAGCTCGTGGTTGGGGTGGTCCTTCAATGCCTTCATTACTCGATCATTTAGCGTCCTTAGTCGTGTAGCCTTGCAGTCGATCTCTCCGGTGATCTGCCTGATCACTAGGTTGGAGTCACCACATATGATAACTCGTCCCTTCTCTTGCGACGACAGCAGGTCCATACATAGAAGTAGACCTCGGTACTCCTCCTCCTTAACAGTAATATCCGGCGTGAAATCGGCAGCGGCTGCAACTATAGACCATTGTGGCAACTTCCACACTATAGCACTATAGGCGCCGACCTTCTTCTTCACGCTTGCCGATCCGTCAAAACTTAAGACCAAGAGCTCTTCATCATGGTCGACGGTCGGAGGCGGTCTCGAAACTGACTGCCGAGGTTGCTTCCTCGGGGCAATCGCTATCAATGCCTCGTCCACTTCAGACCGAGGGGTGATACTGGCAGCTAATGTGCCCAATATCTCTTCCTCGCCCCCGGTGCACTTAACGACCTCGAGGGTCCACTGCGACAAGACCGCCGACCATCTTCCTAGACGTCCGTCCATCCCATTGGCTGATAATAGCCAGGCCAAAGTAGACCGTCTTGACAGGACCTTTATAGGTCGGCCGACCAGCAGGTTGTAACACACATCCATAATTCGTAGCAACGCCAGCACTTCTTTCTCGACAATTCCATAGTTCACTTCATTTGGTTTTAGCGTCCGGCTCGTAAACGTGACTGGATGATACACACCATCGTGCTCTTGCACTAAAGTGGCCGAAATGGCCCAATGACTAGCATATACAATAATGGTCGGGACCTTTTCGGGATCGAAATGCTTCAAAATCGGTGCCGTCGCCATCTTAACCTTCAACATACCAAAGGCAAACTGTGCACGCTTCATATGATCTTCGGCCTCTACTTGCGGAGAAACTGCAGCAAGACCAGAGTCGGCGCCCTCCTGTAAAGTTGCCCGGTCTTCTTCGCGCAACATATGATAGTCAACTTACCGGATCTCGTACAGCACAGCCGCGTAGATAGCAAAGTCTTCAATGAATCGGCTATAATAATTCAAGCTTCCCAGGAAGGACTGCATTGCCTTCAGCGATCTGGGGAACGGGAGGTTGCTTAACGAATCCAGGTCCTTAGGATTAGCCTCTAGACCATTGTTCGAGACCATATGGCCTAAATAGGCGACCTTGGACATACCCCAAAAACTTTTCACGGCACTGATCGACAGGTTCCAGCGATCGCATGTCTCCAACAACTGTTCGACCTTCTCGCACAGATCGTTCCATGACGAGGCAGGTATCAGAATGTCGTCGATGTACGACCGCCTCCCTAGAACGGACGGTCTTCTTTTCCGATCGGGTTCACCCTCTCTAAACGCATCACAATTTTCAACAGGGTCCCGATCGGTCTTGATCTTGAAGTTTCCGTACAATGCGTTGTCTATCAGCCTTTGATAGATCTGGGGTGCGTTCTTCAGACCGAACGGCATACGATTCCACTCGAAAAGACCAAACGGTGTCACAAATGCGGAAATCTCACGGGCTCGATCAGTCTTCGAGACCACCCAAAATCCACTTGCCATATATAGCGAAGAATACCACAAGGTCTTGTCGAGGTCTTCCAACAGATCATTAATCAGCGGCATCGGGTACACCATGAGTTTAGTCAACCGATTTACCAGCCGATAGTCGATGCACAGTCTAATGTCAACGCCGTTCTTCTTGATAACAATTACGATCGGCGAGGCCCATGGCGAGGTCGACGGTCTAATAATCTTGGTGACCAACAGTCCTTTAATGAGATCAGAAAGCTTTTCACGGTACTGTGGCGCCACGCGTCGACATCGCTGGGAAATCGGCTTGGCATCTCCAACATCAATATCACAAATCGCACCACGGGCTGCAGGTGGTAAGGCGTTGCCTTTTCCGATCAGCAGATGTCTTTTCTTCCATATGATAATCTTCAACTGCTCGATCTGGTCTGGACTGTTAAGGTCTTGATCACCCACTTGTAAATCATCCATTGTAACTTCGGGCGAGTCGGCAGACACTTCAGGGAGGACTGCGATTTGGCTTTCCAGCTTCTGAATGTACTGTTCCCCTCCTTCATGTATACAGACTTGTTCATCTTCTGGGGCGATATCACCTAGACCATCTGGACCGGCTGAACGCCCCTGGTCTTGATCAACGGGCTGTCCTTCACTGATATCGGTCTGATTAGGAATACCGTCATGGTCCGACCTAGCAATTTCATGTTCCCCTTCTTCCGTTTCTTGCTCCGCTGTCGCCTGGTCTTGTGCTGACACCACGTTGACTAACCTTGGCTCGTCTACTTGATGGTCCACCGTTCCTGGTGAATGCGGCGCCTTTCTTCGGACAAACATCTTTTTTGGGGTGACATAACTTGGTCTTTCCACTAAAGGTGAGGTATCCTCTTCCACGACCCATAATCGCTGATAAGATCGGTGGTCGATTGGTACGCCAGGTTTTGCCACTAGACATACCGCCTCGATCCAATCGAGACGAACCCCATCTTCCTTGGTACCTTCCATTCTGCTAACCACATACCGACAATAGTGCTATTGTCCAGTGTCAGCGGCTTGTCACCGAGATTGGTAACACGGAAAAAATCACGTCGACCAGCACTCTTTACGAAGGTCGAGACCCACCGATCGCCCCTGGTCAACCATAGCTTCCTCGAACGAAAACCTTTCTCAACCGGGGTATCGACAGACCGACCGACCGGGATAGTGAGGTCTTGGTCCCACCGGACCAGATCGGTATACGAACCATACAGAGGTCTTCGACCAGCCAACTGGACCTGGACCTCATCCGGGAATGTAAGCAGTCCATGTGACAGGTTTAGGCGAATACCAGCTGGGACCATGAAATCCATTCCTAGTAAAGCGTCTTGACCAGCCAACTTGCCAACCCAAGCGCTGAAAAAGTAGACCAGAGATCCCGACAAAGTAACTTTCACACGCGTTCTTCCTTCGATCATATAAGAGTTTTCACCGATCCCGACGCATTCTTGTCTCTGGGTATCGTCTATACGACATCCGACCTTACGAGCAAAGGCGGAGTCGATTATCGATACTTCAGCTCCAGAGTCGAACAACATCGTCGCTTTCTGGTTATTAATCTTGCCACAGGCTTTCTCCTGCTTGAACCATTTATCAGGCGCGTGATACTTCCAGTATCCGCGGGATTCTCCAGGCAGCAAGTCCAAATGTATAACCACCTTAGTCCGGGAGTACTCATCGGTATTCAAACTGTAGACCGGATGGTCTCGGTCGACGCAATTTGGAATAGAACGTGTATTGTCGGCCTTATCCTCCTTGCCGACATATGCATAGATGTGAACCGTAGAACGCTAGGCTCGATCCAGATTCCAACCTGGTGAGCGTTCTAGTTTAACATCTTTTCTGCGTCCGGCGGCAGCATCCCCGCGTGCTTGTCCGGCACGTACCACTTGCGTATCATGTTAAAAAATTCTTCAATCTTGCAGTGGCCGGCCTCGTGGGTCTCTCCACATGACTTGCATACGAAGAGGCAATGGTCAGTCGGGTGGCCGCGTCTCTCGCACTTCTTGCACACCATATTCTTCCAGCAGTTTGGGCCATCATGTTTGCTCGACCCACAGTAAGAGCACTTCTGACGAGGTCGTTCAGGATCGGACTTGCTTCCGTTCTTTCCCTTCCGGTCTACCTGTTCGGACTTCGACCTGGTCTTTGGGGCAGGTCCCGCAACATAGACGTAACGATACTGGTCTTCATCCGATGACTCCTGACTGGATCGACTTCCACTTTCCCCTTCCGATCCCGTGCTGTCTTGGCTACGATCGCCTTGACCGCTCGGGTCGGTCTGGTCCAGGGTCTCTTGACCGGATCGGTCTGGGTCTGGGTCTTGGATAGGTAGCGACCTGATCCACCAGCACTCTTCGCCCTCATGCAACGCGACTGCTGTAGCGTCCGTAGAGTCTGTTCAACTTAACCCGCGTCCCTAAGACGCAGCAGAGTAAGCTGGTCCGCCAGTTCTTGATCGTCCAGGGTACTAATGTAGTGACCCACATGTTCCAGAGCAGCACCGTTCGGCGGGTTATTCTCTTTAATTGTTATGCCGGCACGAAGTGCAGCCACGTTCAACCGATGCAAATACTCGATCGGTGTCTCGTCGCTCCGCTTCTGCGTATGGTGATACTTGCGGGCACTCGAAAATCCGGAGTTACAATATTTCCCTTCAAACTCTGCACATAGCTGGTCCCAGTCAGACCGGACATCCCTACCTAACTGTTGGATCCAGTTGGCCGCCGGTCATTTCAACAAATCCCGGAAGATCAGACACCTTTCACTTTTAGGGGTCTGGTCTCGCAGGAACGCAGACTTGACCCGACCGAACCAAGACCGGGCCTGGTCTTCATCAGCATCCTTGCCAGTGAAGTCCTTGAGGTCGGTCGTCGCGGCCATACGGATGCGCGGAATCGCAGCAGATTCAAAGTCGTAAGCAATAGTGGAGGCTAGTTTAGCCTTGCGTGGCTTGCCAGCGCCCGTACCGTCTGTCCCACAATGGTCGTCAAGACCGCCGACCGACTCCATGTCACAGTCACTTGTCTTGCTTGGTCTACGCGGTCTGGCCGGTTGCGGCTTGCGCTTCCCTTTGCCGACTTGCTTATCACTTCGAGTGGGCTTGTCCACAGATGTTACCGATTCCATATCCACATCTCGGCAAACATTTCCACTTTGCTGGGTAGACCGGTCTTGGACATGTCGGCGCAGAGGTGGTCTAACCCGGTCTTCCATGAACGCTCCATCATCGTCTCAAACATGGCTTGGACGTTAGCTGGAGTCATGGGCAACGTGTTGATACCCTCCTTTTGCGGAACTGAGGCCTGTGGGGGCTGCTGGAGCCCCGACTGGCAAGCAGCCCTTTGCTGCCGCATGTCCCTTTTTTTTCAGGATGGGCATGGTCCACCCCCATGGTCATCCGCTCGACACCGGTCTCCAACTCTGATGAGCTGTTAGAGGCCGGTGGAGACTGATAAACCGATTCATCATCAGAACCAATGTCGACAAGCGCTGTGGAGTCTTCAGCGACCTTCACTGCTGCGGTGGGAGTTGGGCGGCGAACCGCCCCCACCAGTGGGACCAAATGGTCGTGGAAGGTCGACATCGACGAATTCAGCCTCCAAGTCTTAAATTCAAATAGTTTTTGGGCATCGGCGGGGTTCTGAATTTTAATGCCAACCTCCGCCAACATCGCCACCAAGTTCTTCACCAACAGTAATGGGCGATCACTCTGGATCGGCTCGGTAGTGGGACCGAGAAGATGGTCGGGGATCTGGAAGTTCAACACCCAAAAGACCACGTCAAAGCGAACAAATCTTTTCAGCTGAAAAATGTAATACATATTGTTTAGGTCTTCTTCAGTGATGCCTCCATCTCCGACCTGCGACTTTTCTTCGAGGTCGTCTTCGGCGGCCGGCATTCCCAACCCTTTCTTGGGAATCTTGGGGACCTTGGGGACATTGGGGAGGTTGGTCTGATCGTTTTGATCAGCCTCCAAGTATTTTTCGTCTTTTAATTTTCCATCAACTTTTTTATGCATATACATAGGATCAGGACCTTGGTCCTGATCCTTTCCGGGACTATAGCAGGTCTTGCTATAGTCCCGATCGGCTCCGGTGGGAGCCTTTTGGGGAGGAAAAAAAATATTAATCACGATCTGGTCCTCCACCAGGCCAGACCGGACATCGCCATCTTTATCGAGAACGAAGACGTAAGGTGATAGCCTTTCCTTACGCCCTCTCCAGAACGATTCAAAATTCAAATCTTCAAATTCAATCTTTGATGACACCTCGCGGTGATATCCCTGGTTCGAATCCGGGCACGCGCACCATTGTGGTGTAGTCAAGTTCAAAATCGAATACATTTGTATCGACAACCTGACCACCACCATCGTGCCCAGCCTTCCAACTTACGGGGGGGGTACCCCGCGGACCTCCACTCGAAATCTGGTCCGATCGTCCGCTGCTGGCAGACGACCGGTCATCATCCAAATACACTTGGTCCGATTCACTTAAGTTCATCTCACCTTGTGTACCCGATGGAATGGGCTAGTTACACACTCGGTGGATCGGGATCGCAGATCGATTTGATTCGGTCTTGAATATGAGACCGTGCTGGCTAAGTGTACCTAGGGCGGAACTCTTCACCCCAGGTACGTACAGACCAGAAACACTTCCGAAAGATAGATTCCAATAGGTCGATCGTCCAAACGATCTAGACCTGACCAATACGAAATAATAGAGGGTAGACCAATCAACCGGTCTAGCCCCTGACCAATATGAGAGAAGACCAAAACCGGTCTAAACTCCAACCAATGATACAATGAGCCAATATGTCCACGTGAAGACCCAATATGCCCGTGAACTCCACAAACGATATCTCCACGTAAAGACCAATCCAGTGAATAGCACGTTCCAAACGTACTTGACTTAAAGTGTCGAGATCGCCAAATCGTACTCCCGTCGAGGGACTTCCGGTGGCCAAAGTGCGCGTGCGCCGCGTCCAGACCGGGTATAATAGGCGAGAGGGGATAATTCAACCCTCTGCCCCCAAACACTCAGCGGCTGGCGGAGGCGACTAGTGTACGTGAAAAGAATAACGGCGACCCCTTGCTGCGGTGTAGACCAAAAGACTTTTACTTGGAAAAACCGCAACTAACCAATAATACTACCTCCCTATGGTCCTTAATGTACCCACACAAAATTATGTAAAATACCCAATGTCAAGAAACTCACCCAAGACCAGCGTTCTTGATACTCCTTGAATTTGATAGGCTAGAAAGCCCCCCTTGTTTAGACCAATCCGAAATTCGACCAACTGCCTTGAACAAAAGTGACCAAATTTGTGGTACACTTCACCACAAAACTGCATGTGTAGGAAGATTTTTAGCGTTTAATAAAACACTTTCTCCTACTTTGTACACTTTTCGTTACTCCGCCCCTTGCGGTCAGCTTGCTCTTTCTGCTTGTCTTGGCTTTCCGCCATGGCATCGTAGACGTGTTGTAAGACACTAAGGCGCGTCGATAAAAACTTATCGATGTGCTTTCGCACAGATACAGGGATGACATCGGGGAATCCTTCCCCATCAAGCCCTGGGCCACACACACGTGGCGTTAACGGAACCCTCGGATTCACCAATCCGTTCACGTAAAACGGGGTAAACCCGTAGATGCATGTACCGAATTGTTGATAGCAAATTCGATCATCGGACGCATCTCACTCCAATCCTTTGGAGATCCGGACATAAGCTCCGTAGAATATCCTCAACAACGCGATTAACGTGTTCCGTCTGACCGTCCGTCTGACCGTCCGTATGCAGATGATCCGCAGTGGACATGAGGAGCTTGGTGCCCAGCACCTTAAACAACGCTCAACAGAACTGTCCCGTAAAAGGGGGATCCCGATCCGACACAACGGAATCGGGTAGACCATGCTGTCGAAAGACACGGTCTAGGAACACTTTCGCTGTTCCTTGTCCATCAATGGACTCTGGCACCGCCGCCAGGTGAGCCATCTTGCTCAAACGGTCTACAAAGACCAATATGCCGGTGTTCCCGGCCTTGTCCTTCGGAAAACCGAAGCTAAAATCCATACTGATGGATTTCCAACACTCCGTAGGAACGGATAAGCTCGCCAAAGGTGCAGCTGAACTTGCAGAGGGTTTAACCCTCTGACACGTCTCACAGGTGCGAATATACGCACCAACCCATTTATACATCTTGGGCCACCAATACAAAGCGCTTAAAATGCCGTAGGTATTTTCCCGACCTAAATGACCCCCGGTAGGGGCGTCATGTGCCTCAAAGAGGACTCTTTACTTTAGTTCCTCATCATGAAGAACAGCCACCCGCGGAGTGTCCTCTGCGCTCGTGCTATAATATAGCAAACCGTCACAGTACCTGTAACGGTGTAAACGAGCTCTAGCTCGACTTGACAGGGTTGGCTCAGACGAGCCAAGTCCCATTACACCCAACGCGCTGTTAAGCGCCGTACACTTTGGGTCTTTCTCATACGTCTGGCGTATGAGATCCACCACAGACGAGGTGACGAATGTCGCGTGAGCGAGCTCGTAATCGGGACGACGCGACAACGCGTCTGCAAGCACGTTCTGCTTGCCAGGTTTATACTTAACCTCAAAGTTGTACTCCACAAAAAAGGAGAGCCAACGGGCAATCCGTTGCGAGAGATGAGGTGACTTTGTCGCTGTCCGTAAGGACGTGTGGTCAGTATAAACCACGAACGGCTTCGAGCCGAGTAGGTGAACCCTAAATTTGACAAGAGCGTACTTCATTGCAAGTAGCCCCTTGTCATGAACGGGATCATTTCGTTCCGCAGTTTAAGCTGCCTCGACTCAAACGCAATCACGCTTTCCCTTCCTGCATCGTCTGCTTGTAACAAAGCACATCCGATTGCGAAATCGGAGGTAAATTATTTACAATTAATTGATCCATTAATATTGATATTTTTATCAATAGTCAGAAAGGCGCTTGGAATCGCAGACGAAACTAAATGGTTTCCCAGAATCTGGGAGAGAAAGAACGGGAGATTTCAACAAGCTCCCCTATACAACTTCAAAAGCGTTTTGGTGCTTGGTTTCCCAACACCAATCAACATCCTTCTTAAGGAGGTCGGTTAATGGCTTTGAAATTTCAACGTAGTTCTCGCTGTACTTGTGGAGATAATTGGCTAATCCAAGCCACTTCCGTAAATCTCTAAGATTTACAGGCGAATGCCACTCCACAATGGCTTTCACCTTCGCGGGATACACCCGCACCCCATCCTTACCGATGAAGCATCCGAGGAAAGGTATTTCATCACCAACAAAGATACATTTGGATGCGTTCGCATATAACTTATGCTCTCGCATACATTCGAGAACAGCTCGAAGATGTATCAGATGCTTCTGAACATCCGACGAGTCGCCTCCCGCACGACTATGAACAAATATATCGTCGAAGTACGTCTGAGAGTACTTTCTGTGAGGGCGGAAGAGTTGAGTCACCAAGCGATTAAAAGTCGCTGGTGCATTCGAAAGCCCCTGTGGCATAACTAGCCACTCCCACATCATGCCACTAGGCGTGCTGACCGCTGTAAGCGGAATATCGGATGCTCGTATGAGCACCTGATAATACCCGTCCACCAGATCTAAGGCACTGTACACCGTACAACCCGCCATATTGTTCTTGAGGACATCCTTCCGAGGAATCGGAGTCTGCATTGGTACTGTAGCTGCATTCAGCTTGTTATACGCATGCACAATGCGCCACTTTCCGTTCGATTTACGAACACAAAAAGTGGGAGATGAGTGGGGAGACTTGCTCTCCCGTACCGTCCCTGCCTCTTCGTTCCCCTTGAAGAATGCGTCGATGAGGTCGCATTGCTCCTTGAGGAGAGGCCACTGCCTGGTGACGCAGTATTTGGTTCGAGGAGCCAAATCAATTTCATGTCGGACTCCCCGATCTGGTGGTAACCCCATCGGCGGGTTGTCACTAATGATATCACCAAATTCCTTTAGTAAGGAATGGTAAGGGTCCTGAGGATCCGCAAGGATCTTGAGGCCGCTTCGGGCATTTAATGCCTGTTTGGTTTTCACCAAAACTGACTCGTCCATCGTGGATGAGGAGTTCAACTCCTCTTCCGGACGCAACACGACGACCTCGTCGATTTCATCTGCTTTCAAAGCAGTCTCAAACTCGTTGAAGGACATCTCCTCCAACGACAACAGTTCGCCTATCCCAGGCAACCGTTCAAGGCTTACGCCTTCTCTGACAACACCTGTCACGTTATTCAGCATCCGATAGGACTGCTGACTACTGGCCTCGGGACTTATCCCGGGACCCAGATGGGGGGAGCCAATTGGCCCATCTACTGGAAGCGCCACGCGCCTATCCACAGAGGTATCTACCTCTACCACCGGTGCCTCGCCGGTCTCACCTATAACGGCGTAATCGGAATCATTTCCGATATGCAAAAGAGGCGAACTCCGGCTCTTTGCTTGGAAGCGCCTCGCGCTTAACCACAGGGGTCTCTACCCCTACCACTGGAGTTACCACAGGTAGCTCACCAGTCTCGCCTATAACGGCGTGGTCGGAATCATTTCCGACGTGCAAAAGAGACGAACTACGGTTCTCTTTGTGTGGAAGCGCCTCGCGCTTAACCACAGGGGTCTCTACCCCTACCACTGGAGTTACCACAGGTAACTCACCAGTCTCGCCGTTCACGGCGTGGGGATTAACCGCCGAATCCCCCTCGTTAAGTAACTCTTCCTTAACGCCATTGGGAATGATCATTTCAGACATCCCAATCCCTGGCATCTCACGCCAGAATCGCTTTTGCGATCGAGCAAAGGTGGGTTCATGACTCGCCAATGCTTCACCCGATCGCGGGTGCGTTGAGCCAATGGACTTAGACTTCCAGTCTATCCATGGCTCGTGGTGTTCCAGCCACTTTATGCCCATAATGAGGTCATACCTCGAGTCCAAATCCAGGACTAGGCAACGTTCTAATCTGTAGAAGTCTGCAAACTTCAGCTTAAGGTCAATCGAGACCTTGGGTACAGTAACCTGTACGCCCGTCGCTAGACGGACCGTGACAACGTCACGAGAACGTGCCTCTAGGGCCTCGGCATACAGCCTACTCTTCTCTATAGAAGCCCGTCTGACATAATTGTCAGACGCTCCAGAGTCTATCAAGACTCTCCAAGGCTTATCAAAGCCTTTCACGTCCGCAACGACTACCAGCAAACCTGGCTGATACACCAAATCGGTGCTAGAAAGCACCGTTTCCCTCGGGGCTTTGTGCTGTTGTCACCTACCCTGGGTCTTAACAGCACTGAGGGATCCCCCAGTAGGGCGCCCCGCACCTACTGGGAGCCGTCGTTTCCCGACGTCTTGGTCAAGGGCTTTTTCCCAACCCTTGGCCCCTTGTAGCGAGTGTCTCGCTGAGGATTTTTCGGACACCTGTTCCGCAGATGATCCGTGCTTCCACTCAGGAAGCATCTCAGCGGCCCATGCCGCTGCAACATAGCCAAGAGCTCTGCCTCGAAGATCTGCGAAAAAGAGTCAGAGTGTTTCTTAGCAGGAGGTTTCTCTTTCGCTTCGACTTGACTCAGGTCCATGGGTTCAGGGCCCACCTTAGAGGAACGAAAGTTCCTCTCGGTGATGAACGCCATCTTGAACTCCTCCCCCAGGGATTGGGGTCGGCATCGGGAGAGCTCCGAACGTGCTGACCCTTCTCTCAGGCTCCCATGAAGACGGGGATGGACACATCGTCCGAATACACTTTCGCGTACATCCCTGCCAACAGGGTCTTAAGTTCTTGGATATATGTTTCCAATCCCTAGTGCCCTGACGGCACCTCAGAAACGCCAGCTAATTCTGGAAAACCAGATCAGGCGTTGCATACATGTCCATAAGTATCTGCTTAAGGACCTCCCAGGTAGGGAACACGTTCGTGACCGAATCCGAACACGTAAACGCCCATGCACGGGCTTTACCCGTAAGATGGGTCAGCGCAAGTCCCACTTGCAAGTGATCAACGATCACATTCGCTGTGGCGAAGGACGTTTCGACCTCTCGTAACCACACATAAAGGTTAGCACCTTTTCCCCGGTGAATTCCTTTATCTTAAAAGACAATGGGGGACACACCCCCGTGGAACAACCTCCACCTAAACTCGCTTCATGAGCGATGAGGGCATTTACCCTTGCCTTCACGGCCTCAAGGACCTGCTCCACTAGGAGCTGCATGCATTCGTCACCCGTCAAGGATAACATCCTGTTAAAGGCTTCCTGCTGGACGAGGGTTAAACTATCCCAATCGTCCTGATTCATCCCTTGCAGAGGATGCCTTAGTCTACCAACATAGGTGTTGGATTGACTACAAGTGCTACCAGATGTAGCCGGTGCGTATACGCACGGTGCGGCTAGCGCATAGAGGAAGACTTTCCTTTAAGCGGCGTTCCCGCTACTTAGCCGATACGCCCTTATAAAAGGGCTTAGTAGGAGAGAGCTCTCCTACTCGGGGCCAAGATTTCCAGTTTGGTTTACACTTAGATTTCTCTAATGCCTTAACGTAAGGCTCCCTTATTAAGGGTATAGCTAAGGGGAGGGCTCCCCTTACGCTACTGCACTCACTACACGCACGACCGGTCGAGGTCGTGCGTCTGTAGTCGTCGAGTGAAAATGTAAACTGAATGTATATTTAATATATAATTAGCCTAACTTAATTTAAACTAATGTAAACTATATGTAATACTAAGTAGAACTTACCAAATTCGTACCTAGCTAAAATGTAGTGTACACCACCTGTGTACCAACACGTGGACGGCTGACACGCCACCCCCAAGGGCTCCTGCCCTGATTGGTTAAAATAACCAATGGTTCAAACCCTTTCGAGCCGGTCAATACTGACACAAACCGTAGTGTACTCACGTACACCACCTACTAAATGTGACTCGAATGTAACCCTGTTACAGCTATCACCTGGAAAGGGTAAATAGCCTCGATATTTCCGGGCGATTGGCCCTTGATTATCGGTCTGTCCTTTCCGGTCTCGCAATCTGTGCAACAGCCCACATATTTCTGCACGCTCCGAAACAATCCTCTCCAGTGAAATGGGCCCTGATCTTGTGGTATGTCCTGCCTATGCCTTGATGTCCCCCTTCTAGACTCACATGGTAGTGATGAAGGACATCCGGCTGTAGCAACTCAGGGATCACCAGTTTCGCTAGTCGATCTCGATCGGCACTGTCTTGGTCAACATCACGGCAGTAATACAGCAATCCATTGTCGTCCACATCGTAACTGTCCGCGATCTTGGTACACTCATTCGCTTCATCATTCGTTAACTTGGACAGTTCACCGTGTAGATAGGCCTTCAAGTTGACGATCCACTCTTCTTCGTTCTGCGCCTTGAGGATCCGTTCCGCCCTTAGCTGTTGTACCCCAACGTACTCGCTCAGCCTTTCCTTTGGGAACGATCGGCGAGACTTCTGAGTTCGCGATCTAGTCGCCGCCATCACATGCACCGGATCGGGGCTATCCTTGGGCTTGATCAACTCCGGGAGCCTGTTTACGTCCATAAGTTCATGTAGAACGGCCTCCTCGGTGATCGTCGCCCCGATCTGGTCCCGAATGGCTTGGGTCGCAAGGTGGTCGGCGCTTCTGTTCCAATCCCGTTTCACGTGCAATAGCTCGTGGTTGGGGTAGTCTTTCAGTGCCTTCATCACCCGATCATTCAACAACTTCAGCCGTGGTGCCTTACAGTCTATCTCCCCGGTGATCTGTCTTATCACTAGGTTGGAGTCACCACATATGATGATCCGCCCTTTCTTTTGTGATGACAGCAGATCAAGACATAGAAGGAGCCCCCGATATTCCGCCTCGTTGACCGTTATGTCAGGCGTTAAATCGGCGGCGGCTGCTACTATAGACCATTGTGGTAACTTCCACAGTATGTCACTATAGGAGCAAACCTTCTTCTTCACGCTGGTCGATCCGTCTAAACTCAAGACCAGGAGTTCCTCATCCCGATCGACGATCGGTGGCGGACGTTAGATTGACTGTAGAGGTTGCTTCCTTAGGGAAATCGCCATCAGAGCTTCATCCACTTCATACCGAGGGGTGATACCGGCAGCCAATGTGCCCAATATCTCCTCCTCTCCCTTGGTGCACTTGACGACCTCGAGGGACCACTGTGACAAGATCGCTGACCATCTGCCGAGCCGACCATCCATTCCATTGGCTGATAACAGCGATGCCAATGTCGACTTTCTCGAAAGAACCTTTACAGATCGACCGACCAGTAGGTTGTAGCACACATCCAAAATCCGAAGTAAATCCAGAACTTACTTTTCGACGATCCCATAGTTAACTTCGTTCGGCTTCAACGTCCGGCTCGTAAAAGTGACCGGATGGTACACACCATCATGTTCTTGCACTAGAGGGGCAGAGATGGCCCACTTACTAGCTTACACAATGACGATCGGCATTTTTTTCGGATGGAAGTGCTTGAGAATCGGTGCCGTCGCCATCTTGGCCTTCAGCATACCAAAAGCAACCTTTGCACGCTTCATGTGATCCTCTGCCTCCACCTGCGGAAAATATGCGGGCAGATCAGAGTCGCAGCCCACCCGTAAAGTTGCCCGATCTCCTTCGCGCAACATATGGTAGTCAACTTCCCGGAGCTCGTACAGCACGGCCGCGTAAATCGCGAAGTCTTCAATGAAGTGGCTGCAGTAATTTAGGCTCCTGAGAAGGACTGCATTGCCTTCAGTGATCTGGGAAACGGGAGGTTGCTCAGTGACTCTAGATCCTTAGGATTGTCCTCCAGCCCACTGATTGACACCATATGACCCAAATAGGCGACCTTGGACATTCCCCAAATACTCTTCACAGAACTGATCGACAGGTTCCAGCGATCGCATGTCTCCAACAACCGTTCGACCTTCTCGCACAGATCGCTCCATGATGAAGAAGGGATCAGAATGTCGTCGATATACGATCGCCTCCCCAGAACGGACAGTCTCCTTTCCCGATCGGGTTCACCCTCTGTAAATACATCATGGTTTTCGGTGGGGTACCGATCGGTACTGATCTTGAAATGTCCAACAATGCGTTGTCGATCAGAATCTGGTAGATCTGGGGCGCGTTCTTCAAACCGAACGGCATACAGTTTCACTCGAACAGACCGAACGTCGTAACAAATGCGGAATTCTCGCGAGCCCGATCGGTCATCAAAACCACCCAAAATCCACTTGCCATATCCAGTGAGCAATACCATAGGGTCTTGTCAATATCTTCTAGCAGATCGCTAATCAGCGGCATCGGGTACACCATAAGCTTGGTCAACCGATTTACCAACAGATAATCGATACACAACCTGATGTCGACGCCGTTCTTCTTGATCACAATCACGATAGGGGAGGCCCATGGCGAGGTCGACGGTTTAATAATCTTGGTGGCAAACAGTCCTTTAATAAGATCAGACAATTTTTCACGGTACTGTGGCGCCACACGTCGGCATCGTTGGGCGATCGGCTTGGCATCCCCCACGTTGATGTCACAGATCGCTCCGCGAGAAGCAGGGGGTAAGGCATTGCCTTTCCCGATAAGCAGATGTTTCTTCTTCCAAATGATCTTCTTTAGCTGATCGATCTGGTCGAGACTGTTGACATCCCTATCACCCACTTGCAGATCGTCCAAGGTGACTTCGGGTGGATCGGCAGACACTTCAGGGAGGACTGCCATCTGGATCTCCAGCTCCTGAATATATTGGTCCCCGCCCTCATGTATAGAAACTGGGTCGTCTTCCGGGGCAATATCACCCAAACCTTCCTGATCGGTTGCACACTGCTGTTTCCGATCGGCGGGCTGCTCTTCAACGACATCGATCTGCTTAGGCGCGCCATCGTGTTCCGCCCCAGCAATCTCATGTTACCCTTTTTGTATTTCCGGCTCCGCTGTCGCCTGTTCTTATGACGCCACCACGTTGACGAACCTTAGCTCATCTTCTTGATGGTCCTCCGTGTCCGGGACTGCGATGCCTTTCTTCGAACTAGCATCTTCTTTGGGGTTACATAGCTGGGTCGTTCCACCATAGGTGAGGTATCTTCTTCCACGTGTCCATAATCGCTGATCATATCGCTGGTCACTTGGTATGCCAAGTTCTGCCACTCAACATACCGTCTCGATGCGAGCGAGACGAACCCCATCTTCCTTGGAACCTTCCCTTCCGCCAGCCACATTCCAACGATAGTATTATTGTCGAGCGTAAGCGGCTTGTCACCGATATTAGTGACTCGGACAAAATCATGTCGGCCGGCGCTCTTCACAAAAGTCGACACCCACCGATCGCCCCTGGTCACCCATAACTTCTTTGATCGAAAACCTTTGTCGACCGGGGTATCATCTGATCGGCCGACTGGAATGGTGACATCTTGGTCCCACCTGACCAGATCGGTGTGCGATCCGTATAGGGGCCGCCGACCAGCTAACTGGATCTGGACCTCATCCGGGAGTGTAAGCACTCCATGAGACAGATCGAGGCGAATACCCGCA
Source organism: Peronosclerospora sorghi (assembly GCA_026184515.1). NCBI lineage: Eukaryota > Oomycota > Peronosporomycetes > Peronosporales > Peronosporaceae > Peronosclerospora > Peronosclerospora sorghi. The sequence continues at coordinate 31,686,619 of CM047587.1, read as the reverse complement.
GGCACCATATAATCCATGTCTAACAGGGCATCCTGACCGGCCAGATTGCCAAACCAAGCGCTGAAGAAGTAGACCAACGAACCCGATAGGGTGATCTTCACGCGCGTCCTTTCTTCGGTCATGTAAGAATTTTCACCGATTCCGACGCATTCTTGTCTCTGGGTGTCGTCTATACGACATCCGACCTTACGAGCAAAGGCGGAGTCGATAATTGAGACTTCGACCCCAGCGTCGAACAACATGGTTGCCTTCTGGTTGTTAATCTTACCACAGGATTTCGCCTGCTTAAACCATTTGTCGGGCGCACGATACTTCCAGTATCCGCGAGACTCTCCCGGCAGCAAATCCAACTTCGTGACCACCTTCGATCGGGAATATTCATCGGTCTTAAGACTGTAGACCGGATGATCCCGACCGACGCAATTGAGAATAGAATATGTATTGTCGGTTTTATTCTATTTGCCGATATATGCATAGATGCCAATCGTAGATCGCTCGTCTCGATCCAGATTCCAACCTGGCGAGATTTCTAGTTTAACTTCTTTTCCACGTCCGGTGGAAGCATCCCCGCGTGCTGGTTGGCACATACCATTTGCGCATCAGATTGAAGAACTCTTCGATCTTGCACTGGCCGGCCTCGTGGATCTCTCCACATGACTTGAACACGAAGAGGCAGTGATCGGTGGGGCGGCCGCGTCTTTCACACTTCTTGCAGGTCAACTTCTTCCAGAAATCCCCACCTTCATGCTTACTCGACCCGCAGTGAACACACTTGTTGCGAGGTCGGTCCGGGTCAGACTTGTTCCCGCTCCTGCCCTTCCGATATGCCTGGTTAGGCGTCGATCGGGCTCTTGGGGAAGGTTCCGTGACGAAAACGTGGCGATACTGGTCCTCATCTGACTCCCGACTGGACATGCCGCTACTTTCCTCTTCCGATCCAGTGCTATCTTTAGTCACGATCGCCTTAGCAGCACGGGCCGATCTGGTCAGGGGCCTCTTCAAAGGGTCGGTCTGGGTCTTCGATCTGTAGCGACCCGATCCAACGGCGACCTTCGCCCTCATGCTGCGTGAATGTTGAAGCGTCCGCAACGTCTGCTCCGCTTCCCCCACATCTTTGAGGCGCAGCAGAGTGAGCTGATCTGCCAGCTCTTGGTCATCAAGGGTACTGATGTAGTGACCCACGTGCTCCATAGCGGCATCGGTCGGCGGGTTGCCTTCATTGATCACTATCCCGGCGCGAATTGCAGCCACTTTCAAGCGGTACAAATACTCAATCGGCGTCTCGTCGCCCAGCTTCTGCATATGATGGTATTTGCGGGCGGTAGATAATCCGGAGTTGCAGTACTGCCCCTCAAATTCTGAACATAGCAAAACCCAGTCAGATCGGACATCCCGACCCAACTGTTGGATCCAGTTCGCTGCCGGTCCTTTTAGCAGATCCCTGAAGATCAAACACCGTTCCTTTTTTGGTGTCTGATCTGGCAAGAAAGCAGACTTGACCCGACCAAACCACGATCTGGCTTGCTCCTCGTCGGAGTCCTTGCCAGTTAAATCCTTGAGATCCGTCGTCGCAGCCATGCGAATGCGTGGGATCGCAGTAGATCCGAAATCAAAAGCGGTTGTAGAGTCTAGGTTATCCCTGCTCGTTCTGCCCTCTCCTGCACCGTCTGACCCATAGTGGTCATCCGGATCGCCGATCGACTCATGTCAAAATCGCTGTTCTTGCTTGATTGGCGCGGTCGGGATGGCTGTGGCTTGCGTCTTCTTCTGCCAACTGGTTTACCACCTCGGATAGCCTTATCCGATGATGCCACTGACTCCATATCGACATCCCGGCCAGTATTGGCATTTTGCCGGGCAGATCTGTCCTGGGCATGCGGGTGCGGAGACGATCGGCATCGGTCTCCCGTGAAACTCTCCATCATTGCCTCAAAAATGGCTTGGACGTTAGCTTGGGTCATGGGCAACGTGTTGGTATCCTCCTTTGGAGGTACTGAAGCCTGTGGGGCTCCTGGGGCCCCGACTGGAATGAAGCCCCTTGCTGCCGCACGTCCTTTTTATGCTCCAATGGGGGTATGGTCCGCCCCCATGGGCATACGCTCAACACCGACCTCCAACTCCGATGAGCCATTAGATCCAGGTGGAGACTGATACAACGACTTATCGTCGGAGCACACATCATCGTATGCTGCCGTGGACTCAGCGGCCTTCAATGCCACGGTGAGAGTTGGGCGGCGGACCGCCCCCACCAACGGCACCAAATGGTCATGGAGGGTCGACATAGACATCCCCAGCCTCAAAGTATCCAGATCGAACAGTTTCTGTACGCTGGCGAGGTTTCGCACTTCATGCCGACCTCAGCCAACATCGCCAGCAGGTTTTTCACCAATAGCAACGGACGATCGCTTTGGATCAGCTCGGTGGTGGGTCCGAGAAGGCGATCGGGGATCCGGGGGTTTAAGATCTGTATGTCCTGGTCTTCACGAATAAATCTCTTTAACGTGGATTTAATACACCTGGTCAGGTCTTCTTCTTTGATAACCCCATCCCCGACCTGCGATTTTTCTTCCAAGTCGTCTTCGTCGGATGGCATTCTTAGCCTCTGATTGGGAACCTTGGGAGGGTGGGTCTGATCGTTCCGATAAGCCTCCAAGTCGTTTTCATTTTTATTTTTCCATCAAATCGTTCATTCAAATGCATAGGATCAGAACAAAAGTCCTGATCCTTTCCGGAACTATAGCAAGACTTGCTAAAGTCCCGATCGGCTCCGGTGGGAGCCTTATGGGGAGGAAAAAACTTATTAATCCCGATCTGGTCCTCCACCCGGACAGATCGGACATCGCCATCCTTATCGACAACGAGAACATAAGGCGATAGCCGTTCTACCAGAACGATTCCACATGTAATTCATTATAATCAATTTTGACGAGATATCATCTCGGTGATATCCGCTATCACCAAGTGATCCGCACGCGCACCATTGTGGTGGAGTCAAGTTTAAAATAGAACACCGAAGTGTCGAGAACCTGACCACCATCGTGCCCAGCCTTCCAACTGACGGGGGGGGGTACCCCGCGAACCTTCGCCTACGATCCGATCTGATCGTCCGCTGCTAGCAGACGACCGATCATCAGCATAGGGCGCCTGGTTCGATTGTTTCGTCATCTCACCTTGTGTACCCGATGGAATGGGCTAGTTTCACACTCGGTGCTGGGAATCGACTTGAGGTCTAAAAACGTGAGACCGTGCTGGGTGGAGTACCCAGGGCGGAACTCTTTACCCTGGGTACGGGCAGACCAGTTATACTTGGAGTAAGTATACTCCAAAGCGTAGATCGCTCGATCGTAGAGCCATACCAATATGCGAACAAAAGTCCAATAATCCAATACGGAGATCCAAATGAGAACGTGATGAACTCCACGAACGATATCTCCACGTAATAATCCAAAAATTGAGGACACGTTCCAAACGTGCGTAACTCGAGCTTGAGAAGCCGGCCAATGTGTACTCCCGTCGAGGGACTTCCGGCGGGCCAAGTGCGTCTGTAACGCGTCCCGGCCGGGTATAATGAGCTAGAGGGGATTACTCGACCCTCCGCTCCCAAACACTCTGCGGCGTGCAGAGGCGACTGATGTACAAAGCGAAAAAAGCTAGCGACTTCTTGTTGAGTTTAAGTGAGGCCTAAACGGTAAAACCAAAACCAAGCAAAACCAAAACTAATCTACCTACGGTTCCCAATATGTACACACATGAAAAATATGTAAGTACACGCAATCTCATGTGACTTACCAAAATCCGTGTTCTTGACACCTCTTGCACATAATAGGCTTAAAAGCATCCTGGATTTCTACCAATCCGATCGCCGATAAGCCGATCGGTGTGCTGCTGACAAAAGGCGACCAAAATTCTTGAGTCCGCTTCGCCACATCACCATATCTTGCAATATCTATCGTAAATTCACCACTTCAAATCCATCGTCACCTCTCCATTAATCGTGAGTTTAGTCAAACGTTCTTCTACAATCGATGGTTCGTCAGTCATTATTTCACAGTCAATTCATCGATTATGCGCTAGTTGGACTCTTCGTCCACTTGCATCACGTCAAACCGATGTCTGTTAATCATCTTCCTTTCAAAATCCTTGATCCGATAATCACAGTTCAGATCTGCCTCATCTACTCATGACGCTCATCATAACTCTTCCAGTGGATTTGATATTCGCGTAACGTTCTGCCATACCTAGTCTTTTGACCAGATTGGACATCGGTGATGCGATCAACTTCAAATTCGTCCGGATCTAGGGTCCTTTCCCATATGGCTTCGGGTAGTAAAGCTTCATCGAAATCAAAACGATCTTCTACCCCAGCTGCTACCACAGTAGTGGGTCGATCTGGAAATTCCTTGACCAATTTCAACTTGGATAGGTGTACCACTGGGAATATGCGATAGTCGGCGCCAGCCGTAATCAATCTTGCAGCATGATCACCGATCACCTCATCGACTCTGAAAGGTCCATGCCACATATGCGCCAGTTTCTTTGCGAACTCTTCTTTCACCCGATCGAGGTATAACCAAACCCTCGATCCAGCTTCGATCTTGTGCGGTGTCACTTGATCATTGTGCTTTTCAGCTCGATCAGCCACAGCTTGGTGCAATCGAGTACTCAGTTGATCACAGGCGTAACGGTAATCTTTCTGTATCCTATATCTCCACCGACGAGCATCGCGATCTTTACGACGAATTCCACCAAGGTGCAATGTTGATTCCAACGATGATCGCGGATCCCACCCATACGCTAAGTAAAATGGTGTCTTTCCACGGGTACGATCAGGGGTCAAATTAAGTGCAAACACCAATCGTTCTGCATACGAGCTCCAATCCTTCTGACCGACGTCTTATAGGTACATCTTTATCACCCGTGTGATTGTTTGCACCGTTCTTTCCGCCTGCCATTAGCCTATGGACGGTACGCCATAGTGGCACTCTGTCGTTGTCCCACGATCTTGTTGAACGCACGAAATACTTCGGACATAAAACCGGGTTCTCGATCATGCCTGATCACCTCACTAGCTCCAAATCGGCGAAATACACACTCATCGTAATTCGTGGCTACTTTCTGTGCTGTACGAGACGATCCAGCTTTGAGATCAACATACCCGTAAACAGATCAGTCCAGATCAACAATTACGTATGCTCATCAGTTGATCGGGGAAACGACGGGATATGATCCATGGCTATCACTTGAAATGGGTACGTAGCTTCAATTTTTTGCAGAGACATACCCTTGATCGTAGGCTGGCCTTTCCCCGTCTCGCAATCTACGCATTGCCCAACAAATCGTTGCACGCTGCGAAATAAACCACGCCAATGAAAATGTCGTCTGATCCGCTAATATGTACGCCCTATACCCTGGTGTCCTCCTTCCAAACTCACAAAATAATGGTGGAGGACATCCGCATGTAGGGTGTCAGGTAAAACCAGCTTGATCAAAGAGCGTCGATCATCTTGATCATCTTGATCACGGCTGACTTTTTCTTTAGCCGAATTTCCACAGTAGATCAACAGCCCTTGATCATCGACATCATAATTTTCGCGCCTTTACCTCTTCTGCGCTCAATTGTGAAACGTTACCATGCAATTAGCTTCGCAAATTATGAATACACTTCTCTTCTTCCTGCGCCTTTTTCACACGTTCCCGCCCTCATCCCTTCAATGGATATTTTAGGCCACGTTGACGGTCGCGGTTGACGGAGGTTACGTGATCGCGTCGTCACCAGAACTTGTGGGACAGTGGGATCTTCATTCCACGTGATCACTTCCGAGAGTCAGTTGAGACCAATCAGTTCTTCCAGCTGTTTCTCGTCATCGATCTCACATCGCGTTCCTTCCCGTATTGCCGTCGTGGTGATATGATCTGCACTCTTATTCCACTCTCTTTTGACGTTCAATAAATCATGATCAGGACATTCTAGAAGGAGGTTTAGCGCACGCTGTTGCAATACTTGCAGTTGCGGAGCCTTGCACTCTATTTCACCGCGCATTTGCCTGATCACCAAATTCGAGTCTCCACACACGATCACCCTTCCTTTGGGATACCGCGACAGTAGATCCAAACTTAGAAACAATCCATGGTATTCAGCTTCATTCAATGTGATGTCAGTTGCATGATCAGTAACAGCGATCATAATCTTCCACTCTGGTAATTTCCACACGATGGCACCAAACGCTCCAAAACTTCGCTTAACACTTACAGAACCATCGAAACTGATCACGTAGAATTCTTTGCCTTTCTCAACCGTAGGAGGTGGTACTTCAATCATCTGCAGCGGTTGCTTTTTCGGTGCGATCGCGATCAGGGCTTCATCAACTTTGGCGCGAGGGGTGATACTTTCGGCTAACGCCCCTAATACCTCCTCTTCTCCGTGCACACATTTTTTAATCAAGGTACCATTGTGATAAGATCGCAGCCCATCTGCCCAATCGTCCGTCTAGCCCGTTGGATGTTAATAACCATTTCAACGTGGATCGACGTGACAGGACAGTGATCACCTTTCCGAATAGCATCGTGAAGTAAACATCCAAAATTCGCAGAAGAGCCAGAACTTCCTTCTCGACGGGGCTGTAATTCAACTCACCGTTCTTCAGTGTCCGGCTGGCGAGTGCGACGGGGGGAATATACTTGATCATGTTCTTGTACCAACGCGGCAGATACTGCCCACTTGCTGGCATAAACCACGGTCACCGGCGTTTTGGCTTGATCAAAATGGCGCAGGGTTGGGCTGACGCAATTTTCGCTTTCAGCATACTGAATTCCACTTTTGCCCTGATCAATCGATCGTCTTCATGATCCGAATTCTCCTTGATCGATGATCGGGTCTTCAACTCTTGATAATCTACCTCTCTTAATTCGTAGATTACAGCGGCATAGATCGCGAAGTCTTCTATAAATCGGCGGTAATAATTCAGACTCCCCAAAAACGATTGCATAGCACGTAAAGTACCAGGAAAAGGCAAATCGATCAGGTCATCCAAATTCTTCGGATTTGTTTCTAAACCACGGCTAGAGACGTGATGTCCTAAATAAGGAACTTCACTTCGCCCCCAGTACAATTTAGCCACGCTGATCGTCAAGTTCCACTGATCGCACTTTTCCAATAGATTTTGCCTTTATCATACTAGATCGTCCATTTAGGTACAGGGATCAAAATATTATCGATATATGATCGTCTTTGCAACACAGACGGGTCTTGTGCTTGATCAGACAAGGCACACCAATTCGCTATACGGAGATGTATTAGGATAAATTGGACTCTCACAATACAAATAAGACCTGCTGTCATAACGCCATTTGGTAAAATGTCCGAGCCTCCACACAATAGCTCTTTGCAGAGTAGCCGAGATCTTCAGTTTTTTTACTAACCATTTTTTATGCGTAAGTTTTCGGTCTTTCGAACAGAATTAGAACAAATCGTATCTCCCTTTATGGGGCACACATACACTCGGCTTAAAGCGGCAAAATGTTAGACTCCCTCCACAGTACACGCGTAACCGAGGATAACACACTTCTCACCAGCAACGGTACATTTGGCTTTAAATTATACGTTTCCACTACTCCCTTGCCCTATACAACATGTCTTCTCCACTTCACAGCTACCAGATGGAAGACACTTAGCATTCTTGCTGTCGGTGCGAAACTAATAGCTAATACCACTAGATGCTACATGTATCGCGAGATGGCGGAGGTATTCGAAGGATAATTCGCTTAAAGACTTGACTAGTCCACGATGAGGGCATGTATTTGCCGTTTTCCCACGAATTTTGCGTATTTCCTACAAAGAGCGCTTAGCGGTGAGTGCACAAAAACGCGCCTTTTCAAGAATAAAACTTACTCGTAACATCCTTTGCCGCAAAAACTATCGGCGAGTGATGTCGAATAAATTGTTTCAGGAAAATGTAAACTTGCTCTGAAAGCGCCAATCCGTCTCCCACGGTTTTAGCTGTCATCTTCCACCATCGCAAAAAGTAATTCATTACACATATTCCAGATACAGAAACAGCAGCATGTTCTGATATTTTGTCGATGGCGTGGAAAGATCCGACACAGTTGAACACTAGCATCAATGCTGTGTAGACACACATCATTACATTAGTTTACATTAGTTAATTCCTCCATCTCCATTGTCCGCTGCAACTCACGCACTGGAACTTCTTTTAACAGCTGAAAGTGAATGTGATTAAGCGTTGCGAGCCACTGAAACGTGTCACGACAATAGCATCTTTGGACTCGATTCAGCGCTTCCACCACTGCCTCGTTCGGCTCACAAGGTCTGGGTGGATCTTTGACTTGGGCGTCAGCCAATAAGCGTGCAGAATTTCAGGTGGAGGGGTTTCTTATAGGGGGGGTGAGCGCTGATTAGCGAAAAGTGAGCGCTAGATAGCGGCTCCCTTAAATATACATCAGTTTACATTTCACACTAAGACTGATAGGCGCACGACCTCGACCGGTCGCGCGCGCAGTGAGTGTTGTAGTGAAAGGGAATACCTTCCCTTAATTACCCCCTTTCAAAAGGAAGCCTTGTATCAAGGCGTTAGTTTATACCAACTAGTAAACCAAGGGAAATCTTGGCCCCGAGTAAGAGAGCGATCTCTTACTAAGCCCTTTTATATGGGCGTTTCGGCTAAGTAGCGGCGTATTGCCGCTTTAGGAAAGTCTTCCTCTGTGCGCTAGCCGCACCGTGCGTATACGCACCTGCTACAGTTACGATGCGGCCAAACATGCGTCCAGTGACGAGGAAGGCCGCGTCGGGGAGAACGCCGAGGTGTTGGAGGGTGACAGTTGGGTCGAGGAGCTTCTCACGGAACTCCCGGCTCGTGTGGCCATCGTTCCATGAGCCCGGGCAGTTGTGATTCATCCAGATGATTCACCCGTCCCCGCCAAAGGCAATAGTGCCAGTGACAAGGACGGAGTGCAACTATACATTGAACAGGGCGTTTTGCGTGTGGGCGAAGCTCGGCTTCTGAACGCGGAAGTTTTTGCCGTCGATGAAGCCAAACTTCCGCTGTACAATCGGCTCGCGCTCGGCAATCCACGACGCCCAGCGCAATTGCTCCCTCGCTGTGGGAAAGCGGATCTCGACGTCCGTAAGGGTCGAGAGGGCGACCTAGAGTGCCTCCTCAGCACGGCGAAGCATCGCAGGAGCGTCGCGGGCGGGCAGCCAAAGGTCGAGCACAGGTGCTTGGTGTCGCTGTTGCTCGCGTAGAACTGAAGGGTGACCTCCAGCGCCGAGCGATGACCGGCAGGTCGCCTTGGTCGTCCCGGGCGGCCTTCGCCGCTGCCGATTGCGTAGTGAGGCACGAACGCCGCCAGTAGTCGCTCGAAGGCCCTGCGAGGGATGTCCATCATGTGAATAAAATGGGCGTCGGTGCCGTGACGGTCGAGCTGGGCCCAGAAAGGGCAGCACAGACGACGTCAGGTAGTACCGCTCTCGGGCGGCCATGTGCGCTTCGAGAAGGCGCAGCAGTGCATCCCCGTGAAGTAGCTGCCCGCCAGTCACGACAAGCAGCGCCGATGCCAGCTCCTCTTCGTAATCTCGGCTGCTGCCGCAGCCACACAACACCAGATCGGCGTCGTCTTCGTTGCAAAGACACCAGGGATCGGTCATACTGCGCGACAGAGCGAGAAAGCGAGAGTTAGCAGGTATAGAGAGGGTTTTGTGAAGGTTTTGTTGCGAGGTTTTGGTGGACAGGCACGCGAACAAAGTTTGCTCAAAAAGATGACCCCCCCCAGAAATTTGTTCACCCCGAACAAAGCTATTTTTTTCGCGCACGTTTGTTGAGGTTTTGGAAGGCTTCCAGTAGCGAGTAAAATACAAACCTTTCAAGCAATGTGAAATAACAGTATAACTGAAGTCACTCTAACTGAGTATAAATTTGCTAGTTCTCTATTTAAATTTTTAATAAATGATGATACAGGTATAACGGGAGAGTAAGTCTCCCCACTCATCTCCCACCTTTTGCGTTCGTAACCCGAACGGAAAATGGCGCATTGTGCATGCGTATAACAAGCTGAATGCAGCTACTGTACCCATGCAGACTCCGATTCCTCGGAAGGATGTCCTCCAGAACAATATGGCGGGCTGTACTGTGTACAGTGCCTTAGATCTGGTGGACGGGTATTATCAGGTGCTCATGCGAGCGTCCGATATTCCGCTGACAGCGGTTAGCACGCCTAGTGGAATGCTGTGGGAGTGGCTTGTTATGCCACAAGGGCTTTCAAATGCACCAGAGACTTTCAATCGCTTGATGACTCAACTTTTCCGCCCTCACAGAAAGTACGCTCAGACGTACTTCGACGATATATTTGTTCATAGTCGTGCGGAAGACGACTCGTCTGATGTTCAGACGCATCTGATACACCTTCGAGCGGTGCTCGAATGTATGCGAGAGCATAAGTTGTATGCAAACGCATCCAAATGTATATTTGGTGCTGAGGAAATTCCTTTCCTCGGATGCTTCATCGGTAAGGATGGAGTGCGGGCGGATCCCGCGAAGGTGAAAGACATTGTGGAGTGGACTTCGCCTGTAAATCTTAGAAATTTACGGAAGTGGCTTAGATTAGCCAACTATCTCCACAAGTACAGCGAGAACTACGCTGAAATGGCGAAGCCATTGACCGACCTTCTTAAGAAGGATGTTGATTGGTGTTGGGAAACTGAACACCAAAACGCTTTTGAAGCGGTTAAGGGGAGCTTGTTAAAAGCCCCCGTTCTTGCTCTCCCAGACTCTGGGAAACCATTTAGTGTCGTCTGCGACGCCTCCGATTTCGCAATCGGATGTGCTTTGTTACAAGCATACGATGCAGGAAGGGAAAGCGTGATTGCGTTTGAGTCGAGGCAGCTTAAACTGCGGAACGAAATGATCCCGTTCATGACAAGGGGCTACTTGCAATGAAGTACGCTCTTGTCAAATTTAGGGTTCACCTACTCGGCTCGAAGCCGTTCGTGGTTTATACTGACCACACGTCCTTACGGACAGCGACAAAGTCACCTCATCTCTCGCAACGGATTGCCCGTTGGCTCTCCTTCTTTGCGGAGTACAACTTTGAGGTTAAGTATAAACCTGGCAAGCAAAACGTTCTTGCAGACGCGTTGTCGCGTCGTCCCGATTACGAGCTCGCTCACGCAACATTCTTCACCACGTCTGTGGTGGATCTCATACGCCAGGCATATGAGAAAGAACCACAATTTACGGCGCTTATCCGCGAGTTAGGTGAAAAGGGTCTTGGCTCGTCTGATCCAACCCTGTCAAGTCGAGCTAGAGCTCGTTTACACCGTTACAGGTACTGTGACGGTATGCTATTTTATAGCACGAGCGCGGAGGACACTCCGCGGGTGGTAGTTCCTCATAATGAGGAACTGAAGTATAGAGTACTCTTTGAGGCACATGACGCCCCTACCGGGGGTCATTTAGGTCGGGATAAGACCTACAGCGCTTTAAGCGCTTTGTATTGGTGGCCCAATATGTATAAGTGGGTCGGTGTGTATATACGCACCTGTGAGACGTGTCAGAGGGTTAAACCCTCTGCAAGTTGAGCTGCACCTTTGGCGAGCTTATCGGTTCCAACGGAGTGTTGGAAATCCATTAGCATGGATTTTATCTTCGGTTTTCCGAAGGATAGGCCGGGAACACCGGCATATTGGTCTTTGTAGACCGTTTGAGCAAGATGGCTCACCTGGCGGCGGTGCCAGAGTCCATAGATGGACAAGGAACAGCAAAAGTGTTCCTAGACCGTGTATTTCTACAGCATGCTCTACCTGATTCCGTTGTGTCGGATCGGGATCCACGTTTCATGGGACAATTCTGGGGAGCGTTGTTTAAAGTGCTAGGCACCAAGCTCCTCATATCCACTGCGGATCATCCGCAGACGGACGGTCAGACAGAACGCGTTAATCGCTTTGTGGAGGATATTCTCCGGAGTTTATGTCCGGATTCTCCAAAGAGTTGGAGTGAGATGCTCCCGATGGTTGAATCTGCTATCAACAATTCGGTACATGCATCTACGGGGTTTACCCCGTTTTACGTGAACGGATTGGTGAATCCGAGGGTTCCGTTAACGCCACATGTGTGTGGCCCAGGGATTGAGGGGGGGGGATTCCCCGATGTCAGCCCTGTATCTGTGCGAAAGTACATCGATAAGTTTTTATCGACGCGCCTTAGTGTCTTACAACACGTCTACGATGCCATGGCGGAAAGCCAAGACAAGCAGAAGGAGAAAGCTGACCGAAAGGGGCTGAGTAACGAAAAGGTATACAAAGTAGGAGAAAGTTTTTTATTAAACGCTAAAAATCTTCCTACACATGCAGTTTCAAATGTGTTGCGCAATAAACTGCGCCCCAGGTTTGTGGGCCCCTTTAAGGTGTTAGCCCGAAAGGGCTTGTCGTACACCTTAGATATCCCGAAGGCGATGCGTACGCATCCAACCTTTTATGTCGGTATGCTTAAGCCATACCAGGACCCGGAGGCGGGGCCCCTTCTGGAGGAGGGTGGAAAGGCGGATAACCGTGAGGCACCGCAGGGAGAAGGAAGCCCGAAAGGGATAAAATGCGACCACGAATCTCCGCAACGGTCGTCTCGAGAGAGGCAAGCCGCCTTTCGAAGCGATCAGTTGCATCCCGCTCATCGCGGTTCCCCTCGTGGATATCATGGATTCGAAGGCTGTGTCGATCACAGCGCTCGCGAATCTCACGTCGCAATTGCGCGACCTCCTCCTCCAATGCTCGATGCGGAGATTACTCCACACTTTCATGTGGAGCGGCGGATGGCGCGGCGCCATCATCGGGGTCAAAACCAGTATCTGGTGAAGTGGAAAGGTTATCCACACTCACAGAGTTCGTGGGAGTTCGAGACTCCCCTACGGCAGGATTGCCGCGACGTCGTTGACGCTTTTGAGCGGGAGAATCCAGCTGTAGGTCAACGACCAGAGGGGCATGAGAAGCCCCTTCACTCCCAATAAGTGGGAGTTTGCCGGAGGCAGATGTGGCGACCACACTGTCTCCGGACACCATGGTGGGGACAGGGGCGCTGGCGTAGCGAGTGCGATACGGAGCACGTAGTTGCTCCATCGCCTTAGCTTTGGCAAATGTAAGGCGCAACACCCCTCCACCCAAATGTCTCGACGGGAATAGATGTCATGCAGCTCATCGAAGCTGGGGAGAAGCTTCTCCCCTTCCGCCCAAGCGCGGAACTTCTTCTCTGCATCATCGGCACTTTCTCCCGGAGAAAGAACGAAAGGAACCTCGCGGAGGTTCTCAACAGGGGCACCTTGTGCCTGCCTGTTTAATCGCTCTCGGTACGAGACGCTAGTGAACTGCTTTTGTGTAAGCAGTTGTTGCCGGAGTTTCTCACGGCGTTCGCGTTGGTACGGCTGTTCAGCCGCGGGGCCAGGGGTATAGGACGCTAGACTAGTCCTTACCAAACGCCTGGCCCACCTTGGAAGGTCACGAGGATCATCTAAATTATAAGCCACCCTTGACGGGCGTTTGGGGGCGCGTAACGCACCCCTTAGTCCCTGTGTGGCAAGTTGGGAGTCTTGAGCTGCGTCCAGCTCATTAGTGATGATCGCCTTTGGCGATTCGGATGTATCCTCCGATACGGTCAGGGGTGCCGCACTGGTTAGTGCATTTTCCTCACGTGTGGGGAAGGGATTAGGCTGCCGACAACGCCGTTAGGTGCTGTCGGAGCGGCTCACCATTAGGGAGGTATCCCCAAAGGCATCCACTTCCGAGTTTTCGGAGTAGTATACCTCTTCTATAGGAGATGCCATAGCACCACTGGAGGTGTACATGAGGATGGCCAGGGGAACTGGCGTTGGAGTTCTCCAACAAAATTTTGTTTATTGCGTAAGCAGTAGTCTTGATGGGGGAGGATGTAACGTGGTTACATTCGGGTAACACTGAGTGTTGGTGTACATGAGTACACCACGGTTGAGGTCAGTATTGGCCGGGTTGAAATGTTTCGAACCTTTGGTTATTTTAACCAATCAGGGCAGGGGCCCTTGGTGTGGTGGTGTGTCAGTCATCCACGTGTCAGTACACAGGTGTGTACACTACATTTTAGCTAGGTACTAATTAGGAATATTCTACTTAGTATTACATATAGTTTATATTAGTTTAAATTAATTTAGGCTAATTACATATTAAATATATTCAGTTTACATTTTACTCTATCTTACAGACGCACGACCTCGACCGGTCGTGCGTGTAGTGAGTGCCGTAGCGTAAGGGGAGCCCTCCCCTTAGCTGCACCCTTAGTAAGGGAGCCTTGCCGTTAAGGCACTAGCAAAGGCTACAGTAAACTAACCCGGGAATCTTGGCCCCGAGTAGGAGAGCTCTCTCCTACTAAGCCCTTAATAAGGGCGTATCGGCTAAGTATCGGCGAACGCCGCTTTAAGGAAAGTCTTCCTCTGTGCACTAGTCGCACCGTGCGTATACGCACCGGCTACAGATAATGCATGTATTAATGCGTACAGTACAGGAAGATACAGCGACGGTCTGCCTTTTTACACACATGCAAAGCTATCTAGAAGTTTCTATGAAATTCTCTACTCCGCCCATAACGTCATCCTCCGATTATCATAAGTTGGGTAGAAACGTTTGAGATGCAACAAAGTGTGAGAATAATCCATGTGCATATATATATCATAGTCACAGTCTTCTGAATTCAATCTGTTTTTGCCAAAATGGCAAGAACATACTTTTGTATCCTTGATATTCAGAATATATTCATACAAGAGAAAATATTTGGAAAACGGCTCAACCCACGGCTTGACCGGCTCGGCTCGGCTCGAGCCACGGCTGAACCGGCTTCAGCCGAGCCGTTTACAACACTAGCTACGTCTAAGCCTTTACATGTACGTTGTCATTATTTATTCCAGCCAATCAGAATTTTCCATTTCTGATGACGCAAGTTACGATCATACAATACAGTAGAACCTGTCTAAATTAATACTGGCTAAACTAATAACCTCCACAAACAAATACTTCTTGCCGGTCCCGAGCTCGTCCCCATGTTGGAATTAATAAACCTCCGTAATGTGATATTTGATAAATTTTCTCAGTCCCACAACTTATGTAAAAAAAAATCCTATATACCTGGCCCTATATGTCGCTATTCAAACACGCTCAAAAAAGTCACGTATGCCCTTCTGCTTCATCTGGCTGGTCTTTATGGCTGCAGCCTTGCTCTTCATGCGTTGGAGGGCCGTCATGAAGCGCTCGTTCACGTCAGATTGCTGCAGCCAGAATGTTTCCAGTGAACGTATCATTGCCTGTGCCTCGGATACCGGAACAATGGCAACCTCTTGGATTTCATCGTCATCGGCCTGTTCTTCCACGGGTTCCGGCAAAAGTGATACTGAATCACCTCGACCAAGGTAGGTGCGTAGGTGACAACATCCTCCTTGTAACAGGACTGATCCTGTTACTGGCTTACACTGTATTTTGCGAGGAAGCCCGCAATACAATTAGGGCAGGTTAGTTGGTAACAACTAATCCTATAATAAAAGTAAATATATAAATATTCACTTTGGTCTTAGAACGCAAAATTAAGAGTGTTTATTTAATGGGTGGTTTAGAGACTAATAGTATAGTAACTAACTAATTAATATAATAATATCAAGTCTTTAACTAACTGTACTATTAGTTAACCTGCATGATTCGGTATTTATACCGAATCGACTTTTCCTTCTTAGATTATAATAACTTATAATCTCTTATTTAAATTTCAGACAACGCGTCTGAAATTAAACTGTGATATTCTAACTTAAATATCAATTATGCAATGGCACCCCATTACACCACCCCCCACTTAAGGTGGTTGGCCAATAATAATTCTTATTTTGGCCAATCATGAGTGGAACTTGTTGGTCGGAATTTCTCATTCACCAACTGATTGACCATCGACTCGATGGTAAAGACACACGGCGGCGGCGCTCTAAAGAGCGCTGCTGAAAACATTGAAGGAGCTTCTTCCTCCGCCTCAGCACTAGGTGCTGAGGTGTTGAGTGACAACGGTGACGCTGCATTAGCAGCGTCAACTACGCAAAGGTCGGAATACGTACCGTCTTCGACCACAGATGCTGCTAAGGCGGCATCTGACAAGAAACAGGGAGATGTTGCTAATGCAATATCTCGCATGATAGCAACTTCCGAATGGCGTGTTGCCAAGAGGGCCATGTTCGGGAGTTCTGACTCCGAACAAAGTGATGGGGATACAGATGTCCCCACTAAAGGATCTAGCGAGTCGAAACTCGCTAGGTGCTCATCGCCTAACAGCGATGACGACCCTGGTGTCGCTGTCAGCTATGACAGCGACAATGATTATGACAGTTGGTTGCGGGAACGCAGAGCCCCACCTGGACCAAGTACTTCTCCACGTCGGGGTGATTTAACCCCGGCGCGTGTTGTTGAGCAGTCGGTGCTCCGCCTGCTAAAAGAGCTCGAACAGAAGCGGCGGCTGCCGATTCTAAAGCGTATCATCGTACGGAACCACATGTTCCGTACAGATTGGGGTTTTGAACCCCTGGCTGGGCTATTGCCCCCAACAGTGGTGGTCACCGTAAACGGGACTGCCAGTATTCGTTGTTTGATATCAACGTGCTGGATGACTGCGAAGACATCCAGTCACGTCGATTCGATCGAAGTACAGACGATAGACGTCTGTACTTTATTGACCTCTTTTTCCAGGTTCGATATTATTCGAGCCGGAAAGGGTCAGGGAAGAACAGGGACGATAAAGACGCCCTGACTCAGAGTTGGAATGCTTTTGTTGACAACTACAACAAAAGCCCAGATGATTACGTGAATAAAGTTCACGTAATGCGCGAGCGCTTTTTAAAGCACTCACGAACAGGCAAAATGGAATACATCCATTTTGCTTGCCTCAAAGAAGGGTTAAATTGTGGTGTCCCTTCTCACCTCGTTTGCCCGCGGTGTCCGCAGGGCGCTCCTCGTCTGTCAGAGGAGGAGTTGCGGGGCTACGGTGGATTTTCCGTACCCGCGAAATTCAGGGTTTAATTGATACCCTGAATGCATTAACACCTACTGTTGATGCTACTTCGCATTATGAGTTTGAGACTTCTTCTCAAACTCAGTAAAAAGGTCTGGGGCGTCGGCCCTCAGAACCTCGGTTCCCAAGAGTCGAACTCTTGGGGATATCCCAGCCAGCGTACCAAGTACTCGGTACGCTGCCCCTTCTTCAAAGGCACCGAGCGCTTCGAGATCAAGCGCTCGAGGATATATCGCTTATTTCCCTGATTATCAATCAGGGGCGGCGGATGTTGAGAATTCCCTCGCCGTTGTTGTTGCGGAGCATGGTTCTTCGCTCCGCAAGCTCGAGGAGGGTTATTCCTTCTTGAGCAGCGAAATGTCTCACTGTGTGAAGACATATCGGTCTCTTCGCGAGGATGTCCGCGACATCCTCGGGGCGCACACTGCCCTCCATCAGAAGAATGATCTTCTGTACATTGAGCTTTCTCGCTATAAGAGAGAGCTCGATCGGCGCACGGCTGATCTCGAGCAGTCGAAGGCGGAGGTAACGACTCTCCGCTCTGCTCACCAACGGCTGGAGGCCGATTACAAGTCTCTCTTGGGAGACTTGGAGAAGCACGGCATCTTCCGTGGTTCTAAGTCTCGTCGTAAGACGAAGACGAGTGATACGGCTTGAGCCACCCAACATAGAATGTTGGGTGAAGCCGCATTGCTGTGGGAATGTCTAAGGTATAGGCATTCCCCCGAATCTCTTGGACCTTGAAAGGTTCAATGTACTTAGGAAGCGACTCCCGTGTAGGTAAGTTGCTTATTGCATGTGTAGGCAAATTAGTAGTACTTAATAATACTAATTCACCTTTAAGAAAGGAGTTTTTGTTCTTCCTTCCTTGTTTATCTGCATTTTGCTTCTGATTATCAAAAGCAGAGGCAAGTGCATCTTTTATATAGCGTATTACAGCTTGGCGCTGTAATACGAATTCATCTACTGCTTTATCAGCAGTAGGTGCATTGTCCTCGTTGTCTGCAGCCATTGCTGCAGACAAATATTCATCGTATGCAGCTTCAGTTTTAATTGAAGCTGCTTCCGCTTCTACTGTACTTTCAGTAGAAGGGCCATCGTTTTGTTCACAAGTTGCAGTCGCAACTTGTGCATTGACTTGCTCAAAATTTGAGCGGGTCACTCCCCCACTTAGATTTGGCGTACCGCCAAGTAAAGCTGGGGTTCGTGGATGCCTTAAGGCATTCAAGTAGAACGGTGTATGTTTAGTTGAAGCATGCACCGAATTGTTAATCGCGAATTCAGTGAGTGACAGATAGTCACTCCACTGTTCAAAGGCATGTGAGTATGATCGCAACATGTCTCCGAGAACGCGGTTAACCCGTTCCGTCTGCTCATCCGTTTCCGGATAGTCCGCAGTTGACATCTTCAACTGGGTTCCCAACAATGAGAACGTTTCTTGCCAGAAACGTCCTGTAAATCTCGGATCTCTATCCGAGACAATGTCTTCCGGCATTCCGTGCAAACGGAATACCGTATCAACGAATATCCGCGCTGTTTGAGCGGCGGTTACGTTCGCTGATACTGCAGTAAGATGTACCATCTTACTGAAACGGTCTACAAAGACCACTATTCCAGTCTTCCGAGTATTGTCGGGTGGAAGACCGAGTACGAAGTCCATTGAAATGGACTTCCAACACTCTGTCGGAACCGGCAGAGATTGCAGCGGAGCCTTGCAGACTGCGCAGGCTTAACGCGCTGGCAAATCTCGCAAGCGCGTACGTATTTTCGTACCCACTTGTACTGGTTTCTCCAGTAAAATTCACGTGCGAGAGAAGCGTATGTCTTCTCTCGACCTTCATGCCCCGAAATCGGTGCATCATGATACTCAAACATAATTTGATGTTTGAGATCATCGTCGTTTGGAACGACGATGCGATTTTCATCTTTTTGGTCTGTGCTGTAAAGCAGCAGACCATCGTGCAGTCGATATCGATGCACGCAAGCGCGGAGGAACTCTGGGAGTTCGTCGCGTTTCTCACTTGATTGATTACTTACGTAATCAATCAACAGACGTGTCTCCTCGTCTGTTTTGTACGCCTCGCGTACTTGTCGTATAATTGACGACGACAAAGCAGTGCAACGGATCACGTATGCACTGACCCCTTCGGTTACGGACGGTTTAGTCTCGTAATCTGGTCTTCGTGATAGCGCATCCGCTATCACGTTCAACTTTGCGGGTTTGTATTCAACCGTAAAGTTGTACTCAGCAAAGAATGACAGCCATCGAGCCATTCTTTGAGAAATGTGTGGTAAATTCACGGCCGTGCGTAGCGACGCATGGTCCGTGTAAACCACAAACGGTCTATCTCCCAATAGATAGATCCGAAACTTAGCCAGTGCGTACTTCATGGCAAGGAGTTCCTTGTCATGCACTGGATAGTTGCGCTCGGCTGGGAGCAACTGACGCGATTGATAGCAGATTACGCGATCACGATCATCGTGATCACGCTTCCTCAAAGCACAGCCGATAGCGAAATCGCTCGCGTCGCAAACGACGTGGAACGGACGCTCGTTATCGGCTATAGCCAAGACAGGCGCTTCAGTCAAGCTTTGCTTGACTGCATCAAAAGCATCTTGACATTGCGTATCCCAATGCCATTCGACATCTTTCTTAAGTAATTGAGAAAGAGGTCGTATCAACCCAGCATAGTTGCACGAATACTTGTGCAAATATGTTGCCAACCCAAGGAACTTTCGAATTTCCTTAACGTTGTTTGGCGGAGTCCATTCAACTATTACCCTGATCTTTTCTGGATCAGGACGCACCCCGTTCTTGACCACAAAGCATCCAAGAACGGGTATATCAGGTGCACCAAAGGTGCACTTTTTTCAGATTTGCATAGAGCTTATGCTTACGCATAAGCTCTAACACTCGACGTAGATGCTCCCTATGGACATCTAAATCGCTTTATCGTGTTCACCCTTGCTATGGATGAACACGTCATCTAAATAACTCGGTGCGATTTCTCGCACCGGGCGTAATAGATGCGCTACGCATCTGTTAAACGTAGCAGGGGCAGTTCGAAGCCCCTGTGGCATAACAAGCCACTCCCAAAGCATGCCGCTTGGGGTGCTTACTGCCGTGAGAGGAATATCTTTCTCACGCATTAGGATTTGATAAAATCCATCTCTTAAATCGAGAGAACTAAAGATTGTGATCCCGCACATGCCATCTATGATGACATCCTTCCGCGGTATCGGTGTCTGTGCAGGTACCGTCGCTGCGTTCAGCTTGTTTTAAGCGTGAACGATTCTCCACACACCTGTGGACTTCTTCACACAAAAGGTGGGGGTAGAGTGCGGTGAGGTAGACTCCCGCACTTGGCCTGATTTACGACAAGCTTCGAAGAACTCGTCGATCGCTTTTACCTGATCACGCGGCAACGGCCATTGCCGCGTAACACAATACTTCGTGCCTGTCACGAGGTCAATCTCATGATGAGTTCCCTTATCCTTAGGGAGCTCGCTAGGTACTTCTTCTGGGAATACGTCAGCGTATTCTCGAAGTACCTCATAAAATGGGGAGTTCGCTTTAAGCGACTCCCAGCTCTGCGCTTCAAAGCGCTGAACTCTGGTTTGTTCATTGGGAACCTCTTTCCCAATGTTTTCCACTTTTAATGTGGATATTCGTTCACGAATATCCACTACATCATCTGTTGCAACGATGATACAGATCTGTTCGATATGACCATCGTGCAAGTTTCTCACAAACTTCTTCCAGCTTAGCGCTGGAAGAGCCATCACCTCCGAACCTTCTTTCGGAGGGTGTTCCATCAACAGAGACTGGGTAGCTAATCCGGTCTCCGTTTGCGTCAAGACGTTGATCGTCTCGACGGAACTGCCCATGCAATCAGACGCACTCGTCTGATTGACTGCTACACGGTGATTACGATTCACCGTGTGCGAATACTCATCATCACGGTGGCCACTGCCTACCATGGGATTTTGGCGATCAGATGTGCTCGTCTGATCGGCCGCCTTTTCTGCGACACGGTGGTCTTTATCACCCGTGCGCATGGCTAACGCAACGTGGTGGGCACTGGCCACCACGGAGTTTTGCTCACGATTGCACTAGATCGTGAGTTCACTCTCATCAACACGGAATTCATTCGTCGTGTTGGAACCTTCGGTCGCACAGTGGGTGTTTCCCACTGTGGATACTATTTCATTCTCACGGTGGGTGTTTCCCACCGTGGATATCACTTCTACTCACGTGGGTGTTTCCCACCGTGGATATAACTTCATTCTTACGGTGGTCTTTATCACCCGTGGAATGTTTCTCTACAACACGCAACGACTCTTCTGTTGCGTGTGGTAGTCCCTCTGGACTCTCACCAGCGGAGGTAACTTCCGCTGATCGTGTCAGAACAGACCTGGTGGTGCCATCGCTATCCACCAGACTGTCTGACGCTGCGGTTGTATCCTCTGATACAGCCGGATCACACACGGTGATCAGATCCTGTGCGTCCGCCGCAGTCGATCGATAGGTTAACCCAGTCGACCGAAGGTTTAAACTTGGACATCCATGGGATTTTAAATATCACATCGAACTTGTCATCTAAATCGAGGACGATGAATTCATCCTCGAATGGCAGTTCATTCAACTCGAAGCGTGTTTTAATCACACGCTTTGGAATAGTCACGGTTGCACCTGTTGCTAACCGGACTGACAACATACTTCGTGGGGTCTCTACCTCCACGAAGCTCAACAGCGTTAGACTCTGAGCTCTAACGAAATTGTTTGACGCTCCTGTGTCAATAAAAGCTCGCATGGGGACATCGCTCCCGTGCGGCTTAACCTCCAGGGTGATAAGAGGCTTACCATCACCCTGCAACTTTTGACAGGACATAGTCCCGTCTGGGGCTATTACCCTCACATGCCCTAAGTCGGCATGTGGGATAACATTCCCAGTAGGGCGCCCCGCCCCTACTAGCGATTCTCGTTTTTTGCACCAACAGGATGATGTCCCTGTTGGTGTCGCCGTGCAGCGGACGGTTCCGTCCGCTGACAGCGTGGCACCGGACGCGGTGCCATACACTCATGGGCAAAATGCCCCATTTTCGCGCATCTATTGCAGCGAATATTCTTCTTAAATTTGGTTGCTTCGTGTTCGAAGCAACCGCAACCGATAGGTCCGTCGGCTCTGGACCTTCACCTCCCATGCTCTGGCGCGGGTGGCTGTTTCTTGAGACGAAGTGTGAGCTTCGTCTGCCTGACTGCTGATTGTTGACATGCCGTTGCGGAATGTCAAAAGCGAAGGGCTGTTGAGCCCTTCGGCTGTACCCAGCATGCGATGACGCTGATCGCATGCTGAACTCCTCACGGATGCTCATATCAATGGCATCCCTCAGAGTATCTGGCGGGTGCCGATAGAGACTCTGTTTGACGGGACCATCATTGAGTCCCTTCATGAAGCCAGTGACCTGCATAGCAGGGGGCACCGGCTCATACACAATATTTGACAGCAAATATTGCGTCTTCTGAGCGTAAGCTTGGAGGCCAAGCTTACCTTGCCGGAGTTCCATAAACTCCTGCCGACTACTTAGCTCCATTTCTGGAGCTTCAAAGTTGAGCTTTAGCTCAGCTTTAAATTCCTTATAAGTAAGGAACGCAGAGTCATCAGTGGCTCTGCGACTCATCGCCCATGCCCTGGCTCTGCCGCCTAGACATGTTGTGGCGAAGTACGCCTGTTAACGTTCGTCAACAATATTTTGCGCAGAGATGGCATCTTCCACCTCTGCGAACCATCTACGAAGGGGCTCGCCCCCTTCGCCGGTAAAGGGCGGTACTTGCGCCTTTACTACTTCAACGCTATGCGTTGCAGGTGCAGTTGCGTTCCGCGCTGCCTCTGGCGCGGGCCGTACTGGATTTTCTAGGTGGTTTAGCCTAAAGCGGTTCAACACCTGTACCACTTCCTCCGGGGACTTACTCTTGAGGAAGGTAATGATGTCGGTCCCCATATACCGAATCATTTCCACCGTCGCGTCTTTACTACGCGACGAGAAGTGAGGGACGTGTTTATTCACCTCTTCCAGCGTTCTTTCTCGCTCGGCAGCCGACATGTCTCGCGACATGATGCCGAGCGGCTCTTAATCTTCGCTCCGCTAGTTAACTAGCAGAACGGAACTGTGGTCGTTAAGACGGACCACAAAGTGCTACCAGGTGTAACAGGACTGATCCTGTTACAGGATTACACTGTATCTTGCGAGGAAGCGCGCAATAAAATTAGGGCAGGATTAGTTGGTAACAACTAATCCTATAATAAAAGTAAATATATAAATATTCACTTTGGTCTTAGAACGCAAAATTAAGAGTGTTTATTTAATGGGTGGTTTAGAGACTAATATTATAGTAACTAACTAATTAATAAAATAATATCAAGTCTTTAACTAACTGTACTATTAGTTAACCTGCATGATTCGGTATTTATACCGAATCGACTTTTCCTTCTTAGATTATAATAACTTATAATCTCTTATTTAAATTTCAGACAACGCGTCTGAAATTAAACTGTGATATTCTAACTTGAATATCAATTATGTAATGGCACCCCATTACACTCCTCGCTGTAGTTGAGGAGGTTACGCACATCCATGGGATTGGCGTAGCGGAAGCGGCGAATCTGTGACTCCAGCTCGGCCACAACCTCCTGTTCGTGAAGCTCCTCCTCTGCCAAAACTGGCTGCTGTTCCTCCGGTGCCGTGCTGCGAATCTGGCAGTGGCGGAAACAGTTTGTAATGCTCTCTGCCTTCACCTCGTTCTTCCACGCGGGGACTGCAATCCTGATTGCCTCAAGAATGTCGATCTTCTCAGGATCAGGAAGTTTGTCCTCTACACGCTGCAGGAGAAGGCGGTTGAAAGCGCGGCGGTAGTAGGCCTTGAGGTTCCGAATAATCCGAGCATCGCAGGGCTGCAGCTTTGATGTGATGTTTGGTGGCAGGTAGAGCACAGTAGTGTTCCGGAGCTGAATGGGGGCCGGAATGTCGTCAAGAGGAACATGTGTACCGCAATTGTCAAGAATCAAAAGAACTTTTCTGTCATCCATTTGAAGATCAAACGATTTGAGCCACTCAAGAAAAATAATTTGCGTCATACAAGCCTTTACATTGTTGCGGTACACGCAACCGAGATTGTTCAGATTGATGTTCTTGAAGCAGCGTGGGCTCCTTGACTTCCCAATGATCCAAAGGGGAAGCTTGTCTGAACCATCGGCATTGCAGCAAACGGCAAGAGTCAGCCGTTCCTTGTGCTGCTTGCGCCCTTCAAGCTGCTTGGTTGCAAGCGAGTGATCTGCCTGAAACGTGACATGCTTAGAGCAATTTCTATCACAATTGAATTGAATGGCAATGCTTAACAAACCTGCATCCTGTAGGACAGGCCCGTCTCATCCATGTTGTAGATGTCACTGAGTGCATACTTGTCAAGCACCTCACGTATCTTTGGGCGCTCATCCTCGATGAGTTGTTAGTTGACGGAACCACTATCGCCAAAGCGACGGACGGACCGAATGCCGTGACGTGTCTTGAATGATTCAAACCAGCCGTTTGAGAACTCGAATTTATCGTGACCTGGGTAAAGACGATCAAGGATCTTGCTAGCGCTTTCTTTCAGAAGATCGCCGCTCATGTTCACCTGCTCCTCATGAGCCGTAAACCACTCAAAAAGTGCCTTCTCCATCTCAGGATACTTTACGGTCTTTTGCCGCTTCTGCTCAAGATTGATGTTGGACGCCTTTTGGAGAATCTCGCCCGAACGTTTGAGCGTGTTGGAGACCGTTGCTTGGCTGATTTTGAGGTGGTGATTGGTCTCCACCCAAGCAATCAGCTCTTTCTGCGTAAGCGAAGGGTTCTTCTGCTTGTGCTCACACAAGGCAATGCGGACCTTGTCCGGTATGGTTGTGTGCTGTGCTCCAGCCCTTGGCATCTTTGGGTTATTCTGTCAAACTGTGGTTGTTGTGGTCGGATGTTGCGGGTTTTGTGCGGTTTTGTTGGTTCTTTGTTTGTTGGTGGTTAGTTGAGGGTTACATTTCACAGCCCCTCCTGATCATAAGTACAGTACTGCGTTCAGCTGCGCACCGCTGCGCATCTCTACAATTTAATAACCTCCGTAAAATAATACGTTTGACCCGGTCCCGAGCATATCTGTTTAGAAAGGTTCTACTGTATGATGGCATGAGGATGATGACCTGAGTGACAATCCCTCAACTTGATGACGTATATATAGCATGATGAGTAAGTAACGGTAGATATTCCGGGGATTGTCGGCTGATCACAGCTGATTATTGATTATTTTTTTTTAAACAATTAACGGGTGTGTAGCAAGGATAGACTGGAGAATTGATTCATTTAAAAGGGAAAGGGTGACCGTCTTTACATACACAGCTTAGCCAAGACGCCAAGACTGCTAAGACTGCAAAGACTGCCAAGACGCCATGATGCCGAGGCCCAGGTGTTGAGATGCCAAAACGAAGCCACCAAGATGCCATGGTCTAGGCGCTAAGGACGCCAAGACTAGAGAGGGGGCATAACCGGTTCCCTAGTTGTAATGCAAGGCACAAAGTATTGGCTTCGGAGGCGAATCAGGGACGAAAGTTATCCGGTGACTGACAGAAGTGTGTAGGTAGGGGAGTACTTAAGAAGGCCACTACAATTCACAGATGTTCGGTATAAATGCCCAGATCACGTTGACAAACTGTGCTCGTTTCCAAGCACCAGCAAAGTTTGTCAACGTAATTTGGGCATTTATATGCAGGGATATCAACAGAAGAGGTACGAAAACTGAAAATTTTTGAATATAGCGGCAACTTCGAGATAAGTGAGCTGAGTGGATGTAACTTAACACGGTGCTTGAACATGACGAAAGTATGAAAAGCTGGTATGTTTAACCCATCCTAGGCTTCATCTGTACCCGTGTAGTGTTGAAGAAAGAAGAGGAAGAAACCGATGATCTAACATGTTCGTTTAGCACTAAGTGTTTTGTGCTGGTTACAAGGTTTTTGTAGCTGATACAGGCAAAACTGGGAGCAACGAATAGGAGGACGCGATTGATGGAAAGCGATAGTCGTTATGGCAACATGGTAGGCGTGATTAAGAAGCAATCAAATGGCATGATATAGTCATTATGTCACATGTTCTCGGATTACTAGACGTGGGTGATATATTGGTACATATATTTTAGGTGAATGTTAATTATAATGGTAATATTAAGGAAGTCCGGTGTCCACTGGATCCTCAGCGATCAGCTAGAGAAAGAGGTCACATATGTTGTTTGGGGGTGCAAGAAGGCTCAAGCGTTTCGGTCCCGGCTCTTAACTTATTGTATAATCGATAAAGGATGTTCAACAAAGCTTATGGTATTGCCACTCGTCAAGCACCAGGTTCAACGGGTCATTTCGAGAAAAGGCTACAGAAAACATTGTGGAAATCGAACACAGAAATATAGCTCACAACTTTAAAGGATACAGTTAAGTAGCATGGTTTTAATGTGGAAGTTGAGAGATGGAGTAAGCAACAGTGATAACTCGGAAGAGATATGGAAGAAGAGGGTAGCACGAATTCAAGCAGTGACCGAGTATGAAAGCATAAACCCTCCGGCTTCAAGGGATTTAACTGCCGGCGTGCTTAGTGCCTCGTTGAGGCTCGATGAACAGCGGGAAGGGGTCGTCCCGATGAAGACTCACTAGCAAGTAAGGAGAGTAAATTACCTAATTCTTTGTAGGGGATTGCGACTAAGGCTAAGAAATTCTACTACCATTTTTTACTTTTGAAGTGCATGTATTTATAACAGAATACAATCGCTTGATAACAAATTCTAAAGAATGAACTGAATCGCTTGTCGAGACTATTGCTAAATGGTTCGGTAAAACATGATTAGTGGCTGAAAATACAAAAAAATACTGCAGTGTACTAAAGCGTATTATTTTTACGTCACCTTTTTTATGTAGGATCTCCCATGACGGTATTTTTTAGACTTGTTAAAATAGTGTCTATTTTGTTTTTATTAAAACTGAGACTATTTTTAGGTAGCAATTTGCATTTCGTTCTTATTAGTAGCATAATTAGTGTATTAGTACTCGGTTCTGAGTACACACATTTTTGTAACGCATACGAAATGTATACAACACAACAGATGGAAGTTTACCATAACTTCTACATCTGGTACATATTTCATGTTAGGCTAGCTAAACTCTTCTCAATATACATTCCGTTGATTTAGTCCCCGGTTTGGATATTTTCTTCTTCTCGTTGCCAACTGTCTAATAGACTGTGGAGATATCGATTTAAGTGACCTTTCGTTATATTGGTGATATTATCAAGCATCTACGACTCAAGTTTTCGTCTGCAAGAGCAAGTATGTATACGAAAAACTTTCAACAGAAGGGACAAAGGTAAACATTGAGAAAGAGCGATAGAGGGCGTCAGCAGAGAAGCAGTTAAGATACAGCCTGACGTACAACAGCAGCAACCGCGTGCAGACCGTAAAACGCGTCAATGGTCAGACAGCCAAAAGAACTACTTCGAATCATCACATCTGGCGTAGGGCCACCAAAATTTCACGCTATATTCACTGCAATGTTATCAAGTTGCGGGACGAATGAAGGTAACACCGTGGAAGATTCTTCACTATTTTTATAAGTAAGTTTCACTAGATGAGAACCATCCAGAGATGGTAACCAAAATTAAAAGGTATGCGAAAAGACTCTTCAATATACTTTATTCATGGAATTCGGTAATATCAAACAAAGGCAACAGTGTGTACTTCCAGATATAAGACCTATAAATCAAATGGTCTCACAAATATCTGGTGCAAAAATCAATTCGCAATCCCAGCAGAAGCCTCAACATATGAGTATAAAACTGCATCAAGTGCAGAACGATAGATGTTATACACAGAATACGATTACATATCGTGATCACGTGAAATTTTAAGAATACGGAAGGCGCTGGGTACAAAACATATAAATTACATCGATAATCAGTAAAAAAAACCGGAACAATTGTACAAAATATGCTTCAATCTGATTGCATCACAAACCGGAGTGGAATACCATGGAAAAATGACATCATTAATCGGATAGCAGAAGGAAGAATAATGAGCAGATGAAGCACGGCTCTCATCAGTGTATTCGACGCAAAAGAACGCTTTGTATACTGTAGAGCAGTACACAAAAAGCGGAAGGGCAGTTGCTAATCCAACCCAAAAATTGGGCGGCAGTTAAGACATCGGTCAGAAAATCTGAGAACTCAGAGACAAATTTTACTCTCAGCTGTTGCCAGACTTGAAAGTGATTTTTTTTTGTATTATAGAATATGTTGCCACTAGCAAAACAATCAGATACAACTACATTAACGACGCATTCACTTCGTTCTGCTTTGATCAGGCAACGGAAGGAAGTCCCTGTAGCAGGTGCGTTCACGCACGGTGCGGCTAGCGCACAGAGGAAGGCTTTCCTTAGCGGCGATACGCCGCTACTTAGCCGATAAGCCCTTATGTAAGTGCTTAGCAAGAGATTGCTCTCTTACTCGGGGCCAATATTCCCTTAGTTTACAGTTAGTAAACACTAACGCCTTGCAACAAGTCTTCCCTTAGAAAGGGGGTAGCTAAAGGAGGTACTCCCTTTTGCTACAATACTCACTGCGCGCGCGACCGGTCTGGGTCGTGCGCCTAGTAGTATTAGAGTATTTTGTAAACTGAATATATATTTAATATGTAATTAGCCTAAATTAATTTAAACTAATGTAAACTATATGTAATACTAAGTAGAACTTACTAAATTCGTACCTAGCCGAAATGTAATGTACACCACATGTGTACCAACACGTGGCAGGCTGCCACGCCTCCACAAAGGCTCCTGCCCTGATTGGTTAAAATAACCAATAGGTCCGAACCTTTCGGACTGGTCAATACTTGACCTTAACCGTTGTGTACTTACATACAACAACGTAACCAAATGTAACCATGTTACATTCTCCCCACCAAGACTATTGCCACCAATAATCAATTTTAGTTGGAGAACTCCAACTGCCAGAACACTGACATACCATGAGCACCTTTAGTGGTGCTGAAGATTGTCCCCGAGAAGGGGATGACAACTATTCCAACTCCGGTATTTCGGAGGAGGAGGCCCTAGGGGATATGTCCCCTAAGGATGACCGCTCCGACAACGCCGAACGGCGATGTAGGCAGTCTAATCGGTTACCCACAAGTGGGGAAAATGCAGTAACTCGTGCGCCACCCCTATCAACTTCGGATGATGCATCCGGGTCGCCGAAGGCGACCATCACCAATGTGCTAGACACGGCTCAGGAGCCCGACATGCCGTACAGGCACGGATAGGTCCTCGTGACCCTCAAAACAAGGCTAAAAACGAGGTAAAAAGGGGTTTAGCCTCTCATCTCTCTGGCCCTGCGGCTGTACAGCCGCGTGAAATCGCGCGCCGGAGACAACTCCTGGCAAAACTGCTAGCGCCGAAGCTGTTCACTGTCACGTCGTATCGAGTGTGCCTCGGGAAACAGGCACGGGTTGCCGTTGTTGAGATCCTCCGCGAGGTTCCCTTCGTTCTACTACCAGGAGAAGGTATTGAGGAGGCAGAGCA
Source organism: Peronosclerospora sorghi (assembly GCA_026184515.1). NCBI lineage: Eukaryota > Oomycota > Peronosporomycetes > Peronosporales > Peronosporaceae > Peronosclerospora > Peronosclerospora sorghi. Next base: position 31,656,918 of record CM047587.1, on the reverse strand, counting down.
GAAATTCCGCGCTTGGGTGGAAGGGGAGAAGCGTCTCCCTGACTTTAACTAGCTGTATAACAGCTATTGCGAACGTGACGTTCGGATAGAGAGGGCATTGCGCTTGGCGTTTGCCCAAGCCAAAGCGCTGGGACAATTACCTGCCCTCTATGTGGTGCCGGAGATCAATGCAACCTCTGCATATGACTCCGTCAAACTCCCAACTACTGGAGTGGAGGGGCTCTCTCGCCCCTTTGATCGTTGACTCGCAAAGGGGTTCTCCCGCTCGAAAGCGTCAACGACGTCACGCCAATCCTACTGCAGGGGCGTCTCGGACTGCCACGAACTCTGTGAGTGTGGATAACCCTTCCACTTCACCATATACTGGGTTTGACCCCGATGATGGCGTCGCGCGCCATCAGACGCTCCACATGGTAATGTGGAGTACCCTCCGTCTCGAGAACTGTAGGAGGAGGTCGCGCTATTGTGACGTGAGTTCCAGAAGCGCTGTGATCGACACAGCCGTCGCATCCATGATACTCAGGAGGGACTCCGCGACGAGGGGAGTGAGAATGAACGCCTCAAGGGGCGGCTTGCCTCCCTCGAGTCTCTCGTTGCGGAGCTTCAGGGTCGAATTTCGATTCTGTCGGAGATGTTCCGACCTGTCGTGCCTTTTGGCTATCCGACTTCCCAACCTCCTCCAAGAGGGGACCCCCCTCCGGGTTCTGGTATGGCCTAAGCATACCCACGTAGAAGGTTGGATGCGTACGCATCGCCTTTGGGATGTCCAAGGTATACGACAAGCCCTTCCAGGATAGTACCTTAAAAGTCCCCACAAAACCTGGGGCGCAGTTTGTTCCACAACACGTTAGAAACTGCATTTGTAGGAAGATTTTTAGCGTTTAATAAAACATTATCTCCTACTTTGTATACCTTTTTGTTACTCCGGCCCTTGCGGTAGGCCTGCTCCTTTTGCTTGTCTTGGCTTTCCGCAATGGCATAGCAAACGTGTCGTAAGACACTAAGGCGCGTCGATAAAAACTTACGCACACATACAGGGCTGACATCAGGGAATCCTACACCCTCAAGCCATGGGCCACACACACGTGGCGTCAACGGAACGATCGTATTCACTTATCCGTTCACGTAAAACGGGGTAAGCCCCGTAGATGCATAATAACAGGGTTACATTATGGTTACATTTAGTATGTGGTGTACGTGAGTACACTACGGTTGGGGTCAGTGTTGACCGGTCCGAAAGGTTTTGGACAATTGGTTATTTTAACCAATCAGGGCAGGAGCCCTTGGTGGAGGCCTGGCAGCCAGCCACGTGTTAGTACACAGGTGGTGTACATTACATTTTGGCTAGGTACGAATTTAGTAAGTTCTACTTAGTATTACATATAGTTTACATTAGTTTAAATTAATTTAGGCTAATTACATATTAAATATATATTCAGTTTACATTTCACTCTAAAGACTGCTAGGCGCACGACCTCGACCGGTCGCGCGCGCAGTGAGTGTTGTAGTGTAAGGGAAGTCCTTCCCTTAGCTACCCCCTTATTAAGGGAGCCTTGTATAAAGGCGTTAGCTTGTGCTAACTTGTAAACCAAGGGAAATCTTGGCCCCGAGTAAGAGAGTACTCTCTTACTAAGCCCTTTTGTAAGGGCGTATCGGCTAAGTAGCGGCACATCGCCGCTTTAGGAAAGTATTTCTCTGTGCGCTAGCCGCACCGTGCGTGTACGCACCGGCTACATCTGGTAGCACTTGTAGTCAATCCAACACCTGTGTTGGTAGGCTACAGCATCCTCTGCAAAGGATGAATCAGGAAGATTGGGATAGTTTGACCCTCGTCCAACAGGAAGCCTTTAAAAGGCTGTTACCCTTAACGGGGAAAGAAAGTATGAAGCTCCTAGTGGAGAAAGGCCTTGAGGCCGTAAAGGCAAGGGTGAATGCCCTCATCTCTCATGAGGCGAGTTGTGGTGGAGGTCATTCCACGGGGGTGCGCCCTCCATTATCGTTTAAGATAATGGAGTTCTCCGGAGAGAAGGGTGACAACCTTTACGTGTGGTTGCGAGAGGTCGAAACGGCCTTCGCCACAGCAAATGTGATCGCAGATCACTTGCAAGTGGGACTTGCATTGCCCATCTTACGGGTAAAGCCCGTACATGGGCGTTTACGTGTCCGGATGTGGTCACGGACGTGTTACCAAACTGGGAAGTCCTTAATCAAAAGCTTATAGACATGTAAGCCACGCCTGATCTGGTTTCCAGAATCAGCTGGCGTTTTTGAGGTGCCGTCAGGGCGCTAGGGACTTGGACACATACGTCGAAGAACTGAAGACCTGTTGGAAGGGATGTATGCGAAGACGTATTAGGACGATGTGTCCATGCCCGTCTTCAAGGGAGGCCTGAAAGAAGGGACAGCACGTTCGGAACTGTTCCGATACCGACCCCAATCCCTGGGGGAGGCGTTTAAGATGGCGTTCAACGTCGAGAGGAACTTTCGTTCCTTTAAGGTGGGTCCCGAACCCATGGACCTGAGTCAGCTCGAAGCGGAATAGGAACCTCCCGCTAGGAGTTACTCCTACTCCCTTCCGAAGGGCTTCGAAGCGGAACTCCTTGCAATGCTGCAGCGGTCCATGCCGCTAAGATGCTTCCTGTGTGGAAGCACGGATCATCTGCGGAACAGAAATCCGCTGAACTCCCAGCGAGATATTCGCTTTAAGAGGCCGAGGGTAGGTAAGAAGCCCTCTCCCAAGCCGTCGGGAAACGACGGCTCCTAGTAGGTGCGGGGCGCCCTACTGGGGGCCCCCTCATTCATGTTAATCCCCAGGGTAGGGGACTACAACACAAAGCCCCGAGGGAAGCGGTGCTTTCTAGCACCGAGTTGGTGTACCAGCCAGGTTTGCTGGTAGTCCTTACGGACGTGAAGGCTTTGATAAGCCTTGGGGAGTCTTGATAGACTCTGGAGCGTCTGACAATTATGTCAGACGGACTTCTGTTGAGAAGAGTAGGCTGTATGCCGAGGCCCTAGAGGCACATTCTCGTGACGTTGTCACGGCCCGTCTAGCGACGGGCGTATAGGTTTCTGTACCCAAGGTCTCTATTGACCTTAAGCTGAAGTTTGCAAACTTCGATAGCTAAGAACGTTGCGTAGTCCTGGATTTGGACTCATTCTGGGCATGAAGTGGCTGGAACGCCACGAGCCATGGATAGACTGGAAGTCTAAGTCCACTGGATCAGCGCACCTGCGGTCGGGTGAAGCATTAGCGAGTATGAACCCACCTTCGCTCGATCGCAAAAGCGATTCTGACGTGAGATGCCAGAGATTGGGATTTCTGAGATGATCAGTCCCAATGAGGTCAAGGAAGTGTTCCTTGACGGGGGGATTCGGCGGTTAATCCCCACGCCGTTATGGGCGAGACTGGTGAGTCGCCAGTGATAGAGGCGTATTCCTCTGAGGTTAAGCGAGCAAGGCGCTTAGATAAGATACCCGAAGTTCTTATCTTCTGCAGATAGGAATTGATTCTGACCACGCCGTGTTTGGCGAAGAAGTTGCGACTCCAGTGGTAGGGGTAGATACCCCTATGGTTAAGCGTGAGGCGCTTCCAAGCGTCGAGACCCGAAGTTTGTCTCTTTCGCACGTCGGAATTGATTTCGATCACGCCTTATTAGGTGATACCCGCGTGGCACCGGTGGTAGAGGTAGAGACCTCTGTGGATAGGCGCGATGCGCTTCCAAAAGATGGGGCAATTGACTCCCCCCATCTGGGTCCCGGGATGAGTCCCGAGGGTAGTAGTCAGCAGTCCTATAGGATTCTGAATAGCGTGACAGGTGTTTTCACGGAAGGCGTAAGCCTGGAACGGTTGCCTGGGGTAGGCGAACTGTTGTCGTTGGAGGAAATGTCCTTCAACGAGTTTGAGACTGCTGTGAAAGCAGGTGAAATGGACGAGGTTGTCGTATTGCGTCCGGAAGACGAGTTAAACTCCTCATCCACGATGGACGAGTCAGTTTTGGTGCAAACCAAACAGGCATTGAATGCCCGAAGCGGCCTCAAGATCCTCGCGGATCCTGAGGACCCTTACCATTCCTTACTAAAGGAATTTGGAGATGTCATTAGTGACAACCCGCCGATGGGGTCACCACCGGATCGCGAAGTCCGACATGAAATTGATTTGGTTCCTGGAACCAAATACTGCGTCACCAGGCAGTGGCCTCTCCTCAAGGTGCAATGCGACGTTATCGACACATTCTTCAAGGGGAAAGAAGAGGCAGGGATGGTACGGGAGAGCAAGTCTCCCCATTCATCTCCCACTTTTTGTGTTCGTAAACCGAACGGAAAATGGCGCATTGTGCATGCTTATAACAAGCTGAATGCCGCCACTGTACCCATGCAGACTCCGATTCCTCGGAAGGATGTCCTCCAGAACAATATGGCGGGCTGTACTGTGTACAGTGCCTTAGATCTGGTGGACGGGTATTATCAGGTGCTCATGCAAGCGTCCGATATTCCGCTGACAGCGGTCAGCACGCCTAGTGGCATGCTGTGGGAGTGGCTAGTTATGCCACAGGGGCTTTCGAATGCACCAGCGACTTTTAATCGTTTGGTGACTCAACTCTTCCGCCATCATAGAAAGTACGCTCAGACGTACTTCGACGATATATTCGTCCATAGTCGTGAGGAAGGCGACTCGTCTGATGTTCAGACGCATCTGATACACCTTCGAGAGGTGCTCGAATGTATGCGAGAGCATAAGTTATATGCAAACGTATCCAAGTGTATTTTTGGTGCTGAGGAAATTCCTTTCCTCGGATGCTTCATCGATAAGGATGGAGTGCTGGAGGATCCCGAGAAGGTGAAAGCCATTGTGGAGTGGCCTTCGCCTGTAAATCTTAGAGATTTACGGAACTGGATTGGATTAGCCAACTATCTCCACAAGTACAGCGAGAACTACGCTGAAATGGCGAAGCCATTGACCGACCTTCTTAAGAAGGACGTGGATTGGTGTTGGGAAACCGAACACCAAAACGATTTTGAAGCGGTAAAGGGGAGATTGTTAAAAGCTCCCGTTCTTGTTCTCCCAGATCCTGGGAAACCATTTAGTGTCGTCTGCGACGCCTCCGATTTCGCAATCGGATGTGCTTTTTTACAAGCAGACGACGCGGGACGGGAACACGTGATTGCGTTTGAGTCGAGGCAGCTTAAAGCTGCGGAACGAAATTATCCCATTCACAATAAGGATCTACTTGCTATGAAGTATTCTCTTGTCAAATTTAGGGTTCAACTACTCGGCTCAAAGCCGTTCGTGGTTTATACTGACCACGCGTCCTTACGGACAGCGACGAAGTCGCCTCATCTCTCGCAACGGATGGCCCGTTGGCTCTCCTTCTTTCCGGAGTATAATTTTGAGGTTAAGTATAAACCTGGCAAGCAGAATGTGCTTGCAGACGCTTTGTCGCGTCGTCCCGATTACGAGCTCGCT
>CM047587.1:31618486-31641361 GCA_026184515.1 Peronosclerospora sorghi | reverse complement strand
GCAAGTCCCACTTGAAAGTGATCAGTGATCACATTCGCTGTGGCGAACGCCGTTTCGACCTCTCGCAACCGCACGTTAAGGTTGTCACCCTTCTCTCCGGTGAACTCCTTTATGTTAAACGATAATGGGGGGAGCACCCCCGTGGAACTACTTCCACCTAAACTCGCCTCATGGGCGATGAGGACATTGACCCTTGTCTTTACGGCCTCAAGGCCCTGCTCCACTAGGAGCTGCATGCCTTCGTCACCCAGTAAGGATAACAGCCTGTTAAAGGCTTCCTGCTGGACGAGGGTTAACCTCTCCCAATCGTCCTGATTCATCCCTTGCAGAGGATGCCTTAGTCTACCAACATAGGTGTTGGATTGACTACAAGTGCTACCAGATGTAGCCGGTGCGTATACGCACGGTGCGGCTAGCGCACAGAGGAAGACTTTTCCTTAAAGCGGCGCTCGCCGCTACTTAGCCGATACGCCCTTATAAACGGATTAGTAGGAGAGAGCTCTCCTACTCGGGGACAAGATTCCCGGGTTGGTTTACTGTAGCTTCGCTACTGCCTTAACGGCAAGGCTCCCTTACTAAGGGTGTAGCTAAGGGGAGGGCTCCCCTTACGCTACGGCACTCACTACACGTACGACCGGTCGAGGTCGTGCGTCTGTAAGATAGAGTGAAATGTAAACTGAGTATATTTAATATATAATTAGCCTAAATTAATTTAAAATCATGTAAACTATATGTAATACTAAGTACAACATACCAAATTCGTACCTAGCTAAAATGTAGTGTACACCACCTGTGTACCGACACGTGGATGGCTGACACGCCACCTCCAAGGGCTCCTGCCCTGATTGGTTAAAATAACCATTGGTTCAAACCTTTCGAACCGGTCAATACTGACCCCAACCGTAGTGTAATCACATACACCACCTACTAGATGTGACTCGAATGTAACCCTGTTACATCTAGGGCAAGAGCGTTATCTGCGACCGCTGGGGCACCGTCCGTGATTGCTTGCATGATGGAAATGCGGAAATGTCTTATTAAGAGAGCCTGAGCGCGGATGTCACGGTTGGTAGAGGATGAACGCTTGATCACGATGGGCATACCACCCAACGGTAACGGCCTAATCGATTGTGACCTGATCGACGAGAGAAAGGGCAGATTGATGGGTGCTGATCGCCAGATCGATGATGTCATGATTAATGGGTGTGGACAACACGATCAACGGTGGCATGATCTGCGGTAATCAATGGCATGATCGACCCTCGCCTAACCGCTGTACGGCTGGGACGAGGTCCAGGGGCGGCTGTGGTGAAGTGTGCCAAAAATTGGTACCATTGCGGGCATAATTGTGGGTGTGACTGTGGGCACAACCGGGTTAGTAATTGCGTGTACGATTGTGTGTACTACTGTGGTGTACATGGACGGTACATAGACGGGGTATCGTGAGAAGGTACGACTAGGTACAGGTACCTAACCGACAGCGACGGTCGACAGAAAAATCAGGTCGACTGGTCGACGGAGTACGCTGGAATGGGTACTTCTGATTGGTTGATATTAGGTAATTGGTAGTTCTTAGGATATAAGCGATAAAAGAGTTTTTCTTTTGCGTTCGATCGGTAAGATCACCGAGGGGGAGGCGTGATCTCCTCGCGCCTCCCTCTCTTTTGCATACGAACCCCTTACTTCCCGGGCAGGAGCACGTAGTGCACTTTTTGGCCCACCGGCAGACGTAAGGGTCTTCAGAACACACCCTCAACTCCACCCTCTGTGTCAGCGGTAGTATTTTGTAAAATTATTTTTTCGGGGAACGTGATCGAGCAGTGCGCTCTCACCTCTTCCCATCAGTCCAGGTTTTTTGGCCCTAGTAGTTCGGCTGCTCTAAGCTCCCCACGGGAGCTCTAGGTGGATTTTAGAGGAAACTGTGGATCAGCTCGTGGAACGTGCTGATCTACCTTCCCTCTAAAGTTTAAGTTTAGAATACAAGTATTTTGGGTATTCTATCAACGAATTAATCTTAAGAGGCTCCGTAATTAAGTGGTGGAAATTTCCGCTGCTTGATCAAGTACCCCTTCGCTGATCACCACCCAGATCTTTGATCTGCAACTAGCGACCTGCGATCACCTGTTCGCAACTCGCGCCAATTTGTGGGGAATCAACTGGACTGATCAGCATTCCTGATCATCGACTGTTTGCGCCTGATCAAGCCTGATCGAGCCTGATCAAGCCTGATCATCCCTGATCGTCGATCAGCCCTTGGTTATTGATTATCGACCCTGATCATCCCTGATCAACGGTCACCGACCCTGAGCATCCCCTGATTGTCTATAAGCAGACCTGATCATTGAATATATGTGCCTGATCAAGCCTGATCGCACCTGATCGACACCAGTCAACTCGACACGTATTACCCCAATCTTGCATCAAGGAATTGCAGAGTGACATCCCCGACACCTGGAGAGCGACCCACGCCCAAGCCGTCGGGTACACAAGGTGAGCAGGAACACAAGCCGTCAAAGGACAACCGGAGGACCCCCTTCGTTAGTCGACAGTCCGGGCGCCGTGGTAACGCCTGATCAAGCTTCAAAAACTTTGATCAGCCGCTTTACCACATTATCTTCTACGCGAGGTGGGTGTGGAAATTAAGGGCGCCTCTGTGATCTACGTGGACAACAAGTCAGCAATCAGTATGGAGACAAACCACGGTTATACAACAATGGCCAAGCACATAGATCTGCGCACACACTTCGTCCGGGACTACGTAGAGAAGGGGGACATTGAGTTGCAACACGTATTTTCTGAAGATCAGCTCGCGGATTTCCTCACGAAGGCGCTCCTGACGCCTCGCCTTCTTCAGCTGTGTGCTTCTTGCGGCATTTGTGTGGTAGAGTCAAGTTCAAAATCGAACACCGTAGTATCGAGAACCTGACCACCATCGTGCCCATCCTTCTAACTGACGGGGGGGGGGACCCCGCGAACCTTCGCCTACGATCCGATCTGATCGTCCGATGCTAGCAGACGACCGATCATCAGCATTGGACGCCTGGTCCGATTTTTGCGTCTCCATATCACCTTGTGTACCCGATGGAATGGGCTGGTTGCACACTTGGTGGATCGTCGCTACAAATTGATTTGGGTTTTAAAATGCGAGACGTGCTGGGTGGTGTACCTTGGGCGGAACTCTTCACCCTGGGTACGGGCAAATTGGTTATACTTGAGGTAAGTATAGTCCAAAGGGCAGATCGCTTAACCGATCGTAGAGACCAACCAATGTATGAAGAAAAGTCCAATATTCCAATATGGAGACCCAACGAGAACGTGACAAGCTCCACGAACGATATCTCCACGTAACAATCCAAAAAGTTGTTTACACGTTCCAAACGTGTGTAACTTGGGCTTGCGAAGCCGACCAATGCGTACTCCCGTCGACGGACTTCCTGCGGGACAAGTGCGTCTGTAACGCGTCCCGGTCGGGTATAATGAGCTAGAGGGGATTACTCGACCCTCTGCTCCCAAAGACTCCACGGCGTGCGGAGGAGACTGATGTACTGTGCAAAGATGCAAACGACTTCCTTGTTGAGGTGTTAACGACCAAGAAAGACGGAAAAACCAAAAGAATCTTAGAAGGAAAAACCAAAACTAACCAATCATATCTCCCTACGGTCCCCAATATGTACAAACATGAAATATGTAAGTACACGCAATATCATGTGACTTACCAAAATCTGTGTTCTTGAGACTTCTTGCACACGATAGGCTTAAAATTGAATCCACTTCACCACAGCCGCCCCTGAGTCTGGTCGCAGCCGCACAACATCAGCGACCCGATCTCACCACCAGTTGGCATCCCAGATCTTCCCAGTAGCATAATTCCTCACCGATGGACAGATCTTCGAATCCGCCCTCGCCAGGTATTTGTCCTTGTGAACCTGATCATCTTGTAACCTCTCTTGACGCTCGTTGCTGCAGGTGCCATGTGTTCCCAATCGCCCCATGTCAATTCGCCTCCCCTATCGGCCCGATCTGACAGTCCTCGTAACAATCCAGATTCCGCCACACCGGATGGGCATCAGATCGGGGTCGAACAGCTCCGGAAAACAGTCCGGGAGCTTCAGTCGCAGTTGGACGTTAAGAATACATCACTCCTGCAACTGCGGAAGGAAGTGGATACTTTGATCCCTGTTTCCACGAAGTTGCAGGAGGTGATCGTTGAAAACGCGCATCTCCGGGCCCATCGCCCAACAAATAACGAGAGGTAAGCTAATCGGTCTGTTTTTGCCTTGGGTCTGCTCTAAACTTCCTTCGCTTGCAGATCAGCTGCCCACAGACATCGCCAAAGTGTTTGACGCTATACTCGCGGCTGATCGGCAGTCGCATGACCACTGCGATCAGCTCCGACCGATCTTGGACGGGCTGATCGGAGCACGGCATGATATGTCTCGTTTGGAGGCCTAAAGGTCACACCTCCGGGAACAGCTCGCGCTGGTCAACCGGCAGAGGTTGGAGGATCAGTCCGATCGGACTTTACTCCGCACCCAACATGGTGACCTGGAGAGGAAGATCGGCGAGTTGCAGGTCGTGTTCAGGGACCAGATCGAGAAGGTCGAGTCCTTCCAGGGCCGATCGGACTCCTGAACCCAGGAGTCAAACCGTCGTTGGGCGGCCGTAGATCGGTGCCACCAACAGTTGACTGACTTGCTGTACCGGAGTTCGGCTGCAGGATCTAGCGTTGACCGATCTGCATCGGCCGCTCTGATTGATCTGCACCAAGATCGGAAGCGACGCCATTCATTGGCCAAAAGTCGATATTCCAAAATTCCAAAAGTTTCCAAGAAGCTTTAGGATTTGTTTGAATTCGAATTTTTCCAGATATACCTGTTACTGTTTCCAAGAAGCGTAAGGACGCGTCAAAGGGCTCAAGGGCGCGGGGCGTAGCGCGTGACTCCAAACTTGAGGAGAAGCAAGCGGTGCCTAAAAAGAAAGCCAAGACGCAGGCGCATCTTCCAAGCCCAATATCGGACGCAGCCGACACATCCATTATCGTCAAATCGCATGCGCTCTTTCGCCCCCGCGCTGCTCACACCAAGCATATGGAGATCTCCCCCGGAGAGGACTCGGGGAACGAATCGGGAAATTCTGAGTTCTTGTTCACTGCTTTGTCCAAGTCCCGATCCGATCAACGCTGAGGTCCTGTTCCAGCGAAGCCTGCATCGGGGGCTAATCAGGTAATCAGCTCCCAGGGTGATGGTGTTGCATGAACGCGTTGTTAGCCGAATCGGCGCCTCCCTATCCCGGCACATCTGGGCTGCGCCATCACGCCCGATTGAAAGGGGTGTCGATCGGAGATCGATCTCTTCCATCGTTGACTTCAGATACCACTTTGCCATGGTCTCCGGGGCAGATCGGTAGCTTGCACCGATCAGCCCTGAACAAGCAAGATCTATCCCGGTCGATGTCCCGACCAGATTTCTGGCTCTTCCCTCCAGCTTCGAAAACCCCTGACCCGTCTGCGTGGCGGGCGGATCTAGTCACAGGACCGCAAATATCCCGTCTGTATGCAGATCGACCATGGGCAGTGCTACTCAGCGCCAAGTTGGACTCCATGTTCGCGTCGACTCCTTGGATCGATTTGCTTCTGGGTTGACTTCTGGATTTTAATACAGCCCACTGCCAGGCGATCTGGGAGTCCACCCACTATCTCATCCTTACCTCTGGTCAAGCGCTACGTGACCAAGACCTGATCCTGTTTCGGAAGCGCCGGAAACAGCGCCGTAGTCGGGCGGGCGAGGCCTGGCAGACCCTATGCCAGTTCGTTCTGGGAGGGATGCTGACCCGCGAGTGCGACATCGAAATCTTTCCATATCCTGTAGTTCTTCATATGGCAAAGCGTCGGGTTGAGAGAGTCGGGGTATTAGCTGACGACGGCGTCTGGTATCCCGGTATTCATTGTGACGAGCCGATCGCAGACCTGAAAGACGTCTTGATCCAGATCGATCGTAAGGAGCCCTGGCACAATCAGCACCAGAACCAGATCGAAGAACATCCGGCGTTGACTATCTGTCGTCTGGGGTGATTGCGAATCTTTATGCGGCAGTTAGCTGACCAGATAATCCATAATATATGTCATCTTTCTTTCGAAATTCCTGATCATCTGATCACTTGACCAAATTTCATCACTTTCTCCAAACTTGCACCAACACGTTATCACACACAGTTTCCATCCACATCCCGAAAATTATCACCACATTCGTCACTCCACTACTCCAGTTCATCACAGTTCATCACACTAATTCACAATAATTCAGAACTTACACATATTCACACCGATCGATATACTGCGTGTCTTAATCTTCATCTTCATGAGTCTTCATCACTGCGAAGTGATTACTACTGACTCGTTCTCGTTCGAACCCTCGTAGCAGTGCTCCACAATTTAGATCGAGTTCGTCGATCCAAGTTGTTTGTTCATGATCCTTCCAGCGGACCAGATATTCTCGGTGGGTGCGACCGAAACGCGTCTTCTTGACCGATCGACATCTAGCACCTTTTCCAACTCGAATTCGTCCTCTTCCAGTGGTCTTTCCCAACTGTCTTCCGTCAGCAGATCTTCGTTAAAATCGAATATCTCCGCTTTATCCACCAGACAGGGTATTTTAGGCCGATCGGGGAACTCTCTGACCAGCTTCAGTTTGGACACATGCACGATAGCAAAAACTTTATAAACCGTGCCGATCGTGATCAGACGGGCAGTATGCTCACCTATCAGCTCTGCTACACGGAAAGGACCGTGTCACATATGAGCCAAATTATTTGCATAGCCTTCCTTGGCCCGATCGAGGTATAACCATACCCTCGCCCCTGGTTCAATACCATGAGGGCGGACCTGATCGTTATTCCGATAAGCTCGATCTTGCGTGGCCTGACGCAAATTTTCATTGACGACTTCTTTCGCATACTGATAATGCTTCTGGACCTGCATGCGCCAACGACGGGCATCACGATCGCGGGTCCGAGTGCAGCCGATCGGTATCGCCGCTTCAAGTGTCGATCGAGGGTCCCATCCATACGCCAGATAGAAAGGCGTTTCTCCTCGGACCCGATCGGTTGAAGAGTTGAGTGCGAATACCAGTCTCTCTGCATACTCGTCCCAGTCACGTTGGTCTGGATTGGCCACATACATCTTAATCGCCCTTGCTATTGCCTGCACCATGTGTTCAGCCGATCCGTTCGCTTGCGGACAATATGCCATCGTCGCGCTCTGATTCTGTCCTAGCATGTTATTGAACGATAGGAACACCTCAGCCATAAAACCGGGTTCCCGATCGTGTCTAATAACTTCGCTGGCGCCGAACCTTCTGAACACGCATTCATCGTAACTATGGGCTATCGGCTCCGCATATCGGAACGCACTAGCCTTTGCTATCACCAGACCAGTGAATAGGTCGATCTAGATCAGCAGCTCAGTGTTGCGCGTGTCGTTCTGGGCAGAGACGGTATGTGATCCATTGCTATCACCTGGAAAGGGTTAGTAGCCTCGATATTTCCGGGCGATCGCCCCTTGATTATCGGTCTGTCCTTTCCGGTCTCTCAATCTTTGCAACAGCCCACATATTTCTGCACGCTCCGGAAAAGTCCTCTCCAGTGAAAGTGGGCCCTGATCTTATGATATGTCCTGCCTACGCCTTGATGTCCCCCTTCTAGACTCACATGGTAGTGATGAAAGACATACGGCTGTAGCAACTCAGGGATCACCAGTTTCGCCAGTCGATCTCGATCGGCACTGTTTTGATCAATGTCACGGCAGTAATACAGCAATCCATTGTCGTCCACATCGTAACTTTCCGCGATCTTGGTACAATCTTTCGCTTAATCATTTGTTAACTTGGACAGTTCACCGCGCAGATATGCTTTCAGGTTGACGATCCACTCTTATTCGTCCTGCGCCTTGAGGATCCGTTCCTCCCTTATCTGTTGCGCAACGTACTCACTCAGCATTTCCTTTGGGAACGATCGGTAAGACTTCCGAGTTCGAGATCTAGTCGCCTCCATCCCATACACCTGATCAGGGCTTTCCTTGGGCTTGATCAACTCCGGGAGCCTGTTTATGTCCTTAAGTTCATAAAAACGGCCTTCTCGGTGATCGTCGCCCCGATCTGGTCCCGCATAGCTTGGGTCGCGAGGTGATCGGCGCTTCTGTTCCAATCCCGTTTCACGTGCAATAGCTCGTGGTTGGGATAGTCTTTCAGTGCCTTCATCACCAGATCATTCATCAACTTCAGCCGTGGTGCCTTACAGTCGATATCCCCGGTGATCTGCCTTATCACTAGGTTGGAGTCACCACATATGATGATCCTCCCTTTCTTTTGTGATGACAGCAGATCGAGACATAGAAGGAGTCCCCGATATTCCGCCTCGTTGACCGTTATGTCAGGAGTGAAGTCAGCGGCGGCTGCTACTATAGACCACTGTGGTAACTTCCACAGTAGGCACTATAGGAGCCGACCTTCTTCTTCAAGCTAGCCGATCCGTCGAAATTCAATACCAGGAGTTCCTCATCCCGATCGACGATCGGTGGTGGCCGTGAGATTGACTGTTGAGGTTGCTTCCTTGGGGCAATCGCCATCAGAGCTTCATCCACTTCATACCGATGGGTGATACTGGCAGCCAATGTACCCAATATCTCTTCCTCCCCCTTGGTGCACTTGACGACCTCGAGGGACCACTGTGACAAGATCGCTGACCATCTGCTGAGCCGACCGTCCATACCATTGGACGATAATAGCCAGTCCAATGTCGACTCTCTCGAAAGAACCTTTACAGATCGGCCGACCAGTAGGTTGTAGCACACATCCAAAATCCGTAGTAAAGACAGAGCTTCCCTTTCGACGATCCCATAGTTAACTTCGTTCGGCTTCAACTTCCGGCTCGTAAAAGTGACCGGATGGTATACACCATCATGTTCTTGAACTAAAGTGGCAGAAACGGTCCACTACTATCGTACACAATGACGATCGGCTTTTTTTAGGATCGAAGTGTCTGAGAATCGGTGCCGTCACCATCTTGGCCTTCAGCATACCGAAAGCAACCTTTGCACGCTTCATGTGATCCTCTGCCTCCATCTGCGGAAAATATGCGGGCGGATCAGAGTCGCAGCCCTCCCGTAACGTTGCCCGATCTCCTTCGCGCAACATATGGTAGTCGACTTCCTGGAGATCGTACAGCACGGCCGCGTAAATCGCGATTCTTCAATGAAGTGTCTGTAGTAGTTTAAGCTCCCTAAGAAGGACTGCACTGCCTTCAGTGATCTGGGAAACGGGAGGTTGCTCAGTGACTTCAGATCCTTGGGATTGGCCTCCAGCCCACTGATCGACACCATATGACCCAAATAGGCAACCTTGGACATGCTCCAAAACCTCTTCACAGCACAGATCGACAGGTTCCAGCGATCGCATATCTCCAACAACCGTTCGACCTTCTCGCACAGATCGCTTCATGACAAAGCAGGGATCAGAATGTCGTCGATATACGATTGCCTCCCCAGAACGGACGGTCTCCTTTCCCGATCGGGTTCACCCTCTGTAAATACATCATGGTTTTCGATGGGGTACCGATCGGTACTGATCTTGAAATGTCCATACAGTGCGTTGTCGATCAGCCTCTGGTAGATCTGGGGCGCGTTCTTCAAACCGAACGGCATACGGTTCCACTCGAACAGACCGAACGGCGTAACAAATGCGGAGATCTCGCGAGCCCGATAGGTCATCGAAACCACACAAAATACACTTGCCATATCCAGTGAGCAATACCATAGGGTCTTGTCAATATCTTCTAGCAGATCGCTAATCAGCGGCATCGGGTACACCATAAGCTTGGTCAACCGATTTACCAACCGATAATCGATACACAACCTGATGTCGACGCCGTTCTTCTTGATCACAATCACGATCGGGGAGGCCCACGGCTAGGTCGACGGATTAATGATCTTGGTAGCAAACAGTCCTTTAATAAGATCAGACAATTTTTCACGGTACTGTGGCGCCACACATCGGCATCGTTGGGCGATCGGCTTGGCATCACCTACGTCGATGTCACAGAACGCTCCGCGAGCAGCAGGGGGTAAGGCGTTGCCTTTCCCGATCAGCAGATGTTTCTTCTTCCATATGATCTTCTTTAGCTGATCGATCTGGTCGGGACTGTTGACATCCCGACCACCCACTTGCAGATCTTCCAAGGTGACTTCGGGTGGATCGGCAGACACTTCAGAGAGGACTGCCATCTGGATCTGAAGCTCCTGAATATATTGGTCCCCGCCCTCATGTATAGAAACTGGGTCGTCTTCCGGGGCAATATCACCCAAACCGTCCTGATCGGTTGCGCACTGCTTTTCCCGATCGTCGGGCTGCTCTTCAACGACGTCGATCTGCTTAGGCGCGCCATCGTGGTCCGCCCCAGCAGTCCCATGTTCCCCTTTTTCTATTTCCGTCTCCGCTGTCGCCTGTTCTTGTGACGCCACCATGTTGACGAACCTTGGCGCATCTGCTTGATGGTCCACCGTGTCCGGCGACTGAGGTGCCTTTCTTCAAATTAACATCTTCTTTGGGGTTACATAGCTGGGTCGTTCCACCATAGGTGAGGTATCTTATTCCACTGATCCATCATCGCTGATCAGATCGGTGGTCGCTTGTTATGCCAAGTTCTGCCACTCAACATACCGTCTCGATCCGATCGAGACGAACCCCATCTTTCTTGGCACCTTCCCTTCCGCCAGCCACATGCCAACAATAGTATTATTGTCGAGCGTAAGCGGCTTGTCACCGATACTAGTGACTCGAACATAATCATATCGTCCGGCGCTCTTCACAAAGGTCGGCACCCACCGATCGCCCCTGGTCACCCATAACTTCCTTGATCGAAAACCTTTGTCGACCGGGATATCAGCGGATTTGCCGACTGGAATGGTGACATCTTGGTCCCACCTGACCAGATCGGTGTGCGATCCGTATAGGGGCCGCCGACCAGCTAACTGGATCTGGACCTCATCCGGGAGTGTAAGCACTCCATGAGACAGATCAAGGCGAATACCCGCAGGCACCATGAAATCCATGCCTAACAGGGCATCCTGACCGGCCAGCTTGCCAACCCAAGCGCTGAAGAAGTAGTCCAACGAACCCGATAGGGTGATCTTCACACGCGTCCTTCCTTCGGTTATGTAAACATTTTTACCGATTCCGACGCAGTCTTGTCTCTGGGTGTCGTCTATACGATATCCGACCTTACGAGCAAAGGCGGAGTCGATAATTGATACTTCGGCCCCAGAGTCGAACAACATCGTTGCCTTCTGGTTGTTTATATTACCACAGGATTTCTACTGCTTGAACCATTTGTCGTGCACATGTACTTCCAGTATCCGCGAGATTCCCCAGGCACCAGATCCAGCTGCATGACCACCTTCGATCGGGAATATTCATCGGTCGTGAGATTGTAGACCGTATGATCCCGATCGACGCAATTGAGAATATAACATGTATTGTCGGTTTTATTCTCCTTGCCGACATATGCATAGATGCCAAACGTAGATCGCTCGGCTCGATCCAGATTCAAACCTGACGAGCGTTCTAGTTTAACATCCTCTCAAGGTCAGGTGGAAGCATCCCCGCGTGCTTACCCGGCACATACCACTTGTGTAATGGGGTTCCATTACATAATTGATATTCAAGTTAGAATATCACAGTTGAATTTCAGACGCGTTATCTGAAATTCAAATAATAGATTATAAGTTATTATAATCTACGAAGGAAAAGTCGATTCGGTATAAATACCGAATCATGTGGGTTATCTAATAGTACAGTTAGTTTAATACTTGATATTATTATATTAGTTAGGTAATTACTATACTGTTAGCCGCTAACCACCCATTTAATAAACACTCTTAATTTTGCGTTCTCAAGCTTAAGCGAATATTCTATTTGCTTTAATATAGGATTAGTTGTCATCAACTAATCCTACCCCTCCCGTATTGCGCGCTTCCTCGCACAACACAGTGTAAGCCTGTAACAGGATCAGTCCTGTTACAACTTGCGCATCATATTGAAGAACTCTTCGATCTTGCACTGGACTGCCTCTTGGATCTCCACATGACTTGCACACGAAGAGGCAGTGATCGGTGGGGTGGACGCGTCTTTCACACTTCTTGCATATCAGCTTCTTCCAGCAGCCCCGATCATTGTGCTTGCTTGACCCGCAGTGAGAACACTCCTTGCGAGGTCGGTCCGGATCGGACTTGTTTCCACTCCTGCCCTTCCGATCTTCCTGGTCATGCGTCGATATGGTTCTTGGGGCAGGTTCCGTGACGAAGATGTGACGATATTGGTCCTCGTCTGACTCCCGACTGGCTGGACTGGCCGCTACTTTCTTCTTCCGATCCAGTGCTGTCTTCAGTCGCGATCGCCTGAACAGCACGGGACGATATGGTCAGGGGCCTCTTCACCGGATCGGTCTGGGTCTTAGATCTGTAGCGACCCGATCCAACGGCGCCCTTCGCCCTCATTCTGCGTGAGTGTTGCAACGTCCGCAACTTCTGCTCCACTTCCCCCACATCTTTGAGGCGTAGCATAGTGAACTGATCTGCCAGCTCTTGGTCATAAAGGGTACTGATATAGTGACCCACGTGCTCCATATCGGCACCGGTCGGTGGGTTGCTTTCCCTGATCACTATCCCGGCGCAAATTGCAGCCACGTTCAAACGGTGCAAGTACTCAATCGGCGTCTCGTCGCCCCGCTTCTGCATATGATGGTATTTGCGGGCGCTAGAGAATCTGGAGTTGCAGTACTGCCCCTCAAATCCTGAACATAGCAGATCCCAGTTAGATCAGACATCCCGACTCAACTGTTGGATCCAGTTCGCAGCCGGTCCTTTCAGCAGATCTCTGAAGATCAAACACCGTTCCTTTTTTGGTGTCTGATCCCGCAAGAAAGCATACTTGACCCGACCAAACAACGATCTGGCTTGCTCCTCGTCGGCGTCTTTGCCAGTTAAATCCTTGAGATCAGTGGTCGCAGCCATGCGAATGCGTGGGATCGCAGTAGATCCAAAATCAAAGGCGGTCGTAGAGGCTAGGTTAGCCCTACGCGTTCTGCCCGCACCTGCACCGTCTGACCCATAGTGGTCATCCGGATCCCCGATCGAATCCATGTCGAAATCGCTGTTTTTGCTTGATCGGCGCAGTCGGGCTGGCTGCGGCTTGCGTCTTCCTCTGCAAACTGGTCTGCCACCTCGGGTACCCTTATCCGTTGATGCCACTGACTCCATATCAACATCCCGGCAAGTATTGACATTTTGCCGGGCAGATCGGTCCTGGACATGCGGGCGTGGAGGCGATCGGTATCGGTCTCCCATGAAACGCTCCATCATTGCCTCAAAGATGGCTTGGACGTTAGCTTGGGTCATGGGCAGCGTGTTGTCATCCTCTTTAAAGGTACTCAAACCTGTGGGGGCTCCTGGGGCCCTGACCGGCATGCAGCCCCATGCTTCCGCACGTCATTTTTATGCTCCCATGGGGGTATGATCCACCCCCATGGTCATCCGCTCAACACCGAAATCCAACTCCGATGAGCTATTAGAGGAAGGTGGAGACTGACACAGCGATTTATCATCGGAACACACATCGTCGTATGCTGCCGTGGCATCAGCGACCTTCAATGCCACGGTGGGAGTTGGGTGGCGAACCGCCCCCACCAACGGCACCAAATGATCATGGAGGGTCAACATCGACATCTCCAGCTTCCAAGTGTCCAGATCAAACAGTTTATGTACGTTTGCGAGGTTTTGCACTTTTATGCCGACCTCAGCCAGCATAGCCAGCAGGTGCTTCACCAATAGCAACGGCCGATCGCTTTGGATCGGCTCGGTGGTGGGTCCGAGAAGGCAACCGGGGATCTGGGGTTTTAAGATCTGTATGACCTGGCCTTCAAGAATAAATCGCTTTAAGTCGTGGATGTAATACATCCTGGTCAGGTCTTCTTCCTTGATAACCCCATCCCCGACCTGCGACTTTTCTTCCAAGTCGTCTTCATCGGGTGGCATTCCGAGCCTCTGATTGGGAACCTTGGGAAAGTGGGTCTGATCGTTCCGATCAGCCTCCAAGTCGTTTTCGTTTTTTATTTTTCCATCAAATCGTTCATTCAAATGCATAGGATCAGGACAAAAGTCCTGATCCTTTCCGGAACTATAGCAAGACTTGCTATAGTCCCGATCGGCTCCGGTGGGAGCCTTATGGGGAGGAAAAAACTTATTAATCCCGATCTGGTCCTCCACCCGGCCAGATCGTACATCGCCATCCTTATCGACAACGAGAACATAAGGCGATAGCCGTTCCTTATGTCCTCTCCAGAACGATTCCACATTAATTAATTATAATCCATTTTTGACGAGATATCATCTCGGTGATATCCGCGATCACCAAGTGATCCGCACGCGCACCATTGTGGTGGAGTCAAGTTCAAAATCGAACACCGTAGTGTCGAGAACCCTACCACCATCGTGCCCAGCCTTCCAACTTACTGGGGGGGTACCCCGCGAACCTTCGCCTACGATCCGATCTGATCGTCTGCTTCTAGCAGACGACCGACCATCAGCATAGGACGCCTGGTCCGATTTTTGCGTCTCCATCTCACCTTGTGTACTCGATGGAATGGGCGGATTGCACACTTGGTGGATCGTCGCTACAAATTGATTTGGGTCTTAAATGCGAGACGTGCTGGGTGGTGTACCCTGGGCGGAACTCTTCACTCTGGGTACGGGCAAACTGGTTATACTTAAAGTAAGTATAGTCCAAAGGGCAGATCGCTTAACCGATCGTAGAGCCCAACCAATGTATGAAGAAAAGTCCAATATTCCAATATGGAGACCCAACGAGAACGTCACAAACTCCACGAACGATATCTCCACGTAACAATCCAAAACGTTGTTTACACGTTCCAAACGTGTGTAACTTGGGCTTGCGAAGCCGACCAATGCGTACTCCCGTCGACGGACTTCCTGCGGGACAAGTGCGTCTGTAACGCGTCCCGGCCGGGTATAATGAGCTAGAGGGGATTACTCGACCCTCTGTTCTTAAACACTCCGCGGCGTGCGGAGGCGACTGATGTACTGTGCAAAGATGCGAACGACTTCCTTGTTGAAGTGTTAACGACCAAGAAAGACGGAAAAACCAAAAGACTCTTAGAAGGAAAAACCAAAACTAACCAATCATATCTCCCTACGGTCCCCAATATGTACAAACATGAAATATGTAAGTACACGCAATATCATGTGACTTACCAAAATCTGTGTTCTTGAGACTTCTTGCACACGATAGACTTAAAATTGAATCCACTTCACCACATTTGCGACCGTACGTGTTGAGGGGGAGTGTAATAAGAGCGTTCATCTGTTGTGCGGTAGTCCGTCCAGACAAAACCGCTCAAGGATGATAATCGAGTTACAGAAGGTCTTGGAGACTCAATGAATGGTTATGAACGATTGCAGTTCTTGTTGGTCTAACTAAGCTAATCTTACTTTTCATTTTTTACGCTGCACGTTATATTTTTTTGTGGCGTGAGTTCTGGTTGCACATCCTTGCGAGCTAAATAATACAATATTGGACATATTGGAGAGGGGTGTGTGGCCTTATCAACTTGGCGCCACACACCCCTCTCCAATATGTGTCCCGATCAGCCCCCTTTAGATATATAGGGATAGCCTGCGGTCACTCACACCCCTCACGTAAATGTGGTGAAGTGGAATCTTTTTTTACAACATATAGAAGATGATCTGTGGTAGTTATACATTCACGGTATAATTTTTACTATGCCAAAACTCTACATGCTACCACAATGTTGCCTTGAATTGATGTGGTGTCTGCAAACATTGAACCTCAACAACAAAGATTGTGTTGTACCTTCATCTTATGAACAATGCGAACGATGCGTCAGTCTCTAAGTAGTGTGCCTTGCATCCACACGGTGTCTCATTACAGTCGTGTTGGTTTTAGCATCACGGCAGTGAAGGCTAGGGAGCTAGGGCGCATGAAGTAATAAGTTCACCAGACTGTGCAAACAAACCATTAGCATCATCAAAGAAGGTCAAGACATTGGCGCAATTTACAAGCATAACAACGTGTTCATTTATGGTGGCAAAGCCAACGACAAGTCATGCGTCCTCAGCTATATTTAATACTCCGTGGCTAGGGACGCTAGGGCACATGGGATAACAGGTGAACCAGATCACGAAAACAAACTGTCAGCACCACTACAGAAAGCCATGACACAGACGCATCTTACATGCACAACGGCAGGTTCAATCCTAGCGGTAAATCCAACAAGAAGTCACGTGCTCTCAGCTTCGCAGACTGTCCTGCAGCTATGGACGCTAGGGCGCGAGCTGTAGCAGACAAACCAGATCACGAAAACAAACTGTCAGCACCACTACAGAAAGCGAAGACACAAGCGCACCTTATAATCATAGCGGCAGGTCTGGTTGTGGTGGTAAGCTCCCGGAAAGTCATGCGCCCTCGGCCGCCCAAGTTGGTTAATTGGGCATTCTCGATAAATCTCAAGTGGTTTTATTCCATTTTCAAAAACAAATATTTTCAGCCAATCAGAGGCGACCCGCGACGGCCACCTCGCGGCTAATTGATTTATGATTGGTATGAATGTGGAGATATAAATGGATATTTTAAACCAATCAGGAGCGACGTGCGACGGCCACCTCGCGACGGCCACCTCGCTCAATCAGATTACAGAGGATTTCTGAAGTAACTGTCAAGGATGATCAATCAGGTTACAGAGGGAATCAGTGGTAACTCTCAAGGATGATCAATCAGGTTACAGAGGGACTCAGTGGTAACTGCCACGTATTGAAGTCAGTGCTGATGTTTTCACCCAAAAAAGTAGTGGGTGAAAAAGGATTGACTTTGATGTAGGAATTAGTAACACTTAATAGAACGAAATTTCCCTTGAAGTGCGCAGATCTCTGGCGGCCCTTAAAAAACCTTCTTTTTGACCCAATACAAAAACCAAGTGTAATACAAGAAAGACGTTGAGTGAACGCCCTAGAAAGTGGAGCAGCAGCTGTTTGAAGCGCGCTAGTGTTGGGAGCAGCCCGAAACTGCCTTTGGAAGTGTGTCTCAAGTGTGTTTGATTGATTTGTTGGTTCGGGCGGAAGTATAAAGTACCCGGGAAGTAAAGCAATGAGGACTAGCTTATTACCTCTTTGTGTTGTTGATTAAGTGGATTTATCATAATTTTCAACTCCTTCACGACCACATAAAAGGGGGGGGTGACCGGAGCAAAGGGGGTGTGTGACCGCAGGCTATCCCATTTATTTATTACTAGCTGTAGGGCGCGTCCGACTACGACGGGCACCCCTATAGGCGAGCGAAGTTCGACCTGCTACAGCCAACCAGTCTCTGGCGCTGCAGATTATTCTCCCGCTTGGCAGTTTGCCTCTCTTGGTCTTTCTCATACTTGGATGGACGACCACGCTTGCGCGGGATGGTGGAAGATGAGGAAGGGGTAGGCTCCATTATGAATTGATTGACAATAGTTCTGCTCAAAGGGTGAGGGGAGTGCTTTCTTCCCGTCGCTTTTTATGTTCATCTTTATGTTCGTTTCATTTCTTTGTCGCTAAATCCCTGATTTACTGAACTGAGCCAGCGGTACTGCGCAGACTTCAGCCAATCAGGAATTTAGCGTTAGAACGCCGGAAGTCACGTCAAAAACGACGTTGTGAACGGCCCGTCATAAAACATGAAAGCTCACTTCGTTCGTGATTAGCATAGTATTTAAGCTAGGTAGATTGAGTAGTCACTTCGTCTAATTCTAGGCATAAAGACAACTTCCAACTGTGTTGATCAATTTGCAAGGCAATTTGTTCGCCTTTACTGCATCTATTGCCTAATGTAGGACGAAAAATATTGACGCAGTAAATGTGGTGTTATGTAAGAAATGGAAAGGTAACCCACACGATTACTGGTCATCCACCTGTATCTGAATGGCACATTACCAACTTTATTCAACTCGCTCCTGATGAAATTTTCAACTTTTCGTCCATCATAGCCGTTACTCTTTCTACAGAACCAGCCTCTTCTTCTTCTTCCTCATCGTCTTCGTCTTCTTCATCCTCCTCGTTGTCTTCTAATGACCCCAACATATTACGCTTGTCTAAGCTCTCAAGCAGTGAATCAATATTAGCGACGCCCTCAGCAGAGATCAGGTTTCCATCTATGTTCAGTTTTGCAAATGCCTCTTTGTCCACAACGGCCTTAATAAGAGCAATTGCACCAGAGGCGCGAATCTCATTTACATTAGCGACGACCTTTTCTAGCGCCGGAGATCCGATCTTAAGAGCCTTGGCAATAGCCTTAGCGCCCTTCGATCCGATCTCGTTCTCTTCCACCTGCAACACACGCAACGCATCGCTCACATGCAGCATCCGTCCCAGCACTGACATGCTCTTAGCAGTGAGATCGTTCCCAGATATATCCAAAGCTGTAAGAATCTTAGCTGCGCCGCCTTCCCGTAGTGCATCTGCAATGGCCACGACGCCATCATCCTCAAGTGCAGCATCACGAAAGTTGATTTCCATCAAATTGGGCATAGTTTTCACCGCCAATGCAATAGCTTTTGCCCCTTGTGTTTTGAATGTATTGTCACTAAGGTCTAGCTTTTCCAGCTGCTTCAGCGACGCTAAGGCTGTGGCGAACGCAAGACTTCCCGCCCTCTGAGCTCGAGTCGCAGAGAATCTCAAATTCTTCAACGCCGGTGACAATGGAAGCAGCTTGGCCAATGCAATGGCCCCTCCATCGCCACTCATGTTATTGTAAAAGTGAAAAGTCTCGAGCTTCGTGGGCGTATCCAACCCACGGAACAAGAGAACTTCCTCAACAATGACACCTGCAGCCGCAGCGGAGATGCCGTTATTGCAAAAGAAAATATGCTGTAGCTGCTCCTGATCTTGTAGTAGCCCAAAACAGGCACGCACACCTTTTTCGCCCAGTGCATTGTCGCTCAAGTCAATCCGCGTGAGCGTCTTAATGGAACTCAGCGCATCACAAAGTGTGGCTAGAACTTGTAGCGCCTCATTCTCTGGACGACCAGCAATCATATCGGCAAAGTCCACACTTGTAAGTTGCTTGAAGGCACCTCGGACCTCTAAACGCGAGAAGAACGCGGCTATTACGCGCGCAGCCTCCAGAGTGTAGCTCTTGTTGCGCAGTGTAATATGCGTAAAGAGAGGCGGCACTTGCTGCGCTTCTGCATCGGCGTATGTTCGAACCAGCTCGTGGGCACGTTCTTCCGTCACGAGCTCGCGCTCGCCTTCGAAGGACAAGACAGTCTTGGTAGCCATTGTCAAAACGTAGCAAAGGGATCTGGGGTGAGGCTACTTTTGAAAAATAACGGCCAGTAAAATCAAAGTACCAACGAAGTATCAGACGCTCCATGTGCCAATCTTATTCCTAACTAACCCATTAACATCAACGTACTATGCAAATGCAACTGCTATTTATGCTCCATACTTCCCTGCATTAACAGCTAGAAATATTTACTCGATAAATGATTGCACAGCCTCCTGCACCTTGTTCGCGGTCTCGCGCAGGGTTGATTTGATCAGTGATTGCGTTTCCAAGAATGACGCACACACGGGTGCCCTTTCAGCGCCTACATCAGAGGCAGCACAACATATTAAAATCGATAAAATACATGATGAACAACTGCACGACGTACCCTCTGCACTCTGCGAATCCACCTCGCACAACTGAAACGTCTCCTGCGACCAGTCAACCCCCAAGAGCAGCGCGAAAACTAGTGCAACCATTGCCACGATTAACAGCGGCGTGAAGACGAAGACCCGCTGAACCCACGGCCGGTGGACTTTGGAAGTCTCGATCGTCTTTGGCTCTTCAATTTCTCCTGCCTCTTCAGCCAATTCTTGAGTCTTGCTAGCGTCATCAACTTCTGGCAGTGACGCTGCATCTAATTGCTCACTCGCCTGACTAATTGGAACTGCTTTGGGCACAAAATCTAAATCATCTTCTCCGTCTCTATACGTCAAAACTGAGTTGGTGCTGTGGCAGTTTGGCATGTACATTGCGCGCTCGCGCACGCGCTGCACGTCCTCTTCTTGCTGAGCAGTTGGAGCATAAATGTCAACACTGTCATCCAGCCCCAAGTGCTTCACATGAAAGTTAGTCGTGGGTCCGTCCCACTTGTTTCCTTGTTTTTCATCCTCTCCTTCCTTTTCTTCATGTTCATCCTCGGTTGACGTATCGTCATCCTCTATCTCGATAATATTCTTTTTCTCCACCACCTCCACTGTAGTTGTCTTCGGCTTAGTCGTCACTGTTTGCAACGTCTCGCTACTATTCAAACGTTACTCTCACTCATCAGCTTCTAGTTTGGACAAAAAGTACCAACAGGATACAATCCTACCGTTCAGTTTTGTGGGGTAAAGCAACAGCAGAGATAGTCGTTGATTGAGCCACAAAGTGGTGTGCAGACATTGAGCGCGTAACCGGCTCCACGGGTTCAACAATCGTTTCGTGCTCAGGCTCGGGCATCGTCGCGAATCTGTTCACCATTCTCCGAACAATCGAGTTATTCTTCTCCACCTGGTCATTGGCTACGTCCACTACCGTCTTGCTCTTCTTGGTATGGTGACCAGCTTCTGTGCGCTCTCCCATTCCCTTTCGCTTTACGCTTTCCTTCTTGCTGGTAACACGCGCGACGGCGGCGTCAATGCGCTTCTTCTGCTCCTGCGCAAGCGCTATGCGCGTCGCCTCCAGTTTAGAAACCACAGGTATTTCATCCTTCGTGTTACTGAAGCTCATGGCAGCGTTACCGCGGTCGGCGATTTGAGTGGCCATATTGAGAGTTACTCTTCTTGCTACTCTTGCTTTTAGTATGTGTTGGAACTTTTTCTCGGTTTGAATTTTCAAAGTATGACTGACCAGTTTATTAAAGTACAGCACTTCGATATTTCTATGTACAAGGTGCGTCAGATTGAATTGCTCTATGCTTTTCGGTATTTTGTGAAAACGTTGAAGAAAATGAATAGAGTGGCTGGGTCGCCATATTTTAATCAATCGAGAAAGAAGATGACATGTAACAAACTAAAATTCCTTTTCTAAGCAATAGGAGTGAGACATCAACTGAGACGAGCCTATTGTCGTGTTGACAAGCGATTTTCTTGCAGCGAGCACGAAGCTGAGAACCAACTGATGCTAATTGCCAGATACATTCTGATCAAAACTGTCAAGGCGTTCCAAAGTGGTATACACTAATATCTATTATATTTCTGGTGAATTTTTTATACCCCGTGAAAATGGCGACACTTGAGATATTTAGGAACCTCCCCATTTTATTGGGGTAGGTGTAAGCATGGCGACACATGAAAATCCGCCCTACTATGGGTGACGAAATCAAGAGGTTCGAAAAAGTGTGCCGCGATCTGAATGGTGGGAGCTCTCTCAAGAGGCAACCTCTTTGCTTACTTGAACGATCGCAGTAGTATTTTTATAACAGTAACAGAAATTAATTTGCAGTCGCAGAATTATTGAACACACTTTACAATGCAGAGGTACGTTCGCAACTATTTAAGTATTAAAATTCCTCCCAGAACTAGTTGGATATTAATTACATGTTGAACATAAACTATACTCCTTCCTTTGAGTTGCAGTAGTCTTGGCGCTGCCAATGAGGAATGATAAAACCCACTGGCAAATAAGAGTAAATCCACTGACTGTTGACTCATAAAAAATAATGTGACCTAAAAAGGGAATATTAACTTAGAAGAATGTGAATATAAGTAACAAATATGACAACAAGGAAGTTAAAATAATGATATAGAGGCACTAGTTGTAACGGGGTTACATTCGAGTTACATTTAGTGTCGGTGTACATGAGTACACTACGGTTGAGGTCAGTATTGACCGGTTTGAAAGGTTTGAACCATTTGTTATTTTAACCAATCAGGGCAGGGGCCCTTGGGTGGTGGCGCGTCAGCCATCCACGTGTCGGTACACAGGTGAGTACACTACATTTTAGCTAGGTACGAATTTGGTATGTTCTACTTAGTATTACATATAGTTTACATTAGTTTAAATTAATTTAGACTAATTACATATTAAATATATATTCAGTTTACATTTCACTCTATCGTACAGACGCGCGACCTCGACCGGTCGCGCGTGTAGTGAGTGCCGTAGTGTGAAGGGAGCCCTCCCTTTACCTACACCCTTAGTAAGGGAACACAGCCGTTAAGGCTAAGAAGTAAACCAACCCGGGAATCTTGGCCCCGAGTAGGAGAGCTCTCTCCTACTAAGCCCTTTATAAGGGCGTATCGGCTAAGTAGCGGCAGACGCCACTTTAAGGAAAAGTCTTCCTCTGTGCGCTAGCCGCACCGTGCGTATACGCACCAGCTACATATGGTAGCACTCGTAGTCAATCCAACACCTGTGTTGGTAGACTAAGGCATCCTCTGCATGGGATGAATCAGGACGATTGGGATAGGTTGACCCTCGTCCAGCAGGAAGCCTTTAAAAGGCTGTTACCTTTACTGGGTGACGAGGGTATGCAGCTCCTAGTGGAGCAGGGCCCTGAGGCCGTAAAGGCAAGGGTAAATGCACTCATCGCTCATGAAGCGAGTTTAGGTGGAGATCGTTCCACGGGGGTGCGTCCCCCATTGTCCTTTAAGATAAAGGAATTCTCTGTGGAAAAGGGTGATAACCTTTATGTGTGGTTACAAGAGGTCGAAACGGCCTTAGCCACAGCGAATGTGATCACTGATCACTTGCAAGTGGGACTTGCGCTGACCCATCTTACGGGTAAAGCCCGTGCATG
>CM047587.1:31584760-31618386 GCA_026184515.1 Peronosclerospora sorghi | reverse complement strand
TTAAGCAGAAGCTTATGGACATGTACGCAACGCCTGATCTGGTTTTCAGAATCAGCTGGCGTTTCTGAGGTTCCGTCAGGGCACTAGGGACTTGAAAACATATATCCAAGAACTTAAGACCCTGTTGGCAGGGATGTACGCGAAAGCGTATTCGGACGATGTTTCCATCCCCGTCTTCATGGGAGGCCTGAAACATGGTCCAGCACGTTCAAGATGGCGTTCAACGCTGGGAGGAACTTTCGTTCCTCTAAAGTGGGTCCGGAACCCATGAACCTGAGTCAGGTCGAAGCGGAGGAGAAACCTCCCGCTAAGAGTTACTCTGACTCTTTTTCACAGAGCTTCGAGGCAGAGCTCTTAGCTATGTTGCAGCGGCATGGGCCGCTGAGATGCTTCCTGTGTGGGAGCATGGATCATCTGAGGAACAGATGTCCGAAAAATCCCCAGCGAGACACTCGATACAAGGGACCAAGGGTGGGGAAAAAGACCTTCTACAAGCCGTCGGGAAACGACGGCTCCCAGTAGGTGCGGGGCGCCCTACTGGGGGACCCCTCAGTGCTGTTAAGCCCCAGGGTAGGGGACGACAGCACAAAGCCCCAAGGGAAGCGGTGCTTTCCAGCACCGAGCTGGTGTACCAGCCAGGTTTGCTGGTAGTTCTTGCGGACGTGAACGGCTTTGATAAGCCTTGGAGAGTCTTGATAGACTCTGGAGCGTCTGACAGTTTTGTCAGACGAGCTTCTGTGGAGAAGAGTCGGCTGTATGCCGAGGCCCTAGAGGCACGTTCTCGTGACGTTGTCACGGTCCGTCTCGCGACGGGCTTACAGGTTTCTGTACCCAAGGTATCGATTGACCTTAAGCTGAAGTTTGCAGACTTCGACAGCTTAGAACGTTGCCTAGTCCTGGATTTGGACTCGAGGTATGACCTCATTGTGAGCATGAAGTGGCTGGAACGCCGCGAGCCATGGATAGACTGGAAGTCTAAGTCCATTGGCTCAACGCACCCGCGGTCGGGTGAAGCATTGGCGAGTCATGAACCCACCTTTTCTCGATCGCAAAAGCGATTATGGCGTGAGATGCCAGAGATTGGGATGTCTGAAATGATCATTCCCAATGGCGTTAAGGAAGAGTTCCTTAACTAGGGGGATTAGGCGGTTAATTCCCACGCCGTGAACGGCGATACTGGTGAGTTACCTGTGGTAACTCCAGTGGTAGGGGTAGAGACCCCTGTGGTTAAGCGCGAGGCGATTCCACACAAAGAGATCCGTAGTTCGTCTCTTTTGCACGTCCGAAATGATTCCGAACCCGCCGTTATAGGCGAGACTGGTGAGCTACCTGTGGTAACTCCAGTGGTAGGGGTAGAGACCCCTGTGGTTAAGCGCGAGGCGCTTCCAAGCGAAGAGACCCGGAGTTCGTCTCTTTCGCACGTCGGAAATGATTCCGACTACGCCGTTATAGGTGAGACCGGCGAGTCACCGGTGGTAGAGGTAGAGACCTCTGTGGATAGGCGCGTGGCGCTTCCAATAGATGGGGCAATTGACTCCCCCCATCTGGGTCTCGGGATGAGTCCCGAGGCCAGTGGTCAGCAGTCTTATCGGATGCTGAATAGTGTGACAGGTGTTGTCACAGAAGGCATAAGCCTGGAACGGTTGCCTGGGGTAGGCGAACTGTTGTCGTTGGAGGAGATGTCCTTCAACGAGTTTGAGACTGCTTTGAAAGCAGATGAAATCGACGAGGTCGTCGTGTTGCGTCCGGAAGAGGAGTTGAACTCCTCATCCACGATTGACGAATCAGTTTTGGTGAAAACCAAACAGGCATTAAATGCCCGAAGCGGCCTCAATATCCTGGCGGATCCTGAGGACCCTTACCATTCCTTATTAAAGGAATTTGGAGATGTCATTAGTGACAACCCGCCGATGGGGTTACCACCGGATCGGGGAGTCCGACATGAAATTGATTTGGTTCCCGGAACCAAATACTGCGTCACTAGGCAGTGGCCTCTCCCCAAGGAACAATGCGACGTCATCGACGCATTCTTCAAGGGGAAAGAAGAGGCAGGGATGGTACGGGAGATTAAGTCCCCCCACTCATCTCCCACTTTTTGTGTTCGTAAACCGAACGGAAAGTGGCGCATTGTGCATGCGTATAACAAGCTGAACGCAGCTACTGTACGCATGCAGACTCCGATTCCTCGGAAGGATGTCATCCAGAACAATATGTCGCGCTGTACTGTGTACAGTGCCTTAGATCTGGTGGACGGGTATTATCAGGTGCTCATACGAGCGTCCGATATTCCGCTGACAGAGGTTAGCACGCCTAGTGGCATGCTGTGGGAGTGGCTTGTTATGCCACAAGGGCTTTCACATGCACCAGCGACTTTCAATCGCTTGGTGACTCAACTCTTCCGCCCTCATAAAAAGTACGCTCAGACGTACTTCGACGATATATTCGTTCATAGTCGCGCGGAAGGCGACTTGTGGTGAAGTGATCCACAAATTTGGTCACTTTTGGTCAAGGCAGTTGGTCGAGTTTCCGATTGGTCTAAACGAGGGGGCTTTTTAGCCTATCAGATTCAAGGAGTGTCAAGAACGCAAGTTTTGGTGTATTGCATATAGCAGCAGTTACGAGATTAAGTTGCATTAGGACTGGATAGTGAAGTCACCTGACATTGGGTATTTTACATATTTTCATGTGGGTACATATTGGGACCGTAGGGAGGTAGTATAGGTTTGAGTTGTGGATTTGCCTAAAAGAGAAGAAGTCGTTTGGAATCGTTTGGTTTTGCCTTCGGGCTAACAACTCAACAGGAGGTCGTTTAAACTTTTGCTATGTGCATCAGTCGCCTCCGCCCGCCGCGGAGTGTTTGGGAGCAGAGGGTCGAGTAATCCTCTCTAGCTCATTATACCCGGTCTGGACGCGCCACACGCGCATTTGGCCAACCGGAAGTCCCTTGACGGGAGCACGCATTGGTCGACTTCCTCAAGTTTAAGTCACGTACGTTTGGAACGTACTAACAAGTGGATTTGTCTTTACGTGGAGATATCGTTTGTGGAATTCACGAGCATGTTGGATCTTTACGTGGACATATTGGCTTATTGTAACATTGGTTGGAGTTTAGACCGGCTTTGGTCTTCTCTCATATTGGTCAGGGGCTAGACCGGTTGAGTGGTCTACCCTCTATTATCTCGTATTGGTTGGGCCTAGATCGTTTGGACGATCGACCTATTGGAATTTATCTTTTGGAAGTGTTTCTGGTCTGTACGTACCTGGGAAGAAGAGTTCCGCCCTAGGTACACCTAGCCAGCACGGTCTCATATTCAAGACCGAATCAGATCGATCTGCGATCCCGATCCACCGAGTGTGTAACTAGACCATTCCATCGGGTACACAAGGTGAGATGAACTTAAGTGAATCGGACCAAGTGTCTTTGGATGATGACCGGTCGTCTGCCAGCAGCGGACGATCGGACCAGATTTCGAATGGAGGTCCGCGGGGTACCCCCCCCCCGTAAGTTGGAAGGCTGGGCACGATGGTGGTGGTCAGGTTGTCGATACAAATGTATTCGATTTCGAACCTGACTCCACCACAGACTCGTCTGATGTTCAGACGCACCAAATACATCTTCGAGCTGTGCTCGAATGTATGCGAGAGCATAAGCTATATGCGAACGCATCCAAATGCATATTTGGTGCTGAGTAAATTCCTTTCCTCGGATGATTCATCGGTAAGGATGGAGTGCGGGCGGATCCCGCGAAGGTGAAAGCCATTGTGGAGTGTCCTACGCCTGTAAATCTTAGATATTTACAGAAGTGGCTTGGATTAGCCAATTATCTACCCAAGTACAGCGAGAACTACGCTGAAATGGCGAAGCCATTAACCGACCTTCTTAAGAAGGACGTGGATTGGTGTTGAGAAACCAAACACCAATCCTCTTTCAAAGCGGTTAAGGGGAGCTTGTTGAAAGCCCCCGTTCTTGCTCTCCCAGATCCTGGGAAACCATTTAGCGTCGTCTGCGACGCCTCCGATTTCGCAATCGGGTGTGATTTGTTACAAGCAGACGATGCAGGAAGGGAACGCGTAATTGCGTTTGAGTCGAGGCAGCTTAAAGGTGCGGAACGGAATTATCCCGTTCAGGATAAGGAGCTACTTGCTATGAAGTATAAACTTGTCAAATTTAGGGTTCACCTACTCGGCTCAAAGCCGTTCATGGTTTATACAGACCACGCGTCCTTACGGACAGCGACGAAGTCGCCTCATCTCTACCAACGGATGACCCGTTGGCTCTCCTTCTTTGCGGAGTACAACTTTGAGGTTAAATATAAACCTGGCAAGCAGAACGTGCTTGCAGACGCGTTGTCGCGTCGTCCCGTTTACGAGCTTGCTCACGCGACATTCGTCACCAAATCTGTGGTGGATCTCATACGCCAGGCGTATGAGAAAGACCCACAGTGTACGGCGCTTATCAGCGCGTTAGGTGAAAAGGGACTTGGCTCGTCTGAGCCATCCCTGTCAAGTCGAGCTAAAGCTCGTTTACACCGTTACAGGTACTGTGACGGTTTGCTATATTATAGCACGAGCGCGGAAGACACTCCGCGGGTGGTAGTTCCTCATGATGAGGAACTAAAGTACAGAGTCCTCTTTGAGGCACATGACAACCCTATCGGTGGTCATTTAGGTTGAGATAAGACCTACAGCGCTTTAAGCGCTTTATATTGGTGGCCCAACATGTATAAGTGGGTCGGTGCGTATATACGCACCTGTGAGACGTGTCAGAGGGTTAAACCCTTTGGCGAGCTTATCGGTTCCAACGGAGTGTTGGAAATCCATTAGCATGGATTTTATCTTCGGTTTTCCGAAGGATAAGGACGGGAACACCGGCATATTGGTCTTTGTAGACCGTTTGAGCAAGATGGATCACCTGGCGGCGGTGCCAGAGTCCATTGATGGACAAGGAACAGCGAAAGTGTTCCTAGACGGTGTCTTTCCACAGCATGGTCTACCCGATTCCGTTGTATCGGATCGGGATCCACGTTTCATGGGACAGTTTTGGGGGGCGTTGTTTAAGGTGCTGGGCACCAAGCTCCTCATGTCCACTGCGGATCATCCGCAGACGGACGGACAAAAGGGACGCCGCGTTAATTGCGTTGTAGAGGATATTCTTTGGAGTTTATGTCCGGATTCTCCAAATAGTTGGAGTGAGATGCTTCCTATCGCCGAATTTACTATAAACAATTCGGTCCATGTATCTACAGGGTTTACCCCGTTTTAATTGAACGGATTAATAAATCCGAGGGTTCCGTTAACGCCACGTGTGTGTTGCCCAGGGCTTGAGGGTGGGGGATTCCCTGATATTAGTCCTGCATCTGTACGAAAGCAAATCGATAAGTGTTTATCGACGCGCCTTAGTGTCTTACGACACGTCTGCGATGCCATGGCGGAAAGCCAAGACAAGCAAAAGGAACAAGCTGACCGCAAGTGGTGGCGTAACGAAAAGGTATACAAAGTAGGAGAAAGTGTTTTATTAAACGCTAAAAATCTTCCTATACATGCAGTTTCCAACGTGTTGCGCAATAAATTGCGCCCCAGGTTTGAGGGGCCTTTTAAGGTACTAGCCCGAAAGGGCTTATCGTATACCTTGGACATCCCGAAGGTGATGCGTACGCATCCAACCTTCTATGTGGGTATGCTTAAGCCATACCAGGACCCGGAGGCGGGCCCCCTCCTGGAGGAGGTTGGAAAGGCGGATAGCCGTAAGAGCCGTAATACACGGCAGGGCGGAGGAAGCCCGAGAGGGCTAAAATGCGACCACGAAGCTCCGCAACGGCCGTCTCGAGAGAGGCAAGCCGCTTCTCGAAACGATCAGTGGCATCCCACTCATCGCGGAGTCCCTCGTCGATATCATGGATGCGATGGCTGTGTCGATCACAGCGCTCGCGAATCTCACGTCGCAATTGCGCGACCTCCTCCTCCAATGCTCGATGCGGAGGGTACTTCACACTATCATGTGGATCGTCTGATGGCACGACGTCAACATCGGGGTCAAACCCAGTATCTGGTGAAGTGGAAGGGTTATCCACACTCACAGAGTTCTTGGGAGTTCGAGACTCCGCTACGGCAGGATTGCCGCGACGTCGTTAACGATTTCGAGCGGAGAATCCCGCTGAAGGTCAACGACCAAAGGGTCACGAGAATCCCCTTCACTCCTAGTAATTGGAAGTTCTCCGGAGGCAGATGTGGCGCTCACACTGTCCTCTGGAACCGTGGTGGAGACAGGGGCGCTGGCGTAGCGCGTGAGATATGGAGCACTTAATAGCTCCATCGCTTTGTCTCTGGCGAATGACAGGCGCAACAACCTCTTCACCCTAATGTCACGACGGGAATAGCTGTTGTGCAGCTCATTGAAGCTGGGGAGAAGCTTCTCCCCTTTTGCCCAAGCACGGAACTTCTTCTCCGCATTATCAGCACTCTCTCCCGGAGAAAGAACGATAGGAAACTCGCGGAGGTTCTTAACAGGGGCACCATGTGCCTGCCTGTCGAGGCGTTCTCGGTATGAGACGCTAGTGAACTGCTTTTGCGTAAGCAGTTGTTGCCGGAGTTTCTCACGGTGTTCGTATTGATACGGCTGTTCAGCCGCGGGGGCAGAAGTATAGGATGCTAAACCATTCCTTACAACACGCCTAGCCCACTCTGGAAGGCCACGAGGACCGTCAAAATTATATTCCGCCCTTGGCAGGCGTTTGGGGGCGCGTAAAGCAGCCCTTAGTGCCTGTGCGGCAAGCTGGATTTCATGATCTGCGTCCAGCTCATTGGTGATGATCGCCTTTGGCGATTCGGATGTATCATCCGACATTGGAAGGGGTGGTGCACTAGTTAGTGCATTTTCCCCAGGCGTGGGGAACGGATTAGGCTGCCGATATCGCCGTTCGGCGTTGTCGGAGCGGTCAACCGTTGGGGAGATATCCCCAAGGGCATCCACCTCCGAGTTCTCGGAATAATCTACCTCCTCTAGAGGAGACTCCATAGCACCACTGAAGGTGTACATGGATAGCCAGAGGAACTGGCGTTGGAGTTCTCCAACAAAATTTTGTTTATTGCGTAAGCAATAGTCTTGATGGGGGAGGATGTAACGGGGTTACATTCGAGTTACATTTAGTGTCGGTGTACATGAGTACACTACGGTTGAGGTCAGTATTGACCGGTTTGAAAGGTTTGAACCACTGGTTGTTTTAACCAATCAGGGCAGGGGCCCTTGGGTGGTGGAGCGTCAGCCATCCACGTGTCGGTACCCAGGTGTGTACACTACATTTTAGCTAGGTACGAATTTGGTATGTTCTACTTAGTATTACATATAGTTTACATTAGTTTAAATTAATTTATACTAATTACATATTAAATATATATTCAGTTTACATTTCACTCTATCGTACAGACGCGCGACTGGTCGAGGTCGCGCGTGTAGTGAGTGCCGTAGTGTAAAGGGAGCCCTCCCTTTACCTACACCCTTAGTAAGGGAACACAGCCGTTAAGGCTAAGAAGTAAACCAACCCGGGAATCTTGGCCCGGAGTAGGAGAGCTATCTCCTACTAAACCCTTTATAAGGGCGTATCGGCTAAGTAGCGGCAGACGCCACTTTAAGGAAAAGTCTTCCTCTGTGCGCTAGCCGCA
This sequence comes from Peronosclerospora sorghi, assembly GCA_026184515.1. Taxonomy (NCBI): domain Eukaryota; phylum Oomycota; class Peronosporomycetes; order Peronosporales; family Peronosporaceae; genus Peronosclerospora; species Peronosclerospora sorghi. The sequence continues at coordinate 31,610,727 of CM047587.1, read as the reverse complement.
CCGTGTGTATACGCACCGGCTACACTAGTAGTCCCGCGCGTGAAGTTGTTTGGGACCTTGTGATGTTTGAATGGTTACCACGCCGTTATCATCGTAGTAGATGTTGAGGAGAGCAGTCTCCTCGACGGATAAAGAGGTTGGGCGGGACCTTGGTTGCGCACTGGTTGATACCATGCTAATCTGTCCTCATTGGTGAAGAAATTCTCCAATCCACCACCAATGATTTGTCCCCTAATGTGGGTTCGGCGATCCATATCGAATCTGTGAGGTCGTGTGGGTCAAGGTACAATACTTCTTCAGACGCATGAAAGTCATCAAACACTCTCCTCCACAAGATGCCTTCGTGACCATTACTGGTAGTAGTGTCGTGCGACATGTTAGTTGGTAAGTGTTGTATGATCTTGCATATGATTTATGGTCGGAGGGCACATCGAAAATCAAAGTCTGGAGAGACTTATTCTAAGTTAATATTTCCTTTTTAGGTCACATTATTTTTTTATGAGTCAACAAACAGTGGATTTACTCTTATTTGCCAGTGGATTTATCATTCCTCCTGCCAATCGCTAAAATATTTTCACTTTCGACATGGCTTATGTTGGCTTAATGATTGATACCAGTGTTGCAAATGTTCCTGAAAGGCTTTTGGTAACCGTGACGGTCTGTTTAAATCTGGCAGAGAATCGAATGTATCACAATTCCGTCTTGGTCAAGAACCTCGAAGGGGTCGAGACTTTGGGCTTCATCTGATCACCCAATTGGCAAATATAACGTTGCGCCATAATGCAGTCTTTAACGATGATTTCAAGTATGAAAAAGCGGTCGGATCCGATGGGTTAGCGACTCGTGGCAAGCGAAAGCATTTGTGGCCATTCAATAGAATAATACTGGAAAAAGTGGTTTGGGAGCCATGATCAGTTCTGCCATTATGAAAAGGATAGTGATGAGTTCCAAGAAGAGAATACGAATTGCCGTTCAATTCCTAAAACTAGTACCAAGTCTGTTAAAGGTCACGAGATCGAGGAGAGGAGTAGACTTGACCGAGTGGGAGATGTCAAAATGATGAGTGAATTGATCGGGACTTAGTTCGCTGCTGCTACCTCTAAGCCGATTGTGTCCTACGCTACCGTAAACATATCCATGTCCTACCTATCGTGAACATATGTATAGATAAACAGACTTTCGTGGGTACTTCAACAAAGTTGATGGGTTGAACTGGGTTCAACCCAGAACCAGATGAGGAATCCTCCCATCCGGATAATCTTCCACAGGGTGAGAATCTTCCACAGTTTCAACTTTATCCATTGTACCCACAATGCCCCCCTCAATGATCACAACCTTGAACTCCAAGGGATAGAGTAAGCTCTTGGTGACGAGGGACCGGTAAATCCTTCGTGATAAGGTCGGCGTTCATGGTCGAACTTGGGCAATACTCCACTTCAAACTCACCAGACTTGACTTTATCACGGATGTGATGGTACTTGATGTCGATGAGCTTGCCATGGTTCACTGGATTCTTGGTCATCTTGATACACGACTGGTTGTCTTCGAAAATTACCAGCTTCGGGATTGGGACTTGCGCAGCATCCAATACTTCGCACAATAGACGATGGACCCACTTCCCTTCTTGAATCGCTAGGCTCAGCGCGATGTACTCGGCCTCACTTGTAGACAGGGAGACGCTTGATTGCTTCTTAGAACCACAGCTGATGGTTCCACCAGCGAGTGTGATCACGTAGCCGGATGTTGACTTGCGGTATGACTTGTCACCGGCCCAGTCAGCATCAGAGTAGCCGGCAAACCCCACGTCGGCGTCGGCAGTGAATCGAATGCCGTTCGACTTGGTACCTTGGAGGTAACTGTGGTGAAGTGAAGGTGAAATATTTTGACTAGCATGTACCGGTATACAGTTGATCAAGTTGGAGCGATCGGGTTGGCTGAAAGGGGGGGGGGGTATTTCAGGCCAATCGTGTGTCTGGAGTGTTAAGTATGCAGATTTAGGTGAGTCACACGATTCTGCATGTAGTTTACATATTAGGTTTTTAATGGGGGAATGTTAAATCGACCCCCCCAATTGTTAATTCGATCCCCCACCCGCCCATTTCTACACATCGATGTAACAATGCCTTTTTTATAGGAAAAACTTATTTGCCCACCTGATTTGCTTTTTTGCCAGGCACTCTTGACCTACCCCTACTCTTACCCATTCCCGGCCGTCAGCTGGCATCTAGCACTATGTCATTGCTTTGGCAGCAAACTAGCGAGCATGCAAGAAACGTCGAAAGGGCACTCTACTTTCGCACTTTATCTAGTTTGAAGGGAAATAATCCATCTTAATATATATTGATCATGGGTCGCAAGTTGAGGTGATGATGATAGATCGTCGTGGGGCGAGAAAGAGCCCTGTGTGCCAAATGACGGATAGTACATAGCGCGATCCATCATACTCATCGTAGTACTATAAAGCCCAAGGAGCGCCGAGTGGATTGAGCATTGGTCATGCTCTGCAGCCGCTTAGTGGGATCAAACTCTAGCATTTTCGAAAGCAAGTCTATCGTAGCAGCTTAGAGCTGGGAGTCCATTCCCCAAGACTTGATCACACCACAACAGCCCATTGCTTTGACCGTTTTAACTCCTGACTCGTTGAAAACTCTAGCAATGGAGCTCCAGTGAGCAGCAAAAAAAGAAGAATCCCCAGCGACCAGACGGCGGCCACCACGGTGCTGTAGCTCACTTGAGCTGCGACTTCAGGGGCCATGTACTGTGCCTTACATAGAAAGTCGCTCGATTTCGAATTCGCTTTCGTGCTAAGTCCAAGTCCCTAATTTTTTAAATCCCATCGTGGGTCACAAAACGTTCTCAAGGGAGACATCACGGTGCGCCATGTTACAAGTTTCGTGTAAGAAATCAAGACCTCTTGCTACATGTAACACGACTAGTAACGCGTGTCGTTCGTCCACATGAATTTCATAGTGTGTTCTAATCAAATCAGTCAACAAATCTCCGCGTGCACAGTGCTACATGACAATAAAGACTTGCAAGTGCTGGAAAAATGTATCGAACACTCGCAAAACGTTTGTGTGGATCCCACCGATGCTGCGCAGTTGGCGAGCCGCTTGCCACTAGTTCCACGTCCCCTTGAAGCGGCCACTAGCGCCGTCTTGTTGTAGTTCACCGGCACGTTTGACCACCATCTCAGTTGCATTGGACAAGTGTGGACCAGTGCGAGGAATCGCGATGTAGCCGAGATAGATCTACGGCGCAAGGCGAGACCTAATATCGATTTGGCGGTCCGATGGCTGCACGCAACGCTCGAGCTCTTTGTATTGCTGGCGTCAGCGCTGTATTTGAGCGCGTAGACCATCGCCGTTGTGATATCAGAGTGGAAAAGTTACAGTGTGTCATGAAGACAATCGCTACTTATCAAAGTAGAACGAGCTGATTATTGCCACGTCGCATGTTGAAAAAGGTTGAAGAACCATAGGACGACACGTCGTCGGTATCGATAGAACAGACTTCACAACCATGTGGAACTTAGCCTTCGAAAGTGACGATGTATTGAAGCTAAAGTGCAAGTGGATGAAAGCGATGGAGTATCCGTATAAGATTATGATATTTGTGAGTAGCCTTTAATAGCTCGCGAGCCATCGTCACTTTCGAAGGCTAAGGCGACGGTCATTAGCTCTAACTTATTTACAATTAAAAAGGGCATTGTTACATCGATGTGTAGAAATGGGCGGGCGGGGGTGAATTAACAATTGGGGGGGTCGATTTAACATTTCCCTTTAATTGAATATTAAATATAGTGTTCGTTTTTCTTTGGTACGCATAAGTCGCCCCCTCCTACCACGGAGTCATTGGGAGAAGAGGGCTAACACGGTCCCCTCTTCCCGGCAAGACGTTCAACAGGCGCTCAAGGTCCTCCGAAAGTCCCACGACGGGAACACGTAGCTGCATAACGACACTCACCCTCAAGTCGCACACGTTTGGAACGTGTTTTTCATGATTGTATTCGCTTGGTCTACGCATATCATTACGCGGTCCGCCCCAAATTATTTGTTGGGTCTACGCATCGCTTCAAGCGATCCGTCCCAAATTATTATCTGGGTACCCACACAGCTACGCGCGGTCTGTCCCAGATTATTGATTGGGTCCACAAACCGCTTCGCGGTCTGCCCCAAGTTTTCAATGTATTTGGAGTGACTATTTCCGCTCTATTTACCGATCGGATTGTTTGGATTATATTTCGTCAAATATTGGTACAAATTACCCCAGAAGTGGTATCCTCTATACTGCTATCCATCAATATTCATATTGCGCGACGGCCCACTGAGTGTGTTACCACCCAAACCAATGGTTACACAAGGTGATATCTCTGAAGAGAAATCGGGCCAGGCGTACTGTAGTGCTGATCGGTCACCCGATCGGCATGCAGGCGTAGATTCCCGGGGAGCCCCCCCCCCGTAAGTTGGTCGGCTGGGCACGATGGTGGTCGAGTTCAGGACACTTCAGTGTTTGATTTCGAACTCGACTCCACCACATAACGGTAGATGCGCTTGACTGAAACCCAGTGGGTCTCTTGAGGTGCTTCCGTGAACCGCGAGACCATTCCTACGTCGTACGCAATGTCGGGGCGAGTTGCGCACATCACATGCATCAGAGCACCGACTGCTTCACGATATGGAGCGTTGATGGCTGGCACGTCTTCTTCATTCTTCACAGTAAGCTTGGTGCTGATGTCGACCGGGCTTGCCACGGGCTTGCAGTATTTCATGTTGAAGCGCTTCAGGATGTCGCTGATATAGCGACGTTGACACATAGTAACTGAGCCATCAGCATCTTCGACGAGTTCGATGCCGAGAACAAACTTGCATGGACCATTGTCGGTCATCTCAAACCGCGTCTTAAGCTGAGACTTCGCCGCAGCAATCAGTTCAGACAAACTTTTAGTAACAATTACATTGTCGACGTAGACGAGCACGAGCACTATAACGGGGCTACATTTTGTTACGTTGGTGTACGTAAATACACAACGGTTAAGGTCAAGTATTGACCGGTCCAAAAGGTTCGGACCTATTGGTTGTTTTACCCAATCAGTGCGGGAGCCCTTGGTGAAGGCGTGGCAGCCTGCCACGTGTTCGTACACAGGTGGTGTACCTTACATTTTCGGCTAGGTACGGATTAAGTAAGTTCTACCTAGTATTACATAAAGTTTACATTATTTTATTAAGTTAGACTTATTACATATTAAATATAAATCGCTTTCTATTTTCCTAAATCCAGCTAGACGTTCGACCGGGAAAGGTAGAGCGCGCTGTGAGTGTCGTAGCAGGGGAGTAACTCCCCTGGCTACTCCCTACTAAGGGAAGCGCAAGGCTAAAGCGTTAGCGTACGCTAAAGGAAACTGGGGAAATATTGGCCCCGAGCGAGAGAGTGATCTCACGCTAAGCCCTTTCATTAGGGCGTATCGGCTAAGTAGCGGCGTATCGCCGCTTAAGGAAAGTCTTCCTCTGTGCGCTATCCCCACCGTGCGTTTACGCACCGGCTACACCTGGTAGCATTTGTAGTCAATCCAACACCTGTTTTGGTGGACGTCATCATCTACAAAGGATGGACCAGGACGATTGGGATCAGCTAACCCCCGTCCAACAAGAAGCCTTTAAGAGGATGGTACCCATATTGGGTCAGGATGGCATGCGTCTCCTAGTGGAGCAGGGTCTTGATACCTTGCTGAGAGGGAGAACGCCCTCATTGTCCATGATGAGAGCTTTCGCGGAAGTTATCCTGCGTCTACGGGGGTGCGCCCTCCGTTGTCCTTTAAGATAAAGGAATTCACCGGTGAAAAAGGTGATAACCTTTATGTGTGGCTTCGCGAGGTCAACACGGCCTTTGACACAGCGAATGTGATCGAGGATCACTTGCAAGTGGGACTTGCACTGACCCATCTTACGGGAAAAGCCCGTACATGGGAGTTTACGTGTCCGAATTCGGTCACGGACGTGTTTCCAACATGGAAAGTCCTTAAGCAAAAGCTTATGGATATGTATGCCACGCCTGATCAGGTTTTCCAGAATCGGCTGGATTTTTTGAGGTGCCGTCAGGGCACTAGGGACTTGTACACATACGTCCAAGAACTGAAGACCCTGTTGGAAGGGATGTACGCGAAAGCGTATTAGGACGATGTGTCCATTCCCGTGTTCATGGGAGGCCTGAAAGAAGGGCCAGCACGTTCGGAGCTCTTCCGATGCCGACCCCAATCCCTGGGGGAGGCGTTTAAGATGGTGTTTAGCGCCGAAAGAACTTCCGTTCCTCTAAGGTGGGTCCTGAACCCATGGACCTTAGTCAGGTCGAAGCGGAGGAGAAACCTCCCGCTAAGAGTCACTATGACTCCTTCTCGCAGAGCATCGAAGCGGAGCTTCTTGCAATTTTGCAGCGGCATGGGCCGCTAAGATGCTTCCTGTGTGGAAGTGTGGATCATCTGCGGAACAGATGTCCGCGAAGCCCACAGCGAGACACTCGCTATAAGGGGCCGAGGGCGGTTAAAAGGCCCTCGTCCAAGCCGTCGGGAAACGACGGCTCCCAGTAGGTGCGGGTATCTCTACTGGGGTATTCCTCAGTGCTGTTAATACCCAGTGTAGGGGACGACAGCACAAAGCTCCGAGGGAAACGGTGCTTTCTAGCACCGAGTTGGTGTGCCAGCCAGGTTTGCTGGTAGTCCTTGAGGGCGTGAAAGGCTTTGATAAGCCTTGGAGAGTCTTGATAGACTCTGGAGCGTCTGAAAATTATGTCAGACGGGCTTCTGTAGAGAAGAGTCGGCTGTATGCGGAGGACCTAGAGGCACGTTCTCGTGACGTTGTCACGGTCCGTCTAGTGACGGGCGTTCCAGTTTCTGTACCCAAGGTCTCGATTGACCTTAAGCTGAAGTTTGCAGACTTCGACAGCTTAGAACGTTGCCTTGTCCTGGATTTGGACTCGAGGTATGACCTCATTCTGGGCATGAAGTGGCTGGAACGCCACGAGCCATGGATAGACTGGAAGTCTATGTCCATTGGATCAACGCACCCGCGATCGGGTGAAGCATTGGCGAGTCATGAACCCACCTTTGCTCGATAGCAAAAGCGATTCTGGCGTGAGATGCCAGAGATTGGGATGTCTGAAATGATTATTCTCAATGGCGTTAAGGAATAGTTCCTTAACGAGGGGGATTCGGCGGTTAATCCCCACGCCGTTAACGGCGATACTGGTGAGTTGCCAGTGGTAGAGGTGGATTCCTCTGAGGATAAGCGCGAGGCGCTTCCTAGAGAAGAGACACGAGGTTTATCTCTTCTTCAGGTCGGGGTTCCTGACCACGCCATGTTAGGCGAGAAAGTTGCGACTCCAGTGGTAGGGGTAGATACCCCTGTGGTTAAGCGCGAGGCGCGTCCAAGCGGAGATACCGTCTTTTCCGCACGTCGGAATTGATTCCGACCACGCCGTATTAGGTGAGACCGGCGTGTCACCGGTGGTAGAGGTAAAGACCTCTGTGGATAGGCGCTATGCGCTTCCAATAGATGGGGCAATTGACACCCCTTATCTGGGTCCCGGGAAGAGTCCCGAGGCCAGTAGTCAGCAGTCCTATCGGATGCTGAATAGCGTGACAAGTGTTGGCATGGAAGGCATAATCCTGGAACGGTTTCCTGGGTTAGGCGAACTGTTGTCGTAGGAGGAGATGTCCTTCAAAGAGTTTGAGAATGCTGTAAAAAAGCAGGTGAACTCGACGAGATCGTCGTGTTGCGTCCTGAAGAGGAGTTAAACTTCTCATCCACGATGGACGAGTCAGTTTTCGGTGCAAACCAAACAGGCATTGAATGCCCGAAGCGGCCTCAAGATCTTTGCGGATCCTGAGGACCCTTACCATTTCTTAATTAAGGAATTCGGAGATGTCATTAGTGACAACCCGCCGATGGGGTTACCACCGGATCGGGGAGTCCGACATGAGATTGACTTGGTTCCTGGAACTAAATACTGCGTCACTAGGCAGTTGCCTCTCCCCAAGGAACAATGCGACGTCATCGACGCATTCCTCAAGGGGAAAGAAGAGGCAGGGATGGTACAGGGGAGCAAGTCTCCCCATTCATCTCCCACTTTTTGTGTTCGTAAGCCGAACGGAAAGCGGCGCATTGTGCATGCGTACAACAAGCTGAATGCAGCTACTGTACCCATGCAGACTCCGATTCCTCGGAAGGATGTCCTCCAGAACAATATGGCGGACTGTACTTTGTACAGTGCCATAGATCTGGTGGACGGGTATTATCAGGTGCTCATGCGAGCGTCCGATATTCCGCTTACAGCGGTCAGCACGCCTAGTGGCATGCTGTGGGAGTGGCTTGTTATGCCACAAGGGCTTTCGAATGCACCATCGATTTTTAATCGCTTGGTGATTCAACTCTTCCGCCCTCATAGAAAGTACACTCAGACGTACTTCGACGCTATATTCGTTCATAGTCGCGCGGAAGGCGACTCGTCTGATGTTCAGACGCACCAAATACATCTTCGAGCGGTGCTCGAATGTATTCGGGAGCATAAGTTATATTAAAACGCATCCAAATGTATTTTTGGTGCCGAGGAAATCCCTTTCCTCGGATACTTCATCGGTAAGGATGGAGTGCGGGCGGATCCCGCGAAGGTGAAAGCCATTGTGGAGTGTCCTTCGCCTGTAAATCTTAGAGATTTACGAAAGTGGCTTGGATTAGCCAATTATCTCCACAAATACAGCGAGAACTACGCTGAGATGGCGAAGCCATTAACTGACCTTCTTAAGAAGGACGTGGATTGGTGTTGAGAAACCAAACACCAATCCTCTTTCAAAGCGGTTAAGGGGAGATTTTTAAAAGCTCCCGTTCTTGCTCTCCCAGACTCTGGGAAACCTTTTAGCGTCGTCTGCGACGCCTCCGATTTCGCAATCGGGTGTGCTTTGTTACAAGCAGACGATGCGGGACGGGAACGCGTGATTGCGTTTGAGTCGAGGCAGCTTAAAGCTGCGGAACGGAATTATCCCGTTCAGGATAAGGAGCTACTTGCTATGAAGTATAAACTTGTCAAATTTAGTTCACCTACTCGGCTCAAAGCCGTTCGTGGTTTATACTGATCACGCGTCCTTACGGACAGCGACGAAGTCGCCTCATCTCTCCCAACGGATGACCCGTTGGCTCTCCTTCTTTGCGGAGTATAACTTTGAGGTTAAGTATAAACCTGCCAAACAGAATGTGCTTGCACAAGCGTTGTCGCGTCGTCCCGATGACGAGCTCTCTCACGCGACATACATCACCTCGTCTGTGGTGGATCTCATATTACAGGAGTATGGGAAATACCCACAATTTACAGCGCTTATTAGCGCATTGGGTGACACGGGACTTGGCTCGTCTGAGCCTACCCTGTCAAGTCGAGCTAGAGCTCGGTTACACCGTTACAGTTACTGTGACGGTTTGCTATATTATAGCAGAGCGCGGAGGACACTCCGCGAGTGGTTGTTCCTCATGATGAGGAAATAAAGTACAGAGTCCTCTTTGAGGCACATGACGCCCCTAGCGGGGGTCATTTAGGTCGGGATAAGACCTACAGCGCTTTAAGCGCTTTGTATTGGTGGCCCAATATGTATAAGTGGGTCGGTGCGTATATACGCACCTGCGAGACGTGTCAGAGGGTTAAACCCTCTGCAAGTTCAGCTGCGCCTTTGGCGAGCTTATCGGTTCCAACGGAGTGTTGGAAATCCTTTAGCATGGATTTTATCTTCGGTTTTCCGAAGGATAAGGACGGGAACACCGGCATATTGGTCTTTGTAGACCGTTTGAGCAAGATAGCTCACCTGGCGGCGGCGCCAGAGTCCATTGATGGACAAGGAACATCGAAGTGTTCCTAGACCGTGTCTTTCGACAGCATGGTCTACCTGATTCCCTCATATCGGATCAGGATCCCCGTTTTACGGGACAATTTTGGGGCGAGATGTTTAATGTGCTAGACACCAAGCTTCTCATGTCCACTGCGGATCATCCGCAGACGGACGGACAAACGGAACGCGTTAATTGCGTCGTATAGGTCATTCTCCGGAGTTTATGTCCGGATTCTCCAAAGAGTTGGAGTGAGATGCTTCCTATGGCCGAATTTTCCATAAACAATTCAGTTCATGCATCTACGGGGTTTACCCCGTTTTACGTGAACGGATTAGTGAATCCAAGGGTTCAGTTGACGCCACGTGTGTGTGGCCCAGGGCTTGAGGGGGAGGATTCCCCGATGTCATCCTTGTATCTGTGCGAAAGCACATCGATAAGTGTTTATCGACGCGCCTTAGTGTCTTACGACACGTCTGCGATGCCATGGCGGAAAGCCAAGACAAGCAAAAGGAATAGGCCGACCGCAAGGGCCGGCGTAACAAACGGGCGCATAAAGTAGGAGAAAGTGTTTTATTAAACGCTAAAAATCTTCCTGCACATGCAGTTTCAAATGTGTTAAGAAACAAACTGCGCCCCAGGTTTGTGGGGCCTTTCAAGGTGCTAACCCGAAAGGGCTTGGCGTACACCTTTGATATTCCGAAGGCGATGCGTACGCATCCAACCTTCTATGTGGGTATAATTAAGCCATACCAGGACCCGGAGCTGGGTCCCCTCTTGGAGAAAGTTGAGCAGGAGGATAGCCGTGAGACGCGGCAGGGCGGAGTAAAATCGCCGACAGGGTCGCAATGCGACCACGAATCTCCGCAACGGAAGCTCTAAATCTTTCCTCAAGACGGCGAAAACCGTCAAAGGCAGACTCGAGTGAGTAAATCCACTCCAGAAGCGTTCAATCGCGTCCATGGCATCGTGGAGTCCATCCTGTACTTCCCGGATGCGACGGCTGTGTCGATCACAGCGCTCGTGAACCTCACGTCGCAATTTCGCGACCGTCTCCCCCAGTTCTCTATTCAGTGGGGATTCCACATTACCATGTGGAGCATTTGATGGCGCGACGCCATCATCGGGGTAAAACCCAGTATCTAGTGAAGTGGAAGGGTTACCCACATTTGCAGAGTTCGTGGGAGTTCGAGACTCCCCTGCGGCACGATTTCCGAGACGTCGTTGACGCTTTCGAGCGGGATAATCCCGCTGCGAGTCGACGACCAAAGGGGCGGGGGAAGCCCCTTCACTCCCAGTAGTTGGAAGTTCACCGGAGGCAGATGCGGAGATTGCACTGCGCTCCGGCACCACAGTAAGGGCACGGGCGCTAGCATAGCGCGTGCGATAAGGGGCAGGTAATTTCCCCATCGCTTTGGCTCTGGCAAACTCCAAGCGCAATGACTCTCCAGCCGAACGTCACGTTCGGCATAGCTGTTGTAAAGCTTCGTAAGGTCAGGGAGACTCTTCTCCCCTTCCGCCCAAGCGCGGAACTTTTGCTCTGCCTTTTCGGCATCTTCTCCTTGTAGGAGAAAGAAGGGAACCTCGCGGAGGTTCTCTACAAAGCCACCCTGCGCCTGTTTCCCGAGGCGCTCTCGGTATAAGGTGGCAGTGAACTTCTTCCGCGTGAGCATTTTTTCCCGGAATTGTTTCCGCATGCTATTTGACGCGGATGTACAGCCGCAGGACCAGGGGTATAGAAGGCTAAACCTCTCTTTACCTCATTATTAGCCCACTTTTGGAGGTCACGAGGACCCCCAAAGCGATATTCCGCCCGTGAAGGGCGTTTGGGGGGCGCGTAATGCAGCCCCTAATGCCTGTGCGGCAAGATGAGATTCCAGAACCGCGTCCAATTCGTTCGTGATGGTCGCCTGCGGCGACTCGGATTCGTCATCCTAAGTTGGCAATGGTGTCGCGCGAGTTAGCGCATTTTCCCCACGTGTGGGGAAAGGATTAGGCTTTCGACATCGCCGTTCGGCGTCGTCAGAGCGGTCATCCTTAGGGGAGCTATCCCCAAGGGCCCCTTCCTCCGAGATAACGGAGTCAGAGTATCTGACATCCCCTTCTCGGGGAGAATCATCGCCACCTCTATAGGTGCTAATCGACGCCAGAGTTCTGGCAGTTGGGGTCTCCATCTATAATCGATTATTTCGTGGCAATAAGACTATTGATGGGGGAGGATGTAAGGGGGTTACATTTCGTTACGTTGGTGTACGTAAATACACAACGGTTAAGGTCAAGTATTGACCGGTCCGAAAGGTTCGGACCTATTGGTTGTTTTAGCCAATCAGTGCGGGAGCCCTTGGTGAAGGCGTGGCAGCCTGCCACGTGTTCGTACACAGGTGGTGTACCTTACATTTTCGGCTAGGTACGGATTAAGTAAGTTCTACCTAGTATTACATAAAGTTTACATTATTTTATTAAGTTAGAGTTATTACATATTAAATATAAATCGCTTTCTATTTTCCTAAATCCAGCTAGACGTTCGACCGGGAAAGGTAGAGCGCGCTGTGAGTGTCGTAGCAGGGGAGTAACTCCCCTAGCTACTCCCTACTAAGGGAAGCGTAAGGCTAAAGCGTTAGCGTACGCTAAAGGAAACTGGGGAAATCTTGGCCCGAGCAAGAGAGTGATCTCACGCTAAGCCCTTTCATTAGGGCGTATCGGCTAAGTAGCGGCGTATCGCCGCTTAAAGAAAGTCTTCCTCTGTGCGCTATCCCCACCGTGCGTTTACGCACCGGCTACAAGCACACACTGGGCGTAGACACACTTGCTGTACAGACACGTATCGAATTTGGACACTTTCGAAGCGGATTGATCGCACATATTCGTCGAATGTCTCGTTCCAGACTCGGGAAGCTTGCTTCAAACCGTAGATGGACTTGAGCAGTTTTAGACAGTTGTGATCTCCCTTGAGTTCCATGCCTTCGGGGACCCAGATGAACACTTGTTCTTTCATCACACCGTACCGGAAGGCTGTCACAACGTCGTGCTGCTCAATTGTCCATCCGAGTGACTTCTCCAGTGCGATAACCATGCGAACGGTCGTATAATTGAACACTGGTGCAAACGTCTCGGTGTAGTCGATGTCGTACTTCTGCTTGAAACCTCGAGGAACAAATCAAGCCTTGTACTTGTCGATCGAACCATCTGCGCGTCGCTTAATCTTGAATATGTGGAGAAGCGTGCCCAAAATTTGGCACACTTCTGGTCAAGTTTTGTCAAGGCATTTGGTCTAATTTCGGATTGGTTTAAACAAGGGGGGCTTTTCAGCCTATCAGACTCAAGAAGTGTCAAGAACGCAAGTTTTGGTGAGTCACCCGACTTTGGGTATTTTACATATTTTTGTGGGGGTACATTTAGGGACTATAGGGTAGTAGTATTTTAGTTGTGGTTTTACCTTTTAGGACAGAGGTTATACCTTTAAGTAAGGAAATCTTTTAGCTTTCGGATAAGTGGCTGAAACCTCTTCTGGTCTTGGTTCACACCACAGCTAGGGGTCGCCGTTCTTTCCTTTTCTTACGCTAGTCGCCTCCGCCCGCCGCGGATTGTTTGGGGGCAGAGGGTCGAATTATCCCCTCTCGACCATTATACCCGGTCTGGACGCGCCGCACGCGCACTTTGGCCCACCGGAAGTCCTTCGACGGGAGTACGATTTGGCGATCTCAACGCCTCAACTCAAGTACGTTTGTAACGTGCTATTCACTGGATTGGTCTTGGCGTGTAGATATCGTTTGTGGAGTTTAACGAGCATATTGGGTCTTTACGCGGACATATTGGCTTGTTTTAATATTGGTTGGAAACTAGACCGGTTTTGGTCTTATTTCGTATTGGTCAGGGGCTAGACCGGAACGGTCGGTCTACCCTCTATTATTTCGTATTGGTCAGGTCTTGATCGTTTGGACGATCGACCTATTGGAATTTATCTCTTGGAACTGTTTTTGGTCTGTTTGTGTCTGGGGTGAAGAGTTCCGCCCCAGAGATACCTACCCAGATCGGTCTTCTATATTCAAGACCGGTTCGATCCAATCTGCGATCCCGATCCACCGAGTGTGTAACTAGCCCATTCCATCGGGTACACAAGGTGAGATGAACTTAAGTGAATCGGACCAAGTGCCTTTGGATGATGACCGGTCGTCTGCCACAAGCGGACGATCGGACCAGATCTCGAGTGGTGGTTCGCGGAGTACCCCCTCCGAAAGTTGGAAGTCTGGGCGCGATGGTGGTAGTCAGGTTATCGATACTAATGTTTTCGATTTCGAACTTGACTCCACCACAAATACCCACTTGGTATCGATGGCTCGCTCGCAGCTTGGGAGCTTGGCTGGCGAGAACACTTCTCGTTCTTGCATGGAACACAATTCGTCAGCAATCGCGCGCTTCCAGTGTTCTTGATCATGACCGCTGACAACCTCTTCAAACTTTTTTTGTTCATCGAAATCGTTGGTCTCGGCTAAGTTCGCTTTTGCACGCCACCACACGACCGGGGACATTCGTCGTCGAGTTGACCGTCGAAAGTTTTCGGAGCCGCTGGCTCCGTCGTCTGCATCCGAGGATAATGGATAATGGATCGACTGGTTAAGGGGCGCCTGATCGACGTTTACCGCTGTACTTGAAATTGGCTAAGTTGAGGCCGCCTTCGTTTTCGATGCAATCTAGACGCTCCAGCAGATCGCCTATGCCTGGGACAATGTGTTCGAGGTGCCAACTGCCAGGTTTGGGCTTGTCGAAGTTGACATCGCGACTGATAATAATCTTGTTCGCTTCAATGTCAAAAATCCGATACGCTTTCGATGACTCTTGGTAGCCGACTAACAGTCCGGGGCGAGCCTTGGCATCCCACTTCTTGCGCATCTCACTCGGCGTGAGTACGAACGCGAGACAACCGAAGCCGCGCATGTGCTTGATGCTGGGCTTCTCTCCGTGGATCAGCTCGTATGACGTCTTGTCGGGCGACGGTAAGCGGTTCTTGATGTAGATCGCGGACATCGCGGCCTCCTCCCAAAAGGCCTTGTCCAGGCCAGCGTGGTGAAGCATGCTGCGACCCATCGTGACGATGCTGCGGATTTTGCGCTCGGCTGTACTGTTGGTCTGATGCGCGTATGGCACCGTCACTTGCTGCTCGATGCCTAGATCAGAGTAAAACGACTTGATTGCGTTTGTGGCGAATCCCTCGGCACCATCGGGACGCACAAACCTGACATGGCGCTCAAACTGGTTTCCAACTTTCTTGATGAACTTCTTGACCAGCACACTACTTTCGGACTTGGACGCGATGCACGAGCCGTGAAGCAAGCCGCTAGACTCGTCCACGATCAGGAGAAAATATTTGCTGCCGCCAATGCTGTCGACTTCCATCAGGCCGCAAAGGTCGAGATGGATGAGATCGATGGGCGAAACTTGCGCTTCTCGGGGTTGGACTTGAACGGTTTCTGGACCATTTTACCTTGTTGGCACCCTTGGTATACCGGTGTACCTGGGGCGCTTGCAGGCAGTTCGGCTTCCTTCACCATGGACTTGTCGAGCAGTAAGCGCAATACCGGAGTCGATGCGTTACCCATACGCTCGTGCAAAATCGAGATCACACGGTCATTTAAAACTGTAAAAGCTGAGGCTGGATAGGGGCGCGGGGGAGAACATATCCAAACAGGCCGAACGCAAGCTGGGCAGTTGCGACGACCTTCCGCGACTTTTTGTCGAACACGCTCCTTTCAGGCCCTTCGGAGAAGACACGGAACTTGCCTGACTTGTTGATCTGCGAGATCGAAAGTATATTATTGTTGATCTTATGTACGTATAACACGTCGCGGAGTTCGAGATCGCGAACTTGTGAAGAATGGTACGCTCGTTTACCGTGCCGAAAACGATAATCTTGGTCGTCGTGGCTTCTGCGACCACAAGTTCACCGTGGTCGTCCTCGGCTAAATTAGAAAACATCGAGTGGTCGTTGTAGACATGGTGCGTGGCACCACTTTCAATCGCCCACTTCCCTATCATGGATGTTTCCGGCGCAATGCTTGCCTCCATTGACACAGCAAACGCGATGGCATCATCGTCGTCCTCGTAGTCGCGCTGCACGTGGCTCGCGCGTTTTCAACCAAAGCAACCACTGCTGGGCTTGCGACCTTGTTGCTTGTTCTTGTTCCACCGGTTCACCGGTTAACCGAGTGACCGGTCTTGCCGCAATACGAGCATACTAGAGGATCTTGCTCCGACACAAATGCCTTGGCGTGATCATCGGGCTTGGTGACTGCAGTCTTCATCTCACTGGCACTCTTCACGTGCTCGTTCGTGAGAACTTTGATCACCTCGTGAGTCTTCAAGTCGGTGTTGCTCATCTCGACGTGCAGAACCATGTTCTCTCAGCTCTTGGGCAAACTGTGTAGCAAACAAATCGCCACGTCCTTGTGCTCCATCTTCGAGCCGATAGCCAGAAGCTTGACGTGGATGTTGAGGATTTCGTTGCAGTGTTGAAACAAATTCGCGCATTCCTTCATCTCCATACTGAAGAACTGGCGCTTCAAGTAGATTCGACACGCCTTCAGCGATCCTTCGTACAACTAGCGGAGTCTCTTCCATTCCACATGAGCTTCCTCACAGTCGTCGATGATGTGAAGGTACTCCGCGTCGATGTGGAGGAGAATCAAGCCAAGCCCGATATTGTTGGTCCGGATTTATTCGTCCTTGATCCGCGGGTCCGAGAACGTCGGCGTCTCACAGATGTTGACGACGTTCCATACCGACTAGGTTAGGAACATGCCACGCATGTAGCGTTCCCACGAAGAGTAGTTGTCTCCTCGGAACTTGTCAACGAGAGTCTTGTCTTTTACGCCATGGTACTTGGGCTCATAACCTGTTAAAGGTCACGAGATCGAGGAAAGGAGTAGACTTGACCGAGTGGTAGATGGCAAATTTCTAAGTGAATTGATCGGGACTTAGTTCGATGTTGCTACCTCTACGCCGCTTGTGTCCTATCTACCGTAAACATATCCATGTCTTACCTACTGTAAACATATCCATGTCCTACCTACTGTAAACATATTCATGTCCTACCTATCGTGATCATATGTAGATATAAACAGAGTTTCGTGGGTACTTCAACAAATTCGATGGGTTGAACTGGGTTCAACCCAGAACCAGATGAGTAATCCTAGCCGGAGAATCTTCCACAGAATGAGAATCTTCCACAGTTTCAACTTCACCTCAAGGATGTTGTGATCCAATGTACCCACAATAAAGTCTACTGCACAAGCAAAAAAAGTACAAAAAGTACGACAACAAACCGATTCTGATGGTCATGAAAGAAGTTTGGACCTCATTCTCACTCCGTTTGAGATACAAGAACAAGAAGTTGCAATGACACCAGGATGAGAGCCTAAGCTTAAAGTAGCTTCACATTCTTGCCTAAGGAAGGGATTTGTGTGCTTGGCTTTGCACAGAAGATTTTTGACCCTGCGGTTAACCCTGCAGACTATGATGTTAGTATCGACAACCTAAACTTTCCTCTTGGCTATAAAGTGGTCGATGTTGGAACCCAGCTTGAATTGGAGTAGTCACTTTGTTTCATTGGGTTAATGTTACCCATTGTTTCTCCACGTTCTAAAGTGCTCATTGCTGTCTGTGGAACAATGGTTGTCTTGTGAGCACCAGAAAATTAGTGGCATGCGGAAATTTATTTCTAACCAATCGGTATCTTAAAGCAATTGATCCTAATAGACCAATTCCCGTATTCGATGATCTATTTATCGATAAAATGCATCAGTAAGTTGCTCATCTTACATTATTTTAACGGGAGTTTACAAATAAGGGAGTGATTTTGAAAATAATTACAGATAGGGGAGTGATTCAAAAATATTCACAAATAAGGGAGTGATGTCACTGCAAATTTTCACGCTGCCACGTCGCTCGCTCTCAAGCTTCTATCTCTCACGTTGCCACGTCGCTCGTTCACGCTGTACAACATCGCCACACACGTTCCTTTCACACAGTCACTTCTCCTACAGTCAATTCTCCTAGATCTAACCTCATAAGAACAAATGGAAATAGGGAAGACGTATGCTACAGCAGCGGAAACTCGGGACGCGATCGACCAGTATTCGTTTGAGCACCAAGCATCATATCTTTTCAAGTCCAACAAACCCTCTCTGATTACAGGGATATGCCCAACAACTCATGATGGCAATGGAACTCCAGCTTCTTCATTTACCATCTCAGCCTTCAGACGAAAGGACGGACTTCTGCATATCACACGTCTTATAACTCACTGTGATAATTGCTAAACACGCATCAAGGCGTTCCAACTGCATATCCGTTATCCGCTAGCAACATTCGCTCAGCCGCTACTAAAGGATATTCCATCTTTGCGCCCCCGCGACATGGTCAATCGAGCGAAGGACAGATCTTGATGCAGAATTTCCTTATATGGCAGCGTGGAGAAGAAGATGTGATGTCAGACGTCGGACTTCGAAGGAGAGCGAACGCAGCTATAAACCGATCGAGTCCTTGTTGGAACAGCTTCGTGCCCTGAATCCAGTAATGTCACCAATATTGAGCACCAGGGCAACAACTTCCACCGGACTTTCATCAGCTTGAAGGCATGGCAAAGTGCAGCTCTCACTGCACAACGGATTTACATCCTCGACGCTTGCCATTCCAAGTCCATCTACAAGGGCGTATTTTTTGGATGCAGTACGATCGACGGAGATCTGAATCACGTACCTCTTGCATTCGGCCTTGAACCGGTAGAAAGTGAAGCGGGCTGGAAATGGTTTTGCCGTCTCATCAATGCATCCATGCCCATCATTAATGATGCCAAGACCACTCTTCTAAGAGATAGCGAAAAGGAGATCGCTCTAGCATTAGCAAATGCGATTCCCCAAGCCAACCATGGATATTGCGTTTGTCATATCTTGAGGAATGTGAATGCGCGCTTCAAGACCAAGCTGGATGGGAAGATTTGGGCTGCGGCCAAGGCATTGACGAGTGTAGGGCACAATGCCATCATGGCAGTATACGCGCGATGAATCCTTATACCTATGCGTACATGGAATCTATCCCAAAAACTACCTGGACGGTCTCCGGTTCCCCTGTTCCGCGCTTTTTCCATGTCACCTCGAATCTGACGGAGTCGATGAACTCGTGTATGGAGGCCGCCCGGCAAGAAGAGCCATTCAATGCCATTGTGTCTCTTGTGCGTCAAGTTGGAGCTCTCCGCTATGCAAGGTTGCAAAATTATCTCGGCATGGAATCGGACTTCCCTCCACATGTTATCAACAAGATCAAGGCCACGGTTGTTGGAGCGCGCAGTCGACCTGTATACCCAGCCTCCCCAGATATCTTTGAGGTGCGCAGCCGGGATGCTGGAACCTTTCGTGTTGTCAACTTGGAACAGAGAGCATGCGGCTGTGGATCGTACCAACAAGTAGAGATCCCCTGTGTTCATGCATGTGCTGCTCTGATATACAAACAACATCGCATTTTGTAATACGTCTACCCGCTATACTCACGGAGGTCCTTGATCGAAACATACCGTGTCCCAGCAGTTCCTGTTGATGCCCTTACATGTGTTGTTGATGGGATTGGGGTCGGCATCGGAACAGTTCCGAACGTGCTGGCCCTTCTTTCAGGCCTCCCATGAACACGGAAATGGACACATCGTCCGAATACGCTTTCGCGTACATCCCTGCCAAGAGGGTCTTCAGTTCTTGGACGTATGTCTCGAAGTCCCTAGTGCCCTGAAGGCACCTCAAAAACGCCAGCTGATTCTGGAAAACCAGATCAGACGTAGCGTACATATCCATAAGCTTTTGCTTAAGGACTTTCCATGTTGGGAACACGTCCGTGACCGAATTCGGACACGTAAACACCCATGTACGGGCTTTTCCCGTAAGATGGGTCAGTGCAAGTCCCACTTGCAAGTGATACTCGATCACATTCGCTGTGGCAAAGGCCGTTTCGACCTCGCGAAGCCACACATAAAGGTTATCACCTTTTTCACCGGTGAATTCCTTTATCTTAAAGGATAACGGAGGGCGCACCCCCCTAGACGCAGAATGACTTACGTATACACTCGCTTCATGGGCGAGGAGGGCGTTAACCCTCTCACGCACGGCATCAAAGGCCTGCCCCACTAGGTGGCGCATGCCAACCGAACCCAATATGGGTACTAGCCTTTTAAAGTCTTCCTGTTGGACGGGGCTTAACCTAGCCCAATCGCACTGTTTCATCCTTTGCAGAGGATGTTGTCTACCAACGCAGATGTTGGATTGACGACAAGTGCTACCAGATGTAGCCGGTGCGTATACGCACGTGCGGCTAGCGCACAGAGGAAGACTTTCCTTAAGCGGCGATGTGCCGCTACTTAGCCGATACGCCCTTGTAAAAGGGCTTAGTAAGAGAGTTCTCTCTTACTCGGGGCCAAGGTTTCCCTTGGTTTACTTGTTAGAATTAAATAACGCCTTGAAACAAGGCTTCGCTTAGAAACGGAGTAGCTAAAGGAGGTATTCCTTTTGGCTACTAACACTCACAGCACGCGCGACCGGTCGAGGTCGTGCGTCTAGCTGGATTAGTGTTATTTGTAAATTGAATATATATTTAATATGTAATTAGCCTAAATTAATTAAACTAATGTAATCTATATGTAATACTAAGTAGAACTTACTCCATTCGTATCTAGCTGAAATGTAATGTACACACCTGTATACCAACACGTGGCAGGCTGCCACGCCTCCACCAAGGGCTCCTGCCCTGATTGGTTAAAATAACCAATAGGTCCGAACCTTTCGGACCGGTCAATACTGACCCCAACCGTTGTGTACTTACGTACACAACATAACTAAATGTAACCAGAATGTAACCCTGTTACATCCAACGGCATCCCTCCTGTTTTGCAGGTGCTCCGTCCGTAAGATCTGACAAGTTTTCGAGGCTTTGGGAGCGTTCCGTGGACGATATATGGAGAGATTCAAGGTTTCAGGAGTGTCCAGGAATGATTAGGCGAGCGATTTCTAAAACGCAGGGAACCACGGCTAAAGCTCACAGTGCGCCGGAAGAAAGGTTTGCAGGAACTCCTACTTTTCCCTATACTGTAAGGGGCAGGCTGTGAGAGGCCGGGTGGGGAAGGGGGGGTCAATATGGTTGCCGGGGGGGGTCAATATGGTTGCCGGGGGGTCAATATGGTTTCCGGGGGGGTCAATGTGGTTGCCGGGGGGGTCAATATGGTTGCCGGGGGGGGGCTTTCTTTTTCCAGCAGTTGGTGAGGTGGTTTTGTCGCATTCTACGACTGGATAATAGACTACATCATCCTAGGCAACTTGCTATACTGTACTACACAAAAAGAGGGTGGCAATATTAATTCACTTCTTTTATTGGCCCATCGATAAAAGGAGTGTCCCTAACAATATGTGGAGTATCCCTAACGATTTGTGGAGTGTCCCTAACAATATGTGGAGTGTCCCTAACAATATCCTTAATGAAAAGGTCCTTATTTCGCGAAATACACGATACTTCTGGCCTTTACATGTACGTTGTCCTTATTTTTTCAAGCCAACCAGAACTTCTTTTTGATGACGCTAGTTAGGATCATAAAATATGATGACCTGAGTTACAATCCCTCAACATGGTGACACAAGGTGTGATGAGCAAGTACCAGTAGATATACAGATGACTGCCGGTTTACCACAGCTGATTAGTGTGTATTTTCGACAACAGGCTACAGCATATTAGGGTCGCCGATTCCAATAATTTCATCCGAGATTTATCTAGAATCCCACCCCAGACTTTTTGCTACCTATAAATACCTGGTAAATTTTCTTCGCTAAAACATCAAATCAATTTTTCCCTGGTGCGTGTGTTCTTCTGGTTGTATTATGTACTGAGAACGCAATACCAGGTCTTGTACTGCCAGAAATCCGCAAAGGCTCGCTACCAGAAAAAATAAATCTATTATCGACAATTTTCAAAACCTTTCCATCTCCGAAGTCCAAATATCATTCAAGTTTTTCTTCGTATTCATCTCCAATAATTATCTTCACCGGGTTTTCATCGGATAGACCGTAATCACACAGTAAATTATCAATTAAACTTCTTGATAGAGAGTAAATCTAACCTTTTCGTCGTACAAAAATCTCATCCCAAGAAACTTTGACATTTTTCCAAGGTTTTGATCTCTAATGCTTTCAGGTCTTTGAAAAATCCTTGACTTAGTTATCTTATGTACCAGCAACCATAAATCGTTGACGTACATCTCAATGATCGTAATGTTGCGTCTGATGCCTTATTCTAGAGACACATTTCGTGATCCACTGTTTGACATTCAATTCCAATACCTTCCTTCCCTTGTAATTCTTAAGCAATATAATGTTTTTATTCAGTTTCAAAGACAAATTCTTCTCTTTGTATGTCACTGCCTTTAATCGATACTCCTTGATAACTTGCGATATAATATAGAGTGTTGGTAAAACGACACCCAAGTGTCCCAACTTAAAACGACACCCCATTTAAAGTTTGAGAAATTTCACAGAATACCCCCTTCTGAGCGGAATTTCACACAATACCCGCCAAAATTTCACGAATTTGAATTTCCTCCAGCCAAATTGAAGCACCATTATCTAAATTAAATGCTCGGTAGTGTAAGGTACGTGTTGCGTAATGTTAGACCTAAGGCAAACGATGCAAGGAAAGCCAGATTAGAATACAATCGGGAGCAGCTATTCCTGGTGCCATTAACACGACCATGGTATCTGGATATTTCGCCCAGTGCAGGATCGTTTTTGCTTCCTCTCGACGGTGACAGGTTGCCATTGTAACTTGCGGCTGCGAGAGTTCGTTCCTGATGTAACTCGACGTACGAACCTCCTGAGAGCTTGGCTCCTTCTTCTCCCACATAACTGTGTTCGCTATCCTCGCTATCCACTTCTTTCCCACAATTCATTCCCGCTTTTTCGCAGACACGTTCGTCATTTCCTGCACGGTTTTAATGCAAACCATTACGTGTTTCATCTATTCTTGCAGAGCATTGTCACGCTCATGCTACGGACTCGCGTCTTCATCATTAGTCAAATTCCATGCTGCCTTTCGAACGGGCATGGGTCTTTGTTGTTGCCGTCGCTCGTTCTGGTACGCTCTAGAGCCGGCGTAGAAGCGCCGGCTCCTTGTTTCCTATATCGACCAGCCCACTCAACGTTCCCATCGGTTTTGAACCTGATACCGCTGCAAGCGGACTTGTTGTGAATGAATACCTGGTCCGAATGAAAATCACTAAAGGTTACGAGCTTCGATTCACGTCATTAGTTTGTACAACCATCTCTCTACATGGTATGCATCCGCATGATTGCTCACTTTTACGGCATCTCCAGATTTGTTTCTGCTTTCGTAAGATATCCACGTTGATATCTGTTATGGGTCATAGTGCGCGCCGATGCTTTCTAGGCTGCAGTGACTTTTGGTATCTTGGCGTCTCGCACTCGTCATGCATCCGCAAGAACTTCTTGTCTAACGTTTCTCTTGGCGACGCGCTTTTCTTCTTCAGTAGTCGAGTCTGTCGACTACCATCAGTCCAAATGATGCAGTGTAGTCAACACGTACCTTACAGTACCGAGCATTCAGTTTAGATAATGGTGTTTCAATTTGGTTGGAGGAAATTCAAATTCGTGAAATTTTGGGGGGCATTCTGTGAATAAAAACATTTGGGGGGGTATTCTGTGAAATTCCGCTCAGAAGGGGGGTATTCTGTGAAATTTTTAAAGTTTACCAATAAGGAGAAATAGCCTTAACACAAACCCTAACCTTAATCCCTAATCCCTAAACCCTAAATCGGTGGCTGGGTACAAAATATTCTCATATTTGGTGGGCTTTAAATGGGGGGAATTGATCGGGCAACACACCCCAAATTGATCGGGCCACAAAACCCTCCCTTTTATGTCCAAATGCGTCAAGTGTGGGTAAGTTTTGGGCTTCCAAAATTAACCTTTAATTTAGGGAATTGATATATTCACCCACCAAAGTTGATAAATTCACCCAAATAACCCAATATATATATATATTCATAGATATCAATGAGGCAACATGTCGCTATCGTCGCTCGTACAAGCCCGTAGCAAAGTATGATAGTTAAGAGATGAATCACTTCTAACTGTTGAATAATTGTCCCTTATCGGCCACGTCACCATGCGTTGCTACTGCTAAAAAATGTTGCATTTACACACACCTGCAGTCCCTAACAAGCGATGGAGATAAAGCAGCGACCAGAAATTGAGACGAGATTGTTTTTCATCGATGTCGTGCAGTTCGTTAAGCGTCGAGAGACCTTAACATTACAGGCCGTGGAGTTGCCTGGGGTTCAGCTTAAGTAAGATGCTTATGTTCGAATGCTCTCGTTGGCATTTCAACTAGATCATATCGTTAATTGGAGTCAAATTCAAGAATGGACACAAAGATAGTTCACGTAAGTCACCGTCATAAAACCTCTATTTGCTGTCTACGTACAAGTGTGTTGCAACTCTTTCTTGGATTGCAGGGTTCATTTTCATCATTAAATGATCTTCTTCGAAGAAAAACAACTTTCGTCAGCTCCAAGAATCGTAAATGCCGTTGCCTGTGGTTGGAAATGAGCAGGATCGAAGCGTATCCACTCGTTTTATTAAGAACGTCACATGAAAAGCAATTTGCATGGCAAGTCTATAAGTGCACAAAATTTTTGACAAATACTAGAGAATGAAGCTCATGTCTGTGGAATGGACAATCTGAAACATTATCCCTTATACCAAGGACAGCACACGAGGTTTTGGTGCTGGATAGTCGATGGTGTTCAATTCTACTTGATTCATTAGCGTGAGTATTAGATATCTGGCAACGTGTTCACATTTCTCATAATTGTACTCTCTTCTCACTCAAAAAAATAAAAGGCGTGTGAGCTGGGTTCGGTGAATTTTTTAATTTTTGGGTGATTTTTTTGGGCAATTGATATCCGTATCCCCCCCCCAAATTACTACCCGTATCCCCCCTTCAATTATAGGGTCGCCCTACCCTCCAACCTAGGGGCACCCCCCACTCCATCCTGAAGTACATAAAAGGCAATATTAATTCAATATATTAAGGGCGCTTTATTATGAGTTGTGTGCCAGCCATTCCCTTAAAAATTGGTGCTGCTATTATTTACAAGGGGTATTTTCATTCTTTAGTCGCAGAAACAGATTGCCTTGGCACGAAAAGTGTATGAGCGAGCGCTGGAAGAATTACGCGTTGACGAAAAGACAGAACAGATTTATCTTTTGTTTTGCTAAATTTGAAGAAAGATGCCGCGAGCTGGAGCGAGCCCGTGCTGTGTTTAAGTATGCTTTGGATACACTTCCGAAGGAGGAGGCGCCAGCCCTTCATAGTGCGTTCATTACGTTTGAAAAGCAACATGGTGATATGGACAGAATCGAGAAGGTTGTGATTGCCAAGAAACGTGTTCTGTATGAGCAGCAAGTGGCTGCAAACGCGCTGGATTCTGACTCCTGGCTTGAGTACATTAAGCTCGAGGAAAACGAAGCCGCAAAGTCCCAATCCTTTGGCTTTGTACGTGAAGTCTACGAACGAGCGATCGCGAACGTACCGCCAATTGAATAAAAGAAGCACTGGCGTAGGTACATTTATGTCTGGATTAACTACGCATTGTTTGAAGAGCTGTTGGCTAGTGTAGCCGGTGCGTATACGCACGGTGCGGCTAGCGCACAGAGGAAGGCTTTCTTAAAGCGGCGTTCGCCGCTAATTAGCCGATACGCCCTTATTAAGGGCTTAGTAGGAGAGAGCTCTCCTACTCGGGGCCAAGATTCCCGGGTTAGTTTACTCTAGCCTGTACTAGTGCCTTAACGGCAAGGCTCCCTTACAAAGGGTGTAGCTAAGGGGAGGGCCCCCCTTACGCTACGGCACTCACTACACGCACGACCGGTCGAGGTCGTGCGTCTGTACTACGGAGTGGAAAGTAAACTGAATATATTTAATATGTAATTATTTAAACTAATATAAACTATATGTAACACTAAGTAGAATATTCCTAATTCGTACCTAGCTAAAATGTAGTGTACA
>CM047587.1:31573099-31584360 GCA_026184515.1 Peronosclerospora sorghi | reverse complement strand
TTTGTCCTAGCAAGATGTTCTTGAACATGAAGGATAAGTACTCAAAGTTCGACGATAACGTAAGCATGGGGGAATGTTGATTTGGTCGAACTGGATATTATGCTCATGTATGGAAAATGTCAGGTATTGCCGACACACGATGCCGCCGGTGAGCCGTTGAGCAAGGATAAGATGAAAAAGTTGGCTAAAGAGCAAGTGAAGCAAAAGGCACTGTATACGAGAAACACAATAGAAACTGGATGTACTGGTTTTCTATTTGATAGCGTGTTGATTAGTGTTGTAGTTGTGCATGTCAAGACAAAACAAGCCACTGCATGATAAATTTGCGCAGTCAAATTTCATATTGGGATTTGTCGCATGAAGCCACAAACAAGAATGTGCATCAAAAACCCCCAACGGAAAACTATTATAAAGGTAGACAGATGTAAAGCGCTATTTTAACCAATAGATACTATTAGTAGCAATATTCATCTCTATTGGTCGAAAGTCACGTTGGGGGTGCCGGGTGCGGGTAGGGCGACCCTATAATTGAGGGGGGGGACACGGGTAGTAATCTGGGTGATTTCGTCACATTATACTTTCTGAAAACAACCAACTTGGTTTGGCCCGGGATCGAACCCGGGACCTTCCGGTCCCGCAGTGATTAGTGAACCACTCGATCACGGTCGGATTGCGGGTAGTAATCTGGGTGATTTCGTCACATTATACTTTCTGAAACCAACCAACTTGGTTTGGCCCGGGATCGAACTCGGGACCTTCCGGTCCCGCAGTGAGTAGTGAACCACTCGACCACGGTCGGATTGCGGGTAGTAATCTGGGGGGGATACGGGTAGTAATTTTGGGGGGATAAGGATATCAATTGCCTTTTTTTGGTTGAATTTATCAACTTTGGTGGGTGAATATATCAATTCCCTTAATTTATGCTACTTTATTACTTAGATCAATGCTACCCTGAGGCCGGGGACCGCGTGACTTTCTCGTAACCCGCGGCGCACACCGTAGCCCATGAAGTTCGCAGCCGTGAACATAAACCTAGTTTAGAGGAGCAATTTCCACAGAGTACTTACCTCTTGGCTCAGCAAGCGCTGACAAGCTACCACATTCGTGATTTTGATCTCTCTCAAGATCAATTGAGCGACTAGCTGCACAAGACCCGTATCGAATGTAAATATGGATGTGTATTCAAACGTGTTGTACGTAAAGGAAAAGAAGACAGAGCTCATTCGATTAGCGCACCGAGCCTTAAAAGTGGAGAAGCACTTACCAGAGACGTGTAGTATCATCGGAAACTTTTACTCGATCAAAAACAAGCATGATCGCGCGATTATTTATTTTTACCGAGCTTTAAAGCTTGATCCTAATTTCTTATCGGCGAGGACGTTTATTGGGCATGAATACATAGAGATGAAGAATACCGTTGCAGCTATCGAAGCCTACCGCCACGCGGTTGATCTTAACGCTCGCAACTATCGTGCGTGGTATGGACTTGGGCAAGCGTATGAAATTCTCAACATGTTTTTGTACAGTATCTACTATTACCGTAAATCTGTGGCGATTCGTCCCTACGATGCCCGCATATGGTGCGCTTTGGGTGGATGCTACGAGAAATTGAATAAGGTTGACGAAGCCGTCGCGTGTTTTCATCGTGCCGTAAATAATCAGGATCGTGAAGGAATCGCATCATATCACCTCGGCCGCCTCTATGCGTCTCGTGGGCTGCAACATGATGCTGCGAAGTTTTATCAGATACATCTTGGACTTCGTAGCGTTATACCATCACTTGAGCAAGATCAAGATGTCATCAAAAGGTTCAAGACGATTGGACAGGACCGTGAAGACCGAGGAGAAGTGCTGATTTTTCCTGGCAGCAGCAATGGTAATTTTCGCGTGGATACTCCCCAAGCCTTGGCAGCGATAGTGTTTCTTGCCCATTATTATAAGCACCTGGGTCGATTTTCCGAGGCAACCATTTTCTGCAAATGTTTACTCGATATGCAAGGACCAGAGAAAGAGGAAGCCAAGGAACTTCTTCGCGAGATGCATGGTTTGGAATTGAATTGTAGTGATTTTCCTTCATTGGAAGAGCATAAGTAGTCAACTACTAATGGTATATTGACGTAATGAGCATTTTCGTGACGTTTCCTCTAAAAGGAGCATCGGTAGATTCTCTGATTCGCTATAGGGTGCTCAGATAACTCGAAAAAACGGTTCGACTTTTCGTTTGCGTGACCAGCCTCGCGTTTCCCAACATTTACTGAGTCGTCACGAAGATGCTATAAGCCAGGCCATGAAACCTACAACTTTCGTGACAACGCAACTGACGCGGACTATAGGTACTCTGCTTTTCGTCTGCGAGTAGAATTCCGTTGTCACTCTTTATTAAGCGAATGCAGTTTCGAAACGATCGGAATTTTAATTAGAGCAATGCTACCCTGAGGCCGGGGGCCTCAGTTTTACGTTCACGGCTGCGAACTTCATGGGCTACGGCGTGCGCCGCGGGTTACGAGAGTGTCACGCGGTCCCCGGCCTCAGGCTAGCATTGCTCTAAGTAATAAAGTAGCATAAATTAAAGGTTAATTTTGGAAGCCCAAAACTTACCCACATTTGATGCATTTGGACAAAAGGGAGGGTGTGTGGCCCGATCAATTTGGGGTGTGTGGCCCGATCAATTCCCTAAATGGGGTGTTGTTTTAAGTTGGGACACCTTGGTGTCGTTTTACTTTTTCCCATAATATATAGGTCGTCTTCTTCCGCAATCTCTTTGACATAAGCGTTTGGCTCGCACAGACGCTACACTTTCTGAAGAAAGGCAAACATTTAACCGTTTCCAATCCTATAATGGCTTCGATAATGCATAATCCACTCAAAAGTTTTGTTGCTGGCAACCAATCCTTCCTTATACCCCTCGATAGCTCCATATTCCTCAACTTTCTTCTTAAAAAATTATTTCGGGGTCAACGGTTTTCAATCTTCAGGTCCTTCCACAATATTTCACACGTTATAATTCTAAAACCCGTAAGTTCTTGTTAAACAGCTTCTTTCCACTTGCCATTTTCAACTTTTCGTCGCTTGATTGAAACTCGCTGGATCGAACACTCAATCAACATGATATCATTGTTTGTCTTGAATCTCCCGATGTTATTGCGTTTCTTCGTCCTTGGATCTTTTCTTACGTAGCTCCAAGTCTGTGCTTGCCACATGGCACCTTCCTTGTTTCATGATTGAAGCACCGCAATCACCATCCTTTTTCTGCCCTGGTTTCCTCTTATGCTTCCTTTTCCATTAAGCTTCTTTTTACATCCACTAACTCCCTTTCTCCAACTATAATTCCAACATGCGCTCCGGGTGACCTGAACACA
The DNA here is from genome assembly GCA_026184515.1 of Peronosclerospora sorghi. Taxonomy (NCBI): domain Eukaryota; phylum Oomycota; class Peronosporomycetes; order Peronosporales; family Peronosporaceae; genus Peronosclerospora; species Peronosclerospora sorghi. The sequence continues at coordinate 31,581,001 of CM047587.1, read as the reverse complement.
GTGCAGGGTAACCCAAACGCGACCACTTTTACCGAGATTTAGCTTCCTTTTGTCAGAAATTATAGTGAAGACACCAATTTCTCGTATGCGTTTGTGGTACTACGGTTTACGATGTGGGTGGCGTATTGCACTGCATCGCTCCAAAAGGCCAGACCTAATCCACAGCACAAAGACGTGCATTCTTATGCTATATTTGATGCATGCGCTCGGACTTCTCATTACTGGATTGCTTGTTAGCCTCGCTACATGTCGTTTTATACCGGTATTTATGTCAAAGACATCCAACTTCTTGTGTTTTGCATCTACTGTTGTCTTGAGGACGTGAACATAGCAATTCAATCGTCGCTGAAAATGGCTAGAAAATGTTCGAACTTTTTAGCTGCCATGTCTTTCGATTTGGCCAAAAATACCGCACATATTATTTTTTAAATCCACAAAACGGCATCAAGTCAGCCTCAAAGCGTGCTCGTATTACACAATTCGGCAAATTAGGCTGCATCTGGTGTTAACCAGACTGACAACATGCGTCGTGGTGTTTCGACAATTAGTGCTGCCTAATATTTTGTGCTCTCACAAGTGGATTTCAGAATATGAACGGGAAGTGATGTACAGACAACAAAGTATTACCACACCAGATCATAGTATACGTTCTAAATAGGTCACCGACGCTAAACGCTAATAATTTGTGTCCTAGAAACTAAATGAATTGACTACTTCGAGGCGCTTAATCAGATATGTTTGGCACTGTCCGAATCACAAATGTCATACCACTGTAGCTGCTCCGACACAACGTGCTCCATGCTCTTGCACTCTTCAAATAGCTTTTCTACATACACAGCACCTCGGTGACGTACGCCGCGGGAACAAGCATGTTTTTTGCATAGTAAATGTTGCTACGTACCTGAAATATCGCTATATGCAAACGCTTCTTGGCCAAAATTAAGGTGCAATGCATCGTAGGAGTCAAGCCCAACAGCAGGGTACCAGTTTCGGTGCTCGTACTCCACAAGCGTTCCATTATCTCCAGCGATGATTTCGCCGTTTTTGGTGAAAAACACAAACGTTGTCCCAGCGTTTTGATCCATCCAGATTCCGCAACCAACTATGCTTCCAGCCTTAAACTTTGGACCAAATGGTCGACCCTGTTTGAAAGGCAGCAGATGATCATCATAAGATTATTACTGGAAAAATTGAGCACACCTATACATTTAGTAATAATTGACAGTGCTTACCTCAAATGCAGAATGATGGTAGTATCGACCGTCATCACCGTGATATCCGTGCGACCTCCTCGTCCATCCAGGCTGCTTGCCCACAAGCGGAAACTTCGAATTTATAAGACCAATAGACGTCATCGAGTCTTGAACGAAAAGAGAAGGAACTGCCGGATGTCGATGCTGTTGCTCAAACAAGCTCAGCTCAAAGTAACCGCTCGAAACGACCCCAATCTGAAACACTGGTCGTAACTCGCCTCGAGCTTTGTCCTCTTCTGTTGGATTGCGCTTGTGTACGGCAAGATGAAATGTCGTAGGGAAAGGCACATTCGCTCGAACGCATCGGTCATCTCCTAACATTCGTCCATCCAAAGCAAAATCAGTTGAGTGGGTTTCTGTGACGCTTGTTGGCTGGAGTGAGATAATCCTAACCCAAAACCCCAAAACCAAAATGGTCAACCTCACCGCAGCGTCAGTCTACTACAGATGCATGTACCGGTGATATGCATCAGTGTATCCCAAGGCTTTTCGTGTCATCTTAATATCGGCATAAGAAGGGACGGGTACGATGGCGTGGGCCAATAGCTGAAACTTGCGGCTTTCCGTGCATGAACTGCAAACCACAAAACGCTCAGACTGGGATAAGATATTATCATAATACTACACATTGTTTGAAGTAACCCGGAAATAGAGCATCCAGATTTTTGTTAATTTGGAGGAGCGCGTCGCCTTCTGCCACACCATCCAATGGAAAGTTCAACGACACCCAGCGATCGAGAAAAATGTTTTTCCATATGCTTGGAAACGACGGGATCACACTCCGAGCGACATGAGATGACGCCACAGTGACGGACTCGACGTCACGAGGTGCAGTGAAGCTCAGCACGTGCGCCAGAATCTCGTCTCCTAGACCCGAGATGCAGGATACCATTGATCGAAAACAATGGTGATTATGATATAGTTGTACCACGATAACGGTACAGTCCATATTAATTTAGTATTTACCAAAAATTGAACACCATACCCAAAATAAAGCCTAAAGAAGCAGCCCTGTGTTATTGTCATAATTTTTTTTAAATGTTATTTTAGTTTTTAATATATACAAATTACATAGAAATTTCTAGAACTGCTCATACTTTCACCCGATCGAGTAGCGTCTAGAGCTCACATTGTGTTCAATGAATGCCCATCCATCGTAGCGCTATCGACTAAGCAGGGAAAAAGGAGGAGATCCAGTGGATCAAAAACGATGGCAAAGGCGTCCCTCTAACATTGCCGGAAGAGGTAATAGAACTGCACTACCGAAAAAGGTGAAACAGCGGGGGGGGGAATGTCGATGCAGCGAGTTATTACAATCGCTTTCCAGATGCTGGTCGGGAGCCTATTATCGCGCTATGTACTTTTCGATCTCACTGATGAAAGTCACGGATCTTGGAAGACGTACGCTAAGATCTTGAGAGTAGTGTTGCGACCCGGGGGCTAGGAAGGGGAGAAGATTCGGAAGTGTATTATTATAATTAAACATTTTTTTTAATCCTAAATTTTAATTATAATCCCGACTTCAAACCACTGCGATTTTGTCCAATGAAAAATGCTCATGGACGGCCACCTCACGCCGGCCACCTCACGCCAGCCACCTCACGTACCGGTCAAATACTGTACCAAACAAGTACTACCGGTACCAACCAGTTTTTCCAACATAATCAACGTACCATAATCATCGCGGGATCGTGTTGGACAGGTTCAGAAACCGGTAACCCTCAATACGCCCCCTCAATGCGAACACGCGTGAATTCCGAGCGCCGTCGTGAGGTCTTTGTGACGCGGTCCTAACCGTGCCTTCGTCATGATGTCTTCCAGCATCACAGATGTCTCGCTGTACTCGAGCTTGACTTTACCACGCTTGACTTCGTCACGAATGTAATGATACTTGATGTCGATGTGCTTGGCGCGTCCATGATTTACGGGGTTCTTGGTCATCTTGATACACGACTGGTTGTCTTCCAGGATCTTGAGCTCCGGTCCCGACTCGCCTGCTGCTGAAATAATCTCGCAAATTAGGCGGTGAATTCACTTGCCTTCTTGAATTGCCAAACTCAGCGCAATGTACTCCGCTTCGCTCGTTGACAGCGACACGCTCGACTGCTCTCGCTTCCCGACTCACAGGAGTAAATCCGACCGTGATCGAGTGGTTCACTACTCACTGCGGGACCGGAAGGTCCCGGGTTCGATCCCGGGACAAACCAAGTTGGTTGGTTTCAGAAAGTATAATGTGATGAAATCACCCAACTCACAGGAGCGCTCATCAACAGGAACGTGTAGCCTGAAGTTTATTTTCGGTGGGAGTGATCGCCAGCCCAATCTGCATCAGAGAACCCGCGGGAGTCCACCTTGTAACCAGTTTTGAAGCAGATGCCATGCAATTTAGTTCCATGTAGATAGCGGAAGATGCGCTTCACCGCGGTCCAGTGCTCGTCTTGAGGGTTCTCCATGAAGCGCGACACATAACCCACCGCAAAAGCGATGTCCGGTCGTGTCGCGGTCATCAAGTGCATGAGGGCACCCATAGCCTTGCGGAATGGAGCGTTTACCTTGGTTGGCGCGTTTGTTGGAACTAGTCGAGAGCTCAGATCCGCCGGACTCACTACAGCCTTGCACTCATCCATGCTGAACCGCTTGAGAATGTCGTCCATGTAGCGTCGTTGGCACATCGTCACACTGCCGTCGGTGTTGTACACCAGCTCGATTCCCAATACAAACTCACACTTGCCGCTGTCGGTCATCTCGAAACGCTTCTTGAGGTCGCAATTGGTCTTCGCTATCAGATCCGCCGAACTCTCGGTCACCAATACGTCGTCAACGTACACGAGTAGAAGCACGACGTTACCGTCTACAATTTTGATGTAGTGGCACGGTCATAGGCCGACACTTGAAAGCCAATAGAGCACACATATTCGTCGAAGGTCTTGTTCCATGCACGCGAAGATTGCTTGAGGCCGTAGATTGCCTTCACTAGCTCTAGGCAGTCGAATTAGCCATCGAGCTCCACACCTTCCAGCACCACACAGTAAACGACCTCCTTCATTATACCGTACAGGAATGCTGTCACCACGTCCAGTTGGTCCAGAGGACAGCCTAGGAACATGACCAAAGCAATGATCATACGCAGCGTCACGTACTTGACCACGGGCGAGAACGTCTCCGTGTAGTCGATGCCATACTTCTTATTGAAGCCCTTAGCCACGAGCCGCGCCTTGTACTTTGCGATGTATCCATCCGCTTTGCGCTTGATCTTGAATGCCCACTTGGTACCGATGTCATGTTGGCCGTTCGGTAACTTGGCGGCTCGAAACACACCACGAAGTCGCATCGACTTGAGTTCCGCGCGGATAGCCTTGCGCTAATGCACTTTATTGGGGCCGTTTATCGCTTCTTGGAATGTCTTTGTATCGCACAAGTCGTCTGCCTCCACCGCATTCGCACTTTCTCGCCAAAACACAGGAGGAGTGTAGTCGTCATCTTCATCATCGTGAGCACCATTCTCTTCTTCATTGGTTTGGGTTGGCTTCACTCTAGCACTTGATCGTCGCTTGGCTTGATGCTCAAACGAGCTGTCAGGAGTACTGCCTTGTTCCATCCCAATTGCTTGGCGTCGAGAACGAGAACTTTCTGAGGCACCTTCAACGTCACTTGAGAGGGTCTCGCGTTTCCCCGAATGCCTGAAATCCGTTGGAAAAGCATCATCAGTGTCGTTTATTTTGATGGAATCGAAGTCCAGGTCAGCATCTTCATCATCACTTGAGCTTGCCGTTGAGAGAACAAAACTAGACTCGTCGAAGGTGACATCGCGACTAATCACCACCTGCCCGGCCTAGATGTCATAAACTCGATACGCCTTTGAGACTTTTTCATATCCCATGAAGACACCAGCGCGATCCTTGGGATCCCACTTGAGTCGCTTCTCCTTCGGAGTTAGGACGTACGTCCGACACCCGAATACACGCATGTGCTTCACACTTGGCTTGGACTTGTATATAATCTCGTAAGGAGTCTTGTTCTCGATCTTGGGCGACGGTAGGCGATTCTCGACGTAGATTGCAGCCATCGCCGCTTCGCCCCAGAAACACTTGTCCAGCTTGGCATGGTGCTGCATGCTGCGACCAATCGTGACGATGGTCCGGATGGCGCGTTCTGCCGTGCCGTTCGTCTGGTGTGCGTACGGAACCGTGGTCTGCTGCTCTATGCCTTGATCTTCATAGAACACCTTGAGCGAGTTGGTCGCGAACTCACGGGCTCCGTCATGACGCACGAACTTGACCCGCTTGCCAAATTGTGTCTGCACCTTAGTTATGTAGCTCTTGAGGCACTCTGCACTGTCCGACTTGGCACGTATACAGAAACCCTTCATGCATCCGCTGGCTCCGTACACAATAAGCAGAAAATACCTGCTTCCGCCCAGTGATACTTCCTTCATGGTACCGCAGATGTGGAAGTGGAGCAACTCAAATGTGTCGTAGTGGCGCTTGTCACGGTTTCTTGGTAACGGCTTTTGCACCATTTTTTCCTTGCTGGCAGCCGCGGCATACATTTGGTCCATTCGACTTCAGAGGTGCCTTGGCGTCTTTGATCATACCTTTGTTGACCATTTTGCGCAGCACGTCGATGGGAGCATGACCCATACGAGAGTGCAAGTCAGCACTGGGCGTAGGGTCACCGCGTTCACAGAGCACAGTGAGGTGCGGAGCCAGTAGTCCGTCGACGAGGTCCGCCGTATCCACCACTTGCTGAGAACCTTTGCGCGCAACATGCATGCTGGCACCGTCCATCACCACTTGTAACTTGCCACTCATGTTAATCTGTGGAACCGATAGAAAATTCTTCTTCATGTTCGGCACGTAAAGCGCGTTGTTGATCTTAATCTCGCGCTCATCGCCGTTGGGAAGAACCACTCGCTCGATGATGGTTACAACACCCTTGATGGCGACCTTAGTGCCATCTGCCCCTCTCAGTTCGCCTTCATCTCCCTCGTTCAGCGTCTAGAACTTGGCCTTGTTGTTGCAGACATGGTGCGTCGCACCGCTGTATACTTCCCACCTACTGGACACATCCTTGCCCGGCGAAAGTCCGCATTCCAGCGAAACCGAAAACGACACCCAATCGTATCCGTAGTCGTAGTCGTCGTTTTGCCACTGGACGTTGTTGGCCCTGCTTCCACGACCATTGCCGCCGCGTCAGCCTCCTCAATTCTCATCTTTCTGCTTGGTCCATCACGTGTCGATCACTTGCCCCAATTTTCCGCAGTAAGTACACTGGCGATACTCTCTCTCGGTACTGAATGCCTTAGCCGCGTCTTAAGTCTTCATTTCCGGAGTATTCTCGCCTTGCCGCTTGATAGCCTCGTTTGTGAGTACCTTCACAACGTCTTGCGTCTTCAGCTCTGCGCTGCTCATCTCCAAGTTCAACACGACGTTTTCGTAGCTCTTGGGGAGACTGCGTAATAAGCAGATCGCCACGTCTTCATCCTCCATCTTGTAGCCGATGATGCTAAGCTTGGCGCTGATGTTGAGGAACTTGTTGCAGTGATGCAACACATTCGCGCCTTCAGATATCTCCATAATGAAGAGCTGTCACTTCAAGTAGATGCGACCAGCCTTCTGCGATCCTCCGTACAGCGTCTTAAAGCGCGTCCACGCGGTCCCCCGCTTCCTCGCAGTTGTCCACCACATGGTGGTAGTCCGCGTCCATGTGGAGAAGCATGAGACCGAACGCGATGTTGTTCGACTTGACATATTCGTCCCTGGCGCGAGAGTCCGTGAAGCTTGGAGTCGTCTCCCGGTTCACGACATGCCACACCGACTTGATCTGGATACACGCCACGCATGTAGCGGTTCCAAGTCGCGTAGTTGTCGCCGTTGAACTTGTCGATGGAGACCTTGGTCGAAACATCTTGCGCAGGAGACATGGTACTTCGGCTCATAACCTGATGAAAGTCACGGATCTTGGAAGACTTACATCAAGATCTTGAGCGTAGTGTTGCGACCCTGGAGCTGGAAAGGGGAGAAGATTCGGAAGTGTATTATTATAATTAAATATTTATTCCTAAAAGCAATTGATATCTGTATCCCCCCCAGATTACTACCCGTACCCCCCCCCCCTCAATTATAGGGTCGCCCTACCCGCACCCGGCACCCCCCACGTGACTTTCGACCAATAGAGATGAATATTGCTACTAATAGTATCTATTGGTTAAAATAGCGCTTTACATCTGTCTACCTTTATACTAGTTTTCCGTTGGGGGGTTTTGATGCACATTCTTGTTTGTGGCTCCATGTGACAAATCTCAATATGAAATTTGACTGCGCAAATTTATCATGCAGCGGCTTGTTTTGACTTGACATGCACAACTACAAGACTAATCAACACGCTATCAAATAGAAAAACCAGTACATCCAGTTTCTATTGTGTTTCTCGTATACAGTGCCTTTTGCTTCACTTGCTCTTTAGCCAACTTTTTCATCTTACCCTTGCTCAACGGCTCACCGGCGGCATCGTGTGTCAGCAATACCTGGCATTTTCCATACATGAGCATAATATCCAGTTCGACCAAATCAACATTCGCCCATGCTTACGTTATCGTCGAGCTTTGAGTACTTATCCTTCATGTTCAAGAACATCTTGCTAGGACAAA
>CM047587.1:31476883-31568099 GCA_026184515.1 Peronosclerospora sorghi | reverse complement strand
GGTTACATTCGGGTAACACTGAGTGTTGGTGTACATGAGTACATCACGGTTGAGGCCAGTATTGGCCGGGTTGAAAGGTTTCGAACCTTTGGTTATTTTAACCAATCAGGGCATGGGCCCTTAGTGTGGTGGTGTGTCAGCCATCCACGTGTCAGTACACAGGTGTGTACACTACATTTTAGCTAGGTACGAATTAGGAATATTCTACTTAGTATTACATATAGTTTATATTAGTTTAAATTAATTTAGGCTAATTACATATTAACTATATTCAGTTTACATTTCACTCTATCTTACAGACGCACGACCTCTACCGGTCGTGCGTGTAGTGAGTGGCGTAGCGTAAGGGGAGCCCTCCCCTTAGCTACACCCTTAGTAAGGTAGCCTTGCCGTTAAGGCACTAGCAAAGGTTACAGTAAACTAACCCGGGAATCTTGATCCCGAGTAGGAGAGCTCTCTCCTACTAAGCCCTTAATAAGGGCGTATCGGCTAAGTAGCGGCGAACGCCGCTTTAAGTAAAGCCTTCCTCTGTGCGCTAGCCGCACCGTGCGTATACGCACCGGCTACATCTGGTAGCACTTGTAGTCAATCCAACACCTGTGTTGGTAGACTAGACATCCTCTGCAAAGGATGAATCAGGAAGATTGGGATAGTTTGACCCTCGTCCAACAGGAAGCCTTTAAAAGGCTGTTACCCTTAACGGGGAAAGAAAGTATGAAGCTCCTAGTGGAGAAAGGCCTTGAGGCCGTAAAGGCAAGGGTGAATGCCCTCATCGCTCATGAGGCGAGTTGTGGTGGAGGTCATTCCACGGGGGTGCGCCCTCCATTATCGTTTAAGATAAAGGAGTTCTCCGGAGAGAAGGGTGACAACCTTTACGTGTGGTTGCGAGAGGTCTAAACGGCCTTCGCCACAGCAAACATGACCGCTGATCACTTGCAAGTGGGACTTGCATTGACCCATCTTACGGGCAAAGACCGTACATGGGCGTTTACATGCTCGGAATCAGTCAAGGACGTGTTTCCAACATGGAAGGTCCTTAAGCAGAAGCTTATGGACATGTACGCAACGCCTGATCTGGTTTTCCAGAATCAACTGGCGTTCCTGAGGTGCCGTCAAGGCACTATGGACCTGGAGGTTTATATCCAGGAGCTTAAGACCCTGTTGGCAGGGATGTACGCGAAAGTGTATTCGGACGATGTGTCCATCCCCGTCTTCATGGGAGGACTGAGAGAAGGGCCAGCACGTTCGGAATTGTTCCGATGCCGACCCGAATCCCTGGAAGAGGCATTCAAGATAGCGTTCAACGCCGAGAGGACTTACTTAACTCTAAGGTGGGTCCCGAACCCATGGACCTGAGTCAGGCCGAAGCGGAGGAGAAACCTCCCGCTAAGAGTCATTCGGAATCTTTTTCACAGAGCTTCGAGACAGAGATCTTGGCTATGTTGCAGCGGCGTGGGCCGCTGAGATGCTTCCTGTGTGGGAGCATGGATCATCTGAGGAACAGATGTCCGAAAAATCCCCAGCGAGACACTCACTACAAGGGACCAAGGGTGGGGGAAAAGCCCTTGTACAAGCCGTCGGGAAACGACGGCTCCCAGTAGGTGCTGGGCGCCCTACTGGGGGACCCCTCAGTGCTTTTAAGGCCCAGGGTAGGGGCCGACAGCACAAAGCCTCGAGGGAAACGGTGCTTTCTAGCACCGAGTTGGTGTACCAGCCAGGTTTGCTGGTAGTCCTTGCGGACGTGAAAGGCTTTGACCATGCAGAGTCTTGATAGACTCTGGAGCGTCTGAAAATTATGTCAGACGGGCTTCTGTTGTGAAGAGTCGGCTGTATGCCGAGGCCCTAGAGGCACGTTCTCATGACGTTGTCACGGTCCGTCTAGCGACGGGCGTACAGGTTTCTCTACCCAAGGTCTCGATTGACCTTAAGCTGAAGTTTGCAGACTTCGACAGCTTAGAACGTTGCCTAGTCCTGGATTTGGACTCGAGGTATGACCTCATTCTGGGCATGAAGTGGCTGGAACGCCACGAGCCATGGATAGACTGGAAGTATAAGTCCATTGGCTCAACGCACCCGCGGTCGGGTGAAGCATTGGCGAGTCATGAACCCACCTTTGCTCGATCGCAAAAGCGATTCTGGCGTGAGATGCCAGAGATTGGGATGTCTGAAATGATCATTCCCAATGGCGTTAAGGAAGAGTTCCTTAACGAGGGGGATTCGGCGGTTAATTCCCACGCCATGAACGGCGAGACTGGTGAGTTACCTGTGGTAACTCCAGTGGTAGGGGTAGAGACCCCTGTGGTTAATCGAGGCGATTCCACACAAAAAGACCCGTAGTTCGTCTCTTTTGCACGTCGGAAATGATTCCGACCACGCCTTTATAGGCGAGACTGGTGAGCTACCTGTGGTAACTCCAGTGGTAGGGGTAGAGACCCCTGTGGTTAAGCGCAGGGGCTTCCAAGCGAAAAGACCCGGAGTTCGTCTCTGTCGCACGTCGGAAATGATTCCGACTACGCCGTTATAGGTGAGACCGGCGAGTCACCGTTGGTAGAGGTAGAGACCTCTGTGGATAGGCGCGTGGAGCTTCCAATAGATGGGGCAATTGGCTCCCCCCATCTGGGTCCCGGGATGAGTCCCGAGGCCAGTGGTCAGCAGTCTTATCGGATGCTGAATAGTGTGACAGGTGTTGTCACAGAAGGCATAAGCCTGGAACGGTTGCCTGGGGTAGGCGAACTGTTGTAGTTGGAGGAGATGTCCTTCAACGAGTTTTAGACTGCTTTGAAAGCAGATGAAATCGACGAGGTCGTCGTGTTGCGTCCGGAAGAGGAGTTGAACTCCTCATCCACGATGGACGAATCAGTTTTGGTGAAAACCAAACAGGCATTAAATGCCCGAAGCGGCCTCAAGATCCTCGCGGATCCTGAGGACCCTTACCATTCCTTATTAAAGGAATTTGGAGATGTCATTAGTGACAACCCGCCGATGGGGTTACCACCGGATCGGGGAGTCCGACATGAGATTGACTTGGTTCCTGGAACTAAATACTGCGTCACTAGGCAGTTGCCTCTCCCCAAGGAACAATGCGACGTCATCGACGCATTCCTCAAGGGGAAAGAAGAGGCAGGGATGGTACGGGAGAGCAAGTCTCCCCATTCATCTCCCACTTTTTGTGTTCGTAAGCCGAACGGAAAGCGGCGCATTGTGCATGCGTACAACAAGCTGAATGCAGCTACTGTACCCATGCAGACTCCGATTCCTCGGAAGGATGTCCTCCAGAACAATATGGCGGGCTGTACTATATACAGTGCCTTAGATCTGGTGGACGGGTATTATCAGGTGCTCATGCGAACGTCCGATATTCCGCTTACAGCGGTCATCACGCCTAGCGGCATACTGTGGGAGTCGCTTGTTATGCCACAAGGGCTTTCAAATGCACCAGCGACTTTCAATATCTTGGTGACTCAACTCTTCCGCCCTCATAGGAAGTACGCTCAGACGTACTTTGACGATATATTCGTTCATAGTCGTGCGGAAGGCGACTCGTCTGATGTTCAGACGCATCTGATACACCTTCGAGCAGTGCTCGAATGTATGCGAGAGCATAAGTTATATGCAAACGCATCCAAGTGTATCTTTGGTGCTGAGGAAATTCCTTTCCTCGTATACTTCATCGGTAAGGATGGAGTGCGGGCGGATCCCGCGAAGGTGAAAGCCATTGTGGAGTGGCCTTCGCCTGTAAATCTTAGAAATTTACGGAAGTGGCTAGGATTAGCCAACTATCTCCACAAGTACAGCGAGAACTACGCTGAAATGGAGAAGCCATTGACCGACCTTCTTAAGAAGGATGTTGATTGGTGTTGGGAAACTTAACACCAATCCGCTTTCAAAGCGGTTAAGGGGAGCTTGTTGAAAGCCCCCGTTCTTGCTCTCCCAGATCCTGGGAAACCATTTAGCGTCGTCTGCGACGCCTCCGATTTCGCAATCGGGTGTGATTTGTTACAAGCAGACGATGCAGGAAGGGAACGCGTAATTGCGTTTGAGTCGAGGCAGCTTAAAGCTGCAGAACGGAATTATCCCGTTCATGACAAGGAGCTACTTGCAATGAAGTATGCTCTTGTCAAATTTAGGGTTCACCTACTCGGCTCAAAGCCGTTCGTGGTTTATACTGACCACGCGTCCTTACGGACAGCGACAAAGTCGCCTCATCTCTCGCAACGGTTGGCCCGTTGGCTCTCCTTCTTTGCGGAGTACAACTTTGAGGTTAAATATAAACCTGGCAAGCAGAACGTGCTTGCAGACGCGTTGTCGCGTCGTCCCGATTACGAGCTCGCTCACGCGACATTCGTCACCACGTCTGTAGTGGATCTCATACTCCAGGCGTATGAGAAAGACCCACAATATACGGCGCTTATCCGCGCGTTAGGTGAAAAGGGTATTGGCTCGTCTGAGCCAACCCTGTCAAGTCGAGCTAGAGCTCGTTTACACCGTTACAGGTACTGTGACGGTCTGCTATTTTATAGCACGAGTGCGGAGGACACTCCGCGGGTGGTAGTTCCTCATAATGAGGAACTGAAGTATAGAGTCCTCTTTGAGGCACATGACGCCCCTACCGGGGACATTTAGGTCGGGATAAGACCTACAGCGCTGTAAGCGCTTTGTATTGGTGTCCCAATATGTACAAGTGGGTCGGTGCGTATATACGCACCTGCGAGACGTGTCAGAGGGTTAAGCCCTCTGCAAGTTCAGCTGCGCCTTTGGCGAGCTTATCGGTTCCAACGGAGTGTTGGAAATCCATTAGCATGGATTTTATCTTCGGTTTTCCGAAGGATAAGGCCGGGAACACCGGCATATTGGTCTTTGTAGACCGTTTGAGCAAGATGGCTCACCTGGCGGCGGCGCCAGAGTCCATAGATGGACAAGGAACAGCAAAAGTGTTCCTAGACCGTGTCTTTCGTCAACATGGTCTACCCGATTCCGTTGTATCGGATCGGGATCCCCGTTTTACGGGACAATTCTGGGGAGCGTTGTTTAATGTGTTAGGCACCAAGCTCCTCATGTCCACTGCGGATCACCCGCAGACGGACGGTCAGACGGAACGCGTTAATCGCGTTTTGGAGGATATTCTCCGGAGTTTATGTCCGGATTCTCCAAAGAGCTGGAGTGAGATGCTCCCGATGGTTGAATTTGCTATCAACAATTCGGTACATGCATCTTCGGGGTTTACCCCGTTTTACGTGAACGGATTGGTGAATCCGAGGGTTCCATTAACGCCACATGTGTGTGGACCAGGGCTTGAGGGGGGAGGATTCCCCGATGTCAGCCCTGTATCTGTGCGAAAGCACATCGATAAGTTTTTATCGACGCGCCTTAGTGTCTTACGACACGTCTGCGATGCCATGGCGGAAAGCCAAGACAAGCAGAAGGATCAAGCTGACCGAAAGGGGCGGCGTAATATAAGGGTATACAAAGTAGGAGAAAGTGTTTTATTAAACGCTAAAAATCTTCCTACACATGCAGTTTCAAATGTGTTGCGAAATAAACTGCGCCCCAGGTTTGTGGGTCCCTTTAAGGTGTTAGCCCGAAAGGGCTTGTCGTACACCTTAGACATCCCGAAGGCGATGCGTACGCATCCAACCTTTTATGTGGGTATGCTTAAGCCTTACCAGAACCCGGAGGCGGGTCCCCTCGCGGTGGAGGGTGAGAAACCGGATAGCCGAAAGGCGCAACAGGTCGGAACATCTCCGACAGGGTTGATATACGACCCTGAAGCTCCGCAACGAGAGTTTCGAGAGAGGCAAGCCGCTCCTCGAGGCGTTCATTCGCACTCCCCTCGTTGCGGAGTTCCTCCTGAGCATCTTGGATGCGAAGGCTGTGCCGATCACAGCGCTCGTGGAAGTCACGCCACAATAGCGCGACCCCCTCCTCCAGTGCTCGATACGGAGGGTACGCCACATTATCATGTGGAACGCCTGATGGCACGACGCCATCACCGGGGGAGACCCAGTACCTGGTGAAGTGGAAAGAGTATCCACATTCCCAGAACTCGTGGGAGTACGAGACTCTCCTGCGGCAGGATTGCCGTGAAGTCGTTGACGCTTTCGAGCGGGAGAATCCCACTGAGAGTCAACGATCAAAGGGGCTGAAGAAGCCCCTTCACTCCCAATAGCTGGGAGTTCGCCGGAGGCAGATGCTGTGCTTGCATTGCTCTCCGGAACCACATCGAGAGTAGAGCGCGTATAATAGGAGGCAGGCAATTGCCCTTGCGCTTTGGCCTGAGCATAGGCCAAGCGTAGCGCTCTCTCTACCCGAACGTCGTGTTCGGAAAAGCTGTTGTACAGCGCATCGAAACTGGGGAGGTGTTTCTCCCTTTCCTCCCAGGCGCGGAACGCCTGTTCTGCGTCTTCGACGCTTTCGTCCCTCAGGAGAACAAGGGGAATCTCGCGGAGAACATCCACGAGGGCACCGCGTGCCTGTTTCCCGAGGCGCATCCGGTAGGCCTTAACGGAATAATGTTGGGCGTTAGTAGTCGGGCCCGGAGTTGGTTCCGATGCGCAATTTCACGCGATAGTATAGCCGCTGGTCCAGGGGTATAAGAGGCTAAGCCTCTCTTGACCGCGTTCTTAGCCCTCTTTTGAGGGTCTCGAGGTCCCTTACGTGCCCGTCCGGCACGTCGGGCCTCTTGAACCAAGGACAGTTCATTGGTGGTGGTTGCCTGTGGCAACCTGGAGGTATCACCCCTAGCGGGTAACGGTGGCGCACGAGTTAGTGCGTTCTCCCCACGTGTAGGGAATGGGTAGGATGTCTGATAGCGCCGTTCGGCGCTATCAACATGGCCAGACGTTGGGGAGAGCTCCCCAAGGGCGTCCACTTCCGAGCCGTCGGAATAGTTTGCGTCCATAGCACCGCTGAGGGTGTACAATGGACAGCCAGAGGTACTGGCGTTGGATTTCTCCAACAAAATTTTGTTTATTGCGTAAGCAATAGTCTTGATGGGGGAGGGTGGAGCGGGGTTACATTCGGGTAACACTGAGTGTTGGTGTACATGAGTACATCACGGTTGAGGCCAGTATTGGCCGGGTTGAAAGGTTTCGAACCTTTGGTTATTTTAACCAATCAGGGCATGGGCCCTTGGGGTGGTGTGTCAGCCATCCACGTGTCTGTACACAGGTGTGTACACTACATTTTAGCTAGGTACGAATTAGGAATATTCTACTTAGTGTTACATATAGTTTATATTAGTTTAAATAATTACATATTAAATATATTCAGTTTACTTTCCACTCCGTAGTACAGACGCACGACCTCGACCGGTCGTGCGTGTAGTGAGTGCCGTAGCGTAAGGGGGGCCCACCCCTTAGCTACACCCTTTGTAAGGGAGCCTTGCCGTTAAGGCACTAGTACAGGCTAGAGTAAACTAACCCGGGAATCTTGGCCCCGAGTAGGAGAGCTCTCTCCTACTAAGCCCTTAATAAGGGCGTATCGGCTAATTAGCGGCGAACGCCGCTTTAAGGAAAGCCTTCCTCTGTGCGCTAGCCGCACCGTGCGTATACGCGCCGGCTACACTAGCCAACAGCTCTTCAAACAATGCGTAGTTAATCCAGACATAAATGTACCTACGCCAGTGCTTCTTTTCTTCAATTGGCGGTACATTCGCGATCGCTCGTTCGTAGACTTCACGTGCAAGGCCAAAGGATTGGGACTTTGCGGCTTCGTTTTCCTCGAGCTTAATGATACTCAAGCCAGGAGTCAGAATCCAGCGCGTTGGCAGCCACTTGCTGCTCATACACAACACGTATCTTGGCAATCACAACCTTCTCGATTCTGTCCATATCACCATGTTGCTTTTCAAACGAAATGAACGAACTATGAAGGGCTGGCGCCTCCTCCTTCGGAAGTGTATCCAAAGCATACTTAAACACAGCACGGGCTCGCTCCAGCTCGCGGCATCTTTCTTCAAATTTTGCAAAAAAAGATAAATCTGCTCTGTCTTTTCGTCAACGCGTAATGCTTCCAGCGCTCGCTCATACACTTTTCGTGCCAAGGCAAGATGTTTCTGCGACTAAAGAATGAAAATACCCCTTGGAAATAATAGCAGCACCAATTTTTAAGGGAATGGCTGGCACAAAACTCATAATAAAGCGCCCTTAATATATTTAATTAATATTGCCTTTTATGTACTTGAGGCTGGACCCCTAGGGTGGAGGGTAGGGCGACCCTATAATTAAAGGGGGGGGTACGGGTAGTAATTGGGGGGGATACGGATATCAATTGCCTTCCTAAATTTTAATTATAATCCCGACTTCAAACCACTGCAATTTTGTCCAAGAAAAATGCCCATGGACGGCCACGTCACGCCGGCCACGTCACGTACCGGTCAAATAACGTACCAAACAAGTACTACCGGTACCGACCAGTTTTTCCAACATAATCAACGTACCATAATCATCGCGGGATCGTGTTGGACAGGTTCAGGAAACGGTAACCCTCAATACTCACTATCGATCGCCCGATCAACAAATAGAAGGCCCTCGTTGCTAGATTATATGGTTGACGCAATGTTATGTACTGGTTTATAATATTCAATTGAATGTGTCCATTCAATTGAACCTGATAAACAATAGATTTCATTTGTTGTGGACCCAATTTTTCAAGCATGAGAGTGGTTCAACATTTGTTGTGGACCCAATTTTTCAAGCATGAGAGTGGTTCAACATTTGTTGTGGACCCAGTTGTCCGAGCATGAGGGTGGTTTTAAAATAAGGGACGACGCATGTGGCGTCCATAAATTATTTGAAAAGATTGATCGCTCGATTCTATTTGACCATCGGTCCTCAAAATTGAAGCCCCTGACGGATGAGACGCTACTCGATCGCGCGATTTCTTTCCTAAGGTTTCTTGAGCTCCCAAAATCCGCGTTGAACTATTCTAATGCGCGAGTATGTACTCTACTCTGAAGACCAACGTGGTTTTGACTGTGGAGCAAGCGGGGCCCGCAAAATTGTCATCCACTGTACTGGATTTAAAACGCACGCTGATACTTGCCGTCACGCGCATCCCTTGCTAGTCATCATCGACAATATCGAGCGTATTCGTGTTTGTGGATGCCTCTTGCCAATGCGTGGAGCTTTGGCTGGAATTGGACGTTTTCTACCATCACAATGTCGTTGTTCCTGGAGAGCATATTTTTGGGGACTCTTATGCGCGCCTACACCGTAAAACGCTTCAGCAATGATATAGGGAAGACAATTGGTACAAGACGGAGTCAGGGATGCGGCACAGAGTAGTTTTGAAAGCCTCATTTATAATATTACCATGTTTACGGATGCTGGACGGTTACCAGCATACATCTATCTAATAGTCAAGTTTGAGCTCGACGATTTACCCAGAACTCGAGAGTACCCATGTTATGGAGATTAAGGTTGATGGAGCTAGGTGTTAAGCATACTTGAGAGGAGTTGTACGGCTGTTCTTTTTTTGGAGGAGCGCTGATTAAACATTCAAGTGTGCGGAAAACGTATGCCGTTATATAAATGTGGCAAGTAAGTAAATATGTCAGTACATAGAGGAGCAGTTAAAATGTAATGGTAGCAGAGAGGCCAGAGACCAAGAGATAGCAAACCGTGACTTCGCTTGTCCGTTTAAAGACGTAGCGTACATCCCATCTCCTTCTATAATATAAGACCGTCTGTCTGTCCGTCTGCTGAGGCAAATCACGTCTGTAATATAAGACGGTCTTATATTATAGAAGGAGATGATTAGGTAAAGAAGAAATATAGATTTTTATCACTTGAATTTCCTATAAGTAATTTGCTTGACTGAAATTTCACTTTAAACTTCGGCACACAAAAGTTGAGAAATAAGAAAGGTAATAGAAGTTAAAATGTCCACATTTCAGAAATATTACGTGCAGGACTTTGTACCATCCCCTAGTACAAGATAAGAAAACTCATGGCGAGGCGAGAGCTACAGAAAGCGATTATTTGCAAGGTGAAACCTCAACAGGGTGGCACTTTTGTGGGCGAAATCGCTAAAACACACAAAGTACGAATAGGACCCCAGGAAAGGTGGTAAGAAATGGGAGACAGTCCCACTTCATTGATGCAGTGCCTCCGTCCATTGATCTTGGATCTGGATTCTCGACGATCCAAAATCCAGATCCATGGCTGTCGGTGGGATCCATGATCCAGATTCGAGATCCGTAGATCCTCATAGTGCAACTTACGGTTGGTATTCTGTGTTTGTCTTGCCAATGATTGTTACCGCGTAGAAGCACATAAATTGACAAAGCAGTCACCAACCAAAAACAAACTATTTATTCAGTAGCACCCACTACTAACTAAGGGGTGGAGATCTCGGATAAAAACCTGCGTACAGAAACCGTTGACCTCTGGCCCCTAATACTAATTAACTCAAGAAAGCCTTTTTACTGTAAAGTCTTTGAGGCATACCAATGCTTCAACATATCTTGCCGAAAGGTTGCTGCGGTACCATCTTAGTGTCCTACTTCCGGAGGAAAACACCCTCTCCGCTGGTGCACTTGTTTCAGGTATGGACAGAACAGCTCTGGTCATTTTAGCCACTGTAAGAAATAGATTCTTGTGGATTTTCCACCATTCCAACGGGCAGGTCCCCTCCTCAATCTTTTTTTTTTAACTCAAAGCGATCGAGCTCGTCCACCAATGGGTTTGAATCTGCGGTGGGCTCGTTGTACCATCCAAAAATATCTGCTCTGTACGACGAGCTGCTGCCGCTTGCCACTTCTGGTTCACAGCTGGCATTAGGAGTGGGTGGCTCCGGCTTGTAAAACTTCCTAAGCTCCAGAGAAACCCGTTACTTGATCGAAGTCACGCTTCGGCCGCAAACTTGAATTGATTGCGGCCAGTTATTTGGTTGCTCAAAGCACTTTTTACCTATCTTTGGTCCTCCAGTTGGTCCAATGCATCAGTATCGGTTCTCCACAGCGGGCAATACCGGTTTTTGCCACCAGATTAATGATATGTGCAAAGCAACGGTGAACCATGATATCCGCATCGAAATACACGTCTGGTCTGTTTGCAAAAGAAGAAGCAAAAATTGTTGTTTGATCCATTGTCAGCGGTCACATGTCCACGAATATCCAAGAATTAAAGCCGTTTGATCATTTCGTAATAGTCGTCCTCAAGATGCTCGCCACTTTGATATCCTAATCAAATATTCAAATGAAGAATAAAGTTCAGAATATTAAAACAATATGGGATGTTACCGAGTCCCTGCCGTGCAAAACATAGCTTCAATGTCCTATAAGAGCAAAATGCAAAGATTTCCATTTTAAATTCACAGTTGATCCAATGCCCTGTCAAGCCCATGTATGCGTCATTTTGTGAAGGAGAGCTCTGTGGTGAAGCGGACTCGAGAATTTTGGTCGTTTTGCGTCAGCAGCACACCGATCGGCTTATCGGCGATCGGATTGGTGGAAATCAAGGAGGCTTTTAAGCCTATCGTGTGCGAGGGGTGTGAAGAACACGGATTTTGGTAAGTCACATGATATTGCGTGTACTTACATATTTTCATGTGTGTACATATTGGGGACCATAAGGAGATAGTTTTGGTTAGTCGTTAATTTTTGGCCTTTAACACTCAACAAGAAGTCGTTTCTTCGCACTGTACATCAATCGCCTCTGCACGCCACAGAGTGTTTGGAAGCAGAGGGTCGAGTAATCCCCTCTAGCTTGTTATACCCGGCCAGGACGCGTCACAGACGCACTTGGCCCGCCGGAAGTCCCTCGACGGGATTACGTATTGGTCGGCTTCGTAAGCGCAAGTTACGCACGTTTGGAACGTGTAATCAAGTTATTGGATTGTTTCGTGGAGATATCGTTCGTGGAGTTTATCGCGTTCTCATTGTATCTCTACATTGGAGTATTGGACTTTTATTCTCGTATTGGTTGGGCTCTACGATCGATTGAGCGATCTGCCCTTTGAAGTATATTTACTTGGAATATAACTGTTCTGCCCGTACCCAGGGTGAAGAGTTCCGCCCAGGGTACACTACCCAGCACGGTCTCACATTTTTAGACCTCAAGTCTATTCCCAGCACCGATCCACCGAGTGTGAAACCAGCCCATTCCATCGGGTACACAAGGTGAGATGACGAAAGAATCGGACCAGGCGTTCTGTGCTGATGATCGGTCGTCTGATGGCAGCGGACGATCAGATCGGATCTTAGGCGAAGGTTCGCGGGGTACCCCCCCGTAAGTTGGAAGGCCGGGCACGATGGTGGTCAGGTTCTCGACACTACGGTGTTCGATTTTGAACTTGACTCCACCACAATGGTGCGCGTGCCCGGATCACTTGGTGATCGTGGATATCACCGAGATGATATCTCGCGAAGAATCGATTAAAACGAGTTAAATGTGGAATCGTTCTGGAGATGACATAAGGAACGGCTATCGCATTATGTTCTCGTTGTAGATAAAGATGGCGATGTCCGATCTGGCCGGGTGGAGGACCATATCGAGATTAATAAGTTTTTCCCTCCCCATAAGGCTCCCACCGGAGTCGATCGGGACTATAGCAAGTCTTGATATATTTCCGGAAAGATCATGTTTTTTGTCCTGATCCTATGCATTTGAATGAACGTTTTGATGGAAAAGTAAAAGATGAAAACGACTTGGAGGCTGATCGGAACGATCAGATCCATCCTCCCAAGGTTCCCAAGCAGTGGCTCGGAATTCCACCTGATGAAGACGACTTGGAAGAAAAGTCGCAGGTTGGGGATGGGGTTATCAAGGAAGAAGACCTGACCAGGATGTATTACATCCACGAGTTAAAGCGATTTATTCGTGAAGACCAGGTCATGCAGATCTTAAACCTCCAGATCCCCGATCGCCTTCTTGGACCCACCACCGAGCCGACCCAAAGAGATCGGCCGTTGCTATTGGTGAAGAACCTGCTGGCGATGTTGGCTGAGGTCGGCATAAAAGTGCAAAACTTCGCCAACGTGCATAAGCTGTTCGATATGGACACTTGGAGGCTGGAGATGTCGATGTCGACCCTCCATGAGCATTTGGTGCCGTTGGTGGGGGCGGTTCGCTCCCAACTCCCACCGTGGCATAGAAGGTCGCTGAGGCCACGGCAGCATACGATGATGTGTGTTCCGATGATAAGTCGCTGTATCAGTCTCCACTTGCCTCTAATAGTTCATTGGAGTTGGAGGTCGGTGTTGAGCGGATGACCATGGGGGCGGACCATACGCCCATGGGAGCATGAAAAGGACGTGCGGCAGCAAGGGGCTGCATGCCAGTCGGGGGACCAGAAGCCCCCACAGGCTTCAGTACCTCCAAAGAAGGATACCAACACGTTGCCCATGACCCAAGCTAACGTCCAAGCCATGTTTGAGGCAATGATGGAGCGTTTCATGGGAGACCGATGCCGATCGCCTCCGCGACCTCATGCCCAGGACCGATCTGCCCGGCAAAATGCCAATACTTGCCGGGATGTTGATATGGAATCGGTGGCATCAATGTACAAGGCTATCCGAGGTGGCAAATCAGTTGGAAGAGGAAGACGCAAGCCGCAGCCAGCCCGACCGCACCAATCAAGCAAGAATATCGATTACGACATGGAGTCGATCGGCGATCCGGATGACCACTATGGGTCAGACGGTGCAGGTGCGGGCAGAACGCGCAGGGCTAACCTAGCCGCTACGACCGCTTTTGATTTCGGATCTATTGCGATCCCACGTATTCTCATGGCTGCGACCACTGATCTCAAGCATTTTACTGGCAAAGACGCCGACGAGGAGCAAGCCAGATCGTAGTTTGGTCGGGTCAAGTATGCTTTCTTGCGGGATCAGACATAAAAAAGGAACGGTGTTTGATCTTCAGGGATCTGCTAAAAAGACCGGCTGCGAACTGGATCCAACAGTTGAGTCGGGATGTCCGATCTGACTGGGATTTGCTATGTTCAGGATTTGAGGGGCAGTACTGCAACTACGGATTCTCTACCGCCCGCAAATACCATCATATGCAGAAGCGGGGCGACGAGACGCCGATTGAGTACTTGCACCGTTTGAACGTGGCTGCAATTTGCGCCGGGATAGTGATCAAGGAAGGCAAGCCGCCGAACGGTGCCGCTATGGAGCACGTGGGTCACCACATCAGTACCCTTGATGACCAAGAGCTGGCAGATCAGCTCACTCTAATGCGCCTCAAAGATGTGGGGGAAGTGGAGCAGACGTTGCGGACGCTGCAACACTCACGCAGCATGAGGGCGAAGGTCGCCGTTGGATCCGGTCGCTACAGATCGAGACCCAGACCGACCCGGTAAAGAGGCCCCTGACCAGATCGGCCCGTGCTGTTAAGGCGATCGTGACTGAAGACAGCACTGGATCGGAAGAGGAAAGTAGCGGCCAGTCCAGGAGGGAGTCGGACGGAGGACCAGTATCGCCACGTTTTCATCACGGAACCTGACCCAAGAACCAGATCGACGCCTAACCAGGAAGATCGAAGGGCAGGAGTGGGAACAAGTCCGACCCGGACCGACCTCGCAAGAAGTGTTCTCACTGCGGGTCAAGCAAGCATGATGGTGGGGACTTCTGGAAGAAGTTGATATACAAGAAGTGCGAAAGACGCGGCCACCCCACCGATCACTGCCTTTTGGTGTGCAAGTCATGTGGAGAGATCCACGAGGCCGGCCAGTGCAAAATCGAAGAGTCTTTAATCTGATGCGCAAGTGGTATGTGCCGGGTAAGCACGCGGGGATGCTTCCACCTGACGTGTAGAAGATGTTAAACTAGAACGCTCGCCAGGTTGGAATCTGGATCGAGCCGAGCGATCTACGTTTGGAATCTATGGATATGTCGACAAGGATAATAAAACCGACAATACATGTTCTATTCTCAATTGCGTCGATCGGGATCATCCAGTCTACAATCTCACACCGATGAATATTCCCGATCGAAGGTGGTCATGCAGTTGGATCTGCTGCTTGGGGAGTCTCGCGTATACTGGAAGTATCATGTGCCCGACAAATGGTTTAAGCAGGCGAAAGACTGTGGTAAGATAAATAACCAGAAAGCGACGATGTTGTTCGACTCTGGGGCTGAAGTCTCGATTATCGACTCCGCCTTTGCTCGTAAGGTCGGATGTCGTATAGACGACACCCAGAGACAAGAATGCGTCGGAATCGGTGAAAACTCTTACATGACCGAAGGAAGGACGCGCGTGAAGATCACCCTATCTTGTTCGTTGGTCTACTTCCTCAGTGCTTGGGTTGGTAAGCTGGCCGGTCAGGATGCCAAGTTAGGCATGGATTTCATGGTGCCGGCAGGTATTGGCCTTGATCTGTCTCATGGAGTGCTTACACTCCCGGATGAGGTCCAGATCCAGTTAGCTGGTCGGCGGTCCCTATACGGATCGCACACCGATATGGTCAGGTGGGACCATGATGTCACCATTCCAGTCGGCCAATCCGCTGATACCCCGGTAGACAAAGGTTTTCGATCAAGGAAGATATTGGTGACCATGGGCGATCGGTGGGTGCCGACCTTTGTGAAGAGCGCCGGCCGATATGATTATGTTCGAGTCACTAATATCGGTTACAAGCCGCTTACGATCGACAATAATACTATTGTTGGCATGTGTCTGGCGGAAGGGAAGGTGCCAAGAAAGATGGGGTTAGTCTCGATCGGATCGAGACGGTATGTTGAGTGGCAGAACTTGGCATAACAAGCGACCACCGATCTGATCAGCGATGATGGATCAGTGGAATAAGATACCTCACCTATGGTGGAACGACCCAGCTATGTAACCCCAAAGAAGATGTTAATTTGAAGAAAGGCACCGCAGTCGCCGGACACGGTGGACCATCAAGCAGATGCGCCAAGGTTCGTCAACATGGTGGCGTCACAAGAACAGGCGACAGCGGAGCCGGGAATAGAAAAAGGGGAACATGGGATTGCTGTGGCGGACCACGATGGCGCGCCTAAGCAGATCGACGTCGTTGAAGAGCAGCCCGCCGATCGGGAAAAGCAGTGTGCAACCGATCAGGACGGTTTGGGTGATATTGCCCCGGAAGACGATCAAGTTTGTATACATGAGGGCGGGGATCAATATATTCAGGAGCTGGAGAGCCATATGGCAGTCCTCCCTGAAGTTTCTGCCAATCCGCCCGAAGTCACCTTGGACGATCTGCAAGTGGGTGATCGGGATGTCAACAGTCCCGACCAGATCGATCAGCTAAAGAAGATCATATGGAAGAAGAAACATCTGCTGATCGGGGAAGGCAACGCCTTACCCTTTGCTGCTCGCGGAGCGTTCTGTGACATCGACATAGGTGATGCCAAGACGATTGCCCAACGATGCCGACGTGTGGCACCACAGTACCGTGAAAAATTGTCTGATCTTATTAAAGGACTGTTTGCCACCAAGATCATTAAGCCGTCGACCTCGCCGTGGGCCTCGCTGATCGTGATTGTGATCAAGAAGAACGGCGTCGACATCAGGTTGTGTATCGATTATCGGTTGGTAATTCGGTTGACCAAGCTTATGGTGTACCCGATGCCGCTGATTAGCGTTCTGCTAGAAGATCTTGACAAGACCCTATGGTATTGCTCACTGGATATGGCAAGTGGATTTTTGGGTGGTTTCGATGACCGATCGGGCTCGCGAGATCTCCGAATTTGTTACGCCGTTCGGTCTGTTCGAGTGGAACCGTATGCCGTTCGGTTTGAAGAACGCGCCCCAGATCTACCATAGGCTGATCGACAACGCACTGTATGGACATTTCAAGATCAGTACCGATCGGGACCCCACCGAAAACCATGATGTATTTACAGAGGGTGAACCCGATCGGGAAAGGAGACCGTACGTTCTGGGGAGGCGATCATATATCGACGACATTCTGATCCCTGCTTCGTCATGGAGCGATCTGTGCGAGAAGGTCGAACGGTTTTTGGAGACATGCGATCGCTGGAACCTGTCGATAAGTGCTGTGAAGAGTTTTTGGGGCATGTCCAAGGTCTCCTACTTAGGTCATATGGGCCAATCAGTGGGCTGGAGGCCAATCCTAAGGATCTGGAGTCACTGAACAATCTTCCGTTTCCCATATCACTGAAGGCAATGCAGTCCTTCTTAGGGAGCTTAAATTAATACAGCCGCTTCATTGAAGACTTCGCGATTTACGCGGCCGTGCTGTACGAGTTCCGGGAAGTCGACTACCTTATGTTGCGCGAAGGAGATCGGGCAACTTTACGAGAGGTCTGCGACTCTGATCTGACCGCAGATTTTCCGCAGGTGGGGTAGACGATCACATGAAGCGTGCAAAGATTGCTTTCGGTATGCTGAAGGTCAAGATGGCGACGACACCGATTCTAAGACATTTCGATCCGGAAAAAATGCCGATCGTCATTGTGTATGCTAGTAAGTGTGCCATTTCTGCCACTCTAGTGCAAGAACATGATGGAGTGTACCACCCGGTCACTTTTACGAGCCGGACGTTGAAGCCGAACGAAGTTAACTATGGGATCGTCGAAAAGGAAGTTCTGGCTTTACTACGGATTTTGGATGTGTGCTACAACCTACTGGTCGGCCGATCTGTAAAGGTTCTTTCGAGAAAGTCGACATTGGCCTGGCTATTATCGTCCAATGGGATGGACGGTCGGCTCGGCAGATGGTCAGCGATCCTGTCACAGTGGTCCCTCGAGGTCGTGAAGTGCACCAAGGGGGAGGAAGAGATATTGGGTACATTGGCTGCCAGTATTACCCCTCGGTCTGAAGTGGATGAAGATCTGATGGCGATTTCCCCAAGGAAGAAACCCCGACAGTCAATCGCGCGGCCGCCGCCGACCGTCGATCAGGATGAAGAACTCCTGGTCTTGAGTTTCGACGGATCGCTAGCGTGAAGAAGAAGGTCGGCTCCTATAGTGCCATACTGTGGAAGTTACCACAATGGTCCATAGTAGCAGCCGCCACCGATTTCACGCCTGACATAACGGTCAACGAGGCAGAATATCGGGGTCTACTTCTATGTCTTGATCTGCTGTCATCACAAAAGAAAGGGCGGATCATCATATGTGGTGACTCCAACTTAGTGATAAGGCAGATCACCGGGGAGATAGACTGTAAGGCGCCACGACTGAAGTTGCTAAATGATCGGGTGATGAAAGCGCTGAAAGACTACCCCAACCACGAGCTATTGCACGTGAAACGGGATTGGAACAGAAGCGCCGATCACCTCGCGACCCAAGCCATGCGAGACCATACCGGGGCGACGATCACCGAGGAAGCCGTTTTACAGGAACTTATGGACATAAACAGGCTCCCGGAGTTGATCAATCCCAAGGACAGCCCTGGTCAGGTGCATGTGATGGCCGCAACCATATCGCGAGCTCGGAAGTCTGGCCGATCGTTCCCCAAGGAAAGGCTGAGTGAGTACGTTGTACAACAGCTAAGGGCGGAACGGATCCTCAAGGCGCAGGACGAAGAAGAGTGGATCTTCAACCTTAAGGCTTATCTGCGCGGTGAATTGTCCAAGTTGACAAATGGTCAGGTGAAAGAGTGTGCCAAGATCGCGGACAGTTACGATGTGGATGAAAATGGATTGCTATATTACTGCCGCTACACTGATCAAGACAGTGCCGATCGAGATCGACTGGCGAAACTGGTGATCCCTGAGTTTCTACATCCGGATGTCCTTCATCACTACCATGTGAGTCTATAAGTGGGACATCAAGGCATAGGCAGGACATACCACAAAATCAGGGCCAAATTTCACTGGAGAGGAATTTTTCGGAGTGTGCAGAAATATGTGGGCTGTTGCACAGATTGCGAGACCGGAAAGGGCATACCGATAATCAAGGGGCGATCGCCCGGAAATATCGAGGCTACTTACCCTTTCCAGGTAATAGCAATGGATCAAATACCGTCGCTGCCTAGATAGACGCGCGGCAACACTGATCTGCTGATCTGGATCGACCTATTCACTTGTCTGGTGATCGCAAAGGCTAGTGCATCCCGATGTGCGGAGAAGATCGCCCAGAGTTATGAGGAATGTGTGTTCAGAAGGTTCGGCGCCAGCGAAGTTATTAGACACGATCGGAAACCCGGTTTATGGCTGAGGTGTTCCGATCGTTCAATAACATGCCAGGCCAGAAGCAG
Source organism: Peronosclerospora sorghi (assembly GCA_026184515.1). NCBI lineage: Eukaryota > Oomycota > Peronosporomycetes > Peronosporales > Peronosporaceae > Peronosclerospora > Peronosclerospora sorghi. The sequence continues at coordinate 31,548,963 of CM047587.1, read as the reverse complement.
AGAGCGACGATGGCATATCGTCCGCAAGCGAACGGATCGGCTGAATACATGGTGCAGACAATAGCAAGGGCGATTAAGATGTATGTGGCCAATCCAGACCAACGTGACTGGGACGATATGCAGAGAGACTGGTATTCGCACTCAACTCTTCAACCGATCGGGTCCGAGCAGAAACGCCTTTCTATCTGGCGTATGGATGGGACCCTCTATCGACACTTGAAGCGGCGATACCGATCGGCTGCTCTCGGACCCGTGATCGCGATGCCCGCCGTTGGCGTATGCAGGTCCAGAAGCACTATCAGCATGCGAAAGAAGTCGTCAACGAAAAGTTGCGTCAGGCCACGCAAGAGCGAGCAGATCGGAATAACGATCAGGTCCGCCCTCATGGTATTGAACCAGGGGCGAGGGTATGGTTATACCTCGATCGGGTCAAGGAAGTCTATGCAAAGAAGTTGGCTCATATGTGGCACGGTCCTTTCCGTGTAGCAGAGCTGATCGGTCATCATGCTGCCCGTCTGATCACGATCGGCACGGATTATAAAGTTTTTCCGATCGTGCATGTGTCCAAACTGAAGCTGGTCAGAGAGTTCCCCGATCGGTCTAAAATACCCTGTCTGGTGGACGAAGCGGAGAGATTCGATTTTGATGAAGCTCTGATGCCGGAAGACAGTTGGGAAAGGCCATTGGAAGAGAAGGAATTCGAGGTGGAAAAGGTGCTCGATGTCCGATCGGTCAAGAAGACACGTTTCGGTTGCACACACCGAGAATATCTGGTCCGCTGGAAGGATCATGATGAAGCAATTTGGATCGACAAACTCGATCTAAATTGTGGAGCACTGCTACGAGAGTTCGAGCGAGAACGAGTCAGTCGGAATCGCTTTGCAGTGATGCAGACTCATGAATATGAAGATCAAGACACACAGTAGCACCGATCAGTATATCGATCGGTGTGAATATGTGTAAGGTCTGAATTATTGTGAATTAGTATGATGAACTGGAGTAGTGGAGTGAAGAACGTGGTGATAATTTTCGCGATGTGGATGAAACTTTGTGTGATAACGTGTTGGTACAAGTTTGGAGAAAGTGACGAGACGAATTTTGGGAATATGATGACATGTATTATGGATTATCTGGTCAGCTAACTGCCACATCAAGAATCGCAATCACCCCACAGACGGCCGATAGTCAGCGCCAGATGGTCTCTGATCTAGTTCTGGTGTTGATTGCGCCAGGACTCCTTCCGATCGATCTGGATCAAAGCGTCCTTCAGGCCTGCGATCGGCTCGTCACAATGAAGACCGGGATTCCAGACGCCGTCGTCAGATAATACCCCGGCTTTATAAACCCAACGCTTGGCCATATGGAGAACCATAGGATATAAAAAGAGGTCGATGTCGCACTCGCGGGCCAACATCCCTCCCAGAACGAACTGACATAGGGTATGCCAGGCCTCGCCCGCCCGACTCCGGCGCTTCTTCTAGTTTTTCTGGAATGAGATCAGGCCTTGATCATGTTGCGCTCGATCAGGAGGAATCACTAGATAGAGTGTAGACTCCCAGATCTCTTGGCTGTAGGCTGCATTGAAGGCGTTCACTCGACCTAAGAACGAGTCATCCACGCAGTAGACGCAAACATGATGGACCCCAGCTTGGAGCGGAAGAACACTTTCCATGGCTCATCTGCATACAGACGGGCGATTTGTGGTGCTCTGACCAGGTCCGCCCGCCATGCAGAAGCGGCAGGAGCCTTTGAAGCTGGAGGAAAAAGCCAGGCGTCTGGACGCGAGAGAGACCGCGCTAGTATCTGCTTGGTCAGGGCTGATTGGTACAAGCTACCGATCTGCAACGATGACCATGGCGAAGTGGCATCTGAGGTCAGCGATGGGAGAGGCCGATCTTCGATCGACATCCCTTTCAATCGGGCGTGACGGCGCAGCCCAGATGTGCCGGGCTGGAACGAAGGCACCGATACGGTTGACTCGCGCGTCCGTGCAGCACCATCACCCTGGAGGCTGATCACCTTGTCAACCCCTGATGCAGGATTCGCGGGAACAGGATCTCGGCGCTGATCGGATCGGGACTTGGATAAAGCAGTGATCAAGAATTCAGAATCTCCCGATCCGTCCCCCGAGTCCTCTCCGGAGGAGAACTCTATACGCTTGGTTTGAGTAGCGCGGAGGCGTAAGGGCGCACGTGATTTGGTGATGATAGACGTGTCACCTGCGTCCGATCTTGGGCTTGGGAGATGTTCCAGAGTCTTGGCTTTCTTCTGAAGCACCGCTCGCTTCTCCTCCAGTTTGGAGTCGCGCGCTATGCCCCGTGCCCTTGAGCCCTTAGACGCGTCCGTACGCTTCTTGGAAACTTTTGGAATTTCGGGGTGCTTACTTTTAGCCAATGAGTGGCGTCGGGTCCGATCTTGGTGCAGATCGATCAGAGCGGCCGATGAAGATCGGTCAACGCTAGAGCCTGCAGCCGGACGTCGGTGCAACAATTCGGTCAACTGTTGGTAACACCTAATTACGGCCGCCCAGAGACGGTCTGACTCCTGGGTCCAGGCGTCCGATCGGCTCTGGAATGACTCGACCTTCCCGATCTGCTCCCTGACCACGACCTGCAACTCGCCGATATGCCTCTCCAGGTCACCATGTTGGGTGCGGAGTAAAGTCCGATCGGACTGATCCTCCAACCTCTGCCGGTTGACCACCGCGAGATGTTCCAGGAGGTGTGACCTGTAGGCCTCCAAACGGGACAGATCATGCCGTGCGCCGATCAGCCCGTCCAAGATCGGTCGGAGCTGATCGCAGTGGTCATGCGACTGCCGATCAGCCGCGAATAAAGCGTCGAACGTTTTGGCGATGTCGGTGGTCAACCTATCTGCACGCAAAGGAAGGTTAGACCAGACCCAAGACGGAAAGAAGACCGATCAGCTTACCTCGCATTTTTTGTTGGGCGATCTGGTCCGGAGATGTGCGTTTTCGGCGATCACCTCCTGCAACTTCGTGGATATAGGAATCAAAGTGTCCACCTCCTTCCGAAGTTGCAGGAGCGATGAATCCTTGATGGCCAACTGCGAATGGAGCTCCCTGACTGTTTTCTGGAGCTGATCGACCTCGATCTGATCCCCATCCGGTGTGTCGGACTCTGGAGTGTTGTGAGGGATGTCAGATCGGGCCGATCTGGTAGGTGAATCGATATTAGGTGATGAGGAACGCAGGGCACCTTCAGCAACGAGCGTCAAGAGAGGTTACAAGACGATCAGGTGTAAAAGGCAAGTACCTGGCGAAGGTGGACTCGAAGAACTGTCCATCGCTGAAGTCCGCTTCTGCGAAGGTCTAGGATGTGGTAAGATCGGGTCGTTACCGTTGCGCGGCTACGACCAGACTCAGGGGCGGCTGTGGTGAAGCGGACTCAAGAGTTTTGGTCGTTTTGCGTCAGCAGCACACCGATCGGCTTATCGGCGATCGGATTGGTGGAAATCAAGGAGGCTTTTAAGCCTATCGTGTGCGAGGGGTGTGAAGAACACGGATTTTGGTAAGTCACATGATATTGCGTGTACTTACATATTTTCATGTGTGTACATATTGGGGACCATAAGGAGATAGTTTTGGTTAGTCGTTAATTTTTGGCCTTTAACACTCAACAAGAATTCGTTTCTTCGCACTGTACGCCGCAGAGTGTTTGGAAGCAGAGGGTCGAGTAGTCCCCTCTAGCTTGTTATACCCGGCCGGGACGCGTCACAGACGCACTTGGCCCGCCGGAAGTCCCTCGACGGGATTACGTATTGGTCGGCTTCGTAAGCGCAAGTTACGCTTGTTTGGAACGTGTAATCAAGTTATTGGATTGTTTCGTGGAGATATCGTATGTGGAGTTTATCACGTTCTCATTGTATCTCTACATTGGAGTATTGGACTTTTATTCTCGTATTGGTTGGGCTCTACGATCGATTGAGCGATCTGCCCTTTGAAGCATATTTACTTGGAATATAACTGTTCTGCCCGTACCCAGGGTGAAGAGTTCCGCCCAGGATACACTACCCAGCACGGTCTCACATTTTTAGACCTCAAGTCTATTCCCAGCACCGATCCACCGAGTGTGAAACCAGCCCATTCCATCGGGTACACAAGGTGAGATGACGAAAGAATCGGACCAGGCGTTCTGTGCTGATGATCGGTCGTCTGCTGGCAGCGGACGATCAGATCGGATCGTAGGCGAAGGTTCGCGGGGTACCCCCCCCGTAAGTTGGAAGGCCGGGCACGATGGTGGACAGGTTCTCGACACTATGGTGTTCGATTTTGAACTTGACTCCAACACAGCTCCATAAATCAATGGTGAAGTGAAAGGCTTGAATGTCCTTGAGATCATCGCGCACTCGTGCTGTCTACTGTTTGACGTTGATGAGGTAAAGATTTTGGGCCCAATCTTTTGTAGCTTTAATCTTGGCCATGATCGTAGCAGTTTTGACATTGCTAGCAAAATTCAACAGATTGATAAAGGAGTTCAACTTCCTCAAGGAAAGTGGATTTATCATTGACGATTACTGGAGATTATGGAAACATAACGAGCAAGAAGTGGTTATTGGACAGCTGGGCAAGTGTGCATTTATCCAATGATTCGAGTTTTTTGCGGAACGCTGAACCAGTATTCGGTGTGTATTTTCAAGCTGATAGGAAGCAGTTGAAAGTCGGGATGAAAGGAGATCTACAAATTTACGCAAGCTTCGGAGGCGTTGGAACGCCTGATCAAGATAGAAAATGTTTATTACGTGGAGAATTTGGCACGCAATATTCTATCGTATGGGCTCTTGGAAGAGAAGGGCTGTGAGTTGGCTTACGTGGACAGTCGGCGAGTGATAAAATATCAATGTACTGGGGAGAGCTTTTTCGACGTTGAGAAGGTGAACAAGGTTCTGGCAGTCAACGTACAAGTGGATATGCCCAAGAAAAAATTTGGAGACATCGTCATGGCGGCGGTGGAGGCAAATGAAGAAGAAATAAGCAAGAATAATGATGTTCAGTGGGGATCGCTGATGCACTTTCATTCGCGCATGGGACATTTAAGCTACGATGTTATAGAAAAATTAGCAAGGGACCCAGATTTCGGGATAGAGCTTACTGTTACAAGGCGGATGAATTGCCTGACATGCGCGCAGGGTAAGCAGACGAAGGGAAGTCAAGCGAAGAAGGTCAGCGGCGAACATTCGCACATAGACAGAGTGGGTGGAGTAATATGTTTTGAACTTAAGGGTCCGATCAAGCCGAAGGACAGACTGGAAACCAGATATATGATTAACTTTGTGGATCACAAGACCAATTACGTGCGTGTATTACTGTCGAAAACGAAAGACATGGCGGCAAAGAAGTTTGAACATTTCATCGCTTTTTTCGAGAGGAGTTTCGAGTGCAAGATACATATGCTGCGAACAGATGGAGGCGCCAAATATAAAATTTGGATTAATTTTGTGGGAGCACGGGGATTGGACGGTAGTTGAGTGAAGCGGGCAATCAAGTGAGCAACGGGATGGCTGAAAGAATGCATAGGACTATCATGAACACGGCGCGATGTATGCGTTTCTCGTGTGGATTAAGTCTGTCATTTTGGGGTGATGCAGTGGACTACGCGGTGTATATATTAAATCGAAGTCCTTCAAGCTCGAATTCAAGACAAATGCCGCCGATCGAGATGCTAACGGGGAAGAAGCCGCGAATAGGAAAGATTGTTGCGTTTGGGTCTCCGTGTACAGTGTACCGGAACCCAGGAAAGGATTCGTTGGCGCAAAGAGCCCAAGTGGGAGTAATAATTGGAAAAAGCGAAGAAGTGAAAGGATTCAAGGTATATTTTAAACAGGGTCGGAAGGTAGCTGTAACCCAGCATATCAAGAACATCGAGACTTTGGATGACACGCAGAACGGGTATTTACGACTTCTTTTCATGGATGAAGGTGATGCAGAGTCAGAAGGAGCAAGTGCAGTGAACGAAGGCCATAACGAGGAAGTCGCAGAGGCGAAAGCAAGCAAGAAGAAGACCAAAAAGGTCAAGAAGAAGGCATGGAAAAGGGACCGACATGTACAAGAGATTACGCGAAAAAGAACGCTGACGCAAGTGAAGAGGTCAAGCAGGAAGATAACGTAGAAAAATAAAAAAATGGCGTGATAATTTAATCACGGAGATGTATCGAAGGAATTTTTACGGATGCCATGAACAGCAAACAGAAGGATGAATGGACTGCAGATATCAAGATGGAAATTACGGCTCTCGATATGAACGAAGTGTAGAATGTTAACTATAAACCAAGTGAATGCAGGCCCATACACACCAAGTGGGTGTTCAAGACCAAGACAGATGCTAACGGCAGTGTTGAGCGGTACAAGGCACGACTAGTCGCGTGCGGTAACGAACAACGCTTTGGAGTGGACTACAGACTTACGTTTGCAGCAGTCATGGACATGGGGACAGTCAAGGTTATATTGGGGTTACGCGAGAAGATGGAACATGAAGGCGAAGCACGGCGATATCCCGAACGCGTATGTAAAGGCATTGAAGAAAGAGTACATCTACCTGTATATTCCTAGGTAATGGAGTTGACGAAGCAAGGTTTAAAGAAATTCAAGGTTGAAGATGTGAATGAACTGGTAGTGAAGCTGAAGAAGACTTTGTAAGGCCTAAAACAGGCGTGCCGATTATGAAACAGACTATTACATGACAAGTTACTCAAGTTGGATTTTTCGCAAAGTCGCACTGATTTGTGCTTATACATCAAGCGACATGGAGTGGATAAAGTAGTGGTTGGTGCTTACGTGGATGACCTAATCGTCACAGGCACGCATGAATAACTAGTGACGACATTTTTTGAAGATATGAAGATACTGGATATCAAGGATCTTGGTGAAGTGTCAAAGTTTTTAGTGATGCGAGTGACGTACTATGCAGAAGGAGGTTATTATTTTTTACCAAGAAGTTATGATTATCTGTCTCGTTAATGTACATGGACGGAAGGACGCGAACGAAGTGAAGACACCAATCGGAGGAAATTATGAAGACGTGTGCATGGAGAATAAAGTCGATCTGCCGGTCAAGTCTAGTGACGTATCGCCTGCAGTGAGGGACTTCTAATCACTTGTTTGATCCCTCCTGTGGATAGCGAGATGTACTAGACCGGAAATTGTGTACGCGGTGCACAAGGAGACGCGGCAGACGCATGCACCCAAGATGTTGGATTGAATTTTGGCCAAGCGGATATTGAGATATTGAAGGGAACCTTGAAAATGAAGTTGAAGATGGAAGTATCGAGTAAAGATGATACGGATAATGGATTTGAACTGGTGGCATACATCGATGCAGACTACGCTGGGTGCAAAGTGGACAGGAAATCAGTGACGGGTGGATTGATTACGATGGATGGCATAGTGTTATACTGGATTTGCAAGCGCCAACGATGTGTTTCAGTGTCGACGATGGAGGCGGTGTTTTATGCGGCCTCTCAAGTGGAGTACGGGGTGTTTGGAGTGTTCGAGTTGCTGACAGAGATTGGAGTGAAGCTCAAGTTACCGATGATTCTGTGGAGAAGCGTATGGAATATTTTGGGGTCAACTGTTGTGAACATGGACGGGCCATCCGGAGCAGAAGCGACGCAGGGTACAGGTACATGATGGTAAGCGACAGACGGACGATATATCAGGTTGACTGGTCGATGATGCATATCAGGTTGGGTAGAGTTGATTGGTCGATAATAGGTAACTGGTTGATTTTAGGATATAAAGATAAATAAAATTCTCTTTTTGCGTCCGATCAACACGATCATCGATTGGGACGGCATGATAACTTCACGCCTCCCTTTCATTGCATACCCACCTTACACATCCCGGGCGGGAGCACGTAGTGCACGTTTCGGCCCACCGGCAGACGAAAAGTTCCCGAAACTCATCCTGAACTCCGCCCGCTGTGTCAGCGTCCCCGTTTTGGAAAGGCTACTGGGAGGGTGATCGAGCCGAGTGTTCTAACCTCTTCCCCATTGGTTTTCATCTATCCTCTAGACGTTCGGCTGCTCTAAGCGCCCGTTGGGAACTCTAGGTGGATTTTTGTGAAATCCGTCGATCTGCACATATAAAGTGCAGATCGACCCCCTTCCCCTTAAGTTTAGGATAGGAATAAAAAATATATTGGTTATTTCCTTAGCGATCAAGGCTTGAGAGGCTTGACGATCAAGTTATGAAGACTTCCACCACGTAATCAAGTAGTCCTTCGATGATTACCACTAGATCGACAGCGTCGATCTGCGACTTGCGATCATCGATCATCGATCTGCGATCTTCGACCCCCAGTTTATCCCCGGGATCTCGAATATGCGATTTTCCACCAGATCGACACCTGTAGATCTGCTACGAATTCACTCGATCTGCATCGGAATTGCACTTATCTACGTCCCAGTCACCTGGAGAGCGACCCATGCCCAAACCGTGGTACACAAGGTCAGCAAGACATAGGCCTGTCACAGGACAACCGGAGGACCCCCTTCGTTAATCGGTAGTCCGGGAACTGTGGTAAAGACTGCCCAAGCCTCAAAATTCGGCCAGCCGCTCCACCACAATAGTGCGCGTGCCCGGATATTTGGGCGACTCAGGATATCACCGCGATTCCCTGCAATATGGCGATGACGCGGACGTAAAGACAGAAGCGGAAGCATAAATGAAGATTAAAGTGGAAAAGGAGGAGGTGGTTGTGACAATGGAAGGCAGTTCGCCGTCGCCACTTCTGAAGAAGAAAGGAAATGCTGATCATCAGACCTGGGGAGGTATCCTGATGACATAAAGGAGGAAAAGCCTCGATCACCTCCCAAGGCTCCTTCGGGAGTCCCTGCGGATCACAACGCAAGTTGATATCCGCCTATTGCGTATGGATATGATGATCCGGATTGGAAGCCGGTGGTGACGTACTACAAGTCTGACCAACCGAAGGCGCTGCTGAAAGCGCCTGGTTCGGAGAGCGTCGGAAGTCGATCAAGTATGGCGCCCTCCTATCTGGTGAGGACGTTTTATATGAAGGAACTGGAAAATTTCTTATTGATGGATTCGATCATGTGCCTACTCCGTGTTACGATCAGAAGAAAGCTGAATGGACCAGTCGATCAACCAGTGACGGATAGGAAGTACAAGCTTCAGCTGGTTTTAGGGCTGACACGCATGATCAAGCAAGTTGGTCTGACGACAGGCGCCTACTATGATGGATAACTGTTCGATCTGGACCCTAAAGATGTTGCGACCACTACTCAGCGGCTGTTTGATCTGTTGGCGCCTATAGTGGGTCGGTCTGCTAAGGTGTAACCCTCTCGCTCTCCGTTGAAAATTGAGGCGGGTCCGTCGATCAACGTGGCAGAACACACGGGATAATCCTATTATGCTTTTAATCTGCTCCTTCCGAGGGCGTTGCGTCTGAAGTGGAGTCGAGCAGTGATTCAGATAGTATAGAACCCAAGATCACCCGGATGACGATCTGCCAGAAGGATGAAGCCAAGTTCTCGGCCGTGAAGAAGGAACCTCGATCAACCAAGGCGGAATATGATCATTCACAACTGGACCCACGGCTTGCAAGCGTTCTTTAATGTGGCTATGGGGCTGTTTTTGGCTGAAGAAAGAGGCAAGGCGACACCTGAAGTTGAACACATGAAAAGTCACCAGCAAATCCAGGAAGAGCGGTGACGGTTAAGGATGTTGACATGGAGTCTGTAGCAAAATGTACCGTAAATTTGTGTACAATTGTGGGTCAACTGTCGGTACAACTATCGGTACATTGACGGGCCATCGGATTAGAAGCGGTTCTAGGTACGGGTACCTAACGGTTAGCGACAGACGACAGAGAAATCAGGTTGACTGGTCGACGGAGTACATTGGAATGGGTAGTTCTGATTGGTTGATATTAGGTAATTGGTAGATTTTAGTATATAAGCACTAATAAAGTTCTCCTTTTGCGTCCGATCACTTAGATCAACTACAGGGACGGCACCTAGCTCCTCCCTTCATTGCAAACGCACCTCTACGTCCCGGGCGGGAGCACCAAGTGCAATTTTTGGCGCACCGGAAGACGTAGAGTCTTGGGGAAACTCTAATTCAACTCCGCCCTCTGTTCCAGCGGTAGTTTTTTGGAAAGGTTTTTTTGGGGAAAGTGATTGAGTAGTGCGCTCTCACCTCTCCCCCCATTGGTTCGCATCTGGACCCTAGAAGTTCGGATGCTTTAAGCGCCCCACGGGAACTCTAGGTGGATTTCCGAGAAGTCCGTCGATCAGCACTTGGGAAGCGCTGATCGACCCCCTCTTCTTAGGTCTAACCTAGGAATACATAGTATATTGGGTGTTCCATTAGCAGACTGGGCTTAAGAGTCTAGGAGATCGGGTGCTGAAAATAGATTTCCGCTACCTGATCAAGTACCCCTCCCCTGATAACCGATAGATCGACTATCTGCAACCTGCGACCTGCGATCACCAACCCGCAATCGCGCCAACTCGTGATGGATCAGCTAAATCGATCAGGGACCTGCGATTATTGGTTATTGGCCCTGATCATCCCTGATCACCCCTGATAATCGATCATCGACCTTGATCATCCCCTGATAACACCTGATCAAGCCTGATCACGCCTGATCGCACCTGATCGACACCTGTCGATCTACTACGAGTTTATCCCAATCTTGCATCGGAATCTCGCGGATTTACGTCCCGGTCATCTGAAGAGCGACTTACGCCTAAGCCGCAAGACATAAGCCAAGTCACAAGACAACCGTAGGACACCCTTCGTTAGTCGGCAGTCCGGGCGCTGTGGGAACGCCTGATTGAACCTCAAAAATTCTGATCAGCCGCTCCACCACAAGTCTGGGTATTCGCTCCGTGAACACCAGCCAAATACAGGAAGAACGGCGACGGTTAAGGATGTTGACATGGAGTCTGTGTATTCGCTCCATGATCAAAAATCCCAGCAGGATTATCTCGATCCAGATAGGCCGATCACTCTGCCTCGACAAGCCACGGTTGCGTCAGCGTACACTGGAGTGCCTGATAAACAGCCGATTCCCAGAATCCGGATGTCTGCGATCAGTGATCTGAAGGAATTCTTAGGGAAAGAAGTGGATGTAGATCAAGCGCAAAATTGGATCAGTATTCTTAATCAGCAATTATGCGTGATCAAGCCTCTGACCATGAGAAGTGTTTGATCATGGGTGATCTGCTTAAAGGACCGGCGCGTAATTGGCATCGTCAGCTGAGCAGGTCGACTCGTGGAAGCTGGAAAAGGTTTGTCGATGAGTTCGAAATTAAGTATTGCGGATGTGGTCAATCGGCATCTCGCCAATACTACTACACGAAGCAGCGATCTGATGAAACCCCTATCGAGTATCTTCCCCGGTTGAATGTGGCAGGAATTAGGGCCAAGTTGTCGATCAAGGAAGGACCGTCTACGATCTTGCGCGAACATGTGAAAAATTTTCTCGACACGTTGACTGATCGCAAATTCGCTGATCAACTGGCACTTCTGCGTTTGGATAATGTTACGGATTTGGAAGAGACGCTGCGGGCTTATGCGCGCCATAATTCGTGCCAGCCAAATGAGTCGGTAGGGACTAGCCGATTCCGTCAGAAATTTGGCGATGCTCGATCATCTGCACCAACGTGGAAGCCTAAAGCAGTGCGCACGATCAATAAAATGTCTGGGAGTAAAGTATCAAGTTCAGATGACACTGGAAGTGATGGTGATCAGCGTCGTTACATGATTGCTGCATGCGTGATCATTCAGTGACGCACGATCAACCTAGTGAGCCTCGATCTGGCAAAAGAAGTGAACCAAGTGCGATTGATCAAGGTTTAACAAGAAGTGCAGTCATTGTGGATCGATCAAGCACGACAATTTACGTTGATGGAAGCGCCTTACCTGTCTGAAGTGTGGCAAGAAGGGTCCCCCGACTGATCACCGTCTGTATGTCTGCCGAGCATGTGGCGAAATTCATGATGCGGGCAAGTTCCCTATGGAGTAATTTTACAATCGCATTCGCCAGTGGTAAAACCCTACCAAGCATGCCGGAATGTTTCCCAAGGAATTAGAGGGCATGTTAAACTAGGACTCTCGCCAGGGTGGAATCTGGTACGAGACAATCGTTCTATTTTGTGTATTTTTTGCATATGTGGATAATAAGGATGATCGAGCAGAATAGAAGAATAATGAAAAATGTGATCAGCTTGATTTACCACGTTTGGATAATTTCCGTATTGATGAGTTTTCTTGGTCCCCGGTGATCATGGAAGTTGATCTACTTCCGGGTGAATCGCGTGGATATTGGAAGTACCACTCTCCCAAGAAATGGCTTAAACAATCCAAGGCGAGTGGTAAAATTAATAATGAACGTGCCACGTTGTTATTTGATACTGGTGCCAAAGTGTCGATCTTCGACTCGACCTTTGCTCGTAAGGTGGGTTGTCAGATCGACAAGAGTCAAACAAAAGAATGTGTTGGTATCGGAGAAAGTGCATACCTCACAGAAGGGCGTACTAGAATCAAGGTGACGTTAGCGGGCTCTTTGTTTTATTACTTCCATGCATGGGTAAGAAGAGTCTTTGGCCAAGATGTTATAATGGGAATGGATTTTATGATCCCAGATGGTGTTAGATTGGACGTCGCCCACGGAGCATTAAGTCTGCCTGATAATGTGATCATCCCATTGGAAGGGCGTCGTCAGTTGTATGGATCAAATGGAAACTTTATGAAACTTGATCGGTATGAGCAGATCCCAGTAGGTCGATCTGCTGAGGTTCAGATTCGTGATCAACGATCTCGGAAATTATGGATTACTCACGGAAAGAATGGGGTCCCCACTGTGGCTAGGGGCGTGGGTAATCTGCGGTATTTGCGTATTACGAACGTTGCTGATAATCCGATAATCCTACAAGACGATACGATCTTAGGTGTCTGGATGAATAAAGAAGATGTGCCCCGTCGCCCTGGATTTATTTCGGTGGTGTCTAATCTTTATAAGGAGTGGTAAAATCTCGCGTATCAAGCTTCTACCGATTCTGTGCATGAAGATCAAGAAAGTGTCGATCAATGCCCCTTGGTCGAGAAAAAGGAGTATCCTATTCCTCAAGGAATTTTGGTACGACCTGCGGACTCGATCATGGCATCTCTGGCATTAGTAACCGGAAGATCGCAGAAGGACAAGCAGTGCAAGAAGTTCAAGAGAAGTGCGATCTGGAGCCGAGTATGAAGAGCCCGACACCTGATCATGAAGTTGAACGATCTGTTGTAAGAGATGAGCCTGATCAGGATGTGCGTGATCGCCCCGTCTTAAACGATCATAGTGAATTTGGTGTGATTCCTACCGACGATCAAGTGTGCTATCATGAAGGTGGAGATTTGTTCGTGTACGAGTTGGAGAAACAGCTTGCCACGCTGCCTGAGGTGCCAGCAAGTACCGAAGAAGTGGTCAAGGACGATCTGCAAGTTGGTGATCTATTGATCAACGCAGCAGAGTAAGTTGGTCAGCTTCGCGATATAATTTGGGCGAAGAAACATTTGTTGATCGGGAAAGGGAACGCGTTGCCTCCTGATTCCCGTGGAGTTGTTTGTGACATTGACGTAGGAAATGCGCGCCTGATCGCTCAAAAGTGTCGGAAGGTCGCTCCACAATTTCGCGAGAATTTATCAGCCTTGATCAAGGGTATATTTTCAACGAAGATCATCCAACCATCTACTTCATCCTGGGCATCACCTATAGTGATCATCGTGAAGAAGAATGGGGTTGATATTCGATTATGTATCGATTATCGCGCGGTGAATCAACTCGCGCGCCTGATGGTGTACCCAATGCCTCTGATCTATGATCTGCTCGAAGATTTGGAGAAGCCGTTGTGGTTTTTCTCTTTGGATATGGCAAGTGGTTTTTGGGTCGTGGCTATGACCGATCGAGCATGTCATATTTCGGCTTTTGTTACCACGTTTGGATTGTTTGAATGGAATCGGATGCCATTCGGCCTAAAGAATGCTCCGCAGATCTACCAGCGGTTGATCTATAATGCATTGTATGGGTATCTCAAGGTTAAGGACGGGGCCAATCTAGCCAAGTCAACTGATGTATTTACTATGGGAGAGTCTTAAAGATTACCTATTTTCAGTCTAATATAATTTTCGTCCAGAAACTCGCCGCGCAAACAAGTCCAGCGCCGTCTGCCTGTTTCATCGATCAATTTTGCAAAAAAAAGAGTGAGTGGATTGGAGTTGATTGGCTGATAATTTTGGGGGTGAGCGCTGATTAGCGAAAAGTGAGCGCTAGATAGCGGCTCCCATATTTAATATATAATTAGCCTAATTTAATTAAACTAATGTAATATATATGTAATACTAAGTAGAACTTACTCAATTCGTACCTAGCCGAAATGTAATGTACACCACCTGTGTACCAACACGTGGCAGGCTGCCACGCCTCCACCAAGGTCTCCTTCCCTGATTGGTTAAAATAACCAATAGGTCCAAACCTTTTGGATCGGTCAATACTGACCTCAACCGTAGTGTACTTACGTACATAACATAACCAAATGTAACCCTGTTACATCCTCCCCCATCAAAACTATTGATTACGCAATAAATCAGTTATTATTGGAGAACTCCAACTGCCAGAACTTCTGGCTTACCATGAGCACCTTTAGTGGTGCTGTGGATTCTCCTCGAGAAGGGGGTGGAGACTATTCCGATAACTCGGAGGTGGATGCCCTTGGGGATATATCCCCAAAGACTGACCGCTCCGACAACGCCGAGCGGCGATGTCGGTAGTCCAATCCGTTCCCCACACGTGGGGAAAAATGCACTAACTCGTGAGCCACCTCTACTAATTGCGGATGATGCATCCGTGTCGCCAAAAGAGACCATCAACAATGAGCTAGACACGGCTCAGGAAGCCCGACATACCGTACCGGCACGTAAGGGTCCTCGTGACCCTCAAAAGAAGGCTAAAAACGAGGTGAAGAGGGGATTAGCCTCCAATATCCCTGGCCCTGCGGCTGTATTGCCGCGTGAAATCGCTCGCCGGAGACAACTCCGGGAAAAACTGCTAACTCCGAAGCAGTTCACTGTCAACTCGTACCGAGCGCGCCTCGGGAAACAGGCACGGGGTGCCATTGTTGAGACCCCCAGGGTTCCCTTAGTTCTCCTACGAGGCGAAGATATCGAGGAGGCAGAGAGGACATTCCGCGCTTGGGCGGACGGGGAGCAGCGTCTCCCGAACTTTGACGAGCTGTACAACAGCTTTTCCGAACGTGACGTTCGGATAGAGAGGGCGTTGCGCTTGGCGTTTGCTCAATCCAAAGCGCTGGGGTAATTACCTTTCCCTTATTGCACGCGCCCTGCTAGCGCTCCTGCCCTCGGTGTGGTGCCGGAGAGCGATACAAACTCTGCATCTGCCTCCGGAAAACTCCCAGATACTGGGAGTGAAGGGGCTTCTTCCGCCCTTTGGTCGTTGACTCGCATCGAGGTTCTCCCGCTCGAAAGCGTCAACGACGCCACGGCAATCCTGCCGCAGGGGAGTCTCGGGCTCCCACGAACTCTATGAATGTGGATAACCTTTCCACTTCACCAGGTGCTGGGTCTCACCCCGATGATAGCGTCGCCCCATCAGATTCTCCACATGGTAATGTGGAAAACCCTCCGTATCGAGAACTGGAGGAGGATGTCGCGCAATTGCGACGTGAGTTCCACGAGCGCTGTGATCGACACATCCGTCGCATCCAGGACGCCCAGGAGGGACTCCGCGACGAGGGGAGTGCGATTGACCGCATCGAGAGGCGGCTTGCCTCTCTCGAGTCTCTCGCTGCGGAGTTTCATGGTAAATTTCGACCCTGTCGGCGATATTCCTACCTGTTGTGCCTTTCGGCTATCCGCCTTCCCAACACCCTCCAAGAGGGAACCCGCCTCCGGGTTCTGGTATGGCTTAAGCATACCTACATATAAGGTTGGATGCGTACGCATCGCCTTCGGGATATCCAAGGTATACGCCAGGCCCTTTCGGGCTAGCACTTTGAAAGGCCCCACAAACCTGGGGCGCAGTTTGTTTCTCAACACATTAGAGACTGAATGTGTAGGAAGGTTATTAACGTTTAATAAAACTCTTTCTCATACTGTGTACGCCCTTTTGTTACGCCGACCCTTGCGGTCGGCCTGTTCCTTTTGCTTGTATTGGATTTCCGCCATGGCATCACAAACGTGTCTTAAGACACTAAGTCGCGTCGATAAAAACTTATCGATGTGCTTTCGCACAGATACAGGGCTGACACCGGGGAATCCTCCCCCCTCAAGCCCTGGGCCACACACAAGTACTATCCGTTCACGTAAAACGGGGTAAACCCCGTAGATGCATGGACCGAATTGTTTATAGCAAATTCGGCCATAGGAAGCATCACTCCCTCTTTGGAGAATCCGGACATAAACTCCGGAGAATATCCTCCACAACGCGATTAACGCGTTCCGTTTGTCCGTCCGTCTGCTGATGATCCGCAGTGGACATGAGGAGCTTGGTGCCCAGCACCTTAAACAACGCCCCCCAAAACTGTCCCGTAAAACGGTGATACCGATCCGATACAACGTAATCGGGTAGACCATGCTGTCGAAATACACGGTCTAGGAACACTTTCGATGTTCCTTGTCCATCAATGGACTCTGGCACCGCCGCCAGGTGAGCCATCTTGCTCAATCGGTCTACGAAGACCAATATGCCGGTGTTCCCGGCCCTATCCTTCGGAAAACCGAAGATAAAATCCATGCTAATGGATTTCCAACACTCCGTTGGAACCGATAAGCTCGCCAAAGGCGCAGCTGAACTTACAGAGGGTTTAACCCTCTGACACGTCTCACAGGTGCGTATATACGCACCGACCGACTTATACATTTTGGGCCACCAATACAAGGCGCTTAAAGCGCTGCAGGTCTAATCCCGACCTAAATGACCCCCGGTAGGGGCGTCATGTGCTTTAAATAGGACTCTATACTTCAATTCCTCATTATGAGGAACAACCACCCGCGGAGTGTCCTCCGCGCTTGTGCTATAATATAGCAAACCGTCACAGTAACTGTGACGGTGTAACCGAGCTCTAGCTCGACTTGACAGGTTAGGCTCAGACGAGCCAAGACCCTTTTCACCCAATGCGCTGATAAGCGCCGTACATTGTGGGTCTTTCTCATACGCCTGGCGTATGAGATCCACCACAGACGAGGCGATGAATGTCGCGTGAGCGAGCTCGTAATCGGGACGACGCGATAACGCGTCTGAAAGTACATTCTGTTTACCAGGTTTGTACTTTACCTCAAAGTTGTACTCCGCAAAGAAGGAGAGCCAACGGTCCATCCGATGGGAGAGATGAGGCGACTTCGTCGCTATCCGTAAGGACGCGTGGTCAGTATAAACCACGAACGGCTTTGAGCCGAGTAGTTGAACCCTAAATTTGACAAGGGCATACTTCATTGCAAGTAGCTCCTTATCCTGAACGGGATAATTCCGTTCTGCAGCTTTAAGCTGCCTCGACTCAAACGCAATCACGCCTTCCCGTCCCGCGTCGTCTGCTTGTAACAAAGCACATCCGATTGTGAAATCGGAGGCGTCACAGACGACGCTAAAGGTTTCCCAGAATCTGGGAGAGCAATAACGGGGGCTTTCAACAAGCTCCCCTTAACCGCTTTGAAAGAGGATTGATGTTTGGTTTCTCAACACCAATCCACGTCCTTCTTAAGAAGGTCAGTTAATGGCTTCGCCATCTCAGCGTAGTTCTCGCTGAATTTGTGGAGATAATTGGCTAATCCAAGCCAATTCCGTAAATCTCTAAGACATACTGGCGAAGGCCACTCCACAATGGCTTTCACCTTCGCGGGATCCGCCAGCACTCCATCCTTACCGATGAAGCATCCGAGGAAAGGGATTTCCTCGGCACCAAAAATACATTTGGATGCGTTTGCATATAACTTATGCTCCCGCATACATTCGAGCACCGCTCGAAGATGTATTTGGTGCGTCTGAACATCGAGTCGCCTTACGCGTGACTATGAACGAATATATCGTCGAAGTACGTCTGAGCGTACTTCCTATGAGGGCGGAAGAGTTGAGTCACCAAGATATTAAAAGTCGCTGGTGAGTTCGAAAGCCCCTGTGGCATAACAAGCCACTCCCACAGCATGCCAGTAGGCGTGCTGACCGCTGTAAGCGGAATATCGGACGCTCGCATGAGCACCTGATAATACCCATCCACCAGATCGAAGGCACTGTACAAAGTACAGCCCGCCATATTAATCTGGAGGACATCCTTCCGAGGAATCGGAGTTTGCATGGGTACAGTAGCTGCATTCAGCTTGTTGTACGCATGCACAATGCGCCACTTTCCGTTCGGTTTACGAACACAAAAAGTGGGAGATGAGTGGGGGACTTGCTCTCCCGTACCATCCCTGCCTCTTATTTCTCCTTGAAGAATGCGTCGATGACGTCGCATTTCTTCTTGGGGAGAGGCTACTGCCTAGTGACGCAGTATTTAGTTCCAGGAACCAAGTCAATCTCATGTCGGACTCCCCGATCCGGTGGTAACCTCATCGGTGGGTTGTCACTAATGACATCTCCGAATTCCTTCAATAAGGAATGGTAAGGGTCCTCAGGATCCGAAATGATCTTGAGGACGCTTCGGGCATTTAATGCCTGTTTGGTTTTCACCAAAACTGATTCGTCCATCGTGGATGAGGAGTTCAACTCCTCTTCCGGACGCAACACGACGACCTCGTCGATTTCACCTGCTCTCAAAGCAGTCTCAAACTCGTTGAAGGACATCTCCTCCAACGACAACAGTTCTACTACCCCAGGAAACCGTTCCAGGATTACGCCTTCTGTGACAATACCTGTCACACTATTTAGCATCCTGTAGGACTGCTGACTACTGGCCTCGGGACTCATCCCGAGACCCAGATGGGGGGAGTCAATTGCCCCATCTACTGGAAGCGCCACGCGATTATCCACAGAGGTCTCTACCTCTACCACCGGTGACTCGCCGGTCCCACCTATAACGGCGTAATCGGAATCATTTCCGACGTGCGAAAGAGACGAACTTCGGGTCTCTTCGCTTGGAAGAGCCTCGCGCTTAACCACAGGGGTCCCTACCCCTACCACTGGAGTCGCAACTTGTTCGCCGGACACGGCGTGGTCGGAATCAATTCCGACCTGTAGAAAAGACGAACTTCGGGTCTCTTCTCTAAGCGCCTCGCGCTTACCCTCAGAGGATTCCACCTCTACCACTGGCGACTCACCAGTCTCGCCTATATCGGCGTGGGGATTAACCACCAAATCCCCCTCACTTCCTTGACCTCATTGGGACTGAAAATTTCAGACATCCCCTCTGGCATCTCACGCCAGAATCGCTTTTGCGATCGAGCAAAGGTGGGTTCATGACTCGCCAATGCTTCACCCGATCGCGGGTGCGCTGATCCAATGGACTTAGACTTCCAGTCTATCCATGGCTTGTGGCGTTCCAGCCACTTCATGCCCAGAATGAGGTCATACCTCGAGTCCAAATCCAGGACTAGGCAACGTTCTGAGCTATCGAAGTCTGCAAACTTCAGCTTAATGTCAATCGAGCCCTTTGGTACAGAAACATGTACGCCCGTCGCTAGAAGGACCGTGACAACGTCACGAGAACGTGCCTCTCGGGCCTCGGCATACAGCCGACTCTTCTCAACAGAAGCTCGTCTGACATAATTGTCAGACGCTCCAGAGTCTATCAAGACTCTCCAAGGATTTTCAAAACCTTTCACGTCCGCAAGGACGACCAGCAAGCCTGGCTGGTACACCAACTCGGTGCTAGAAAGCACCGTTTCCCTCGAGGCTTTGTGCTGTCGGCCCCTACCCTGGGGTTTAACAGCACTGAGGGATCCCCCAGTAGGGCGCACCGCACCTACTGGGAGCCGTCGATTCCCGACGGCTCGCGTGAGGGCTTTTTACCGACCCTCGGCCCCTTATAGCGAGTGTCTCGCTGGGGATTTTTCGGACATCTGTTCCGCAGATGATCCGTGCTTCCACACAGGAAGCATCTCAGCGGCCCATGCCACTGCAGCATTGCAAGGATCTCCGCTTCGAAGCCCTGCGGAAAGGAGTCAGAGTGACTCCTAGCGGGAGATGTCTCTTCCGCTTCGACCTGACTCAGGTCCATGGGTTCGGGACCCACCTTAGAGGAACGAAAGTTCCTTTCGGCGTTGAACGCCATCTTAAACGCCTTCCCCAGGGATTGGGGTCGGTATCGGAAGAGCTCCGAACGTGCTGGCTCTTCTCTCAGGCCTCCCATGAACACGGGAATGGACACATCGTCCGAGTACGCTTTCATGTACATCCCTTCCAACAGGGTCTTAAGTTCTTGGATATATGTTTCCAAGTCCCTAGTGCCCTGGCGGCACCTCAGAAACGCCAGCTGATTCTGGAAAACCAGATCAGACGTGGCGAACATGTCCATAAGCTTTTGCTTAAGGACTTCCCAGGTTGGGAACACGCTCGTGACCGAATCCGGACACGTAAACGCCCATGTACGGGCTTTGCCTGTAATATGGGTCAATGCAAGTCCCACTTACAAGTGATCAGCGATCACATTCGCTGTGGCGAAGGCCGTTCCGACCTCTCGCAACCACACGTAAAGGTTATCACCCTTTTCCACAGAGAATTCCTTTATCTTAAAGGACAATGGGGGACGCACCCCCGTGGAACGATTTCCCTCAAACTCGCCTCATGGGCGATGAGGGAATTGACCCTTGCCTTTACGTCCCCAAGGCCCTGCTCCACTAGGAGCTGCATACCATCGTCACCCAGTAAGGATAACAGCCTCTTAAAGGCTTCCTGCTGGACGAGGGTAAACCTATCCCAATCTTCCTGATTCATCCCTTGCATAGGATGCCTTAGTCTACCAACACAGGTGTTGGATTGAATAAAAGTGCTACCAGATGTAGCCGGTGCGTATACGCACGGTGCGGCTAGCGCACAGAGGAAGACTTTTCCTTAAAGCGGCGTTCGCCGCTACTTAGCCGATACGCCCTTATAAAGGGATTTGTAGGAGAGAGCTCTCCTACTCGGGGCCAAGATTCCCGGTTTGTTTTACTTAATAGCCTTAACGGAAAGGCTCCCTTACTAAGGGTGTAGCTAAAGGGAGGGCTCCCTTTACGCTACGGCACTCACTACACGCGCGACCGGTCGAGGCCGTGCGTCTGTAGATAATAGAGTGAAATGTAAACTGAATGTATATTTAATATATACTTAGCCAAAATTAATTTAAACTAATATAAACTATATGTAATACTAAGTAGAACTTACCAAATTCGTACCTAGCTAAAATGTAGTGTACACCACCTGTGTACAGACACGTGGATGGCTGACACACCACCCCCCAAGGGCTCCTGCCCTGATTGGTTAAAATAACCAATGGTTCAAAACCTTTCGAACCGGTCAATACTGACCCCAACCGTAGTGTACTCACGTACACCACCGACTAAATGTGACTCGAATGTAACCCTGTTACAGGCTGCCACGCCTCCACCAAGGTCTCCTGCCCTGATTGGTTAAAATAACAAATAGGTTTAAACCTTTCGGACCGGTCAATACTGACCTCAACCGTAGTGTACTTACATACATAACATAACCAAATGTAGCCAAATGTAACCCTGTTACACTCCTCGTCGTCGAGCTCAGCTGAGGTTTGGCACGCAACGAAGACAGCACTGCGCTTCTCAATAAGCTTTTGCACCTGCTTCGCGTCGCGCACGCTCCGTTTCTTGTCGTCTGCTTCCTATCGGAGCCGGTTGTACTTGCTCCGCAGCTGCTCGCCGCTGCGCCGGTTCCCACCGTAAGCGCTCCGCCCAGCATTGTAGAGCTCGGCGACGAGGTCCCATTCCTCCTTGCCTCGTGGCAGTTTTTGGCGGGCCAACGCCAACTGACTATCGAAGGTTGCGTTGTTGAAAGAGGCGCCGCGCCCGGCTCCGACGCCGGAGCGCAGACGGCGCCGCGGGGTCACAGCAGCCGCTGCTGCTCCTGCTGTGGGCCGCTATTACCGCTGCTGCTGTTGTTGGACATGGGGAGTGAGGGAGAGCGCGCGGTGGAGAGGAAGGGTTAGGGTTCGTCTGGAAGGCTCGTGGGTGGTGAACAAATGAACAAACATTTTTGTTCGTTTGTTTGTAGGCGTGTGCGCTTGTTGAGACGGTTTTGGGGTCAAAACAAAATTTGTGAAGAAATTTGTTCGCGGAAAAAATTTCGCTTGTTCACCCCGAACAAAGCTGTTTTGTTCGCGCACGTTTGTTGAGGTTTTGGAGGGCTTCCACTGTTCACAATACTCTTCACTTTGTTCTGGAAAAGGTGTAGAATTGACAACATCGTGAACTATTTTTCTCATACTTTGCTCGAATGCATTCAACTTGAGCGATGCGTCGACTTCAATCCATTGTTCAAGGTATTACTATAAATTTCATTAACGTTTTTATTTCCTCCCTTCAGTGCCACAAGTTTTCCTTTGTCTATGTATCGAGATAAAAAAGATTCGACTCGCGATAGCTGACTCCAAGCTTACGGTAAGCGCAACCACAACGGATACATAGAATTGCACCAAATGTCGTACTAGTCCAAATAGATTCATTTTTCTCTAGCATGCGGTAAAATCCGCGCAACATTGATTTTCCAAGCAAGAATTGATTAACTCGGTGAGCTTTTGACTGGTTCGATGCTGCATCATTGGAGTCGTTCGTGAAAACCGTTATTTTATCCGTGACTTTCGTCGTTATCTAGCAGCTTAACGCACTTCCTATGCTATAGAGAAGCAAAATCTGGCGATATCTTCTTCTTCCCAATTAATAATCAATACATGACGATTGATCTTATTCTTGCACCGCATTCTGCAAACGGAAACGTAAGAGGTCATTGATTACCCTTACCCTGGCACGGTTTACCGAACCGTAGTGAACCGAGTGCAAAATGGAAAATGAACCAATCAGGATCGGAATTGCACGATTGGTTGGTTGCTTTTCTGTCAACAGTAAAGAACTGCATCAAAACTCCAAAGAAAAGCACACAATGGGCATGTAAGTGGTTGTCTTTATTGTCTTCAGCTTCCTTTGCTACTTAAATGTGCCGCGCTGTGCAAAACACCAAAAGAAGCACGTTTAGTGTCTCACTAGGTGGAATCTAAAATGCCAGCAAACGCGAAGGAGTAATAGGTGATCAT
Source organism: Peronosclerospora sorghi (assembly GCA_026184515.1). Classification (NCBI taxonomy): domain Eukaryota; phylum Oomycota; class Peronosporomycetes; order Peronosporales; family Peronosporaceae; genus Peronosclerospora; species Peronosclerospora sorghi. Next base: position 31,525,728 of record CM047587.1, on the reverse strand, counting down.
AAGACGAAGGAACTAACGCCAGTTTGCTGTACTGATGTGTAGTGTCAAGAACGGAAAGGTTGTTGTCCTTCTTAACGGCCGCTTCGCTGGACGTAAAGCAATTATTGTGAAGACCTACGATGAAGGCCGCGGTGACCGCAAGTTCGGTCACGCCATTGGTATGACGCTATATGCTTTATAGGACATTTACGTTTGGGGTCTCGTTGGCTTAGTTGGGAATTGATCTTCATGTATGTGGTTAAATTCAGTTGCTGGTATTGACCGCTATCCTCGAAAAGTGACGCGCGCCATGGGCAAGAACAAGCTTAAGAAACGTTCCAAGGTGAAACCGTTTGTCAAGTACGTCAACTACAACCACATCATGCCCACCCGCTATGTCGCCGACATTGACCTGAAGAAAGTCCTGGACGACGAGGTGATGGGCACCCCAGAGTCCCGTATTGAGTCTCGTAAGACGATCAAGAAGGTGTTTGAAGAGCGGTATGTTTTGACTGCAATAATTCGATTCAGTTTAAGATTGAAATTGTGAAGTGCTTACGCGGTCATTTTCTTGCTACAGCTATCTAAACCAGGCTTCGTGCAAGTCAGAGAAGAAAGCTACTGGTGTCAGCTTCTTCTTCAAGAAGCTCCGCTTCTAAGTGCGGTTAGTTTGTTGGCGTCTAGATGCTATTGGGAGTCGGGGTATTAACATGAACGCAGTCCATTCCAGTTCCGATTTGAGCACACCTTTATGCCCTTGTTACGTTCTTATTTTCAATTTTGTCGCGTGCACATCGGTCATCTTGGGATTTTGTGACCCTGACTGAATCGTAAATATTTTGTACTAGTTGTCTCACTTACATAGCAGAGTCATCTTCATCTTGGTAGTCCTCACATTCTTCGTCGGAATCGCTGTCGATCGTTTTCTGATTGACCATTTCTCTTCTTTTCTTCTCGGCGAAAAGTAGCTCCAACTTGCAAACCGGGCCCCCACTTCCCATGCGCAATGCACGCTCGTAGTACTTTTGCCTTGTCTTTCTAGAAACAGATCGACATGAATCAACGCGTACCAAGCGAAGCTCTGGACATTGAGTTTCAAGGGTCTGAATGCTTGCATCTGTAACCGGTGTACCCTAAGGATGTTTGAAACACAAATTTAAAGGCGCAAGGTCACATCACTATCACTTGCCACGCGAACCTTTAAATCAACAAGCTCCAAATTGGAACATCCTTCTGGATCGCCTGAAGATGCAATAGCGGCGAGACCATCATCGGAGATCATCCGGCAGTCCTATAGAACAGCGCTTGTTGGTATCTGTCTCTTTTTACTCGCACGACTAGCGAACGTACCTGGAGTGAAAGATACTTTAACGAGGGAGCGACATGAGCTATCGCCCTTAAGCCATCATCGTTGATTGTTGTCTTGTCAAGGATTAGCACCTGTAGGTAAGGCAAGCTTGTAGAATCCTATCAAAGCCAACAGCAAGTTTTAGAAAGAGACAACGAGGTGCAATCCAATAGCACACGTTAAATTTACCGGAAATGAAGAAATGCCGCGGCATGATGATAAATCTAACGAGCGCAACGATCCCCAAAGTGCGTTCGTGAAGGTTTCGACGTCACTTACTCGCACCATATTGCAATTGCTATACCGAACACAAGCTTTAGTGACAGAAGCGTAGACGCACTCATACATGTGTATATACCTTATGCACAGCTCCACTAGCTTCACTGAATGAACAGCCAGATCTCTTAAGATTTGCGAATCTAAACTCACTGCTTCTGTGGAATTAATAAATAGTAGCACATTCTCAACAAGAAATCTTTGCATTTGTAGTTTTTCATGCTTCGGTCTTCAAACATACCAGTAAGAGTAACCTTTTGCAGAGACTTCCCGCAGACCTTAATCAGCGCGCTAGCAGCTTGGTTGGTCAAGAAGTTACATCCGTGGAGATACATTTCACGCAAAGCCGCCGCATCATGTGGCCATCTGCTCAATGTCAGCGCTCGGCAGTCCATCAGCTCCAAAGTCTGCATTTGGTTACACAGACGTGTAAAATGCTATCACATTAAGTCATCAAAACACTACAAAACCATCCTTCAAATCGAGGCAGTGTTTCAAGATGCTAAATATGTGCTTCTTCTGCATCCTTTTTGACAGCACAGAGCAATCAGAAACCGATATCATCATCATCTCAAGTGTGGACTGACTATCACACACCTGTGTGCTTGAAAGAAGCGGAGGTTTCGCTGTCGCACGATGAGTTCAATATGTGCATCGACTAGCGTAATAGCAGGTAAGATGAGCCGTATCAGCTGCTGATTAGCGCGCTGGAGCATCATACTAACGTCATGTCTTAATTGAGGTCGTATGGCAACTTGACTGAAGTCAAGATCTGTTAAAGGCACCTCTTCATGACTCAGGCGACGCCAGCGTTTGCACACTGTTTCAATGCGTAATCGATTGGGTATAACCGGTAGGAACTCCAAGATACAGCGCTCTATCACCTCATTTATCACAGAATCTTTCGTCCCTTTCAGTCGCATAGCTGCATCAGAATCATGTCAGAATTTACTAACAAAGTCAGGTCAAGAGTAGCTCCGCTCACTGGTGACTGCTCTAGCTTTATTCGCTCGTTCCAGCAAAATGATTTTCGGTGTTCTCTTCTTGCGACGTTGGCGTTGAAGAAGAATAGACAAAGGTATGTCATCTAAATCTTTTTCCTGCTCAGTGGATACCATTTCCGGCAATCTTGGCATGCGCTTCCTCAGGGCCATAATTAAATCAAGAGAAATTTTATAGAATAGGACACTTTTTGGCAGTATTTCACAGAATAGGACGGTTTTGTTTTGTTTTTACAGAATATGACACTTTTTGGCAGTATTTCACAGAATAGGATGCTTTTGTTTTATATCACAGAATAGGACACTTTTTCACACTGTCCACCTCACTGAGAAAATTAGGGAAATGACATTCGCCGCCACACTTTTATTCCTAAATTTATATATTGGAATAATACGGAAGAAGCACTTGGCGGCGATTATTATTTCCCTAAATTTTTCAGGGTGGACAGTGTTTGTGAAAAGTGTCCTATTCTCTGTTTTTTAAAAAACAAAGCGTCGTATTCTACGAGTTTAAAACAAAAGCGTCCTATTCTATAAAATTTCTCTTAAATCAATAGATCCCATCATCTGACTAAAAAAGCAACGTTTGAACGACTGTGACACATGGGTAGGTAGTTAGTTACCTTTTTATGCGACGTACATTCTGTTATAAGTCGAAAGTACTGGAGTTAACACCCACCAGTACGCCGAAACTTATCTGGATAGTGGTGGGTAATTGAGATCTCTAAAGACGCTTAACTTCTCGCCGAGGTACTCGTCCCACTCAATATGCGCCACTTATTGCAGTACCATAGTATCATATGGTAGTAGGGTACATCGAGATGAAGATATGTGTCAGGAATAGAAAGAGAGGAAAAACTTGAAATTACGTCATCATATTGTTGGAAAAAGCCAGTAAATCATCCTGGACTGCGTGCTACAGGGCGTAGTGCAGGAGCTTGCACTTTGCGAATTGCCACGTTTTCAACACAGCTGCAACTGAAGCTGTTTGTAATACAGTTGAGGGAGTGCTTTCGACAGTGGGCTCAGCTTTTACATCTGTTGGTAGAAACTTCTTAGACGACAGAACGCACGACAAATCGACTACCATAGCTCATCTCCATTGTGTCTTCACAGCACTCACTAACTACAAAAATCAACATGGTAAAACTCTCAATGGACAGCAGCAACGTCTTGGACTCGCCGATGAATCAACACCATCCACCATCAGGCTACGACGTCAATGCAGACAGTTGCCAAGGCGAGAGTAAATTCTTTGCGCTTAGCATGAGTGGCACTCATCGCGACGGCATGCCATCGCAGCTCGCTGTACCTTACATGTACGGCACGCCCGTATTCAAAAACTACAAGGCGTGGCCTTTCGTGACCGTGGGTATATGCGCCGCGATTGTCATATTCGCCATTATCTATCACCAGCTACCAGAGTATCGTATAGGCTTTCGCTATCATCTAAATTTTTTATTTGGATCGACGGTCAAGAATGCCCAGTGGGTTGGAGGACACCGTGAAGTTGTGGAGTTTTTCGTCAATTATTTATTAATTGGACTGCCATTCATGATCGGAGGAATAGCTCTCGCGTTAGGCAATGCTCTACCACCCTTGCCGACCGGAGCACATCGTACGGTTATGCGTTTTCTGAAGCGCAAGATCTTTGTTGGGACTATCAACGTTTCGTACGCCGAATCCATCTGCATGCTAGTGTTTCTTGGTCTAAATGCCATTTGGTTCGCTGCCGCTTTCTCGCGCCACTACGATGCTCTAGTGGAAGCAAAAACGACCGATGTGACTTCTGTATTTCGGCTTGTGGGTGAGATATTTGGCTTCAACGCGGTGCTTTGCTTTTCGCTACTGATTATCCCTGCGACGCGCAACTCATTCTGGATGATCGCCATGGGAATTGATTATTCACACGCGATTAAGTACCACCGCTGGATTGGATTCTTCACGGTCGCAATGGTTATATTACATGCTTTCCCATACTACTATGGATGGCTTAAGAGCGGCGCGTACTTTGAGTCAGCATTTCCCTGCTTGGACTGTGATTACGGAACAGTTGGCAAGAAACGACTCCAGAACTTTTGTGGTCAGTTGGCGCTGCTATGCTGTATTATTATCGGCGTAACGTCGCTGAGCCCAATCCGCCGCAGGTACTACGAAGTGTTCTACTATTGTCACCACCTCTTCATCTTCGTGCTCTTTCTCAGTGCCCTGCACTTCTCGCAATTTGTCATATGGATGTACCCGGCCGTGTGTCTCTACGTCATGCACCGAATCTTGGCTCAAAGTCAAAGTCGCGTGCCCTGTGAGGTTGTAGACTTGGAAGCAATTCCCGGTGAAATCACGCGCTTAGTCTTCCGCCGATCGCCAGGCATATCGGGCCACTACCACGCCGGTCAGTTTGTCTACTTACGCATTCCGCTGCTGTCGCACACGCAGTGGCATCCATTTAGTATCAGCTCGTCCCCGATCGAGTACGAGGATACTTTCACTGTGCACGTTAAGTGCATTGGGAACTGGACAAAGGCGCTGTATGCTGTTGCTATTCAAGCACGGGAGGAATGCAAACTACCGCTCATTTACGTTGATGGTTTCTACGGTAAAATGTCGGATGACTTCCAGCACTATCCTGCTCTTGTGTTCGTAGCTGGTGGTATTGGAGCCACGCCAATCATCAGCATCGTGGGCAAGATCTTGGATTGCATGCGCAATAACGACCCGAACATGGAATTTACACAAGTTTATTTTCAATGGACATCTCGAGAGATTGGTATCTTCCACGAGTTCGAACCTCTGTTGGATGCTATCGAACAGTTTGACCCGGACCGTACAAAATTTAAAGTTCGTCTTTGCTTCACGGGTGACCAACACCTAGGAGGAGTGCATATTCCTAACGGTATCACCCTGCAGCCAATGGACGATACTAGCATGATTCCAACGCGTCCATTTTACCAGTCGTCTCGGTCAGTGCCTCGTCAAATGTTCTTATTTTTCGTCATATTCTCGTGTAGTTTCTGGTTTCTGTTCTTCATACGCTATGACTACCCGATTCTGGGTGCTCTACGCATCAATCAGCACATGTGGCCAGTACAGCGTGTTGTCGAGGTGCTCGTCATGATCGCAGGTGCTTGTGCTGGCTGGGCTGTGGTTTTTACAGAGGCGACGCCTCGATCTATGAGCCGGTTAGAAAAGTCGCGTCTCATGCCTACACATAACAATAATGGCACAATGGAAAGTTTCGACCGCTCCTCGGAGTACTCCCATTCGCTCTCCTTCGACGGACAAGAGGTCCAGTTTCGCCACCCCGTGAGCCGCTCACGGCTGAACGTAAAAGAGTTGTTTAGCGAGGTTGTTAAAGAACAATCGCACAACTTTGCTATCAATGTTACCGGCATTGGGACATGGGTATCAGGTCCCATGGCTCTTATTCATGCGGTAGAGACAGAAGCCTCCAACTTTGCTGGCATTTTTGATGTGCACTATGAAGAGTTTGAGATGTAGATTTAGCCCAATACGACGCCAATTATGTATGTGATCATCGTTCACCTAAGCCGTTACTATCTACCATATAAATAAATACTTTCTTACGTTGTTTTCGTCCATACATCACAAGTTCTGCACCGTATTGTGGTCACAAAGTGGTACGGACAAGAAGAATAGGAAAGTAGCAGTGTCAATGAAGCAGGAAGACACAACAAGACCAGGTAATAATGCATCAAAAACTAAACGCATGTGTAGCTATACTCCCTCATCATTTTCATTACAAAGCTGCTTCTGGACTCACAAGTCTAAGCCACTGCATGCACTTAAACGCGGCTTGGGTAGAGCATAACGCGTACGCTCTTGCTAATAGCTTCTGCTGGAAGATTCTTGGCAAACTTGGCACGAACGACACCAGTGCTGCCGTGAGCACGCATCACTTTGCCCCATATGACGCGAAAGTGGGAACCATTCTTCAGGGACTTAGCCTTGTAAATGTATGCAATCTTCTTTCCCAAATAGAAGTCCACGTCCTTCTTGTCTGTAAGACCCTGAATCTTCACCAAGGCCGTGTGCGAGTACTGGTTACGTAGACCGCGTTTGTAGCCAAGGAATACTCCCTTGACGTAAAGACGAGTAGGCTGACCAGCGGACGCGACCATTATAACAAAGTTCTGCACATCAACCATCAATTCAATGCTAGTGAGTGATACCTGCGCATAACGCCACAAAGTTGGGGCCCTGTCCGTTTCCTCATATGCTAATGTCTCCGTGTGAACGTCTAATGCGTCGGTACGAACATCTCTTTGATTCGTGATTTGTACGGCTGCATAGAGGAAGGCAAAGCCGGACTTTGAACAGCAGGATAGGATAGCTAGGGACTTTGCACGTACCAGTCGGACGAATTGAACGAGCGAGTATGAGCGTCAGTGTTGTGGACTCGGAACCAATTGATTGGCAGACAAAGCCCAGTGCTGAGACCTCCAGAAACAGATATATACTGATAAGATGAGGTGATAATAAAATATAGGGGCACTGCACCTTATGTGGACAACACACACCGGGACCTGAATTAAATCTGGGTAAAGGATGGAAACCAAGTACCGCCCAAGTTTTATCGTAACTTTACTGCCATCTTTTACAATAGACTATGATGGAGATCTCGTCCTGCCTTAAAAAAAGACGAGCGAAAAAGCAGAAGAATGCAGCATCCGTTGCATCTACGCATGTTAGAAGTTAATTCAAATCCGCCTCCAAGTCGTTTTCGTCTTTAATTTTCTTTTCATCAAAACATCCATGTAAATGCATAGGATCAGGACAAAAGTCCTGATCCTTTCCGAAACTATAGCAAGACTTGCTGTAGTCCCGATCGGCTCTGGTGGGAGCCTATGGGGAGGAAAAAACTTATTAATCCCGATCTGGTCCTCCACCCGGCCAGATCGGACATCGACATCTTAATCGACAACGAGAACATAAGGCGATAGCCGTTCCTTATGTCCTCTCCAATTCAGAAGGATGAAACTGCATAGCTATAATTACATACGGATATTCAAGTTAGAAATTCAAGACTAAATTCTTAGGATTTTACAACTTTCGAATTTTCTAGCATATAATGCACTTTGTAACAGGACTGATCCTGTTACAGGCTTACACTGTAATTGCGAGGAAGCGCGCAATACAATTAGGGCAGGATTAGTTGATAACAACTAATCCTATACAAAAAGTAAATATAAATATTCACTTTGTCTTAAGAACGCAAAATTAAGAGTGTTTATTTAATGGGTGGTTTAGAGGCTACTAGTATAGTAACTACCTAATTAATATAATAATATCAAGTATTCAACTAACGGTACTATTAGTTAAGCTGCAAGATTCGGTATTTATACCGAATCGACTTTTCCTTCGTAGATTATAATAACTTATAATCTCTTATTTAAATTTCAGACAACGCGTCTGAAATTAAACTGTGATATTCTAACTTGAATATCAATTATGTAATGGCACCCCATTACATCACCCCCCACTTAAGGTGGTTGGCCAATAATAATTCTTATTTTGGCCAACCATGGGTGGCACTTGTTGGTCGTTCTCATTTACCAACTGCTTGACCATCGACTCGATGGTCAAAGCACGCGGCGGCGCTCTAAAGAGCGCTGATGAAAACAATGAAGGAGCTTCTTCCTCCTCCTCAGCACTAGGTGCTGAAGTGTTGAGTGACAACGGTGACGCTGCATTAGCAGCGTCAACTACGCAAGGGTCGGAAGACGTACCGTCTTCCACCACAGATGCTGATAAGGCGGCATCTGGCAAGAAACAGGGAGATGTTGCTAATGCAACATCTCGCACGATGGCAACTTCCGAATGGCGTGTTGTCAAGAGGGCCATGTTCGGGAGTTCTGACTCCGAACAAAGTGATGGGGATACAGCTGTCCCCACTAAAGGATCTAGCGAGTCGAAACTCGCTAGGTGCTCATCGCCTAACAGCGATGACGACTCTGGTGTCGCTGTCTGCTATGACAGCGACAATGATCATCACAGGTGGTTGCGGGAACCCAGAGCCCCACCTGGACCAAGTACTTCTCCACGTCGGGGTGATTTAACCCCGGCGCGTGGTGTTGAAGCAGGCGGTTCTCCGCCTTCTAAAAGAGCTCGAACAGAAGCGGTGCCTGCTTCTAAAGCGTATCATCGTACGGAACCACATGTTCCGTACAGAGTGGGGTTTTGGACCCCTGGCTGGGATATTGCCCCCAACAGTGGCGGTCACCGTAAACGGGACTTCCAGTATGCGTTGTTCGATATCAACGTGCTGGATGACTGCGAAGACATCCAGTCACGTCGATTCGATCGAAGTACAGACGATAGATGTCTGTAGTTTATTGACCTCTTTTTCCAGGTTCGATATTATTCGAGCCGGAAAGGGTCAAGGAGGAACAGGGACGATAAAGACGCCCTGACTCAGAGTTGGAATGCTTTTGTTGACAACTACAACAAAAGCCCAGATGATTACGTGAATAAAGTTCACGTAATGCGCGACCGCTTTTTAAAGCACTCACAAACAGGCAAAATGGAATACATCCATTTTGCTTGCATCAAAGAAGGGTTGAACTGTGGTGTCCCTTCTCACCTCGTTTGCCCGCGGTGTATGCAGGGCGCTCCTCGTCTTTCAGAGGAGGGGTTGCGGGGGTACGGTGGGTTTTCCGTACCCGCCGAAATTCAGGGTTTAATTGATACCCTGAATGCATCAACACCTAATGTTGATGATACTTCGCATTATGAGTTTGAGACTCATTCTCAAACTCAGTTAAAAGGTCTGGGGCGTCGGCCCTCAGAACCTCAATCGGCTTCCAAGAGTCGAAATCTTGAGAGTAACCCAGCCAGCGTACTAAGTACTCGGTACGCTGCCCCTCGTTGTCTTCAGCCATTGCTGCAGACACATATTAATCGTATGCAGCTTCAGTTTCAATTGAAGCTACTTCCTCTTCTACAGTACTTTCAGTAGAAGGTCCATTGTTTTGTTCACAAGTTGCAGTCGCAACTTGCGCATTGACTCGCTCAAAATTTGAGCGGGTCCCTCCCCCACTTAGATTTGGCGTACCGCCAAGTAAAGCTGGGGTTCGTGCATGCCTTAAGGCATTCACGTAGAACGGTGTATGCTTAGTTGAAGCATGCACCGAATTGTTAATCGCAAATTAAGTTAGTGGCAGATAGTCACTCCACTGTTCAAAGGCATGTGCGTATGATTGCATTATGTCTCCGAGAACGCGGTTAACCCGTTCCGTCTGCCCATCCGTTACCGGATGGTCCGCAGTTGACATCTTCAACTGGGTTCCCAACAATGAGAACGTTTCTTTCCAGAAACGTCCTGTAATCCTCGGATCTCGATCCGAGACAATGTCTTCCGGCATTCCGTGCAAACGGAATACCGTATCAACGAATACCCGCGCTGTTTGAGCGGCGGTTACGCTCGCTGATACTGCAGTAAGATGTACCATCTTACTGAAACGGTCTACAAAGACCACTATTCCGGTCTTCCGACTATTGTCGGGTGGAAGACCGAATACGAAGTCCATTGAAATGGACTTCCAACACTCTGTCGGAAACGGCAGAGATTGCAGCGGAGCCTGTGCATACTGCGCAGGCTTAACGCGCTGGCAAATCTCGCAAGCGCGTACGTATTTCCGTACCCACTTGTACTGGTTTCGCCAGTAAAAGTCACGTGCGAGAGAAGCGTATGTCTTCTCTCGACCTTGATGCCCCGAAATCGGTGCATCATGATACTCAAACATAATTTGATGTTTGAGATCATCGTCGTTTGGAGCGACGATGCGACTTTCATCTTTTTGGTCTGTGCTGTAAAGCAGCAGACCATCGTGCAGTCGATATCGATGCACGCAAGCGCGGAGGAACTCTGGGAGTTCGTCGCGCTTCTCACTTGATTGATTACTTAAGTAATCAATCAACAGACGTGTCTCCTCGTCTGTTTTGTACGCCTCGCGTACTTTTCGTATAATTGACGACGACAAAGCAGTGAAACGGATCGCGTTTCCACTGTCACCTTCGGTTACGGACGGTTGCGTCTCGTAATCGGGCCTTCGTGATAGCGCATCCGCTATCACGTTCAACTTTCCGGGTTTGTATTCAACCGTAAAGTTGTATTCAGCAAAGAATGACAGCCATCGAGCCATTCTTTGAGAAATGTGTGGTGAATTCACGGCCGTGCGTAGCGACGCATGGTCCGTGTAAACCACAAACGGTCTATCTCCCAGTAGATAGATCCGAAACTTAGCCAGTGCATACTTCATGGCAAGGAGTTCCTTGTCATGCACTAGATAGTTGCGCTCGGCTGGGCGCAACTGACGCGATTGGTAGCAGATTACGCGATCACGACCATCTTGATCACGCTGCATCAAAGCACAGCCGATAGCGAAATCGCTCGCGTCGCAAATGAGGAGAAGCGAAGGCAAAATTTTGGTCACCTTCTTTCAACGGCGTGCCGATCAGCTGGTCAGCGATCGGATTGGTGGAAACAAGGGGGCTTTAAGCCTATCATGTGCAAGGAGTGTCAAGCACACGAGATTTTGGTAACGTCACATGGCATTGCGTGTATTTTACATATTTTAGTGTTTGGTACACATTGGGACCGTAAGGTTAGTGGAAAAGAAGTAAATTGGTCTTGGATTGGAAAAGTGGCTAAGAGGTCCTAAGAGACTCTCTAAAAGTTTGGTTTTCTAAGTCGCCTTCGCACGTCGCGGAGTGTTTGGGGGCAGAGGGTCGAGTAATCCCCTCCTTCCCATTATACCCGGCCGGGGCGCGTCGCAGACGCATTTGGCCCGCCGGAAGTCCTTCGACAGGAGTATCCATTGGCTGACTTCTCACAAGTTTAAGTCACGTACGTTTGGAACGTACTAAAAAGTGGATTGGTCTTTACGTGGAGATATCGTTTGTGGAATTCACGAGCATATTGGATCTTTACGTGGACATATTGGTTTACTATAACATTGGTTGGAGTTTAGACCGGCTTTGGTCTTCTCTCATATTAGTCAGGGGCTAGACCAGTTGAATGGTCTACCCTCTATTATTTCGTATTGGTTGGGTCTAGATCGATTGGACGGTCGACCCATTGGACTATACATATTTCAAGTGTAGCCGGTCTACAAGTACCCAGGGTGAAGATTTCCGCCCAGGGTACACCCCCCAGTACGATCTGCATACTATCAGACCCAAGTCAACCAGCGACACGATCCACCGAGTGTTGAACTAGCCCATTCCACCGGGTACACAAGGTGAGATGGCAACGCAAGATCAATCCGACCAGGCGTCTTCTGTTGATGATCGGTCGTCTGCTAGCAGCGGGCGATCAGATCGGATCGCAAGCAAAGGTCCGCGGGGTACCCCTCCCCGTAAGTTGGAAGGCTGGGCACGATTGTGGTCAGGTTCTCGACACAACTGTGTTCGATTTTGAACTTGACTCCACCACAATGGTGCGCGTGCCCGGATCATTTGGTGATCGTGGATATCACCGAGATGATGTCCGGTCAAAAGTTGACTTAAGTGATTTAAATGTGGAATCGTTCTGGAGATGACATAAGGAACGGCTGTCACCTTATGTTCTCGTTGTTGATAAAGATGGCGATGTTCTATCTGGCCGGGTGGAGGACAAGATCGGGATTAATAAGTTTTTTCTCCCCATAAGGCTCCCACCGGAGCCGATCGGGACTATAGCAAGTTTTGCTATAGTTCCGGAAAGGATCAGGACTTTTGTCCAGATCCTATGCATTTACATGGAAAAATTGATGGAATAAAAAATGAGAGCCAATCGGAGGCTGATCGGAACGATCCGATCCACATGCCTAAGGTCCTCAAGAAAAGGCTAGGAATGCCGCCCGAGGAGGACGACTTGGAAGAAAAGTCGCAGGTCGGGGATGGGGTTATTGACGAACAAGGCCTGAACAGGATGTATTACATCCATGAGTTGAAGCGATTTATTCGTGAAGACCAGGTCATGCAAATTTTGAACCCCCAGATCCCTGATCGCCTCCTCGGACCCACTACCGAGCCGATCCAGAGTGATTGACCACTGCTGTTGGTGAAAAACTTGCTGGTGATGTTGGCTGAGGTCGGCATAAAAGTGAAGAACCCGGCCAACGTCCACAAGCTGTTTGATCTGGACACTCGCAGGCTGGAGCTGTCGATGTCGACTCTCCATGATCATTTGGTGCCGTTGGTGGGGGCGGTTCGCCGCCCAACTCCCACCATGGCATTGAAGAGTGCTGAAGACACGGCAGCACATGACGATGCGTGCTCCGATGATAAATCGGTATATCAGTCTCCACCTTCCTCTAACAGCTCATCGGAGTTGGAGGTCGGTGTTGAGCGGATGACCATGGGGGCAGATCATACCCCATGGGAGCATAAAAAGGACGTGCAGCAGCATGGGGCTGCATGTCGGTCGGGACCCCAGGAGCCCCCACAGGTGTCAGTACCTCCAAAGGAGGATACCCACACGTTGCCCATGACCCAAGCTAACGTCCAAGCCATGTTTGAAGCAATGATGAAGCGTTTCATGGGAGATCGATGCAGATCACCTCCGCGCCCTCATGCTAAGGACCGATCTGCCCGGCAAAATGTCAATATTTGCCGGGATGTAGATATGGAGTCAGTAGCATCAGTGGGAAAGTCCACTCGAGGTGTTAAATCAATTGGAAAAGGAAGACGCAAGCCGCAACCAGCTCGATCGCGCCGATCAAGCAAGAACAGTAATTACGACATGGAGTCGATCGGCGATCCGGATGACCACTATGGGTCAGACGGTGCAGGTGCGGGCAGAACGCGCAGGGCTAATCTAGCCTCCACGACCGCTTTTGATTTCGGATCTACTGCGATCCCGCGCATTCGTATGGCTGCGACTACTGATCTCAAGGATTTCACCGGAAAGGACACCGACGAGGAGCAGGCCAGGTCGTGGTTTGGTCGGGTCAAGTCTGCTTTCTTACGGGATCAGACACCAAAAAAGGAACGGTGTTTGATCTTTAGAGATCTGCTGAAAGGACCGGCTGCGAACTGGGTCCAACAGTTGAATCGGGATGTCCGATCTGACTGGGATCTGCTATGTTCAGAGTTTGAGGGGCAGTACTGCAACTCCGGATTCTCCAGCGCCCGCAAATATCATCACATGCAGAAGCGGGGCGACGAGACGCCGATCGAGTACTTACACCGTCTGAATGTGGCTGCAATTCGCGCCGGCATAGTGATCAAGGAAGGCAACCCGCCGACCGGTGCCGCTTTGGAACACGTGGGTCACTATATTAGTACCCTTGATGACCAGGAGCTGGCAGATCAGCTCACCCTGTTGCACCTAAAGGATGTAGGAGAAGTGGAGCAGACGTTGCGAACGTTGCAACACTCCCGCAGCATGAGATCAAAGGGCGACGTTGGATCAGGTCGTTACATATCCAAGACCCAGACCGATCCGGTGAAGAGACCTTGGACCAGACAGACCCGTGCTGTTAAGGCGATCGTAGCTGAGGACAGCACTGGATCGGAAGAGGAAAGCAGCGTCCAGTCCAGTCGGGAGTCAGACGAGGACCAGTACCGCCATATCTTCGTCACGGAACCTGCCCCAAGAACCAGATCGACGCCTTACCAGGCAGATCGGAAGGGCAGGAGCGGAAAAAAGTCTGACCCGGACCGACCCCGCAAGAAGTTTTCTCACTGCGGGTCAAGCAAGCATGATGATAGGGGCTGCTGGAAGAAGTTAATATGCAAGAAATGCGAAAGACGCGGCCACCCCACCGATCACTGCCTTTTCGTGTGCAAGGCATGTGGAGATATCCACGAGGCCGGCCACTGCAAGATGGAAGAACTCTTCAACCTGATGTGCAAGTGGTATGTGCCGGGCAAGCACGCGGGGATGCTTCCACCTGACGTGGAAAAAATGTTAAACTAGAACGCTCGCCAGGTTGGAATCTGGATCGAGCCGAGCGGCTACGTTTGGCATCTATGCATATGTCGGCAAGGAGAATAAAACCGACAATACATGTTCTGTTCTAAATTGCATCGGTCGGAATCATCCGGTCTACAATCTCACGACCGATGAATATTCCCGATCGAAGGTGGTCATGCAGCTAGATCTGCTGCCTGGAGAGTCTAGCGGATACTGGAAGTATCATGTGCCCGACAAATGGTTTAAGCAGGCGAAAGACTGTGGTAAGATAAATAACCAGAAAGCGACGATGTTGTTCGACTCTGGGGCTGAAGTCTCGATTATTGACTCCGCCTTTGCTCGTAAGGTCGGATGTCGTATAGACGATACACAGAGACAAGAATGCGTCGGGATCGGTGAAAATTCTTATATGACCGAAGGAAGGACGCGCGTGAAGATCACCCTATCGGGTTCGTTGGTCTACTTCTTCATGTGCTTGGGTTGGTAAGCTGGCCGGTCAGGATGCCCTGTTAGGCATGGATTTCATGGTGCCGGCGGGTATGTGGTGGAGTCAAGTTCGAAATCGAAAGCATTAGCATCGATAACCTGACTACCACCATCGCGCCCAGCCGTCCAACTTTCGGAGGGGGTACTCCGCGAACCACCACTCGAGATCTGGTACAATCGTCCGCTGCAAGCAGACTACCGGTCCTCATCAGAACCCACTTGGTCCGATTGTTTAATGTCCATCTCACCTTGTATACCCGATGGAATGGGCTAGTTACACACTCGGTGGATCGGGATCGCAGATTGGATCGAAGCGGTCTTGAATATAGAAGACCGATCTGGGTAGGTATCTCTGGGGCGGAACTCTTCACCCCAGACACAAACAGACCAAAAACACTTCCAAGAGATAACTTCCAATAGGTCGATCTTCCAAACGATCAAGACCTGACCAATACGAAATAATAGAGGGTAGACCTACCGTTCCGGTCTAGCCCCTGACCAATACGAAATAAGACCAAAACCGGTCTAGTTTCCAACCAATATTAAAACAAGCCAATATGTCCGCGTAAAGACCCAATATGCTCGTGAAACTCCACAAACGATATCTCCACGCCAAGACCAATCCAGTGAATAGCACGTTCCAAACGTACTTGAGTTGAGGTGTTGAGATCGCCAAATCGTACTCCCGTCGAGGGACTTCTGGTGGACCAAAGTGCGCGTGCGGCGCGTCCGACCAGGTATAATGGGCGAGAGGGGATAATTGGACCCTCTGCCCCCAAACACTCCGCGGCGGGCGGAGGCGACTAGTGTACGAAAAGGGAAGAACGGCGACCCCTAGCTGTGGTGTGAACCAAGACCAGAAGAGGTTTCAGCCACTTATCCGAAAGCTAAAAATTTCCTTACATAAAGGTATAACCTCTGTCCTAAAAGGTAAAACCACAACTAAAATACTACTACCCTATAGTCCCTAAATGTACCCCCACAAAAATATGTAAAATACCCAAAGTCGGGTGACTCACCAAAACTTGCGTTCTTGACACTTCTTGAGTCTGATAGGGTGAAAAGCCCCCCTTGTTTAAACCAATCCGAAATTAGACCAAATGCCTTGACGAAACTTGACCAGAAGTGTGCCAAATTTTGGGCACGCTTCTCCACAGGTATTCGCCTTGATCTGTCTCATGGAGTGCTTGCATTCCCGGATGAGGCCCAGATCCAGTTAGATGGTCGGCGGTCCCTATACGGATCGTACACCGATCTGGTCAGGTGGGATGAAGATGTCACCATTCCAGTCGGCAAATCTGCTGATACCCCGGTCGATAAAGGTTTTCGTTCAAGGAAGTTATGGGTGACCAGGGGCGATCAGTGGGTGTCGACTTTTGTGAAGAGCGCCGGCCGACATGATTTTGTCCGAGTCACTAATATCGGTGACAAGCCGCTTACGATCGACAATAATACTATTGTTGGCATGTGGCTGGCAGAAGGGAAAGTGCCAAGGAAGATGGGGTTCGTCTCGATCGGATCGAGACGGTATGTTGAGTGGCAGAACTTGGCATACCAAGCGACCACCGATCTGATCAGCGATGATGGATCGGTGGAAGAAGATACATCATCTATGGTGGAAAGACCCAGCTTTGTAACCCCAAAGAAAATGTTAGTTCGAAGAAAGGCACCGCAGTCGCCGGACACGGTGGACCATCAAGCAGATGAGCCAAGGTTCGTCAACGTGGTGGCGACACAAGAACAGGCGACAGCGGATCCGGGAATAGAAAAAGGGAAACATTGCATTGCTTGGGCGTACCACGATGGAGCGCCTAAGCAGATCGATGTCGTTGAAAGGCAGCCCGCCGATCGGGAACAGCAGTGTTCAACCGATCAGGATGGTTTGGGTGATATTGCCCCGGAAGACGATCAAGTTTGTATACATGAGGGAGGGGATCAATATATTCAGGAGAAGGAGAGCCAGATGGCAGTCCTCCCTGAAGTTTCTTCTGATCCGCCCGAAGTCACCTTGGACGATCTGCAAGTGGGTGATCAGGATGTCAACAGTCCCGATCAGATCTATCAGCTAAGGAAGATCATATGGAAAAAGAAACAACTGCTGATCGGGAAAGGAAACGCCTTACCCCCTGCTGCTCGCGGAGCGAACTGTGACATTGAAGTGGGTGATGCCAATCCGATCGCCCAGCGATGCCGAAGTGTGGCGCCACAGTACCGCGAAAAAGTGTCCGATCTTATTAAAGGACTGTTTTCTACCAAGATCATTAAAGCCGTCGACCTCGCCGTGGGCCTCACCGATCGTGATTGTAATCAAGAAGAACTGCGTCGACATCTGGTTGTGTATCGGTTATCGGTTGGTAAATCGGTTGACCAAGCTTATGGTGTACCCGATGCCGCTGATCAGCGATCTGCTAGAAGATCTCGACAAGACCCTATGGTACTGCTCGCTGGACAAGTAGATTTTGGGTGGTTTCGATGACCGATCGTGCTCGCGAGATCTCCGCATTGGTTACGCCGCTCGGTCTGTTCGAGTGGAACCGTATGCCGTTCGGTTTGAAGAACGCGCCCCAGATCTACCAGAGGCTGATCGACAACGCACTGTATGGACATTTCAAGATCAGCACCGATCAGGACCTCACCAAAAATTATGATGTATTTACAGAGGGTGAACCTGACCGGGAGAGGAGACCGCCCGTTCTGGGAAGGCGATCGTATATCGACGACATTCTGATCCCCGCATCTTCATGGAGCGATCTGTGCGAGAAGGTCAAACGTTTGTTGGAGACATGCGATCGCTGGAACCTGTCGATCAGTGCTGTGAAAAGTTATTGGGGCATGTCCAAGGTCGCCTATTTGGGTCATATGGTGTCGATCAGTGGGATGGAGGTCAATCCCAAAGATCTGGAATCACTGAACAACCTCCCGTTTCCCATATTGCCGAAGGCAATGCAGTCCTTCTTGGGAAGCCTAAATTACTACAGCCGCTTCATTGAATACTTTGCGATTTACGCGGCCGTTGTGTAGGAGCTCCGGGAATTCGAATACCATATGTTGCGCGAAGAAGATCAGGCAACTTTACGGGAGGGAAGCGACTCTGATCTGCCCGCAGATTGTCCGCAAGTGGAGGCAGAGGATCACATGAGGCGTGCAAAGGTTGCTTTCGGTATGCTAAAGGCCAAGATGGCGACGGCACCGATTCTCAAGCACTTCGATCCTGAGAAAATGCCGATCGTCATTGTGTATGCTAGTAAGTGGGCCATTTCGGCCACTCTAGTACAAGAAAATGATGGAGTGTACCACCCGGTCACTTTTACGAGCCGGACATTGAAGCCGAACGAGGTCAACTATGGGATCGTCGAAAAAGAAGTTCTGGCTTTACTACGGATCTTGGATGTGTACTACAACCTACCGGTCGGCCGATCTGTAAAGGTCCTTTCAAGAAAGTCGACATTGGCCTGGTTATTATCCGCCAATGGGATGGACGGTCGGCTCGGCAGATGGTCAGCTATCTTGTCGCAGTGGTCTCTCGAGGTCGTCAAGTGCACCAAGGGAGAGGAGGAGATATTGGGCACATTAGCTGCCAGTATCACCCCTCGGTCCGAAGTGGATGAGGATTTAGTGGCGATTGCCCCAAGGAAGCAACCTCGACATTCAATCTCGCGGCCGCAGCCGACCGTCGATCAGGATGAGGAACTCCTCCTGGTATTGAGTTTTGACGGGTCGGCCAGCGTGAAGAAGAAGGTCGGCTCCTATAGTGCCTACTGTGGAAGTTACCACAATGGTCTATAGTCGCAGCCGCCACCGATTTCACGCCTGACATAACGGTCAACGAGGCAGAATATCGCGGTCTACTTCTATGTCTTGATCTGCTGCCATCACAACAGAAAGGGCGGATCATCATATGCGGTGACTCCAACCTAGTGATACGGCAGATCACCGGGTAGATCGACTGCAAGGCGCCACGGTTAAAGTTGCTAAATGATCGGGTGATGAAAGCGCTGAAAGACTACCCAACCACGACCTATTTCACGTGAAACGGGACTGGAACAGAAGCGCCGACCACCTCGAGACCCAAGCCATGCGAGACCAGACCGGGGCGACGATCACCGAGGAAGCCGTTTTACAGGAACTTATGGAAATAAACAGGCTCCCGGAGTTGATCAAGCCCAAGGACAGCCCTGGTCAGGTGCATGTGATGGCCGCAACCAGATCGCGAGCTCGGAAGTCTGGCCGATCGTTCCCCAAGGAAAGGCTGAGTGAGTACGTTGTACAACAGCTAAGGGCGGAGCGGATCCTCAAGGCGCAGGACGAAGAAGAGTGGATCGTCAACTTGAAGGCCTATCTACACGGTGAACTGTCCAAGTTAACGAATGATGAAGCGAATGAGTGTACCAAGATCGCGGACAGTTACGATGTGGACGACAATGGATTGCTGTATTACTGCCGTGATGTTGACCAAGACAGTGCCGATCGAGATCGACTGGAGAAACTGGTGATCCCTGAGTTGCTGCAGCCGGATGTCCTTCATCACTACCATGTGAGTTTAGAAGGGGGGCATCAAGGCATAGGCAGAACATATCACAAGATCAGGGCCCACTTTCACTGGAGAGGACTTTTTCGAAGCGTGCAGAAATATGTGGGCTGTTTCACGGGTTGCGAGACCGGAAAGGGCAGACCGATAATCAAGGGCCGACCGCCCGGAAATATCGAGGCTACCCACCCTTTCCAGGTGATAGCGATGGACCACATACCGTCACTGCCCAGATCGACACGCGGCAACACTGAGCTGCTGATCTGGGTCGACCTATTCACCGGTCTGGTGATTGCAAAGGCTAGTGCATCCCGATCTGCGGAGCAGATCGCCCAGAGTTACGAATAATGCGTGTTTAGAAGGTTCGGCGTCAGCGAAGTTATCAGAAACGATCGGGAACCCGGTTTTATGGCCGATGTGTTCCGGTCGTTCAATAACATGCTAGGCCAGAAACAGAGTGCGACGATGGCATATCGTCCGCAAGCGAACTGATCGGCTGAACGCATGGTTCAGAAAATAACAAGGGCGATCAAGATGTATGTGGCCGACCCAGACCAACGTGACTGGGATGAGTATGCAGAAAGACTGGTATTCGCACTCAACTCTTCAACCGATCGGGTCCGAGGAGAGACGCCTTTCTATCTGTCGTATGGATGGGACCCTCGATCGACACTTGAAGCGGCGATACCGATCGGCTGCACTCGGACCCGCGATCGCGATACCCGCCGTTGGCGTATGCAGGTCCAGAAGAACTATCAACATGCGAAGGAAGTCGTCAACGAAAAGTTGCGTCAGGCCACACAAGATCGAGCAGATCGGAATAACGATCAGGTCCGACCTCACGGGATTGAACCAGGGGCGAGGGTCTGGTTATACCTCTATCGGGTCAAGGAAGGTTATGCAAGGAAGTTGGATCATATGTGGCACGGTCCTTTCCGTGTAGCAGAGCTGATCGGTGAGAATGCTGCCCGTCTGATCACGATCGGCACGGATTATAAAGTTTTTCCGATCGTGCATGTGTCCAAATTGAAGCTGGTCAGAGAGTTCCCCGATCGGCCCAAAACACCCTGTCTGGTGGATTAAGCGGAGAGATTCGATTTTGATGAAGCTCTTCTGCCGGAGGAAAGTTGGGAAAGGCCATTGTAGGAGGACGAATTCGAGGTGGAGAAGGTGCTAGATGTCCGATGGGTCAAGACACGTTTCGTTCGCACCCACCGAGAATATCTGGTCCGGTTGAAATATCATGTTGAAGCAACTTGGATCGTTGAACTTGATCTAAATTGTGGAGCACTGCTACGAGAGTTAGAGCGAGAACGAGTCAGTCGGAATCGCGTCGCAGTGATGCAGACTCATGAAGATGCATACCAAGACACGCAGTAGCACCGATCAGACCGATCGGTGTGAATATGTGTAAGGTCTGAATTACTGTGAACATATGATAAACTGTGATGAACTGGAGTAGTGGAGTGACGAACGTGATAATGATTTTCGCGATGTGAATGGACTGTATATGATAACGTGTTGGTGCAAGTTTGGATAAAGTGATGAATTTTGGTCAAGTGACCAGGTGATCAAGAAGTTTGAAAGAATGATGACATATATTATGAATTATCTGGTCAGCTATTACCGTATAAAGATTCGCAATCACCCCACAGGCGACCGATAGTCAGCGCCGGGTGATCTACAATCTGGTCCTGGAACTGATTACGCCAAGGCTCCTTCCGATCTATCTGGATCAAAGCGTCCTTCAGGCCTGCAACTGGCTCGTCACAGCGGAAGCCGGGATACCAGATGCCATCCTCATCTAACGCCCGGGAGCTCTCGATGCGACGCTTGGCCATGTGAAGAAACACTGGATATAAGAAAACGTCGAGGTCGCACTCGCGGGCCAACATCCCTTCCAGTACTAACTGGTATAGGATCAGCCAGGCCTCGCCCGATCGACTCCGGCGCTGTTTCCGGAGCTTCCGATACAGGATCAAGTCTACGTCACGCAACTTCTGACCCGCGGGAAGGACGAGGTAATGGGTGGATTCCCATATCGCTTGGCAGTGGGCTGAATTGAAAGTCCGAACTCGATCCAAGAGCGAATCGACCCAAGGAGTTGACGCAAATATCGAGTCCAACTTGGCGCTGAGCAACACCTCCCATGGCCGATCTGCATATACCAGAGAGATCTGCGCTCCTGTAACCAGATCTGCTCGTCGCGCAGATGGGTCAGGAGTCTTCGGAGCTGGAGGGATGAGCCAAAAGTCGGGTCGGGACAGAAACCGGACGAGACCTTGTTGGTCAGGGCTGACCGGTGCAAGCTACCGATCTGCCCCGGTGACCACGGCATATTGGCGTCGAAAGTCGGCGATGGGAGAGGTAAATATCCAATCGATATTCCCTTCAATCGGGCGTGACGGCGCAGTCCAGATGTGCCAGGTTGGCAAGAAGGCACTGATCCGGGTGTTTCACGAGCCCGTGCAGTTTTGTTACTCTGGGAACTGTTCGCCTGATCAGTCCCCGATGCAGACTTCATCGGAGCCGGGCCTCGACGCCGATCGGACCGGGACTTAGATAACGCGCTGAGTGTGAACTCCGAATCTCCCGATCCGCTGTCCGAGTCCCCACCGGAGGAGACCTCTGTGTGCTGGGTACGAACAGCACGGGGGCGCATGAGATTTGGCGATGTTAGAAGTGTCATTTGCAGCCGATCTTGGGCTTGAGAGATGCGCCGTCGTCTTGGCTTTCTTTTGGGGCACCGCCCGCTTCTCCTCGAATTCGGAGTCGTGAGCTATGCCCCGCGCCCTTGTTCCCCTCGACGCGTCCTTGCGTTTACGCTTGGAAGTTCTCGAAATCTTGGAGTGGCGAATTTTAGCCAATGGGTGACGTTGTCCTCGATCCTGGTGTAGGTCGACCAGAACGGCCGATGCAGACCGGTCCACGCTGGAGCTAATAGCCGGACGCCGGTATAGCAAGTCGGTCAGCTGTTTATGGCACTGCTCTACGGCAGCCCAACGGCGGTCTGACTCCTGGGTCCAGGTGTCCGATTGGCTCTGGAAAGACCAGACCTTATCGACCTGACCCTTGACCACGACCTGTAGCTCGCTGATCTGACGCTCTAGGTCACCATGTTGGGTACGGAGTAGGATCCGGTCGGACTGATCCTCCAAACTCTGCCGGTTGACCAGCGCGAGCTGTTCCCGGAGGTGTGACCAGTACGCTTCTAGGCGAGACAGATCATGCCGAGCGCCGATCAGCCCGTCCAATATGGGGCGGAGCTGATCGCAGTGGTCACGCGACTGTCGATCAGCCGCAAGCAAGGCGTCAACCGCTTGAGCGATGTCGGTGGGCAACCGATCTGCATACGAAGAGAGGTTAGGGCAGCTCCAAGGTGAAAATCGGATCGATCGACTTACCTCGCGCAGTTTGTTGGGCAAGCTGGGCCCGGAGATGTGCGTTCTCGGCGAGAACATCTTTCAACTGCGCAGACAAGGGGGTCAAGGTGTCGACATCCTTCCGCAGCCGCAGGAACGATGCATTCTTGGTGGCCAGCTCCGACTGAAGGTCACACATGGTCTTTCGAAGCTGATCAGACCCGATCTGATCCCCATCCGGTCTGTCGGAACCTGGGGTGCTACAAGAGCTGTCAGATCGGGTCGATCGGCTAAGGGAATTGATTTGTGGTGACTGGGCGCACAGGGCACCTGCGGGATCAAGCTTCAAGAGAAGTTACAAGGAGATCAGACGTACAAGGTGAGCATACCTGGTGAAGGCGGGGCCGAAGACCTGTCCATTGGTGGAATGTTGGTTGCCGTGAAGGTCAAGGAGGTCAACTGCTGGCGAAAGGGTTAACTGGTGGTGAGATCGGGTAGCTGCCGTTGCGCGGCTGCGACCGGACTCAGGGGCGGCTGAGGAGAAGCGAAGGCAAAATTTTGGTCACCTTCTGTCAACGGCGTGCCGATCAGCTGGTCAGCGATCGGATTGGTGGAAACAAGGGGGGGCTTTAAGCCTATCATGTGCAAGGAGTGTCAAGCACACGAGATTTTGGTAACGTCACATGGCATTGCGTGTATTTTACATATTTTAGTGTTTGGTACACATTGGGACCGTAAGGTTAGCGAAAAGTAAATTGGTCTTGGATTGGAAAAGTGGCTAAGAGGTCCTAAGAGACTCTCTAAAAGTTTGGTTTTCTAAGTCGCCTTCGCACGTCGCGGAGTGTTTGGGGGCAGAAGGTCGAGTAATCCCCTCCTTCCCATTATACCAGGCCGGGGCGCGTCGCAGACGCATTTGGCCCGCCGGAAGTCCTTCGACAGGAGTATCCATTGGCTGACTTCTCACAAGTTTAAGTCACGTACGTTTGGAACGTACTAAAAAGTGGATTGGTCTTTACGTGGAGATATCGTTTGTGGAATTCACGTGCATATTGGATCTTTACGTGGACATATTGGTTTACTATAACATTGGTTGGAGTTTAGACCGGCTTTGGTCTTCTCTCATATTGGTCAGGGGCTAGACCAGTTGAATGGTCTAACCTCTATTATTTCGTATTGGTTGGGTCTAGATCGATTGGACGGTCGACCCATTGGACTATACATATTTCAAGTGTAGCCGGTCTACAAGTACCCAGGGTGAAGAGTTCCGCCCAGGGTACACCCCCCCCCAGTACGGTCTGCATACTATCAGACCCAATTCAACCAGCGACACGATCCACCGAGTGTTGAACTAGCCCATTCCATCGGGTACACAAGGTGAGATGGCAACGCAAAATCAATCGGACCAGGCTTCTTCTCTTGATGATCGGTCGTCTGCTAGCAGCGGACGATCAGATCGGATCGCAAGCGAAGGTCCGCGGGGTACCCCCCCCCGTAAGTTGGTAGGCTGGGCACGATGGTGGTCAGGTTCTCGACACAACTGTGTTCGATTTTGAACTTGACTCCACCACACAAACGACGTGGAACGGACGATCGTTATCGGCTATAGCCAAGACAGGCGCTTCAGTCAAGCTTTGCTTGACTGCATCAAAATCATCTTGGCATTTGGGTATCCCAATGCCATTCGACATCTTTCTTAAGTAATTGAGAAAGAGGTCGTATTAACCCAGCATAGTTGCACGAATACTTGTGCAAATATGTTGCCAACCCAAGGAACTTTCGAAGTTACTTAACGTTGTTTGGCGTAGGCCATTCAACGATCACCCTGATCTTTTCTGGATCAGGACGCACCCCGTGCTTGCCCACAAAGCATCCAAGAACGGGTATCTCAGGTGCACCAAAGGTGCACTTCTTTAGATTTGCATAGAGCTTATGCTTACGCATAAGCTCTAACACTCGACGTAGATGTTCCCTATGGACATCTACATCGCTTTTATCGTGTTCACCATTACTATGGATGAACACGTCATCGAAATAACTCGGTGCGAATTCTCGCACCGGGCGTAATAGATGCGTTACGCATCTGTTAAACGTAGCAGGGGAATTTCGAAGCCCCTGCGGCATAACAAGCCACTCCCAAAGCATGCCGCTTGGGGTTCTTACCGCCGTGAGAGGGATATCCTTCTCACGCATTAGGATTTGATAAAATACATCTCTTAGATCGAGAGCACTAAAGATGGTGCTCCCGCACATGACATCTATGATGACATCTTTTCGCGGTATCGGCGTCTGTGACGGTACCGTCGCTGCGTTCAGCTTGTTGTAAGCGTGAATGATTCTCAACCCACCTGTGGACTTTTTCACACAAAAGGTGGGGGTAGAGTGCGGTGAGATAGACTCCCGCACTTGGCCTGATTTACGACGAGCTTCGAAAAACTCGTCGATCGCTTTTACCTGATCACGCGGCAACGGCCATTGCCGCGTAACACAATACTTCGTGCCTGGCACGAGGTCAATCTCATGACGAGTTCCCTTATACTTAGGGAGCTCGCTAGGTACTTCTTCTGGGAATACGTCAGCGTATTCTCGAAGTACCTCATAAAATGTGGAGCTCGCTTTAAGCGACTCCCAGCTCTGCGCTTCAAAGCGCTGAACTCTGGTTTGATCATTGGGAACCTCTTTCCCAAGGTTTTCCACTTGTAATGTGGATATTCGTTCACGAATATCCACTACATCATCTGTGGCTACGATAATACAGATCTGTTCGATCTCATCATCGTGCAAGTTTCTCATAAACTTCTTCCAGATTAGCGCTGGAAGAGCCATCACCTCCGAACCTTCTTTCGGAGGGTGTTCCATCAACAGAGACTGGGTAGCTAATCCGGTATCCGTTTGCGTCAAGACGTTGATCATCTCGACGGAACTGCCCATGCAATCAGACGCACTCGTCTGATTGACTGCTACACGGTGATTACGATTCACCGTGTGCGAATACTCATCATCATGGTGGCCACTGCCTTCCATGGAATTTTGGCGATCAGATGTGCTCGTCAGATCGGCCGCCTTTTCTGCGACACGGTGGTCTTTATCACCCGTGCGCATGGATAACGCAACGTGGTGGGCACTGGACACCACGGAGTTGTGCTCACGATTGCACTCGATCGTGAGTTCACTCTCATCAACACGGAATTCTTTCATCGTGTTGGAACCTTCGGTCGCACAGTGGGTGTTTCCCACTGTGGATACTATTTCATTCTCACGGTGGGTGTTTCCCACCGTGGATATCACTTCATTCTCACGGTGGTCTTTATCACCCGTGGATATCTCTCCAACACGCAACGACTCTTCTCCGTTGCGTGTGGTAGTCCCTCTGGACTCTCACCAGCGGAGGTACCTTCCGCTGATCGTGTCGGAACAGACCTGGTGGTGCCATCGCTATCCACCAGACTGTCTGACGCTGCGGTTGTATCCTCTGATACAGCCGGATCACACACGGTGATCAGATCCTGTGCGCCCGCCGCAGTCGATCGATAGGTTAACCCAGTCGATCGAAGGTTTAAACTTGGACATCCATGGGATTTTAAATATCACATCGAACTTGTCATCTAAATCGAGGACGATGAATTCATCCTCGAATGGCAGTTCATTCAACTCGAAGCGTGTTTTAATCACACGCTTTGGAATAGTCACGGTTGCACCTGTTGCTAACCATACTGACAACATACTTCGTGGGGTCTCTACCTCCACGAAGCTCAACAGCGTTAGACTCTGAGCTCTAACGAAATTGTTTGACGCTCCTGTGTCAAAAAAAGCTCGCATGGGGACATCGCTCCCGTGCGGCTTAACCTCCAGGGTGATAAGAGGCTTACCATCACCCTGCAACTTTTGACAGGACATAGTCCCGTCTGGGGCTATTACCCTCACATGCCCTAAGTCGGCATGTGGGATAACATTCCCAGTAGGGCGCCCCGCCCCTACTAGCGATTCTCGTTTTTTGCACCAACAGGGTGATGTCCCTGTTGGTGTCGCCGTGCAGCGGACGGTTCCGTCCGCTGACTGCGTGGCACCGGACGCGGTGCCATACACTCATGGGCAAAATGCCCCATTTTCGCGCATCTATTGCAGCGAATATTCTTCTTAAATTTGGTTGCTTCGTGTTCGAAGCAACCGCAACCAATAGGTCCATCGGCTCTGGACCTCCACCGCCCATGCTCTGGCGCGGGTGGCTGTATCTTGAGACGAAGTGTGAGATTCGTCTGCTTGACTGCTGATTGTTGACATGCCGTTGCGGCATGTCAAAAGCGAAGGGCTGTTGAGCCCTTCGGCTGTACCCAGCATGCGATGAAGCTGATCGCATGCTGAACTCCTCACGGATGCTAATATCAATGGCATTCCTTAGAGTCTCTGGCGGGTGCCGGTAGAGACTCTGTTTGATGGGACCATCATTGAGTCCCTTCATGAAGCCAGTGACCTGCATAGCAGGGGGCACCGGCTCATACACAATATTTGACAGAAAATATTGTGTCTTCTGAGCGTAAGCTTGAAGGTCAAGCTTACCTTGCCGGAGTTCCATGAACTCCTGCCGACTACTTAGCTCCATTTCTGGAGCTTCAAAGTTGAGCTTTAGATCAGCTTTAAATTCCTTATATGTAAGGAACGCAGAATCATCAGTGGCTCTGCGACTCATCGCCCATGCCCTGGACCTGCCGCCTAGACATGTTGTGGCGAAGTACGCCTGTTGACGTTCGTCAACAATATTTTGCGCAAGAGATGGCATCTTCCACCTCTGCGAACCATCTACGAAGGGGCTCGCCCCCTTCGCCGGTAAAGGGCGGTACTCGCGCCTTTACCACTTCAAAGCTATGCGTTGTAGGTGCAGTTGCGGTCCGCGCTGCCTCTGGTGCGGTCCTTTCTGGCTTTTCTAGGTGGTTTCGCCTAAAGCGATTCACCACCTGTATCACTTCCTCCGGGGACTTAGCCTGGAGGAAGGTAATGATGTCGGTCCCCATGGACCGAACGATTTCCACCGTCGCGTCTTTACTACGCGACGAGAAGTGAGGGAAGTGTTCATTCACCACTTCCACCGTTCTCTCTCGCTCGGCAGGCGTCATGTCTCGCGACATGATGCCGAGCGGCTCTTAATCTTATCTCCGCTAGTTAACTAGCAGAACGGAACTGTGGTCGTTAGGACGGACCACAAAGTGCTACCAGGTGTAACAGGACTGATCCTGTTACAGGCTTACACTGTAATTGCGAGGAAGCGCGCAATACAATTAGGGCAGGATTAGTTGATAACAACTAATCCTATACAAAAAGTAAATATAAATATTCACTCTGTCTTAAGAACGCAAAATTAAGAGTGTTTATTTAATGGGTGGTTTAGAGGCTAATAGTATAGTAACTACCTAATTAATATAATAATATCAAATATTCAACTAACTGTACTATTAGTTAACTTGCAAGATTCGGTATTTATACCGAATCGACTTTTCCTTCGTAGATTATAATAACTTATAATCTCTTATTTAAATTTCAGACAACGTGTCTGAAATTAAACTGTGATATTCTAACTTGAATATCAATTATGTAATGGAACCCCATTTCACTTCCTTTCGTTCACACTAAGCATAACTCACTTCTGGCGTCGGCTATATTGCAACCAACGCTCCGCTACTTAAACGCATCCTACCTGACCAGCTTGCAGAACAGGTAGTACCAGACTCACGAAAGGAAAGTGTTCCTGAAGGTTACGAGGCCAAGGAAAAGGGGGCTGCAAGGAAGTTATTTTCGCTCTTGGTGTTTTTTCGGGTGGTTTGAATTGGTACTTGCCACGTTTCTCTGGGGCTGTGAAATCCCTTTCATTTTCGGAACGCTAGCAGAGTTGTTTTTTTCCTTTTAGGTTCTGTATTTTTTGGTGTTTCAAAATGGTTGAATCTGATAACGGAGTGATGAAAGTGTGACGGACAGAGGTGCATTCCTCAAGGCCGTTTAGGAAAACATAGAGGAAGTACAGACGCGGCTTGTGCTCGTGAAAGAAGCATATGGGTGAACTTGGTCGCAAGTACGACATCTGGGACGGGATATGACTTATCCGTAGCAGAAAGGAACAACATATTACGATAAATCTTAAAAAATGGGGAATGTTAAATCGATCCCCCCACACTTGTTAATTCGACCCCCCCCCACGTGACACGCGTCTCTGTTGGAAAAAAACCGGTCGGTACCGCTAGTACTTGATTGGTACGGTATTTTGCCGGTACTGAGATGGCCGGCGTGAAATGGCCGTCCATGATAATTTTTCATTGGACGAAATCGCAGTGGTTTAAAGTTGTTGGATAAACTGGTCGGTACTGATAGTACTTGATTGGTACGGACAAGATTCTTCCGCAATGCTTGCTCCACCAGAAACATCATAAAGATCACTTGATGTTATGCTGCAAAGCGTCAAGGATATTGGTTACTCTCAAGACTATGCTATAAGGATACGTCGTTCTGATGCTTCCCGAAATCGGATTGTACTGATGTGTGACCGTGGTGGTACATACCATAGAGCTTATTCTACGGATTCAGACACCAGCACCATGAAGCAACAAAGGCTATGCAGTGGTACACGGCTCATCAACTGTCCTTTAAATCTATATGGAAAGCTACTGAAATCAGGTGGATGCTGGCATACCTTTGTAAGAAATAGAGAGCATAATCATGGACCATCGATGAATATTGCCGGGCATCCCTCTGCACGTCGTATTCAGCCAGCTCAACGAACGATAACAGAGCAAAGGGTAACTACAGGAATTGCACCTAAGGATATCCTGGCAGCTTTACGCCATGTCAATCCACAAAGAAGAGCAATTGGAAGAACTATTTACAATGAAAATGGTCGTCTTCGGAAAGCAGAATTACAAGATCGTTCACCCATTCTTGCTCTCTTGGAAACGCTTCAAGCATCTAATTATTGCTTCAACTTTGAGTGGAACACTGCAAATCAAGTCACACGCTTGTTCTTTGCACACCCGGGATGCGTAGAACTGGCATTGAAATATCCGTATTCTCTTGTGATGGATTGCACATACAAAACAAATCGATTTCGGATGCCAAAGTTCCATGTGTTTGGAATGACCAGCTTCAACACATCATTACTGTTGCAGTTGCATTCATTCGTGAAGGAAACGGAACCTTACTATCGATGTGTAACAGGGTTACATTCGAGTCACATTTCGTTGGTGGTGTACGTGAGTACACTACGGTTGGGGTCAGTATTGACCGGTTCGAAGGGTTTTGAACCACTGGTTATTTTAACCAATCAGGGAAGGAGCCCTAGGGGGGTGGCGTGTCAGCCATCCACGTGTCGGTACACAGGTGGTGTACACTACATTTTAGCTAGGTACGAATTTGGTATGTTCTACTTAGTATTACATATAGTTTACATTAGTTTAAATTAATTTAGACTAATTACATATTAAATATATTCAGTTTATATTTCACTATATTATCTACAGACGCACGACCTCGACCGGTCGCGCGTGTAGTGAGTGCCGTAGACTAAAGGGAGCCCCTCCCTTTAGCTACACCCTTAGTAAGAGAGCTTCGCCGTTAAGGCTATTAAGTAAACCAAACCGGGAATCTTGGCCCCGAGTAGGAGAGCTCTCTCCTACTAATCCCTTTATAAGGGCGTATCGGCTAAGTAGCGGCGAACGCCGCTTTAAGGAAAAGTCTTCCTCTGTGCGCTAGCCGCACCTTGCGTATACGCACCGGCTACATCTGGTATCACTTGTAGTCAATCCAACACCTGTGTTGGTAGACTAAGGCATCCTCTGCATGGGATGAATCAGGACGATTGGGATAGGTTGACCCTCGTCCAGCAGGATGCCTTTAACAGGCTGTTATCCTTGACGGGTGACGAAGGCATGCAGATCCTAGTGGAGCAGGGCCTTGAGGCCGTAAAGGCAAGGGTCAATGCCCTCATCTCTCATGCGCGAGTTTAGGTGGAGGTCATTCCACGGGGGTGCGTCCCCCATTGTCCTTTAAGATAAAGGAATTCACCGGGGAGAAGGGTGATAACCTTTACGTGTGGTTGAGAGAGGTCGAAACGGACTTATACACATCGAATGTGATCGCTGATCACTTGCAAGTGGGACTTGCACTGACCCATCTTACGGGTAAAGCCCGTGCATTGGCGTTTACGTGTTCGGATTCGGTCACGAACGTGTTCCCTACCTGGGAGGTCCTTAAGCAGAAGCTTATGGACATGTACGCAACGCCTGATCTGGTTTTCCAGAATCCGCTGGCGTTTCTAAGGTGCCGTCAGGGCACTGGGGACTTGGAAACATATATCCAAGAACTTAAAACCCCGTTGGCAGGGATGTTCGCGAAAGCGTACTCGGACGATGTTTCCATCCCCGTCTTCATGGGTGGCCTGAGAGAAAGGCCAGCACGTTCGGAATTGTTCCGATGCCGACCCGAATCCCTGGGGGAGGCGTTAAAGATGGCGTTCAACGCCGAGAGGAACTTTCGTTCCTCTAAGGTGGGTCCGGAACCCATGGACCTGAGTCAGGTCGAAGCGGAAGAGAAACCTTCCGCTAAGAGTCAATCTGACTCTTTTTCGAAGGGCTTCGAGGCAAAGCTCCTTCCAATGTTACAGCGGCATGGGCCGCTGAGATGCTTTCTTTGTAGGAGCACGGATCATCTGCGGAACAGATGTCCGCGGAACCCCCAGAGAGATACTCGCTTTAAGGAGCCAAGGGTTGGGAAAAAGCCCTTCCCCAAGCCGTCGGGAAACGACGGCTCCCAGTAGGTGCGGGGAGCCCTACTGGAGGATCTCTCAGTGCTGTTAATCCCCAGGGTAGGGGACTACAGGACAAAGCCCCGAGGGAAACGGTGCTTCCTAGCACCGAGTTAGTGTACCATCCAGGTTTGCTGGTAGTTCTTGCGGACGTGAAAGGATTTGATAAGCCTTGGAGAGTCTTGATAGACTCTGGAGCGTCTGAAAATTATGTCAGACGAGCTTCTGTTGAGAAGAGTCGGCTGTATGCTGAGGCCCTAGAGGCAAGTTCTCGTGACGTTGTCACGGTCCGTCTAGCGACGGGCGTACATGTTTCTGTACCCATGGTCTCGATTGACCTTAAGCTGAAGTTTGCAGACTTCGATAGCTTAGAACGTTGCCTAGTCCTGGATTTGGACTCGAGGTATGACCTCATTCAGGGCATGAAGTGGATGGAACGCCACGAGCCATGGATAGACTGGAAGTCTAAGTCCATTGGCCCAACGCACCCGCGGTCGAGTGAAGCATTGTCGAGTCATGAACCCACCTTTGCTCGATCGCAAAAGCGATTCTGACGTGACATGCAAGATATTGGGATGTCTGAGATGATCATTCCCAATGACGTTAAGGAATAGTTCCTTAACGAGGGTGATTCCTCGGTTAATCCCCACGCCGTTAACGGTGAGACTGGTGAGTTACCAGTGGCAGAGATGTATTCCTCTGAGGCGACTCCAGTGGTAGGGGTAGATACCCCTGTGGTTAAGCGCGAGGCGCTTCCAAGCAAAGAGACCCGTAGTTCGTCTCTTTTGCACGTCGGAAATGATTCCACCCACGCCGTTATAGTCGAGACTGGTAAGTCGCCATTGGCAGAGGTGGATTCATCTGAGGCGACTCCAGTGGTAGGGGTAGAGACCCCTGTGGTTAAGCGCGAGGCGCTTCTAAGCGAAGAGACCCGAAGTTCGTCTCTTTCGCACGTCGGAAATGATTCCGACTACGCCGTTGTAGGTGATACCGGCGAGTTACCGGTGGTAGAGGTAGAGACCTCTGTGGATAGGCGCGTGGCGCTTCCAGTACATGGGGCAATTGACTCCCCCCATCTGGGTCTCGGGATGAGTCCCGAGGCCAGTAGTCAGCAATCCTACAGGATGCTAAATAGTGTGACAGGTATTGTCACAGAAGGCGTAAGCCTGGAACGGTTGCCTGGGGTAGGCGAACTGTTGTCGTTGGAGGAGATGTCCTTCAACGAGTTTGAGACTGCTTTGAAAGCAGATGATATAGATGAGGTCGTCGCGTTGCGTCCGGAAGAGGAGTTGAACTCCTCATCCACGATGGACGAGTCAGTTTTGGTGAAAACCAAACTGGCATTAAATGCCCGAAGCGGCCTCAAGATCCTCGCGGATCCTGAGGACCCTTACCATTCCTTATTAAAGGAATTTGGAGATGTCATTAGTGACAACCCGCCGATGGGGTTACCACCGGATCGGGAAGTCCGACATGAAATTGATTTGGTTCCCGGAACCGAATACTGAGTCACTAGGCAGTGGCCTCTCCCCAAGGAACAATGCGACGTCATCGACGCATTCTTCAAGGGGAAAGAAGAGGCAGGGATGGTACGGGAGAGTAAGTCCCCCCACTCATCTCCCACTTTTTGTGTTCGTAAACCGAACGGAAAGTGGCGCATTGTGCATGCGTACAATAAGCTGAATGCAGCGACTGTACCCATGCATACTCCGATTCCTCGAAAGGATGTCCTCCAGAACAATATGGTGGGCTGTACTGTATACAGTGCCTTAGATCTGGTGGACGGGTATTATCAGGTGCTCATGCGAACGTCCGATATTCCGCTTACAGCGGTCAGCACGCCTAGCGGCATACTGTGGGAGTCGCTTGTTATGCCACAAGGGCTTTCAAATGCACCAGCGACTTTCAATAGCTTGATGACTCAACTCTTCCGCCCTCATAGGAAGTAAGCTCAGACGTACTTCGACGATATATTCGTCCATAGTCGTGCGGAAGGCGACTCGTCTGATGTTCAGACGCATCTGATACACCTTCTAGCAGTGCTCGAATGTATGCGAGAGCATAAGTTATATGCGAACGCATCCAAATGTATATTTGGTGCTGAGGAAATTCCTTTCCTCGGATACTTCATCGGTAAGGATGGAGTGCGGGCGGATCCCGCGAAGGTGAAAGCCATTGTGGAGTGGCCTTCGCCTGTAAATCTTATAGATTTACGGAAGTGGCTTGGATTAGCCAACTATCTCCACAAGTACAGCGAGAACTACGCTGAAATGGCGAAGCCATTGACCGACCTTCTTAAGAAGGATGTTGATTGGTGTTGGGAAACTGAACACCAAAACGCTTTTGAAGCGGTTAAGGGGAGCTTGTTAAAAGCTCCCGTTCTTTCTCTCCCAGACTCTGGGAAGCCATTTAGTGTCGTCTGCGACGCCTCCGATTTCGCAATCGGATGTGCTTTGTTACAAGCAGACGATGCAGGAAGGGAACGCGTAATTGCGTTTGAGTCGAGGCAGCTTAAAGCTGCATAACGGAATTATCCCGTTCATTACAAGGCTCTACTTGCAATGAAGTATGCTCTTGTCAAATTTAGGGTTCACCTACTCGGCTCAAAGCCGTTCGTGGTTTATACTGACCACGCGTCCTTACGGACAGCGAAAAAGTCGCCTCATCTCTCGCAACGGATGGCCCGTTGGCTCTCCTTCTTTGCGGAGTACAACTTTGAGGTTAAGTATAAACCTGGCAAGCAAAACGTGCTTGCAGACGCGTTGTCGCGTCGTCCCGATAACGAGCTCGCTCCCGCGACATTCGTCACCACGTCTGTGGTGGATCTCATACGCCAGGCGTATGAGAAATACCCACAATGTATGGCGCTTATCCGCGCGTTAGGTGAAAAGGGTCTTGGCTCGTCTGAGCCAACCCTGTCAAGTCGAGCTAGAGCTCGTTTACACCGTTACAGGTACTGTGACGGTCTGCTATTTTTTATAGCACGAGCGCGGAGGACACTCCGCGGTTGGTAGTCTTATAATGAGGAACTGAAGTATAGAGTCCTCTTTGAGGCACATGACGCCCCTACCGGGGGTCATTTAGGTCGGGATAAGACCTACGGCACTTTAAGCGCTTTGTATTGGTGGCCCAAGATGTATAAATGGGTTGGTGCGTATATTCGCACCTGTGAGACGTGTCAGAGGGTTAAACCCTATGCAAGTTTAGCTGCACCTTTGGCCGGCTTATCCGTTCCTACGGAGTGTTGGAAATCCATCCGTATGGATTTTATCTTCGGTTTTCCGAAGGATAAGGCCGGGAACACCGGCATATTGTTCTTTGTAGACCGTTTGAGCAAGATGGCTCACCTGGCGGCGGTGCCAGAGTCCATAGATGGACAAGGAACAGCAAAAGTGTTCCTAGAACGTTTCTTTCGACATCATGGTCTACCCGATTCCGTTGTGTCGGATCGGGATCCCCATTTTACGGGAAAATTCTGGGGAGCGTTGTTTTTGGTGCTAGGCACCAAGCTCCTCATGTCCACTGTGGATCATCCGCAGACAGACGGTCAAACGCAACGCGTTAATCGCGTTGTAGAGGATATTCTCCGGAGTTTATGTCCGGATTCTCCAAAGAGTTGGAGTGAGATGCTTCCGATGGTCGAATCTGCTATCAACAATTCGGTACATGCATCTACGTGGTTTACCCCGTTTTACGTGAACGGATTAGTAAATCCGAGGGTTCCGTTGACGCTACGTGTGTGTGGCCCAGGGCTTGAGGGGGGAGGATTCGCTGATATCAGCCCTGTATCTGTGCGAAAGCACATCGATAAGTTTTTATCGACGCGCCTTAGTGTCTTACGACACGTCTGCGATGCCATGGCGGAAAGTCAAGACAAGCAGAAGGAGCAAGCTGACCGCAAGGGGAGGCAAAACGAAAAAGTGTACAAAGTAGGAGAAAGTGTTTATTAAACGCAAAAAATATTCCTACATATGCAGTTTCCAACGTGTTGAGGAATAAACTGCGCCCCAGGTTTGTGGGCCCCTTTAAGGTACAAGCCCGAAAGGGCTTGTCGTATACCTTAGACATCCCGAAGGCGATGCGTACGCATCCAATCTTCTATGTGGGTATGCTTAAGCCTTACCAGAGCCCGGAGGCGGGTCCCCTCTTGGAGGAGGGTGAGAATTTGGATAGCCGAAAGGCACGACAGGTCGGAAAATCTCCGAAAGGGTTGAAATACGACCCTGAAGCTCCGCAACGAGAGACTCGAGGGAGGCAAGCCGCCCCCCGATGCGTTCATTCGCACTCCCTTCGTTGCGCAGTCCCTCCTGGGCATCTTGTATGCGACGGCTGTGCCAATCACAGCGCTCGTGGAAGTCACGCCGCAATAGCGCGACCCCCTCCTCCAGTGCTCGATACGGAGGGTACTCCACATTACCATGTGGAACGCCTGATGGCACGTCGCCATCACCGGGGTGAGACCTAGTACCTGGTGAAGTGGAAAGGGTATCCACATTCCCAGAGCTCGTGGGAATCCGAGACTCCCCTGCGGCAGGATTGCCGTGACGTCGTTGACGCTTTCGAGCGGGAGAATCCCACTGAGAGTCAACAACCAAAAGGGCCGAAGAAGTCCCTTCACTACCAGTAGCTGGTAGTTTGCCGGAAGCAGATGCGGTGCTTGCATTGCTCTCCGGCACCACATCGAGAGCAGGGCGCGTGTAGTACGAGGCAGGTAATTATCCTTGCGCTTTGGCCTGGGCATATGCCAAGCGTAGCGCCCTCTCCACCCGAACGTCGTGTTCGGAAAAGCAGTTATACAGCGCCTCCCCAGCTAAGCGCGGAGTGCCTGTTATGCTTCCTCGACGCTTTCGTCCCGCAAGAGAACAAAGGGAATCTCGTGGAGGATATCCACGAGGGCACCCCGTGCCTGTTTCCCGAGACGCGTCCGGTAGGACTTAACAGTAAACTGCTTTAGCGTTATCACTCTGGCCCGGAGTTGTTTCTGGCTCGCAATTTCACGCGGCAGTATAGCCGCTGGACCAGGGGTATAGGAGGCTAAACCCCTCTTGACCGCGTTCTTAGCCTTCTTTTGAGGGTCTCGAGACCCCTTCCCTGCCCGTACGGCACGTCGGGCCTCAGGAACTGAGGACGGTTCGTTGGTGGTGGTCGCCTGCGGCGACGCGATAGTATCACCCCTAGTGGGTAAAGGTGGCGCACGAGTTAGTGCGTTTTCCTCACGCGTGGGGAATGGGTTGGATGAACGACAGCGCCGTTTGGCGCTGTCGGAGTGGCCAGCCGTTGGGGAGATCTCCCCAAGGGCATCCACTTCCGAGTTATCGGAATAGTTTTCTTCCATAGCACCACTGAAGGTGCTCATGGTCAGCCAGAGGTACTGGCAGTTGGACTTTTCCAACAAAAAATTGTTTATTGTGTAAGCAATAGTCTTGATGGGGGAGGATGTAACGGGGTTACATTCGGGTAACACTGAGTGTTGGTGTACATGAGTACACCACGGTTGAGGTCAGTACTGGCCGGGTTGAAAGGTTTCGAACCTTTGGTTATTTTAACCAATCAGGGCAGGGGGCCTTGGTGTGGTGGTGTGTCAGCCATCCACGTGTCGCTACACAGGTGGTGTACACTACATTTTAGCTAGGTACGAATTTGGTATGTTCTACTTAGTATTACATATAATTTACATTAGTTTAAATTAATTTAGACTAATTACATATTAAATATATTCAGTTTACATTTCACTCTATTATCTACAGACACACTCCCTCGACCGGTCGCGCGTGTAGTGAGTGCCGTAGCCTAAAGGGAGCCCCTCCCTTTAGCTACACCCTTAGTAAGAGAGCTTTGCCGTTAAGGCTATTAAGTAAACCAAACCGGGAATCTTGGCCCCGAGTAGGAGAGCTCTCTCCTACTAAGCCCTTTATAAGGGCGTATCGGCTAAGTAGCGGCGAACGCCGCTTTTAGGAAAAGTCTTCCTCTGTGCGCTAGCCGCACCGTGCGTATACGCCCCTGATACACGATTGGCCTTGGGGCATGCAGCAGATCTTTATGGACAGTCCAATGCCAATCACAATACTACAGACCGATAACTTGCTTTCATGAATGCATTACCGCATGTTTTTCGAAGCTCTACACATTTACTGTGTGTCTGGCACATTCAGAAAAACGTTCTTGCCAATTGCAAGAAGTACTTTGCTACTGCAGAAGACTGGAAGAAGTTTGAAATTGCATGGAACAGTGTTATTCAATCTGTTAGACTTGAACATTTCAATGCACAATGGACTGATTGTCGTCAAATGTATGGATAAATCCCAGCGATTCTTGAATATCTTGAAACAAGATGGATTTCATACAAAGAACGATTTGTGTCAACATGGACCAATCAAGTCACTCATTTTGGCAATGTAAACTCCTCGAGAGCAGAGGGACACAATTCAATGCTGAAGGGTTACTTGAAAGTGTCGACAAAGGATCTTAGAGATGTGCAAATTCGTCTACCACAAGATTTCGAGAATAGTATTAAAAGCATACAGACGCAAACCAGTGCTGAGCGTATTAGGGTCAATCACAGCTATAAAGGAGCATTTTACCAGAATGTAGTGCGAATAATTTCGATCTATGCATTGGACAAGGTTCCAAGACTGTTGGAGTTGGCACAGAAATGGATATCCGAAGGAATTGTTGATACAACCTGTACTCGGGCAATGCGTAGATCTATGGGGCTACCCTGTGCTCATCAAAATTACGAGAATATCCTTGACGACAGAAGACTTTCATTGGACGATTTTCACCCTCTGTGGCACTTAGTTGATGTGAATCGGTTGGGCTCAACAGTCACTGCAAGAACAAATGAGAATAACCGTAACAATATGTCATCAATTCTAGCTGGGGTTGAGCAAACATACCGACTTGTGGCTCCTCATCAACAAGAAAATATGTGCCGACAGCTGCTCAACATTGTATCACAATCATTGGAATTAGAGAATCCACCAATGCAACGTACCCGAGGACGTCCACCTGGATCAGTTTTAACATTACCAAGTCAAAGCATGTTTGTCAATGAAACATCGACTCAAAGACAGCCTTTACAGTTTGAGTACATCGAATCTAGCGGGACCACTGGGTTGTCAGTTGAAGGTGCAAGTGATCGTCCAACAGCACAACCAATACGTATACGAAGATGGACTGTGTGCAAGGAAAGTGGACATAATGCACGTACATATCCTCACCGTATAGTTTTTGGATCGATCAATCATAGCTAGGTGCAGAAAAAATGGTCTTACGGGCTGGGTAGCTGCCATACGTTTGCGGCTTGCACGGTTGAATGGGTTTTCGTGACGACACGTCGTTCTCCCACAAAACGGCATATCCCCAATCTTCCATTCCGCCATTCACGGCATATGTGGTAAATTGTGCCCTAAAATTGGGCCTAATTGGGGGCTTAATTGTGGGCCTAATTAGGAGCGTGATAGCGGACACAAATCGGGTGTGTAATCGTGTACAATTGTGTGTACCACGGTGTATAGAGGTGCGTGTACAACTGCGGGGTACATAGACAGGACATAAACGGGGCATCGTGAGGAGGTGCGACTATACAGGTACCTAGCGAACACCGACGAACAGCGACGAACGACGGATAAATCAGGTCGACTGGTCGACGGAGGACGCTGGAATGGACGGTTCTGATTGGTTGATATTCGGTAATTGGTAGTTCTTAGGATATAAGTGCTAATAAAGTTCTACTTTTGCGTACGATCGAGCAGACCGTTTCAGGGACGGCACCTTTGCGCCTCCCTTAGTAGTATATACCTCTACGTCCCGGGCG
The DNA here is from genome assembly GCA_026184515.1 of Peronosclerospora sorghi. NCBI lineage: Eukaryota > Oomycota > Peronosporomycetes > Peronosporales > Peronosporaceae > Peronosclerospora > Peronosclerospora sorghi. The sequence continues at coordinate 31,486,233 of CM047587.1, read as the reverse complement.
GGAATACTTAGTGCGTTTTTGACCTACCGGTAGGCGTAGAGTGTGAGAAATCGCCCCGCAACTCCGCCGGCTGTGACAGCGGTTATTCTGTAAAGGTTTTTTGGTCTCGGGAACGTGATTGAGCAGTGCTCTCACCTCTTCCCCTTTGGTTCACGTTTGGCCCCTAGAGTTCAGGCTGCTATAAGCGCCCCACGGGAACTCTAGGCGGATTTAGTGAAATTCCCTTCCCTCGTAAAGTCTAGGCTAAGAATAAATATATTTGGGTGTTCTTTTAGCTGTTTGTGACTCCAGAGGCTCCGTGATCGGGCAGTGAAGACTTCCGCTGCCTGATCAAGTACCCCCTTCGCCGATCAACACCTGATCGACACTCTACAACCTGATACCTGATACCTGCGTTCATCTGTTCGCTAACTGCGCCAACTATTACCTGATCGTTTAAGTCGATCAGACCGATCAGACCGATCAGACCGATCAGTCGATCACGATCTGATTTTCTACTATTGGCTTGGATCACCCTTGATCACCTCTTGATCAACGATCGTAGGCCCTGATCACCGACTATTTGTGCCTGATGAAGACTGATCAAGCCGGATCAAGCCTGATCGACGAAAGTCGCTTCATCACAAGTTAACTCAATCTTGCAGCAAGTAATTGCAGCGTGTCATCCCCGCCACCTGGAGAGCTACCCACGCCCAAGCCGTCGGGTACACAAGGTGAGCAGAAACAAAAGCAGTCAAGGACAACCGGAGGACCCCCTTCGTTAGTCGGAAGTCCGGGCGCCGTGGTAACGCCTGATTAAGCTTCAAAAACTTTGATCAGCCGCTCCACCACACATACATTGCGTCGTTCATCGTGTCTTCCGGGTAATAGTGAGTTTTATCTTGAAATTTACATCCAAAGCGAGATATGATGCGCGCGATCTGTTTCTGGCTGCGGTCATCTGGACTTCGTTCGCTTTTCCCGGACGGTTTGACATGGTTCTTGCCGCCCCATTCGTACGTGATGCATCCAGCTGCTGTAAATGGTGTACTCCGAATGTCCGCGCCATCCGGTGCTTTGGATGACAATCAACCCATGTCGTACCGTGACAGCCCCACGGTGCACTCGTGGGTTGTCCACAGTATCAGATTCAATTGCGTGTGCTGCCCCACATGTATTAAATGTACGTTTCAAACAAATTATGTGTGCGCTCCCGTTGTCAACATTAACGTTGGTGTGTTCTCCATCCACTCTAGGCACGTGGCATGTCCCTCGGTCACATGTTTTTGGTTTAAGTAAAAAGAAGTGGACTCAGCGGCTTTGATGCACGAGGTGGCCCACTGGCCCTAGTAGTGGCTTCGCGTGGTATATGCATAGGATATCCGGCCTTGTACTTTCGCCCTACGTATTCGGAGCTGTAGTCACTTCACACCCTCGTCCGACCCCCAGTATTAAAACGCCTGCACCAAGTAGCGTTGAAACCCTACAGTTTCTTTCATCTACATTTCGGAAAGGCTTGTTTATTGCCTATGAGATAAAGCGTACGTATACTATGTTGATAACTCGGTCGGACTCGTGGGCGGTTCATGTGACTATTTCTCTTTGTAGTGTCGATGCGGCAACGAATTCTCTAACAATCTTGATCACGGGCGAAGACCACACTGTTTGCCCTTGCATGACGTGGTCGTTTTTTAGTAGTGCCAGTTGTCATTCGTGCGTGCATTGACAAGGTGCGTTTGGGGCTTCACGTTCGGCACCGGAACATCGTGCCTTGTTTCGTCCAATCTTGGTCGACGGTAGTAATGGCATGGACGTGATATGTTCAGGCGGCGGGAAAAGTGAAGCTTGCCGTGAAAAGTCCCTTGTTAGGACGAGCCTCCATGTTCAAGTGTAACTTCTCGTGATACCATCGCCTCACGCCGTGTCACATGGGGGGGGGCGAATTAACAAGTGGGGAGGGCGATTTAACATTCCCCTAAAAATACGGTACTTTCGGTCACATATCGTGAAAGATTTGAATACAAATTGTGACGTAGAGATTTGCGGTGTGCGGGCGGAATGCGCACAAAAAAATCAAGGTGCAACCCAAGGTCTGGGGGATAAAATTACCCTGTTGAATACGAGCCATTTCCACATTTTGGGCAAGCCGGGTGCACCACGATACCCAAGCTGAACATCAAGAAGTTTTTGGTGTAGAGATATAACCAGGAATCGGTGCAGGGTTCAAGAAATTGGATTAGAGGCAATCGACATTGCCGAAATTCCCGCTTATTTTGCTTGGACCGAGAGATTGAAGATGAACAAGCTAGGTAACATTTAAAAAGAACAGCGGCAGAATATTTCGGCCAAATATAAGGACACGGTACCTTATTTGCATTTTGTGTTAGATCCAATCTTCACTTAAAAGTAAATACCTCTCATCATCAAACGGCTATTTGGTTTCCGTCCGATAAAAATCCTAAGGGGACGTGTACTGTAACGGGGTTACATTCGGGTAACACTGAGTGTTGGTGTACAGGAGTCTACCATGGTTGAGGTCAGTATTGGCCGGGTTGAAAGGTTTCGAACCTTTGGTTATTTTAACCAATCAGGGCATGGGCCCTTAGTGTGGTGGTGTGTCAGCCATCCACGTGTCAGTACACAGGTGTGTACACTACATTTTAGCTAGGTACGAATTAGGAATATTCTACTTAGTATTACATATAGTTTATATTAGTTTAAATTAATTTAGGCTAATTACATATTAACTATATTCAGTTTACATTTCACTCTATCTTACAGACGCACGACCTCTACCGGTCGTGCGTGTAGTGAGTGGCGTAGCGTAAGGGGAGCCCTCCCCTTAGCTACACCCTTAGTAAGGTAGCCTTGCCGTTAAGGCACTAGCAAAGGTTACAGTAAACTAACCCGGGAATCTTGATCCCGAGTAGGAGAGCTATCTCCTACTAAGCCCTTAATAAGGGCGTATCGGCTATGTAGCTGCGAACGCCGCCTTAAGGAAACTCTTCCTCTGTGCTCTAGCCGCACCGTGCGTATACGCACCGGCTACATCTAGTAGCACTTGTAGTCAATCCAACACCTGTGTTGGTAGACTAGGCATCCTCTGCAAAGGATGAATCAGGACGATTGGGATAGTTTAACCCTCGTCCAGCAGGAAGCCTTTAAAAGGATGTTACCCTTAACGGGGGAAGAAGGTATGAAGCTCCTAGTGGAGCAGGGACTTGAGGCCGTAAAGGCAAGGGTCAATGCACTCATCGCTCATGAGGCGAGTTGCAGTGGAGGTCATTCCACGGGAGTGCGCCCTCCATTATCATTTAAGATAAAGGAGTTCACCGGAGAGAAGGGTGACAACCTTTATGTTTGGTTGCGAGAGGTCGAAACGGCCTTCGCCACAGAGAACATGACCTCTGATCACTTGCAAGTGGGACTTGCATTGACCCATCTTACGGGCAAAGCCCGTAAATGGGCGTTTACATGCTCGGATTCAGTCAAGGACGTGTTTACAACATGGAAGGTCCTTAAGCAGAAGCTTATGGACATGTACGCAACGCCTGATCTGGTTTTCCAGAATCAACTGGCGTTCCTGAGGTGCCGTCAAGGCACTAAGGACCTGGAGGTTTATATCCAGGAGCTTAAGATCCTCTTGGCAGGGATGTACGCGAAAGCGTATTCGGACGATGTGTCCATCCCCGTCTTCATGGGAGGCCTGAGAGAAGGGCCAGCACGTTCGGAATTGTTCCAATGCCGACCCGAACCCCTGGAAGAGGCATTCAAGATGGCGTTCAACGCCGAGAGGAACTTCCGTTCCTCTAAGGTGGGTCCCGAACCCATGGACCTGAGTCAGGTCGAAGCGGAGGAGAAACCTCCCGCTAAGAGTCATTCGGACTCTTTTTCACAGAGCTTCGAGACAGAGCTCTTGGCTATGTTGCAGTGGCGTGGGCCTCTGAGATGCTTCTTGTGTGGGAGCATGGATCATCTGAAGAACAGATGTCCGAAAAATCCCCAGCGAGATACTCGCTACAAGGGACCAAGGGTGGGGAAAAAGCCCTTGTCCAAGCCATCGGGAAACGACGGCTCCCAGTAGGTGCGGGGCGCCCTACTGGAGGACCCCTCAGTGCTGTTAAGCCCCAGGGTAAGGGACGACAGCACAATGCCCCGAGGGAAGAGGTGCTTCCTAGCACCGATTTGGTGTACCAGCAAGGTTTGCTGGTAGTTCTTGCGGACGTGAAAGGATTTGATAAGCCTTGGAGAGTCTTGATAGACTCTGGAGCGTCTGAAAATTATGTCAGACGAGCTTCTGTTGAGAAGAGTCGGCTGTGTGCTGAGGCCCTAGAGGCAAGTTCTCGTGACGTTGTCACGGTCCGTCTAGCGACGGGCGTACATGTTTCTGTACCCATGGTCTCGATTGACCTTAAGCTGAAGTTTGCAGACTTCGATAGCTTAGAACGTTGCCTAGTCCTGGATTTGGACTCGAGGTATGACCTCATTCAGGGCATGAAGTGGATGGAGCGCCACGAGCCATGGATAGACTGGAAGTCTAAGTCCATTGGCCCAACGCACCCGCGGTCGAGTGAAGCATTGTCGAGTCATGAACCCACCTTTGCTCGATCGCAAAAGCGATTCTGACGTGACATGCAAGATATTGGGATGTCTGAGATGATCATTCCCAATGACGTTAAGGAATAGTTCCTTAACGAGGGTGATTCCTCGGTTAATCCCCACGCCGTTAACGGTGAGACTGGTGAGTTACCAGTGGCAGAGATGTATTCCTCTGAGGCGACTCCAGTGGTAGGGGTAGATACCCCTGTGGTTAAGCGCGAGGCGCTTCCAAGCAAAGAGACCCGTAGTTCGTCTCTTTTGCACGTCGGAAATGATTCCACCCACGCCGTTATAGTCGAGACTGGTAAGTCGCCATTGGCAGAGGTGGATTCATCTGAGGCGACTCCAGTGGTAGGGGTAGAGACCCCTGTGGTTAATCGCGAGGCGCTTCTAAGCGAAGAGACCCGAAGTTCGTCTCTTTCGCACGTCGGAAATGATTCCGACTACGCCGTTGTAGGTGATACCGGCGAGTTACCGGTGGTAGAGGTAGAGACCTCTGTGGATAGGCGCGTGGCGCTTCCAGTACATGGGGCAATTGACTCCCCCCATCTGGGTCTCGGGATGAGTCCCGAGGCCAGTAGTCAGCAATCCTACAGGATGCTAAATAGTGTGACAGGTATTGTCACAGAAGGCGTAAGCCTGGAACGGTTGCCTGGGGTAGGCGAACTGTTGTCGTTGGAGGAGATGTCCTTCAACGAGTTTGAGACTGCTTTGAAAGCAGATGATATAGATGAGGTCGTCGCGTTGCGTCCGGAAGAGGAGTTGAACTCCTCATCCACGATGGACGAGTCAGTTTTGGTGAAAACCAAACTGGCATTAAATGCCCGAAGCGGCCTCAAGATCCTCGCGGATCCTGAGGACCCTTACCATTCCTTATTAAAGGAATTTGGAGATGTCATTAGTGACAACCCGCCGATGGGGTTACCACCGGATCGGGAAGTCCGACATGAAATTGATTTGGTTCCCGGAACCGAATACTGAGTCACTAGGCAGTGGCCTCTCCCCAAGGAACAATGCGACGTCATCGACGCATTCTTCAAGGGGAAAGAAGAGGCAGGGATGGTACGGGAGAGTAAGTCCCCCCACTCATCTCCCACTTTTTGTGTTCGTAAACCGAACGGAAAGTGGCGCATTGTGCATGCGTACAATAAGCTGAATGCAGCGACTGTACCCATGCATACTCCGATTCCTCGAAAGGATGTCCTCCAGAACAATATGGTGGGCTGTACTGTATACAGTGCCTTAGATCTGGTGGACGGGTATTATCAGGTGCTCATGCGAACGTCCGATATTCCGCTTACAGCGGTCAGCACGCCTAGCGGCATACTGTGGGAGTCGCTTGTTATGCCACAAGGGCTTTCAAATGCACCAGCGACTTTCAATCGCTTGGTGACTCAATTTTTCCGCCCTCATAGAAAGTACGCTCAGACGTACTTCGACGATATATTCGTCCATAGTCGTGCGGAAGGCGACTCGTCTGATGTTCAGACGCATCTGATACACCTTCCAGCAGTGCTCGAATGTATGCGAGAGCATAAGTTATATGCGAACGCATCCAAATGTATCTTTGGTGCTGAGGAAATTCCTTTCCTCGGATACTTCATCGGTAAGGATGGAGTGCGGGCGGATCCCGCGAAGGTGAAATCCATTGTGGAGTGGCCTTCGCCTGTAAATCTTATAGATTTACGGAAGTGGCTTGGATTAGCCAACTATCTCCACAAGTACAGCGAGAACTACGCTGAAATGGCGAAGCCATTGACCGACCTTCTTAAGAAGGATGTTGATTGGTGTTGGGAAACCAAACACCAAAACGCTTTTGAAGCGGTTAAGGGGAGCTTGTTAAAAGCTCCCGTTCTTGCTCTCCCAGATTCTGGGTAACCATTTAGTGTCGTCTGCGACGCCACCGATTTCGCAATCGGATGTGCTTTGTTACAAGCAGACGATGCAGGAAGGGAACGCGTAATTGCGTTTGAGTCGAGGCAGCTTAAAGCTGCAGAACGGAATTATCCCGTTCATGACAAGGGGCTACTTGCGATGAAGTATGCTCTTGTCAAATTTAGGGTTCACCTACTCGGCTCAAAGCCGTTCGTGGTTTATACTGACCACGCGTCCTTACGGACAGCAAAAAAGTCGCCTCATCTCTCGCAACGGATGGCCCGTTGGCTCTCCTTCTTTGCGGAGTACAACTTTGAGGTTAAGTATAAACCTGGCAAGTAAAACGTGCTTGCAGACGCGTTGTCGCGTCGTCCCGATAACGAGCTCGCTCCCGCGACATTCGTCACCACGTCTGTGGTGGATCTCATACGCCAGGCGTATGAGAAATACCCACAATGTATGGCGCTTATCCGCGCGTTAGGTGAAAAGGGTCTTGGCTCGTCTGAGCCAACCCTGTCAAGTCGAGCTAGAGCTCGTTTACACCGTTACAGGTACTGTGACGGTCTGCTATTTTTTATAGCACGAGCGCGGTGGACACTCCGCGGGTGGTAGTTCCTTATAATGAGGAACTGAAGTATAGAGTCCTCTTTGAGGCACATGACGCCCCTACCGGGGGTCATTTAGGTCGGGATAAGACCTACGGCACTTTAAGCGCTTTGTATTGGTGGCCCAAGATGTATAAATGGGTTGGTGCGTATATTCGCACCTGTGAGACGTGTCAGAGGGTTAAACCCTCTGCAAGTTTAGCTGCACCTTTGGCGAGCTTATCCGTTCCAACGGAAAGTTGGAAATCCATTAGCATGGATTTTATCTTCGGTTTTCCGAAGGATAAGTAAGGCCGGTAACACCGGCATATTGGTCTTTTTTTACCGTTTGAGCAAGATGGCTCACCTGGAGGCGGTGCCAGAGTCCATTGATGGACAAGGAACAGCAAAAGTGTTCCTAGACTGTAGCCGGTGCGTATACGCACGGTGCGGCTAGCGCACAGTGGAAGATTTTCCTTAAAGCGGCGTTCGCCGCTACTTAGCCGATACGCCCTTATTAAGCGCTTAGTAGGAATGAGCTATCCTACTCGGGGCCAAGATTCCCGGGTTAGTTTACTGTAGCCTTTGCTAGTGCCTTAATGGCAAGGCTCCCTTACTAAGGGTATAGCTAAGGCGAGGGATCCACTTACGTTACGGCACTCACTACACGCACGACCGGTCGAGGTCGTGCGTCTGTAAGATAGAGTGAAATGTAAACTGAATATATTTAATATGTAATTAGCCTAAATTAATTTAAACTAATATAAACTATATGTAATACTAAGTAGAATATTTCTAATTCGTACCTAGCTAAACTGTAGTGTACACACCTGTGTACTGACACGTGGATGGCTGACACACCACCACACCAAGGGCCCATGCCCTGATTGGTTAAAATAACCAAATGTTCGAAAACTTTCAACCCGGCCAATACTAACCTCAACCGTGGAGTACTCATGTACACCAACACTCAGTGTTACCCTAATGTAACCCCGTTACATCCTCCACCATCAAGACTATTGCTTACGCAATAAACAAAATTTTGTTGGAGAGCTCCAACGCCATACCTCTGGCTGTCCACTGTACACCCTCAGTGGTGCTATCGACGCAAACTATTCCGACATCTCGGAAGTGGACGCCCTTGGGGAGCTCTCCCCAACGACTGGCCATGTTGATAGCGCCGAACGGCGCTATCAGTCATCCAACCCATTCCCCACACGTGGGGAAAACACACTAACTCGTGCGCCACCGTTACCCGCTAGGGGTAATACCTCCAGGTTACCACAGGCAACCACCACCAATGAACCGTCCTTGGTTTAAGAGGCCCGACGTGCCGGACGGCACGTAAGGGACCTCGCGACCCTCAAAAGAGGTCTAAGAACGCGGTCAAGAGGGGTTTAGCCTCTTATACCCCTGGACCAGCGGCTATACTGCCGCGTGAAATTGCGCATCGGAGCCAACTCCGGGCCCGGCTACTAACGCCCAAACTTTATTCCGTTAAGTCCTACCGGACGCGCCTCGGGAAACAGGCACGCGGTGCCCTCGTGGATATTCTCCGCGAGATTCCCCTTGTTCTCCTGAGGTACGAAAGCGTCGAAGACGCAGAACAGGCGTTCCGCGCCTGGGAGGAAAGGGAGAAACACCTCCCCAGTTTCGATGCTCTGTACAACAGCTTTTCCGAACACGACGTTCGGGTAGAGAGAGCGCTACGCTTGGCCTATGCTCAGGCCAAAGCGCAAGGGCAATTGCCTGCCTCCTATTATACGCGCTCTGCTCTCGATGTGGTGCCGGAGAGCAATGAAAGCACAGCATCTGCCTCCGGCGAACTCCCAGCTATTGGCAGTGAAGGGGCTTCTTCAGCCCCTTTGGTCGTTGACTCTCAGTGGGATTCTCCCGCTCGAAAGCGTCAACGACGTCACGGCAATCCTGCCGCAGGGGAGTCTCGTACTCCCACGAGTTCTGGGAATGTGGATACCCTTTCCACTTCACCAGGTACTAGGTCTCACCCCGGTGATGGCGTCGTGCCATCAGGCGTTCCACATGGTAATGTGGAGTACCCTCCGTATCGAGCACTGGAGGAGGGGGTCGCGCTATTGCGGCGTGACTTCCACGAGCGCTGTGATTGGCACAGCCGTCGCATACAAGATGCCCAGGAGGGACTGCGCAACGAAGGGAGTGCGAATGAACGCATCGGGGGGCGGCTTGCCTCCCTCGAGTCTCTCGTTGCGGAGCTTCAGGGTCGTATTTCAACCCTTTCGGAGATTTTCCGACCTGTCGTGCCTTTCGGCTATCCAAATTCTCACCCTCCTCCAA
>CM047587.1:31457077-31476783 GCA_026184515.1 Peronosclerospora sorghi | reverse complement strand
TTTCCGACATGGAGCAACCATCTTCTTCATCCGTTCCAGGTACTTGCACTGCTGGACTTGACCTTCTTGTATTTCCTTAACGACCGTTCTTGTAGGCACCTCGCATACCACCTCATCGCATGTCAGTTCGCCCGTCCGGTCGGTCCGGTCTGGCATCCCCCATCGTTCATTGCACCTCATAAATCGGCAAGGCATCAGACCGGGACCGACGCGCAGTTGCAAGACGCACTTGAAGAGATCGCACGTCTCCAGGAGCATATTGCTCAACCGGCGACACAACGTAAGCATGCATGTCCGGTCTTCACCTTGGACCTGTTCTAACCTTCGTTTGTCTTCAGCCCGTATACCTCCAGCCCGTATACCTCCCGGCATCAGCAAGGCGATCAATGCCCTGCTTGCCGCCGATTGGCAGTCGAACATGCATGACCTCCAGCTGCGTCAGATTTTGACCGGACTAATAAACGCGCGCAATAGGTTGACCCGCTTGGAGGCTCATCAGCTTCATCTTCGGGAGCAGCTTGTGCTGGTCCAACAGCAGCAAGCAGAAGACCTGCTTGACCAGACCACGTTGAGCATTCATAGCGACGATCTCGAGAGGCGTCTCACCGAGCTCCGAATTTCGATTCAAGACCAGAACGAGGAGGTCCAGTCTTGTGAACGCAAGTCGAACGATTGGACGCAGGCAGCGAACGGTCGTCGTGCGGTATTAAAAGAATGTCATCAGCGCTTGGTTGACCTGTTGCGTCCTCGTCGACATCCGGTTGCTGCCTCCAGCGTAGACCGGTCTTCGTCGGCCGCATTGGTGGACCTACACCGGGACCAAGACCAAGTCCGTTCATTGGCCGAAATTCCCCAGCCCAAAATTCGTCAAAAGTCTAAGAAGCGCGCGGACGCACCAAGTCCCTCGAGGGCGCGGGGCACAGCGCGCTACCCTGAACTCGAAGGGAAGCGTGCGGTGCCTCGGAAGCGAGCCAAGATACAGGCGCCCCTCGTGGGCTCAAGCTTGGACGAGGATGACGACAGTAACATCTCCAAAAATCAAGCGCCCTCGACCGCCGGTGCTGACCATGCCAAGTATTCAGAGGTCTCGTCCTGGGATGACTCCGGCGAAGACTCCGGTGATTCGGAGTTTGCTGTCCCCATCCCAACCAAGTCGCGAACAAGTCCACATGAAAGTTTTGTTCAAGTTGAATCGACTTCGGAGAAGACCAAGAAGACCGGTCCGCATGGTGGCGCTCCACCACCTCATGCGTCGACAAAGTCAACACCTACGGTCTTGCCTGGGACGCCCAAGCTCCACAAAGATGCTTTGTTGGCCAACGTGGCAATCGACAGTTCTTCCCTTCCGCCACGAACGCGTGAGGATACTTTGCCGTGGTCGCCAGGGCAGATCGGTTGTTTACGCCGGTCGACCCTGACCAAGCAGCTCCTGGCCCGGTCTTTCTCTCGTCCAGACCATTGGCTTTTCCCGCCGGCGAAGAAAGTTCCTGCCGCGTCGGAATGGCGGCCGGACTTGATCACGTCGGCACAGATCTCCCGCTTGTACGCTGACGAGCCGTGGAAGATTTTCGAGCATCCCAAGCTGCGGTTCATCTTCCACTCGACTCCGTGGGCCAATGCTTTCATGAGTCGGGCGAGATATTCTAACAAGACTCACGCTAAATCCATCTGGGAGGCATCCCACTATCTGGTGCTTCCCCCTGAACGAGTTCGGCAAGACACTGGCTTGGCGACCATCCAGAACAAGCGCAAGTAGTGTCGGATCAGAGCGGGTGAGGCCTGGCAGTCCCTGTGCCAATATGTTTTGGACGGGATGCTGGCCCACTAGTGCGACGTCGATGTGTTCTTATATCCAGTTGTACTTCATATGCCTCGGCGTCGCGTCGAGAGGACCCGGCTGCTGGCTGACGGTGGCACATGGTACCCCGGTCTTGGGTGCATTACACCGGTCTTGGACCTCAAGGATGCTTTGGTCCAACTAGACCAACAAGAACCTTGGCGTAACTGTACCAGGAACAAGTTGAAAAGAATCTGTCGTTGACCGTCGGCCGTCTGTGGGGTGATGGCGAGTGAGGTCGTAAGTAGTCGACCAGATAACACTTAATATATATCATCGTTCTTTTTCACATGTTCGGTCATCAAATCACTTGAGCTAATTCCACCACTTTCTCCAGAGCTGCACTAGACACGTTATCACCAACCGTTCCACTTACATCGCGAAAAAACAATCCACGTTCTTCACTCCACTATTCCAATTCGTCACATATTCACAATACACAAGACACAAGACACAAGACCTTCCACCTCTTCACACCGGTCGGGAAGACCGATGCTACTGCATGTCTTGGTCTTGGTATTCATGGGTCTGCATCACTGCGAAACGGTTCCGACTGACTCGGTCCCGTTCGAATTCTCGTAGTAGTGCTCCACAGTCAGGTCGGACCCATCGATCCAAGTTGTTTCATCATGGTCCTTCCATCGGACCAGATATTCTCGGTGGGTCCGGCCAACCTGGTCTTCTTGACCGATCGGACATCTAAGACCTTTTCCACTTCAAATTCGTCCTTCTCCAGCGGTCGTTCCCAACTGTCCTCCTGCAGTAAAGCTTCATCGAAATCAAACCGTTCTGCCTCGTCTACTAGACAGGGCATTTTGGGACGATCAGGAAATTCTCGGACCAGTTTTAACTTGGACACATGTACGATCGGGAAGACCTTGTAGTCCGTGCCGGTTGTTACTAGACGGGCAGCGTGTTCACCAATCAGCTCGGCAACACGGAAAGGACCGTGCCACATGTGATCCATCTTCTTCGCATAGCCCTCCTTCACTCGGTCTAGGTACAACCATACCCTCTCCCCTGGTTCTATACCGTGGGGTTGGACCTGGTCGATGTTCCGGTCTGCCTGGTCTTGTGTAGCTTGACGTAACTTTTCGTTTACAATTTCTCTTGCATGCTGGTAATGTTTCTGGACCTGCATGCGCCAACGTCGAGCATCACGATCGCGGGTACGAGTGCAGCCAATAGGTATCGCGGCTTCAAGAGTGGACCGGGGGTCCCATCCATACGCAAGATAAAAAGGCGTTTCTCCTCGGACCTGATCGGTCGACGAGTTGAGTGCAAACACCAGCCTTTCTGCGTATTCGTCCCAATCGCGCTGGTCTGGATCGGCAACGTACATCTTTATTGCTCTTGTAATAGTTTGTACCATACGTTCTGCCGATCCATTCACTTGCGGACGATATGCCATCGTCGCGCTCTGTTTCTGGCCCAGCATATTGTTAAACGACCGGAACACCTCGGCCATGAAACCGGGTTCTCGGTCGTGTCTGATGACCTCGCTGGCGCCGAACCTTCGGAACAAGCATTCTTCGTAACTTTTGGCGATCTGCTCGGCAGACCGGGACGCACATGCCTTCGCAATAACTAGACCGGTGAACAGGTCTACCCAGATCAACAACTCAGTATTGCCATATGTCGATTTAGGCAGCGACGGTATATGGTCCATCGCTATGACCTGGAAAGGGTAGGTAGCTTCGATATTTCCGGGCGATCGCCCCTTGATTACCGGTCTACCCTTTCCGGTCTCGCAATCCGTACAACAACCCACATATTTCTGTACACTTCGGAAAAGACCTCTCCAGTGAAAGTGGGACATGATCTTGTGATGCGTTCTGCCTATGCCCTGATGTCCTCCTTCTAGACTCACATGGTAGTGATGGAGGACATCCGGCTGCAACAACTCAGGTATCACCAATTTCGCCAATCGGTCCCGGTCTGCACTGTCTTGGTCGGCATCGCGGCAGTAATATAGTAAACCATCCTCATCCACTTCGTAACTGTCTGCGATCTTGGCACATTCTTTCGCTTGACAGTTCGTCAACTTAGACAATTCACCGCGCAGGTAGGTCTTCAAATTCACAATCGATTCTTCTTCGTCCTGCTCCTTGAGGATCCGTTCTGCCCTTAGTTGTTGCACAACAGATTCACTCAACCGTTCCTTTGGGAACGGTTGGTGGGACTTCCGAGCTTTCGGTCTAGTCGCGACCATCAAATGCACCTGGTCTGGAGCGTTCTTGGGTCCGATCACCTCGGGGAGCCTGTTTATATTCATCAATTCATCAAGAACGGCCTCCTCGGTGATCGTATCCCCGGTATGGTCTCGCATGGCCTTGGTCGCGAGGTAGTCGGCGCTTATGTTCCAGTCCCGTTTCACGTGCAACAGCTCGTGGTTGGGATGGTCTTTCAATGCCTTCATTACCCGATCATTTAACGACCTCAGCCGTGGAGACTTGCAGTCGATCTCTCCGGTGATCTGCCTGATCAATAGGTTGGATTCACCACATATGATGACTCGCCCCTTCTCTTGCGACGACAGCAGGTCCAGACATAGAAGTAGACCTCGGTACTACGCCTCGTTAACAGTAATATCCGTCGTGAAATCGGCAGCGGCTGCAACTATAGACCATTGTGGCAACTTCCACAATATGGCACTATAGGCGCCGACCTTCTTCTTCACGCTTGCCGATCCGTCAAAACTTAAGACCAAGAGCTCTTCATCATGGTCGACGGTCGGTGGCGGTCTCGAAACTGACTGCCTAGGTTGCTTCCTCGGGGCAATCGCTATCAATGCCTCGTCCACTTCAGACCGAGGGGTGATACTGGCAGCTAATGTGCCCAATATCTCTTCCTCGCCCCTGGTGCACTTAACGACCTCGAGGGTCCACTGCGACAAGACCACCGACCATCTGCCTAGACGTCCGTCCATCCCATTGGCTGATAATAGCCAGGCCAAAGTAGACCGCCTTGACAGGACCTTTATAGGTCGGCCGACCAGCAGGTTGTAACACACATCCAGAATTCGTAGCAACGCCAGAACTTCTTTCTCGACAATTCCATAGTTCACTTCATTTGGCTTCAGCGTTCTGCTCGTGAACGTGACATGATGGTACACACCATCATGATCTTGTACTAGAGTGGCCAAAATGGCCCACTGACTAGCATATACAATAATGGTCGGGACCTTTTCGGGATCGAAATGCTTCAAAATCGGTGCCGTCACCATCTTAGCCTTCAACATACCAAAATAAAATTTTGCACGCTTCATATGGTCTTCGGCCTCCACTTGCGGACAATCTGCAGCAAGACCAGAGTCGGCGCCCCCATGTCAAGTTGTCCGGTCTTCTTCGCGCAACATATGGTAGTCCACTTCCGGAGCTCATACAACACAGCCGCGTAGATAGCAAAATCTTCGATGAAGCGGCTGTAGTAGTTTAAACTTCCTAGGAAGGACTGCATTGCCTTCAGAGACTTGGGAAACGGTAGGTTGCCTAACGAATCCAGGTACTTAGGATTAGCCTCTAGACCATTGTTCGAGACCATATGACCTAAATAGGCGACCTTGGACATACCCCAAAAACTTTTTATGGCGCTGGTAGATAGGTTCCAGCGGTCGCATGTATCCAACAATCGTTCAACCTTCTCGCACAGATCGTTCCATGACTAGGCAGGTATCAGAATGTCGTCGATGTACGACCGCCTCCCTAGAACGGACGGTCCTCTTTCCCGATCGGGTTCACCCTCTCTAAACACATCATAATTTTCAACGGGGTACCGATCGGTCTTGATCTTGAAGTGTCCGTACAATGCGTTATCTATCAGCCTTTTGATAATCTGGGGCGCGTTCTTCAGACCGAACGGCATACGGTTCCACTCGAAACGACCAAACGGTGTCACAAATGCGGAAATCTCAAGGGCTCGATCAGTCATCGAGACCACCCAAAATCAACTTGCCATGTCCAGCGAACAATACCACAAGGTCTTGTCCAGGTCTTCCAACAAATCATTAATCAGCGGCATCGGGTACACCATAAGTTTAGTTAACCGATTTACCAGCCGATAGTCTATGCACAACCTAATGTCGACGCCGTTCTTCTTGATAACAATTACGATCGGCGAGGCCCATGGCGAGGTCGACGGTCTAATAATCTTGGTAGCCAACAGTCCTTTGATAAGATCATAAAGCTTTTCCCGGTACTGTGGCGCCACGCGTCGACATCGCTGAGCAATCGGCTTGGCATCTCCAACGTCAATATCGCAAATCGCACCACGGGCTGCAGGTGGTAAGGCATTGCCCTTTCCGATCAGCAGATGTCTTTTCTTCCATATGATATTCTTCAACTGCTCGATCTGGTCTGGACTGTTAAGGTCTTGATCACCCACTTGTAAATCATCCATTGTAACTTCGGGAGAGTCGGCAGACACTTCAGGGAGGACTGCCATTTGGCTTTCCAGATCCTGAATGTACTGTTACCCGCCTTCATGTATACAAACTTGTTCATCTTCTGGGGTAATATCACCTAGACCATCTGGACCGGCTGAACGCCCCTGGTCTTGATCGACGGGCTGTCCTTCACTGATATCGGTCTGATTAGGATTACCGTCATGGTCCGACCTAGCAACTTCATGTTCCCCTTCTTCCGTTTCTTGCTCCGCTGTCACCTGGTCTTGTGCTGACACCACGTTGACTAGCCTCGGCTCGTCTACTTGATGGTCCACCGTTCCTGGTGACTGCGGCGCCTTTGTTCGGACCAACATCTTTTTTGGGGTGACATAACTTGGTCTTTCCACTAAAGGTGAGGTATCCTCTTCCACCGACCCATCATCGCTGATAAGATCGGTGGTCGATTGGTACGCCAGGTTTTGCCACTCGACATACCGCCTCGACCCAATCGAGACGAACCCCATCTTCCTTGGTACCTTCCCTTCTGCTAACCACATGCCGACAATAGTGTTATTGTCCAGTGTCAGCGGCTTGTCACCGATATTGGTAACACGGACAAAATCATGTCGACCAGCACTCTTTACGAAGGTCGAAACCCACCGATCGCCCCTGGTCAACCACAACTTCTTCGAACGAAAACCTTTCTCAACCGGGGTATCGGCAGACCGACCAACTGGGATAGTGAGGTCTTGGTCCCACCGGACCAGATCGGTATACGAACCATACAGAGGTCTTCGACCAGCCAACTGGACCTGGACCTCATCCGAGAGCGTAAGCACTCCATGTGACATGTCTAGGAGAATACCAGCTGGGACCATGAAATCCATTCCTAGTAAAGCGTCTTGACCAACCAACTTGCCAACCCAAGCGCTGAAAAAGTAGACCAGCGATCCCGACAAAGTAATTTTCACACGCGTTCTTCCTTCGGTCATATAAGAGTTTTCGCCGATCCCGACGCATTCTTGTCTCTGTGTATCGTCTATACGACATCCGACCTTACGAGCAAAGGCGGAGTCGATTATCGATATTTCAGCTCCAGAGTCGAACAACATCGTCGCCTTCTGTTTATTAATCTTGCCACAGGCTTTCGCCTGCTTGAACCATTTATCAGGCGCGTGATACTTCCAGTATCCGCGGGATTCTCCAGGCAGAAAGTCCAACTGCATAACCACCTTAGTCCGGGAGTACTCATCGGTCTTCAGACTGTATACCGGATGGTCTAGGTCGACGCAATTTGGAATAGAACGTGTATTGTCGGTCTTATCCTCCTTGCCGACATATGCATAGATGTGAACCGTAGAACGCTCGGCTCGATCCAGATTCCAACCTGGCGAGCGTTCTAGTTTAACATCTTTTCTGCGTCCGGCGGCAGCATCCCCGCGTGCTTGTCCGGCACGTACCACTTGCGCATCATGTTAAAAAATTCTTCAATCTTGCAGTGTCCGGCCTCGTGGATCTCTCCACATGACTTGCATACGAAGAGGCAGTGGACCGTAGGGTGGCCGCGTCTCTCGCACTTCTTGCACACCATCTTCTTCCAGCAGTTTGGACCATCATGTTTTCTCGACCCACAGTGGGAGCACTTCTGACGAGGTCGGTCTGGATCGGACTTGCTTCCGTTCCTTCCCTTCCGGTCCACCTGGTCGGACTTCGACTTGGTCTTCGGGACAGGTCCCGCAACATATACGTAACGATACTGGTCTTCATCCGATGACTCCTGGCTGGATGGACTTCCACTTTCCCCTTCTGACCCCGTGCTGTCATCAGCAACAATTGCCTTGACCGCTCGGGTCGGTCTGGTCCAAGGTCTCTTGACCGGATCGGTCTGGGTCTTGGAACGATAGCGACCTGATCCACCATCGGTCTTCGCTCTCATACTACGCGACTGTTGTAACGTCCGCAGGGTCTGTTCGACTTCGCCCGCATCCTTAAGACGCAGTAGAGTAAGCTGGTCCGCAAGTTCTTGATCGTCAAGGGTACTAATATAGTGATCCACATGTTCTAAGGCGGCACCGTTCGGCGGGTTATTCTCTTTGATTGTTATACCGGCGCGAAGTGCAGCCACGTTCAACCGATGCAAATACTCGATCGGTGTTTCGTCGGCCCGCTTCTGCATATGGTGGTACTTACGGGCGCTTGAAAATCCGGAGTTACAATATTGACCTTCAAACTCGCACATAACAGGTCCCAGTCAGACCGGACGCCCCGACCCAACTGTTGAATCCAGTTCGCAGCCGGTCCTTTTAACAAATCCCGGAAGATTAAACAACGTTCGCTTTTTGGAGTCTGGTCTCGCAGGAACGCATACTTGACCCGACTGAACCAAGACCGGGCCTGGTCTTCATCAGCATCCTTGCCGGTGAAGTCCTTGAGGTCGGTCGTCGCAGCCATACGGATGCGCGGAATCGCAGCAGATCCAAAGTCGTAGGCAGTAGTGGAGGCTAGGTTAGCCTTGCGCACCTTGCCTGTGCCTGTACCATCTGACCCACCATGGTCGTCAAGACCGCCGACCGACTCCATATCACAGTCACTTGTCTTGCTTGGTCTACGCGGTCTTGCCGGTTGCGGCTTGCGCCTTCCCTTGCCGGTTGGTTTATCAATTCTAATAGGCTTATCCATAGATGTTACCGATTCCATATCCACATCTTTGCAAACATTGACACCTTGACAGGTAGACCGGTCTTGGACATGTGGGCGCATAGGTGGTCTAACCCGTTCTTCCATGAAACGTTGCATCATCGTCTCAAACATGGCTTGGACGTTGGCTGGCGTCATGGGCAACGTGTTGATACCCTCCTTTTGCGGAACGGAGGCCTGTGGGGCTTGCTGGAGCCCCGACTGGCTAACAGCCCCTTGCTGCCGCACGTCCCTTTTTTGTTCGGGCTGGGCATGGTACACCCCCATGGTCATCCGCTCGACACCGTTCTCCAACTCTGATGAGCTGATTGAGGCCGGTGGAGACTGATAAACCGATTCGTAATCAGAACCAATGTCGACAAGCGCTGTGGAGGCTTCAGCGACCTTCACTTCTGCGGTGGGAGTTGGGCGGCGAACCGCCCCCACCAGTGGGACCAAATGGTCGTAGAAGGTCGACATCGACGATTTCAGCCTCCAAGTCTCAAATTCAAATAGTTTTTGGACATCGGCGGGGTTCTGCATTTTAATACCAACCTCCACCAACATCGCCACCAAGTTTTTTACCAACAGTAATGGGCGATCACTCTGGACCGGCTCGGTAGTGGGACCGAGAAGACGGTCGGGGATCTGGAGGTTCAACACCCGAAAGACCACGTCAAAACGAACAAATCGTTTCAGCTCAAAAACGTAGTACATCTTGTTTAGGTCTTCTTCAGTGATGCCTCCATCTCCGACCTGCGACTTTTCTTCGAGGTCGTCTTCGTCGGCCGGCATTCCCAACCCTTTCTTGGGAATCTTGGGTACCTTGGGGACTTTAGGGAGGTAGAACGGATCGTTCCAGTCAGCCTCCAAGTAATTTTCATCTTTCAGTTCTCCATCAATTTTATCATTCATACACATAGGATCAGGACCCAGGTCCTGATCCTTTCCGGAACTATAGCATGACTTGCTATAGTCCCAATCGGCTCCGGTGGGAGCCTTTTGGGGAGGAAGAAACTTATTAATCCCGATCTGGTCCTCCGCCAGGCCAGATCGGACATCGCCATCTTTATCAACAACAAGAACGTAAGGCGATAGCCTTTCCTTACGTCCTCTCCAGAACGACTCCATATTCAAATCATTCAAATCTTCGAATCCAATTTTTGATGGAATATCAGCACGGTGATATCCACGATCACCAAGTGATCCGGGCACGCGCACCATTGTGGTGGAGTCAAGTTCGAAATCGAAAACATTAGCATCGATAACCTGACTACCACCATCGCGCCCAGCCTTCCAACTTTCGGAGGGGGTACTCCGCGGACCACCACTCGAGATTTGGTCCGATCGTCCGCTGCAAGCAGACGACCGGTCGTCATCAGAACCCACTTGGTCCGATTTTTTAGTGTCCATCTCACCTTGTGTACCCGATAGAATGGGCTAGTTACACACTCGGTGGATCGGGATCGCAGATTGGATCGAAGCGGTCTTGAATATAGAAGACCGATCTGGGTAGGTATCTCTGGGGCGCAACTCTTCACCCCAGACGCAAACAGACCAAAAACACTTCCAAGAGATAACTTCCAATAGGTCGATCGTCCAAACGATCAAGACCTGACCAATACTAAATAATAGAGGGTAGACCGACCGTTCCGGTCTAGCCCCTGACCAATACGAAAACAGACCAAAAACCGGTCTAGTTTCCAACCAATATTAAAACAAGCCAATATGTCCGCTTAAAGACCCAATATGCTCGTGAAACTCCACAAACGATATCTCCACGCAAGGCCAATCCAGTGAATAGCACGTTCCAAACGTACTTGAGTTGAGGTGTTGAGATCGCCAAATCGCACTCCCGTCGAGGGACTTCCGGTGTGCCAAAGTGCGCGTGCGGCGCGTCCAGACCGGGTATAATAGGCGAGAGGGGATAATTCGACCCTCTGCCCCCAAACACTCCGCGGCGGGCGGAGGCGACTAGTGTACGAAAAGGGAAGAACGGCGACCCCTAGCTGTGGTGTGAACCAAGACCAGAAGAGGTTTCAGCTACTTATCCGAAAGCTAAAAGATTTCCTTACTTAAAGGTATAACCTCTGTCCTAAAAGGTAAAACCACAACTAAAATACTACTATCCTATAGTCCCTAAATGTACTCCCACAAAAATATGTAAAATACCCAAAGTCGGGTGACTCACCAAAACTTGCGTTCTTGACACTTCTTGAGTCTGATAGGCTGAAAATCCCCCCTTGTTTAAACCAATACGAAATTAGACCAAATGCCTTGACGAAACTTGACCAGAAGTGTGCCAAATTTTGGGCACGCTTCTCCACAATTGCCCCATCTATTGGAAGCGCCTCGCGCCTATCCACAGAGGTCTCTACCTCTACCACCGGTGACTCGCCGGTCTCACCTACAACGGCGTATTCGGAATAATTTCCGACGTGCGAAAGAGACGGACTTCGGGTCTCTTCGCTTGGAAGCGCCTCGCGCTTAACCACAAGGGTCTCTACCCCTACCACTAGATTCGCCTCAGAGGAATCCACCTCTGACAATGGCGACTCACCAGTCTAGCCTATAACGGCGTGGTCGCAATCATTTCCGACGTTCAAAAGAGACGAACTACGGGTCTCTTTGCTTGGAAGTGCCTCGCGCTTAACCACAGGGATCTCTACCCTACCACTGGATTCGGCTCAGAGGAATACATCTCTGCCACTGGTAACTCACCAGTCTCACCGTTAACGGCGTGGTGATTACCCGCCGAATCCCCCTCGTTAAGGAACTCTTCCTTGACCTCATTGGGACTGATCATTTCAGACATCCCAATCTCTGGCATCTCACGCCAGAATCGATTGCGATCGAGCAAAGGTGGGTTCATGACTCGCCAATGCTTCACCCGACCGCGGGTGCGTTGAGCCGATGGACTTAGACTTCCAGTCTATCCATGGCTCGTGGCGTTCCAGCCACTTCATGCCCAGAATGAGGTCATAACTCGAGTCCAAATCCAGGACTAGGCAACGTTCTAAGCCGCCGAAGTCTGCAAACTTCAGCTTAAGGTCAATCGAGACCTTGGGTACAGAAACCTGTACGCCCGTCGCAAGGCGGACCGTGACAACGTCACGAGAACGTGCCTCTAGGGCCTCGGCATACAGCCGACTGTTCTCTACAGAATCCCGTATGACATAATTGTCAGACACTCCTGAGTCTATCAAGACTCTCCAAGGCTTATCAAAGCCTTTCACGTCCGCAAGTACTACCAGCAAACCTGGCTGGTACACCAACTCGGTGCTAGAAAGCACCGTTTCCCTCGGGGCTTTGTGCTGTCGTCTCCTACCCTGGGGCTTAACAGCACTAAGGGATCACCTAGTAGAGCACCCCGCACCTACTGGGAGCCGTAGTTTCCCAACGGCTTGGGCTAGGGCTTTTTCCCAACCCTTGGCCCCTTCCGGCGAGTATCTCGCTGGGGGTTCCGCGGACATCTGTTCCGCAGATGATCCGTGCTCCCACACAGGAAGCATCTCAGAGGCCCATTCCGCTGCAACATTGCAAGGAGCTCTGCCTCGAAGATCTGCGAAAAAGAGTCAGATTGCCTCTTAGCGGAAGCTTTCTCTTCCGTTTCGACCTGACTCAGGTCCATGGGTTCGGGACACACCTTAGAGGAACGAAAGTTCCTCTTGGCGATGAACGCCATCTTGAACGCATCCCCCAGGGATTGAGGTTGGCATCGGAAGAGCTCCGAACGTGCTGGCCCTTCTCTCAGGCCTCCATGAAGACGGGGATGGACACATCATCCGAATACGTTTTCGCGTAAATCCCTGCCAACAGGGTTTTCAGTTCTTGGATGTACGTCTCCAAGTCCCTAGTGCCCTGATGGCACCTCAGAAACGCCAGCTGATTCTGGAAAACCAGATCAGGCGTTGGATACATGTCCATTAGCTTCTGCTTGAGGACTTCCCAGGTAGGGAACACGTTCGTGATCGAGTCCGAACACATAAACGCCCATGCACTGGCTTTACCCGTAAGATGGGTCAGTGCAAGTCGCAATTGCAAGTGATCAGCGATCGCGTTCGCTGTTGCGAAGGCCGTTTCGACCTCTCGCAACCACACGTAAAGTTTGTCACCCTTCTCCCCGGTGAACTCCTTTATTTTGAATAATAAGGGCGGACGCACCCCCGTGGAACGACTTCCACCTAAACTCGCCTCATGGGCGATAAGGGCATTGACCTTTGCCTTTACGGCCTCAAGTCCCTGCTCCACTAGGAGCTTCATACCTTCGTCACCCATGAAGGATAACAGCCTGTTAAAGGCTTCCTGCTGGACGAGGGTTGACCTATCCCAATCGTCCTGATTCATCCTTTTCAGAGGATGCCTTAGTCTACCAACACAGGTGTTGGATTGACTACAAGTGCTACCAGATGTAGCCGGTTCGTATACGCACGGTGTGGCTAGCGCACAGAGGAAGGCTCTTCCTTAAAGCGGTATCTACCGCTACTTAGCCGATACGCCCTTATAAATGACTTAGTAGGAGAGATCTCCTACTCGGGGCCAAGATTCCCGGGTTGGTTTACTACGTAGCCTTAACGGCTGTGTCCCCTTTACGGGGTGTAGATAAAGGGAGGGCTCCCTCTTACCTGCGACACTCACTGCACGCGCGACTTCGACCGGTCGCGCGTCTGCTATTTAGAGTGAAATGTAAACTGAATATATTTAATATGTAATTAGCCTAAATTAATTTAAACTAATATAAACTATATGTAATACTAAGTAGAATATTCCAAATTCGTACCTAGCTAAAATGTAGTGTACACCACCTGTGTACTGACACGTGGATGGCTGACACGCCACCCCCCAAGGACCCCTTCCCTGATTGGTTAAAATAACCAATGGTTCGAAACCTTTCAAACCGGTCAATACTGACCCCAACCGTAGTGTACTCACGTACACCACCTACTAAATGTGACTCGAATGTAACCCGGTTACATTTTATCTGAAACGTTCACAAGATTAAGGAAGTTGTGGTGGAGTCTAGTCCGAAATCGAACACCGAAGTCTTCGGAACTTGACCACCATCGCGCCCAGCCGACCAACTTACGGGGGGGTACCCCGCGAACCTTCGCCGAGTCCGATTTGTCTTCAATCATCTCACCTTGCGTACCCATTGGTGTGGGTGGTTACACACTCGGTGGACCATCGCTTAGTATAGATCTTGGTAGGTACCGATATGGGTGTATCGCTTCTGGGGTAATTGTACCAAAAACCAACGATAGATAATCCAAATGAAATCGATCTGCAAATGGAGCGGAAATCGTCACTCCAAATGCGGGGAAAAATCTGGGGATGACTGCACACAGCAGCGAGGGTACCCAGCCAATAGAAGTTCTGGGGCGGACCGGCGGAACGGCGTGTAGACTCAGCCAATAGAAATTTGGGGCGGACCGGCGGAACGGAGCGTTGACCCAACCAATAATCTGGGGCAGATCGCAGATCGCGTTGTGTGGACCCAGCGAATACGAGAGAGAATAACACGTTCCAAACGTGTGGGCTTGAAGGGTAAGTGAACGAAGTGAGTGTTTCTCGTCGTGGGACTTCCGGTGGAGCTGTGTCCTGGCCGGGAAATAATAAGCTAGAGGGGACCGTGTTAGCCCTCTGCTCCCAATAACTCCTGCGGAGCGGCGAATTATGCCACCCAATGTAAAACGAACACTATATTTAATATCCAATTAAAATCCAATACGTAAACTACATGCAAAACCGTGTGCCTTACCTTAAATCTTCGTACAAAACACTCCGAGCACACGATTGGCCCAAAATACTCCATCCTTTTTTTAGCCAACCCGATCGATCCGTCTTGACAACTGGTACACTGATACATGCTGGTCAAAAATTTTCAATAGCACTTCACCTCATAGTCCCAAGAGTGGAAGGATCGCTGCCACCTCATATTTGACTCCTTATATCATTGGAGCCATGTATCGAGGGCTGTTGCTCTATTTTGAACTGGTCTCCACTCGGAAGAAGTGCTCGATTGTCATAAACAGAGATTCGGTTCTAGTGATTCGGCAGATCACTGGTAAAATAGAGTGCTAGGGGGCAAGGTTAAAACTGCTGAACGACGGGTGATAAAGAATTCCTGCTGCGGTCGTACTACTAAGTGCTACACGTGTTGGTGGAAGTAAATTACTGCTTACTGGCACTGCTACATATCTGGGTACATGTTTCCTTTTGAGTACTAAAAATAAAATCTAAGAAGTTTCTTTGGGATAAAGGTTAAAGGAGATCTGTAGTCGGAATAGATTATTGATCAAAATTCATGATTGAGTAAATCCTTGAACGGCACAGTTTGAAGGAGGCAAATTTTGTTCGAATGTCTATTTGTGAAATGAAAATATCTGAAAATCTGAATGAATTACTGCTGTTGCAGACGAATCGAGGCAATCCTAGGCTGCTATCAAGCTACTGCTAAATGAATCGAACTCTACAAGCGCGAAATATGTTGATGTTAATCTGAAATTGTTGAAGGACAATTTGAAAAAGAGAAGATAAAAAGAAAACATGTTTCGGGTCAGGACATTGTTGCGGATAGATATTGAATAACACAGCTCAAATTGATCGTAAATAATTTTGCAATGTTTTTTTTGAAAACATTTTCAATTTTTGATCATGGTTGCATATGCCCCCCCCCGCCCACATTTGTTTTGGAAATTTAAGGTATGAAAAGACAAAATAAAGAAACTTAAGTTTTAGATTACTTAATTTACATAATACGCATCCCTTTTTTTACAAAAGCAGTACGCAACTCTTGAGGAGACCCCAACAGGTCTCTGTGCCTCTAGGTGCACACGTACTGGTAGTTTCCTACATCATAACGAAGGTGTCGATTCGTAACATCGACCATTACTGGAGCAAGGCACGTAAAATAGCCTATGGATGTCTTACGAAAGTGCTGTAGAAATGTTTCAGCATCCATCCTTACATAGATCGTTAGAAACATGAGCCGTACATGTATTTTGAAGTTTTCAATATACTGAAATCGTGTATGTCGTATAATATCTCAACTAGAAATCCGTTGCGATAAAAACAACACCGGTAGACACCTCGTAGATAACAGTAGAATATAACCAAGTCAGGGACATAATCGATGGAACGTCTATAGAAAAGTGATTAGCTAGCCTAACATGAAATATACATAAGATGTTGAAGCTATAGCGAACTTCCATCTGTCGTGTATCCTACACCACTTATTAGTAGATAAGATTGTGTACTCGTACTCAATTCTGAGTACATATGATTGAGTACTAATAAGTACGAAATGAAAATAATCATACCCGGTTTTGACAAAAACCAATAGTCACTATCGTACACCGCACCTACTCTCGATTCTCTGGAATTGCTGACAACGCAACAAAATGTCAGGAAAGTAGGGTGAGAATAGTATCCCTTTGGTCCACGTCATCAAGTACAATCGCAATCTACTGTCGTAGCAGCGATACTTTCCCCAAATACAGCCGCACACAGCGAAATTTTGCTGAACTTTTGTATGTACCCTGGAGCATATAAGCACACATGTCGAAAGCCATGACTTGAAGGATATTACAAAATATTAAACACAGGCTCTGTCGAGTGTAGCAATACAGAAGGCGGACGGGACCGACAGAGTTCCTCATTGGGACACTAGGGGCACGACAGAGAGGAAAAACTCCAGTAAGGGCTGGTTAATGACATTAATGCTTATTCGAAAGCAACCATTAGAGTAGAACTCCGAACTGGGTTGCAAGCGTAAAGAACGTGCCAACATGTAGAATTTTATCATGGTGATCCAGAATTAAAGGAAATATCGAGAATGAAAGAATTCAAGCATGGAGGCACGGCGACCAGGCTGTATCAATATCCGAAGGATCCGCGAGTAAAAGAAGCAGATAACAAAGATCCACTAGTACCCACAGAGGAATAAGTCAAATTTGCTACACAAAACTGGAGTGAAGAAAGGCAGCGGGACAGGATTGGTTGAACGACGACTTTTACAAGGAGGGATTATACAAAAGAAATTTAAATGGAACGTCACCATCAGACTTTTTCGCAAAAGCGGTGACTAAAAAGGGAGAGATTCGATCAATTTCGTTGTTACTACCCAGTTATAAAATCTTCACCCTGATTTTGCGGCAAGGTTACAGAAATTTCTTGGACGGCTAGTTGGCGACAGAACGATGGACCGATCAGTGATGATATTAACCAGTAACCAGCGATTCAATGGGATCGAGACATATAAAGAATCCCGATACCGGACCTTTCAGAGACGATGACTGATTATTCTCGGCTTCTGTCGGTGATTATTCTAATTTTTTTGCGATGTAACCAGAGCAAGGAACATGCGACGAAAACAAGTATCTCACTGAACACAACTATGGATCAGTGTAGTGCAGGGGCATAGGACAAGACGCAGCGAAATGTGGGACGTCCGTTGGAGTACGCGTCCAATTGCGAAGCACAAGAATGTGAACCCAGGACACAACATTGCCCTTAGTACATGCAAATGCTTTGTTTGTAAGCCGTAGCGGTGTTAGAATTTAGATACCACTTTTCTTGGCAAAAAATGTGGGGGCCAGCTCAATCAGCCACTCCTTCTCAATAACAAGCACTGACCTGATGTAGTGCTTGCTCGTGAATACTAGCTCATTATATATCACCCATTTCGGAGGCGGATTGCGCATGAATAAAGATGATGACGGATGCACCTTGACAATCTCTGATCGGCCACATATTGTCTTGTATGCAGTTTTGGAACCACCACCCAATCCCTCAGCGACGGAACGCATGGCTGTGTTAAGGAAGAAACCTGCCACGATGCTCTTCCGTAACGCGTCAATGTCCGGTAGGCAGGAGTCGATAGGAAGCCCGAGCTTTTCAATGTACCCTTTCAACTGCAATCGTACGCTTTCGACTCGCATCATTGCACGATGGTTAATATAATGGTCGCGACACCACTTGTTGCGTTGCTTTGCTGCGCACTGGACGTAGCCATTGAAGATATTCAACAATGTGATTTGATCTCCTTCGTATGCAATAAACCGCGCGCGTGATTGCGCCGCTGCAGCCTTCTTGTCACGAGGAGAATAGAAGATAGACTCCACAGATAGCATTGCCACAACACTTAATGCTTCCTCAGCGCACCCTAACTCAGTTGCTTTCAGCAACATTACAGCGTACATAGGCTCGACAGGCAAACCGGCCATTTGACGACCGCGTGTAGTCAGCTTACCCTTGTTATCCAGCGCTCCCAGTGCATACAACTTCTCGAGAGCTTTGATCAAAGACATCTTAAGCGGCTTCTCAATAAAGTCGAACCCTAGCACATCATCGATACCCATGCATTTTAATTGTAATACCACGATCTCTAGACTCACACGCTGGATGTCCGGGATCGCGCGATCCGGGAGCTGCTCGAAAGTCTCCTCTGGAAATAAGCGGTAGCAAATCCCAGGAGCCTCACGTCCTGCACGACCCGTACGTTGCCAAGCTTGCGCCTTGGAAACCGGTGCGGTTTGAAGCATTTCCATACCACTCGAGGCAACAAACGAGCGCTGTTTAACGAGCCCCGTGTCCACGACAAAACGGACACCGTTGATGGTAATTGAAGTCTCTGCAATATTCGTGGCAAGAATTACCTTTCGTACTCCTGCAGGAGCAGGTTCAAACACCTTCATCTGCTGCTCGCGAGGCATGGCAGAAAATATCGGACACACAATAAGCTTATGTGCGTCCGCCGGTAGTGACCGAGCATATTCTTCAAGTAGCGTCTCTAGTGTTTCGATATCTTCCTGACCCGTCAAAAAGACTAAAATGCTATCATTACATGTTTTTTCGTCCAAGTGGATCTGCAGCACAGCCACCAGCGCCGAATCGAGGTAGTCAGGCTGCGTCTTGGTTGTGTAGAACACATCGACCTGGAACATCCGTCCGGGGATCTGAACCACCGAGGGTATAAAATCCTCAAGGAAACTTTGAAACAATGCCACATCCAACGTAGCAGACATGACGAGTACTTTGAGATCTTTGCGTTTGCGCATGGCACGCTTTACAATACCAAACAGGACATCTGTCTGCAGGGTGCGTTCGTGTGCTTCGTCGAGCACAATCACCGAGTACCTCTCCAGCGCCGGAGACAGCATTGCCTCACGCACCAACATACCATCCGTCATAAACTTGAGACGTGTGTTTTTTTTCGTCATATCATCGAACCGGACACAGTAGCCAACGGCTTCGCCCAGTGGGCCGCGGTTGGCCTCTTCGCACACGCGTTCGGCTACAGTGATAGCAGCAACACGACGAGGCTGCGTGATGGCAATACGGACATTTCGATCACTTTCCCAAATGTACTGAGGAATCTGCGTCGTCTTTCCACTGCCAGTTTCGCCCACAAGGATTACGACTTGATTGCCATTCACAGCCTCAACAATTTTGCTGCGGTGGGCGTAGATCGGGAGGCGCTGACGGGTACGCTGTAGTTCAGAGACAGCCGAGGTGCTTCTGTTGGAGAGAAACTGATTCTTTTTGCGCCTTGTAAGGCCTGAACCCGACGAGTGCATCGGCCGCTTGCGTGATGCATTGGAGCCAATTGTCATATTTAACGACGGATGAACTAAAGGTGGGGTATATACCAAAAAATTATGAATCTTTTAGCAATATTATTAGGGAAAATTTCATGCATGCCCTCGCTTTTTGCGGAAATAACATGCATACCCCTGTTTTTTTGAAAATAACATCCATACCCTTTTGCTTGGGCGACGAGTCGTTCCTTTTAGGGTATAATATTTCCAA
>CM047587.1:31385907-31456977 GCA_026184515.1 Peronosclerospora sorghi | reverse complement strand
GGATGCAAAGTCAAAATAGCCAACATTGGAGGGGCAACTAGCGCTTTAACCAATTATGTAAAATTACTTTTTGTATGATACATACACACTGATGGGTTTATTACTGTGAAGAAGAATAAAGTGAGCCGGGCAAGTCCATTGCTTCTTGCAGCATTTGTTCTTCAGATGTAAGAGACATATTACCACCACTTAGCTGCTGTTGACGTTGGTCGTACACAGCCTTCCTGATTGCACCCTGTGTGCCTTCGTCGTATTCGTGAATGTCTCTTCGAGAATCTACTTGGCATGTATCAATCTTTGGGTCTCCTTTTAGTGGCATGCCCACCAAGTAGGTTTGGTCTTTTCAAGCGAATAATGGAGCACGTAATTGCTCTCCAGTGACCATATAACCGTGGACATTGCTACAGTTGAGGTGCTGGTCGGGGGTTTGCTGGGTACGATGATGGTTTTCTTCTTTACGGGTCTTGCTGTTGCAGCCGTGGGTGAGACTGCTGGAGAGGTGGTGAACGAAGTGCGTCACCAGTTTGAAATTTATCATGGAATACAAAGCAAAGCCTGACTACCGCACATGCGTCGCACTAGTGACGAAGGCTGCGCTGAAGCAAATGCGTTTTCCTGGTCTACTTGCTGTGCTCATGCCGGTCTCGGTCGGTATTATTTTCCGTGTAGTATGATCGTTGTGTGTATAGTTTCGTTTTTCGCGTACGCTGACTGCTATGGCTGGTAATGACATTTGAATTAGATTGGGGAGTTCCAGAACAAGCCGTTGCTTGGAGCGCAAGTGCTCGCAGGATACTTAATGTTTGGCACGGTGACTGGCATCATGATGGCTCTGTTCCTCGACAACGTCGGGGGTGCGTGGGACAACGCCAAGTAGTACGTTAACAACGGTTTGTGTACCTTAAGAAGCATTGTTCAGTTTTGTTTACTTGGGTTGACCCTACTAGGTATGTTGAGCTTGGAAACTTTGGAGGCAGGGGAAGTGAGGCGCATAAAGCCGCTGTCACAGGCGACACCGTGGGTGATCCATTCAAGGACACGGCCGGACCCGCACTGCATGTGGTCATTAAACTCCTGTCCACGACGGTGCTCGTGTTTGGGCCGCTTTTCGTTTCGCGGGAATAAACTTTACACGCCCCTTGAAGCATCAAAGAAGGAGCAGTGTTGTACTTAGCATTCCTTGTACGATGAGCCATACATGTTGCTCGTTTGTTGTTTCCAAAGGAACAAGGCGGTTCTTCAAACCATTTTGGTCCAGTTTCGACCCTTCATTTGCAATGAAGTAACTTTTACTGCTATTTTTTAAGGGGAATTTGAACAGTAGGAAATGATTATCTAGAGGTATTATACCGATTGTGTGACATACGCTTCGCAGCGAGGTGACTACAGTTTGCATCGTGCGCGTCGCATCACACTTGAACCCGCACAATAGCGTCTGGTAACGTAGTAGCCGGACTCAAAGTTATCGCCTTACACGATAAGTCATCGTGGGCGCAGTGTTACATTATTTTGCGTATTAAATGTATGGACTTATGATATTTAATATGATAAAAAGTTACGGGGGGGGTGCGAATAGCAAAATTAATAATAAACAAATGACACAAAAATATGTTTTAACTGTAATTCATTTGACACTAGTGTAGTAGCAGTACTACCTGAGTACCAATTAAGGTAGGAAACGGTGCGCTCAAATTATACCCGACCTTTGCGAGACATCGAGTGCAGGCGGTGCTTGGACGGTGCTCTAATCATAACGTCGCATCATCATACCGATTAGGTCTCGTCCCTCTGTCAAAGCAAGCATTCATACGAACCCTCGCCGCGTTCCAGAATCTGCGTATTGACTGAAGTCATCACCTTGACGAAAACTCCCACCGACAGAAGCGAAGGATTTACCACGCTCAGCTGCACGAGCTGCCATCTTACTACGAATGCTTTCTTCCCGTGTTCGCTCGTTTTCTTCCTCCTTCTCCGCCAATCTGTCGGAAGCATGCAGCTGAACGTTAGAACGATTTAAACTAAACCACCATAATATATAGCGATCTTTATCCTACGTAAGAATCGTATTGATCTTCTCACAAATCTCAGCAGACTGCGTTTTCCAGTTGGTAAGCTTTTGAATCATGTCGTCAACGTCTTCGTGGCGCGTGTCACGTCCGACGGCATATTTCACAACGAAACAGCGCGATTTCTGATCTAGCTTACCTTGAGTTAGACCCTACACAAGAAAATTTTATCAAAAATGAAAAGAATAATGCAAAAAGTGTTTACCCTACGGAGTAGATTGTGTCGATGAGGATATCTTCCACTTCGCGCACCGTTGATACACCAAGATCTTGCACAAGCGTATCGTACGGGATGTTCTGAGCAGCAACAAGCATGGGTCTATATGAAATCATCAAGTTTTCTTTCCCCTACTTTAATCACCTTATATCTGTGAGCAAGTGAAACTGCTGTGAGCTTCCTGAGTTTGTTTGTTTGTTGTGGCGTGAGTTCTGGTAGCACATCCTTGCGAGCTAAATGATACAATATTCAAATTTACTTCTTGACTATCACTAAGAAAGCAAACCCTTTTCGTACCCATATAATCATTGTACGAGCCGAAGCAGAAGATGCGTAGCAATTCGTAGTGTTCCTTGTATTCCGAGTCTTGTAGAGCTTCCACATTCGGCATATCTAATAGCTCCCGAAACACGAACAGCTTCTTGTTATTCAGAACCTGTTGAATTAGCGCCACGCATGCTCGGCCACGAGCATTTTTTGCAAGCAGTGTAAACTGCTCCAAACTTGCTGCCCCCGCAGCATCAAATGCCATTACTATAATTCTATTGATGGTGTGTAGTACACAGCGTTAAAATGTCTACCGAGTTGGAGACAAACATTCAACTGGCGCTACCAAGCGCCCTCAAGATGGCATTGTATGCGTCAACAAAGCAACAGCTGGAGCTGCGCAAGTACGCACTTGAAGGTGTTGAGTCGCTGTGCAATAATGCAAAGTTTGTTAAGGATTTAAAGGATGAGGAGCTGCTGCAGCAGCTGGAAGAGACGGCCAAAGAGCTCGCCGTGTTAGAAACGCAGCTTGGATGCTACAAAGCTGATCTGGAGAAGTTGAAGCCGCTGGTCGAGAGTGGTAAACTGAGCAAAAAAAAGTTTGACGAGATGCTCAAGAGCTCACTGGCGACACCCAGGATCAACGCCGCCAAGCATGACTTCTACAAGAAATTTTGCAACAGCGCAGGGGTATGGATGGACGTTTTTAGGTACTAATAAAATTAATAGCTGGCCTGAATTTGATCTTGTGCGACCTACTTATCTTGGCAGATTGAGCTCGAAATGGATGGAGACGAAGACATGTCTATCCAAGAGAGTGAAAGCATGAGGAGCACGATCTGTCCAGTTACCCAAGGAGAGATGGAGGATCCATTGAAAAAGTATGTAGAGTCCATTAATTTAAATAATTGTTGGAGAGAATGTGACGGTTGCATTGGTGCTGTAGTCCGAGCTGTGGCCACACGTACTCAAAGAAAGGTATTCAAGCCCACTTGCAGCGCAGCAAAAAGTGCCCAGTGGCAGGTACGATTTATTTGTCTAAGCTTGCGGAGATGCCTATCGTAACACTTCACGCTTCTATAGGCTGCCCTCAGAAACTATCCTTTCAAAGTTTAGAACGCGACGTCGAAATGGAGGTGATTATTGCACGCAGGTACGAATTGTGTTTTCTCCACTACCTTGCTCCAATAACGTTGCCTACCTGTGTACATATAGACACCCCAATTCTGAGCAGCAGCGGTTACAAGGCGTTGCTGCAGCAGATCAAAACGAAGAAGATGAAGAGGAGTATCTTGTTGAGTAGCTTATATTCCAAAGTGAAGGTATCAACCGATATATACCA
Source organism: Peronosclerospora sorghi (assembly GCA_026184515.1). NCBI lineage: Eukaryota > Oomycota > Peronosporomycetes > Peronosporales > Peronosporaceae > Peronosclerospora > Peronosclerospora sorghi. The sequence goes on along the minus strand of CM047587.1, from coordinate 31,453,085 downwards.
GTTTGTGATGCAGGGTGATCGTAACGTACGCCTGGAAAACTTGAAGGACGTAATGATAGGATACAACATGGGACATGTTAAAATAGTCTACTTATATTTTAATTATTAAAATTAGGTAGGACTATTTGTTTAGTTAGCAATTTGCATTTCCTACTTTTCAGTAGCTAAAAATACGGTACTCGTACGGATTCAATCACCCTTTCCAAAACGATAAATGCACCCTTTCCAAGAAATGGATTGCTGAGTAACCGGCGTGAAAATGTCTTCAACCACTCAATGCTTGAGTCATTAATCAGCGGAATTTTTTGAGCATCTGGCAAGCTTTCAGAACCTGACGATAAGCTTGATGATAAGATAATAAGCGACACAACAACGTTAATCTAGAAATCATATAACCGCAGCCATTGCCATAGTGCATTTGTGCACGATAATACGAAAAGAAACCGCGTATGTTCCGATTAAATGTGTTAGAGTACACCATCGGACTATTCTTCGTACTCTTATGGTGTACTCTGAAACATTTAATCGGAACATACGCAGGTTTGATTTGTGTATAACATGTAACCTCAACCTAGTCTAGGCAAAGCGAGCGAAAACCTCTAAAGCCAGTCTTAGAGATGCGTGCCACACCTAATACACCCATCACGAGGCCACATACCCCAATGAAGACCGCAACAAGTAAGATTACCAGCGCTGATTTGCGGTATTTCTTAATCAAGTACGACATACCCAGCTGCCCGAGGAGACCGGCAGTAAACCCAACCATGCCGTGCCACAGCGCGTGTTCCACCGACAGCGTGCCCAAAATCATAAATTGAACCGTAGTGGCAGAGGATGTGAAAAGGATCATCGAAGATGATGTCGCAGAGGACACCTGTGGTAGAAGACCCATTTCAATCAGCAAAGGACTCTTCACCATGCCACCTCCAATGCCAAGCAAGCCAGCAGCGATACCAGCTGCAGTACATATCGCAGGGTACTTGACAGCAGCATGCTTTGTCCAGACCATGTCACCCTTTGCATATGTGTAGTCCGATGCTTGCAGCATCGAGTGAAACCGGCAGATCTTCTTACCAAAGTAGATGGTGACACTCACGAAAAATGGAAACGAGACGATAGTGAGCATCCAGTAGTCTACGCTCCCACAGGATAACGCAATGATGCTTGAAGAACCATGTCCTCCTTTTGCCATGGAGAACACTACAAGTCCCATCCATGTCAAAAATAGTACACCCATATCTGCCAGAGGGACAGTTCGTCGAGCCTTGGCGATTTCTTCCACCGACAGCATTCTTAGTTGTCGCTTTTCCTGGAGACCCCAAGTGACGAGAGATTCGCTCTCGTTTTCATCATTGCTCGCATCTTCCTCTGAGCTTGACTCAGTGCTATTTGAAGAGCAGTGCTTGTCTTCATTGCTAGCTATTCCCTTCAAAAGATTCAGTCTGAGTTCCTTTTTCGCTGGCGACTTGTACGTCTTCCACTTCAAATATGCGCTTGCTACGACCTGGAACTGCTTAAAATTCGACTCGCACGGCAGTAAACGCCAATACGCAACGATGTCTGCCAAGACCTTATTGTCCGCTGCTGTCTCCTCGTTCCAAATTTTCTTGCCTTTATTGTACGTTCGAAAGGCCGTTTTTGTCAGCAAAATGACAATACAAATAACTATTAACCACTCGGGAAATACCGCGTTCATATTGACACCGATAATGGTGCCAGCTAGTGTCATGGGCTCCAAGAGCAAAATTGTCTCGTAATCGATCAGTGGGCGGCTACGTAGTAACGGATGACGCTTTCTTACGTTAAGTAAAAAGGAAGCGATAGAACCTCCAAAAATTGTGGCCTTGGACAGCGGTACTGCCTCGCGTGACGGCATTCTCATCAGGAGGACGTATAAGGGGACCAAAAGGCCACCGCCGCCCAGACCAGATCCGGCAGCCAATACAGTGGCTAGAAACGCACCAATAGAGCCAGCAATTTCTTCTCGAGCTAATGGGAATAGCGCATCAGCCGTGCAAATGCCACTTCGGCAAGTACTGTGCATCAAACCTTGTGCCAGGCAATCGGTTGCAACCTCACACTTGACTTTTGTCGTCACGTCCATAGACGACAAATCGTCGGCGTTTCGCGCCAGCACTTGGATTGAGACATATGAGCACGCTGCAGCTAGTAGCACCACGGAACGCACACTACATGGCAGATGCCCAATGGATGGTGTACACATTATACTATTAAATAGTGACTGTACAAGAGGAGACTATACATTTTATAATTGAAACAGAACAACTTGCCTTTATATAATAAGCAATGCCAACTTATAAACTAATGTCATTCTCTTTTTTGATAGCTATTTGTTTCAACAACTTCTAATGTGTTGCTGTAAGACTCAGAGGCAGAAAATCAAACTGATCATTTACTGATGACTAGACCTCTAAGCCATGATTGGCAATGCGGGTGCAATCAGGAATTCTTCTCGGCATACCACTTAATCCTAAAAAGTGCATAGAAATTATTCCAAAAATGAGAACCTAATCCAATAAACATATCTATAAATAAAGGGAATTGTTAAATGTACGCCCCCCAAGGTGTTAAATGTACGCCCTTTTGAAAACATAAACTATTTTTGTTAAATATACGGCCTTCTCTTCTAGTAAAGAAGACTTTTACAAACTTGATCTGTAAAATGAAGATCAAGCTGGTAAACGTCTTGCTACGTTGTTAAAAATAGAGACATGCACAATATATTACTTTCTTTGCATGGACGACAAAATACACCGACAGTTATCATATTGAGACTTGGTTGCCGAAAATACTAACCAAATTATTCATAGTTTTTGTCGTCGAGGAGGATGACGCGAGCTCGCGGATCAGGAGAGCGATCGAGCAACAAACATCGATGTGTTTTTTCTACAAGGCACGATCCATTTGTTTCTACCAGCCGCTTTCGTCAACGTTGCATGGTAGCAATCATTGAAATGGTATGCCCACAAGCTGAGACCATCCCACTCTTCTCTAAATCGGCAACTTTAGAGACGAAGGAGGGGGCGTCACGTTACTTTTTCTTTTCCCCTATACCGGTAACGTGTGACCCGCCCTCGACCTCGTGGCTAATGGACACCACGTCCAATGGGTCCTCTTATCGACAAGCAACAACGCCCATCGTAGACTCGATGGCTCTCTCCCGTCCCCTGCATCTTCTACGCCGTAAACTCGAGATCGACGTGATCGATAGTGGAAACATGTCGGGCTCTCGATGGCAGTTTCCCACCATGGGCACGTCCGAGGAACTGCACGTTCCGCTCGACCAACTCGCTGCGATTCAACGCGAGATCGACACGCCACGCGCGTACATGAGGGAGCTCCCGGCCACGGCCATCAGTGGCAATGACATTTTAGCCAGTGTCTTGTATTCGGCGTCGTCCGTGGCCGCAAAATCGGGCAAACGCATGCCCGTGCACGTGCTCTTCGTCTCGATCATGCTATTTGCGTTTCGATTCATTTACGTGGAAGTCGTGACGGCCATCGCGCTCAATGGTGGCACTTACAATGCCTTGCTCAATACCACGTCCAGGCGGACCGCAGCCGTCGCCGCCTGCTTGAGCATTTTATCGTACGTGGCCACGGCGGTCGCGTCCACGACCACCGGTGTACGGTATCTGAACAACCAAGTGACCGTGCCGATTGTCGGGTGTACCATTCTCTTACTCGGTGCGTTTGATCTCTTGACTGCCACGGGCATGTCCGATTCCTCCCGCGTAGCGGTAGGGATCTTTCTCCATTATGTTGCAGTACTCAGCATTCTCTTTGGCGCGTGTATTATCCAGAGATTTATCCATCTGCAAAAATGTCTCACTAGCACATGACTGTGCCATCATATTACCTAATGCTGAAAAGGCGTGCATTTAACAGGGCGTACATTTAACAAATTATTGGCGTACATTTAACAATTCCCTAAATAAATATCCAAAAAATACTAGCAAAAGCTAATAAAGCTACCGTTGCCGTCCGCGGATTGGACGGGTCTCACCTTCTTCAGACAATGCGCTCATGTGTTTTCATTCAGTGCCTATATGCATAGGAGTAAAGGTCGGAACTGTTGGAAATACATATAGCCATTTGGGTTTTACGTCTTTTCATGACGGTAAAGCTTCATTGGCTGAAATGGAGATGATCATTTTCAAGTAATAGTTCAAGTATAGGGACAGGCTAAACGGCAGCAAGTGGAAGACTAACTAGCAGCAAGTGAGGCAGCGACTAGGAAAAAAACAAAAAGTACCGCGCATAAGAGTCCCAAAAAGGTATACTCAATGTTTGTGTATTTGTGTCAGACTAGAATTTAGCTATAGTCAAATATATTACTTTGCAGTCTGCAATTAGGTCCATGTTTCAAACCATTGACGTAGGCCATGCAAGCAGTAAAGCACATTTGCTGGACCTTTGCCAAGTGCTTATTTACTTAAAGCTCCGAGATGTCGCAATAACGCATGCGCACGAGTGTTTCTTCCCACAGTCGGTCAAACATGAGCTCCTGAATTTCTCCTTTGTATTCTTTCTTTTCTGTATTATCAAAGGTGTTCAATGTAAAATAAACTTTGCCCATGGTTGTCTGCATCATAGTATGCGGTATCATAGTATATCCTGCTTGTTTGACAAGGACAGCAGTGAGTTATATTGAAGGATGTCTGTAGCAGGTGCGTATACGCACGGTGCGGCTAGCGCACAGAGAACGACTTTCCTAAAGCGGCGATATGCCGCTACTTAGATGATACGCCCTTATAAAATGTCTTAGTAAGAGATTGCTCTCTTACTCGGGGCCAAGACTTCCCTTGGTTTACTGGTTATGATTAACTAACGCCTTGAAACAAGGTTTCCCTTAGAAAGGGAGTAGCTAAGGGAAGTATTCTCTTTGGCTACAAACACTCACAGCACGCGCGACCGGTCGAGGTCGTGCATCTAGCTGGATTAGTGTATTTGTAAACTGGTGTATATTTAATATAATTAGCCTAAATTAATTAAACTAAGGTAAAGTATATGTAATACTAAGTAGAACTTACTCAATTCTTGCCTAGCCAAAATGTAATGTACACCACCCGTGTACCAACACGTGGCAGGCTGCCACGCCTCCACCAAGGGATCCTTCCCTGATTGGTTAAGATAACCAATAGGTCCAAACCTTTCGGACCGGTCAATACTGACCTCAACCGTAGTGTACTTATGTACACAACATAACCAATTGTAACCAAATGTAACCCTGTTACAAAGTCCGTAAAGGAAGTTAAAGCAGCAGCAGCCGACCGCGCATAAAAGTCCCAAAAAGGTAAAAGTATATCCTTTTTGGTTCATTTTTTCCTAGTCACTGCCTCACTTGCTGCTGGTTTGGCTTTCATTTGCTGCCGTTTATCCCGTCCCTCAAGCTTAACATTTTGATAGATATCCGTTATTCAGCCCCCACCTTTTCTTTAATCATCCCCACCCCAAAACATTGATTGGTCTTCTTTAGACATTGTAACCTATGATTGGTTAAGACAACCGACACTTTTATGCATCAAAGCTTTTTGATAGTATACAAACTTTTTGAATACTTTTTCGGAGCCGTCTTGAACGTCTTATCGACCTTTTCCTTTCAAAGCCATAATGAACATCCTCTCAACATCTTTGCAGCTTGACTACGTGTACCTGGAACAAGCAAGAGCAGCAATTGACGCCCATGCACAAGGTGAAGGTGTGGTGGAGCGGCTGATCAAAGTTTTTGAAGCTTGATCAGGCGTTGCCACGGCGCCCGGACTGCCGCCTAACGAAGGGGGTCCTCTGGTTGTCTTGTGTGACTGACTTGTGTGTTCCTGATGACCTTGTGTACCCGACGGCTTGGGCGTGGGTCGCTCTTCAGGTGGCGGGGATGTCACTCTGCAATTCCTTGATGCAAGATTGAGATGACTTGTCATGAAGCGACTGTTATCGATCAGTCTTATCAAGCTTGATCAGGCTTGATCAGGCGCAAATAGTCGATGATCAGGGCCGCTGGTCGTTGATCAGGGGTGATCAGGGATGATCAGGGCCAATAGTCGACAATTACAGATCGTGATCGACCTGATCGACCTGATCGATCTGATCGATTTAGTCGATCAGGCACTAGTTGGCGCGAGTTGCGAAGAGGTGATCGCAGGTCGCTAGTTGCAGATCGACGATCTGGGTGGTGATCAGCGAAGGTGTACTTGATCAAGCAGCGGAAATCTTCACCACTTGATCACGGAGCCTCTTAAGCTTAATTCGTCGATAGAATACCCAAAGTACTTGTATTCTAATCTTAAACTTTAGAGGGGGGTCGATCAGCGACGGGCTGATCGACGGTTTCCACTAAAATTCACCTAGAGTTCCCATGGAGCGCTTAGAGCAGCCGAACTTTAGGGTCCAAAAAACGTGGACTAATGGGGGAAGAGGTGAGAACACTAGACTCGATCACTTTCCCCAATACCAAAAACCTTTACGAAAGAACCGCTGATACAGCGGGTGGAGTTGAGGGTGAGTTCCCCAGACCTTTACGTCTGCCGGTGGGCCAAAAAGTGAACTACGTGCTCCCGCCCGGGACGTAAAGGGTGCGTATGCAAAAGAGAGGGAGGCGCGAGAAGATCACGCCTCCCCCTCGGTGATCTTATCGATAGGACGCAAAAAGAGAACTTTATTTCAGCTTATATCCTAATCTACCAAAAACCTAATATCAGCCAATCAGAACTACCCATCCCTATGTGCTTCGTCGACCAGTCGACCTGATTTTCCGCTTACCGTTAGGTTACCGTTAGGTAACTGTATCAGTTGTCGCGTCGTCCCAGATGTCCTGTCCATGCCCCGTCCATGTTCGCCGCAGTTGTGCCAACAGTTGTACCAACTGTTGTGCCGACTATTGTACCAACTATTCTACCGACTATTATACTGACTATTGTACCAACTATGGTACCGCAAAAATTAGTAGTATGCTTTACCACAAAGGCTATGTTGTTGTCGTCAAACGCACAAAAAGGGTAGGTAACAAAAAAGACGGAGAAGTAAAAGCCTTATTCTAGCTTGCTCCCAGTCGAACCCCCACATCATACATGAAAATGGACCTCGCCAGCGTGTCTCGTCCAGCCGTAGCACTGGCTGTCCATTCATGGCCAGTATCCGGCGACAAGAAGAAGGATGGCAGGTACAAGTCACGCACAGCGTCCACAATCACGAGCCTTTTGCACACCGAACCGCTCACAAAAGGGCGCGATTTGACAGAAAACTTGGCAGGCAGTTTTGACACTGGGGCGTGCCGGTGTGAACCCCGGCCGTATCGTGACTTCCTTGCGGCAGAGCAACGGGATCATGGCTACAGCGCATGATATTTACAACCTGCGTCATGCAGAACGTAAAAGGATGCTGACAGGACGTTCTCCGCTGTCATCTCTCTTGGACGGTCTTGCTGCCAGTAGCTACTTTTTCCGGGTTGACACTCAGCAGCAGCTCTTTCACCTGTTGATCATATTACCATCGGCAAAGGATATTTAGAGCAAGTACTGCGCTAACCGTGTATGGTTGGTTGATTTACCTACAAAAACAACAGATATGGGCTCCATATTCTCCATATTGTTGGTGTAAGTGCAACAGGCAGCACCTTTACCTTTGTATATTGCTTTATGCGAAACGAGACTTTGACAGACTACCCGTGGACAATGCGCCATATTCGAGCAGTCTTTGAACTGTATGGCATAGGTGCAGCACTCACGTTTGTCACCGATCGAGGGCTTGCGCTTATGAGCGCACTCACAGAGGTTTTTCCGACCGCAAGTTGCTTGATATGCCGATGGCATATCAGCAAAAACATCCTAGCAAAGCAGAGTACAGCTTTCCAAACTTTTGAAGCTTGGGATGTGTTTATAAAAGCTTGGAACCAACTCGTTGCGGAAAAAACAATTGCAGCTTATGAGACCCAACTTGTCACGATGCATTTCACCTACCCTCAATGCGATACCTTGAAACAACTTGGCTTGTGTACAAGGAGAAGTTTGTCGAAACTTCCTGCGCGATAAGCGCCATTATGGCCACACCACGACTTCGCGTGTGGAGAGCGCCCATGCTGCTCTCAAAAAGTTGATCTCTGTGTCAACAGGTAAGACTTATGGCAAATCAATTGTGCTATCCTGTCCTTGTCCAACAATTTATTTGTTTCAGGTGATCTAATATCTGTGGTTTAGGCAGTTCGCCTTGCCTGCGAAGGTCAGTTTCCTGTCATTACGCAGCAAAATCCAAAGCAGCGCGCCATTGTCAGCATGAAGCTTGGCCTAATGTTCTCAGAGGTGATGGAGAAGATCTCGGTAGAAGGCCTGTGTGATGCACATCGGCAATACCTGCAGCGTTTTGACGATAATAGGGACTGTCAAGGTTAGCACATAAATATGGGTGATTGGAATAATATAATTGACTGCTTACCCTTAATTAACCTTTAGGCTTATTGACGTCCACGATGGGTTATCCTTGCGCTCATGCTTTTTGTCGTCGAGTAAATCCACTGTTAGTCCTCGATTTTGATCAGCATTGGTGGATGCTACAGCCAACGCCACTGGAGGTTGAGGTGGAGGCTGCACCAGTTGGTATTGAAACAGCACTAAAAAAAAATTAGAGACGAGTATGACGATGCTCAGACCCACCGAAAGCGCGTACTGCTTGACCATGTCTTGGCCGTTACAGAGGCCGGTGTCCGCAATCCTGTGCAAGTGCAATCGAGAGTGTGGTGGAGCGGCTGATCAGAGTTTTTGAAGCTTGATCAGGCGTTACCACGGCGCCCGGACTGCCGACTAACGAAGGGGGCCCTACAGTTGTCTTGTGTGACTGGTCTTGTGTCTTGCTCACCTTGTGTACCCGACGGCTTGGGCGTGGGTCGCTCTTCAGATGACCAGGACGTAGATCCGCGAATTTCCGATGCAAGATGAGGGTAAACTCGTAGTAGATCGACTGGTGTCGATCAGGTGTTGTGGTGAAGTGTTCCACAAATTTGGTCACTTTTGGTCAAGGCAGTTGGTCGAGTTTCCGATTGGTCCAAACTAGGGGGGCTTTTTAGCCTATCAAATTCAAGGAGTATCAAGAACGCCGGTCTTGGGTGAGTCACCTGACTTTGGGTATTTTACATAATTTTGTGTGGGTACATTAGGGACCATAGGGAGGTAGTATTATTGGTTAGTTGTGATTATTCCAAGTAGAAGTCTTCTGTTTGCAGGTTTTTTCTAAGTAGAAGTCCTTTGGTCTTGGTCTATACCACAGCAAGGGGTCGCCGTTCTTCTTTTTACGTATATTAGTAGCCTCCGCCCACTGCGGAGTGTTTGGGGACAGAGGGTTGAATTATCCCCTCTCGCCTATTATACCCGGTATGGACGCGCCGCACGCGCACTTTGGCCACCGGAAGTCCCTCGACGGGAGTACGATTTGGAGATCTCGACACTTTAAGTCAAGTACGTTTGGAACGTGCTATTTACTGGATTGGTCTTTACGTGGAGATATCGTTTGTGGAGTTTCACGGACATATTGGGTTTTCACGTGGACATATTGGCTCATTTTAACATTGGTTGTAGTTTAGACCGGTTTTGGTATTCTCTCATATTGGTCAGGGGCTAGACCGGAACGGTCGGTCTACCCTCTATTATTTCGTATTGGTCAGGTCTTGATCGTTTGGACGATCGACCTATTGGAAGTTATCTCTTGGAAGTGTTTTTGGTCTGTTTGTGTCTGGGGTGAAGTGTTCCGCCCCAGAGATACCTACCCAGATCGGTCTTCTATATTCAAGACCGCTTCGATCCAATCTGCGATCCCGATCCACCGAGTGTGTAACTAGCCCATTCTATCGGGTACACAAGGTGAGATAGACACTAAACAATCGGACCAAGTGGGTTCTGATGACGACCGGTCGTCTGCTTGCAGCGGACGATCGGACCAGATTTCGAATGGAGGTCCGCGGGGTACCCCCCCGTAAGATGGAAGGCTGGGCACGATGGTGGTGGTCAGGTTGTCGATACAAATGTATTCGATTTCGAACTTGACTCCACCACAATGGTGCGCGTGCCCGGATCACTTGGTGATCGTGGATATCACCGCGAGGTGTCATCAAAGATTGAATTTGAAGATTTGAATTTGGAATCGTTCTGGAGAGGGTGTAAGGAAAAGCTATCAACTTACTTCTTCGTTCTCGATAAAGATGGCGATGTCCGGTCTGGCCTGGTGGAGGACCAGATCGGGATTAATAAATTTTTTCCTCCCCAAAAGGCTCCCACCGGAGCCGATCGGGACTATAGCAAGTCATGCTATAGTCCCGGAAAGGATCAGGACCTTGGTCCTGATCCTATGTATATGCATAAAAAGTTGATGGTAAATCAAAAGACGAAAAATTCTTGGAAGCTCATCAGAACGATCAGACCAACCTCCCCAAGGTCCCCAAGCTACCCAAGATTCCCAAGAAAGGGTTGGGAATGCCGGCCGACGAAGATGACCTCGAAGAAAAGTCGCAGGTCGGAGATGGAGGCATCACTGAAGAAGACCTAAAAAAGATGTATTACATTTTTGAGCTGAAACGATTTGTTCGCTTTGACGTGGTCTTTCGGATGTTGAACCTCCAGATCCCCGACCGTCTTCTCGGTCCCACTACCGAGCCGGTCCAGAGTGATCGCCCATTACTGTTGGTAAAAAACTTGGTGGCGATGTTGGCGGAGGTTGGTATTAAAATGCAGAACCCCGCCGATGTCCAAAAACTATTTGAATTTGAGACTTGGAGGCTGAAATCGTCGATGTCGAACTTCCACGACCATTTGGTTCCACTGGTGGGGGCGGTTCGCCGCCCAACTCCCACCGCAGAAGTGAAGGTCGCTGAAGCCTCCACAGCGCTTGTCGACATTGGTTCTGATGACGAATCGGTTTATCAGTCTCCACCGGCCTCAAACAGCTCATCAGAGTTGGAGAACGGTGTCGAGCGGATGACCATGGGGGTGGACCATACCCAGCCCGAACAAAGAAGGGACGTGCGGCAGCAAAGGGCTTCTTACCAGTCGGGGCTCCAGCGACCCCCACAGGTCTCAGTTCCGCAAAAGTAGGGTATCAACACGTTGCCCATGACTCCAGCTAACGTCCAAACCATGTTTGAGACGATGATGGAGCGTTTCATGGAAGACCGTGTTAGACCACCTCTGCGGCCACATGCCCAAGACCGGTCTACCCAGAAAAGTTCCAATGTTTGCCGAGATGTGGATATGGAATCGGTAACATCTGTGGACAAGCCCACTAGAAGTGGTAAGCAAGTCGGCAAAGGGAAGCGCAAGCCGCAACCGGCCAGACCGCGTAGACCAAGTAAGACAAGTGACTGTGACATGGAGTCGGTCGGCGGTCTTGACGACCACTGTGGGTCAGACGGTACAGGCGCTGGCAAGGCGCGCAAGGCTAACCTATCCTCCACTATTGCTTACGACTTTGGATCTGCTGCGATTCCGCGGATCCGTATGGCCGCGACGACCGACCTCAAGGACTTCACTGGCAAGGATATTGATGAAGACCAGGCCCGGTCTTGGTTCGGTCGGGTCAAGTCTGCGTTCCTGCGAGACCAGACCCCGAAAAGTGAAAGGTGTCTGATTCTCCGGGATTTGTTGAAAGGACCGGCTGCCAACTGGATCCAACAGTTAGGTCGGGATGTCCGGTCTGACTGGGACCAGCTATGTGCAGAGTTTGAAGGGCAATATTGTAACTCCGGATTTTCGAGTGCCCGCAAGTATCACCATATGCAGAAGCGGAGCGACGAGACACCGATCGAATATTTACATCGGTTGAACGTGGCTGCACTTCGTGCCGGCATAACAATTAAAGAGAATCACCCACCGAACGGTGCTGCTCTGGAACATGTGGGTCACTACATTAGTAGCCTGGACGATCAAGAACTGGCGGACCAGCTTACTCTGCTGCGTCTTAGGGACGCGGGTGAAGTTGAACAGACTCTACGGACGCTACAGCAGTCGCGTAGCATGAGGGTGAAGAGTGCTGGTGGATCAGGTCGCTACCGATCCAAGACACAGACCCAGACCGATCCGGTCAAGAGACCCTGGACCAGACCGACCCGAGCGGTCAAGGAGATCGTAGCCGAAGACAGCACGGGATCGGAAGGGGAAAGTGGAAGTCAATCCAGCCAGGAGTCGTCGGATGAAGTCCAGTATCGTTACGTCTATGTTGCGGGACCTGCCCCGAAGACCAGGTCGAAGTACGACCAGGTAGACCGGAAGGGAAGGAACGGAAGCAAGTCCGATCCAGACCGACCTCGTCAGAAGTGCTCCCACTGTGGGTCGAGTAAACATGATGGTCCAAACTGCTGGAAGAAGATGGTGTGCAATAAGTGCGAGAGACGCGGCCACCCGACTGACCACTTCCTCTTCGTATGCAAGTCATGTGGAGAGATCCACGAGTCCGGCCACTGAAAGATTGAAGAATTTTTTTAACATGATACGCAAGTGGTACGTGCCGGACAAGCACGAGGGGATGCTGCCGCCGGACGCAGAAAAGATGTTAAACTAGAACGCTCGCCAGGTTGGAATCTGGATCGAGCCGAGCGTTCTACGGTTCACATCTATTCATATCTAGGCAAGGAGGATAAGACCGACAATACACGTTCTATTCCAAATTGCGTCGACCTAGACCATCCGGTATACAGTCTGAAGACCGATGAGTACTCCCGGACTAAGGTGGTTATGCAGTTGGACTTGCTGCCTGGAGAATCCCGCGGATACTGGAAGTATCACGCGCCTGATAAATAGTTCAAGCAGGCGAAAGCCTGTGGCAAGATTAATAACCAGAAGGCGACGATGTTGTTCGACTCTGGAGCTGAAGTATCGATAATCGACTCCGCCTTTGCTCGTAAGGTCGGATGTCGTATAGACGATACCCAGAGACAAGAATGCGTCGGGATCGGCGAAAACTCTTATATGACCGAAGGAAAAACGCGTGTGAAAATTACTTTGTCGGGATCGATGGTATACTTTTTCAGCGCTTGGGTTGGCAAGTTGGCTGGTCAAGACGCTTTACTAGGAATGGATTTCATGGTCCCAGCTGGTATTCGCCTAGACCTGTCACATGGAGTGCTTACGCTCCCGGATGAGTTCCAGGTCCAGTTGGCTGGTCGAATACCTCTGTATGGTTCGTATACCGATCTGGTCCGGTGGGACCAAGACCTCACTATCCCAGTCGGTCGGTCTGCCGATACCCCGGTTGAGAAAGGTTTTCGTTCGAGGAAGTTGTGGTTGACCAGGGGCGATCGGTGGGTCTCGACCTTCGTAAAGAGTGCTGGTAGACGTGATTTTGTCCGTGTTACCAATATCGGTGACAAGCCGCTGACACTGGACAATAACACTATTGTCGGCATGTGGTTAGCAGAAGGGAAGGTACCAAGGAAGATGGGGTTCGTCTCGATTGGGTCGAGGCGGTATGTCGAGTGGCAAAACCTGGCGTACCAATCGACCACTGATCTTATCAGCGATGATGGGTCGGTGGAAGAGGACACCTCACCGTTAGTGGAAAGACCAAGTTATGTCACCCCAAAAAAGATGTTGGGCCGAAGAAAGGCGCCGCAGTCACCAGGAACGGTGGACCATCAAGTAGACGAGCCGAGGCTAGTCAACGTGGTGTCAGCACAAGACCAGGCGACAGCGGAGCAAGAAACGGAAGAATGGGAACATGAAGTTGCTAGGTCGGACCATGACGGTATTCCTAATCAGACCGATATCAGTGAAGGACAGCCCGTCGATCAAGACCAGGGGCGTTCAGCCGGTCCAGATGGTCTAGGTGATATTACCCCAGAAGATGAACAAGTCTGTATACATGAAGGCGGGTAACAGTATATTCAGGAGCTGGAAAGCCAAATGGCAGTCCTCCCTGAAGTGTCTGCCGACTCGCCCGAAGTTACAATGGATGATTTACAAGTGGGTGATCAAGACCTTAACAGTCCAGACCAGATCGAGCAGTTGAAGAATATCATATGGAAGAAAAGACATCTGCTGATCGGAAAGGGCAACGCCTTACCACCTGCATCCCGTGGTGCGATTTGCGATATTGACGTTGGAGATGCCAAGCCGATTGCTCAGCGATGTCGACGCGTGGCGCCACAGTACCGGGAAAAGCTTTCTGATCTTATCAAAGGACTGTTGGCTACCAAGATTATTAGACCGTCGACCTCGCCATGGGCCTCGCCGATCGTAATTGTTATTAAGAAGAACGGCGTCGACATTAGGTTGTGCATCGAATATCGGCTGGTAAATCGGTTAACTAAACTTATGGTGTACCCGATGCCGCTGATTAATGATTTGTTGGAAGACCTGGACAAGACCCTGTGGTATTGTTCGCTGGACATGGCAAGTTGATTTTGGGTGGTCTCGATGACTGATCGAGCCCGTGAGATTTCCGCATTTGTGACACCGTTTGGTCGTTTCGAGTGGAACCGTATGCCGTTCGGTCTGAAGAACGCGCCCCAGATCTTTCAAAGGCTGATATATAACGCATTGTACGGACACTTAAATATCAAGACCGATCGGGACCCCGTTGAAAATTATGATGTGTTTAGAGAGGGTGAACCCGATCGGGAAAGAGGACCGTCCGTTCTAGGGAGGCGGTCGTACATCGACGACATTCTGATACCTGCCTCGTCATGGAACGATCTGTGCGAGAAGGTTGAACGATTGTTAGAGACATGCGACCGCTGGAACCTGTCTATTAGTGCCGTGAAAAGTTTTTGGGGTATGTCCAAGGTCGCCTATTTAGGCCATATGGTCTCGAACAATGGTCTAGAGGCTAATCCCAAGGACCTGGATTCGCTGAGTAACCTCCCGTTCCCCATATCGCTGAAGGCAATGCAGTCCTTCCTGGGAAGCTTGAATTATTATAGCCGATTCATTGAAGACTTTGCTATCTACGCGGCTGTGCTGTACGAGATCCGGGAAGTTGACTATCATATGTTGCGCGAAGAAGACCGGGCAACTTTACAGGAGGGCGCCGACTCTGGTATTGCTGCAGTTTGTCCTCAAGTGGAGGCCGAAGATCATATGAATCGTGTACAGTTTGCCTTTGGTATGTTGAAGGTTAAGTTGGCGACGACACCGATTCTCAAGCATTTCGCTCCCGAAAAAGTGCCGACCATTATCGTATATGCCAGTAAGTTGGCTATCTCGGCCACTTTAGTGCAAGATCACGATGGTGTGTATCATCCAGTCACGTTTACGAGCCGGACGCTAAAACCAAATGAAGTGAACTATGGAATTGTCGAGAAAGAAGTTCTGGCGTTGCTACGAATTCTGGATGTGTGTTACAACCTGCTGGTCGGCCGACCTGTAAAGGTCCTGTCAAGACGGTCTACTTTGGACTGGATATTATCAGCCAATGGGATGAACGGACGTCTAGGCAGATGGTCGGCGGTCTTGTCGCAGTGGACCCTCGAGGTCGTTAAGTGCACCAGGGGCGAGGAAGAGATATTGGGCACATTAGCTGCCAGTATCACCCCTCGGTATGAAGTGGACGAGGCATTGATAGCGATTGCCCCGAGGAAGCAACCTCAGCAGTCAGTTTCGAGACCGCCACCGACCGTCGACCATTATGAAGAGCTCTTGGTCTTAAGTTTTGACGGATCGGCAAGCGTGAAGAAGAAGGTCGGCGCCTATAGTGCCATATTGTGGAAGTTGCCACAATGTTCTATAGTTGCAGCCGCTGCCGATTTCACGCCGGATATTACTGTTAACGAGGCGGAGTACCGAGGTCTACTTCTATGTCTGGACCTGCTGTCGTCGCAAGAGAAGGGGCAAGTCATCATATGTGGTGACTCCAACCTAGTGATCAGGGAGATCACCGGAGAGATCGACTGCAAGGCTTCACGACTACGGACGCTAAATGATCGAGTAATGAAGGCATTGAAGGACCACCCCAACCACGAGCTATTGCACGTGAAACGGGACTGGAACAGAAGCGCCGACTACCTCGCGACCAAGGCCATGCAAGACCAGACCGGGGCTACGATCACCGAGAAGGCCGTTCTGGATAAATTAATGAATATAAACAGGCTCCCAGAAGTGATCGGACCCAAAAACGCCCCAGTCCAGGTGCATGTGATGGTCGCGACTAGATCGAAAGCTCAGAAGTCTCGCCGACCGTTCCCGAAGGAAAGTTTGAACGAATACGCAGTGCAACAGTTAAGGATGGAACGGATACTCAAGGCGCAGGACGAAGAAGAATGGATTATGAACCTGAAGACCTACCTGCGGGGTGAACTGTCCAAGTTGACGAATGGTCAAGCGAAAGAGTGCATTAAGATCGCGGATAGCTACGATATGGATGATAATGGATTATTGTAATACTGCCGCGATGCCGACCAAGGCAGTGCAGACCGGGACCGATTGGCGAAATTAGTGATACCCGAGTTGCTGCAGCCGGATGTCCTTCATCACTATCACGTGAGTCTAGAAGGGGGACATCAGGGCATAGTCAGGACCTATCACAAGATCAGGTCCCACTTCCACTGGAGAGGTCTTTTTCACAGTGTGCAGAAATATGTGGGCTGTTGCACGGATTGTGAGACCGGAAAGGGTAGACCGGTAATCAAGGGGCGATCGCCCGGAAATATCGAAGCTACCTACCCTTTCCAGGTCATATCGATGGACCACATACCGGCACTGCCTAGATCGACGCGCGGCAACACTGAGCTGCTGATCTGAGTAGACCTGTTCACCGGTCTAGTTATTGCGAAGGCAAGTGCATCTCGGTCTGCGGAGCAGATCGCCCAGAGCTACGAAGAACGTGTGTTCCGAAGATTCGGCGCCAGCGAGGTCATCAGGCACGATCGGGAACCCGGTTTTATGGCCGAGATGTTCCGGTCGTTCAATAACATGCTGGGCCAGAAACAGAGTGCGACGATGGCATATCGTCCGCAAGCAAATGGATCGGCGGAACGCATGGTGCAGACCATAACGAGGGCGATCAAGATGTACGTAGCTGACCCAGACCAGCGAGATTGGGACGAGTATGCAGAAAGGCTGGTGTTTTCACTCAACTCGTCGAACGATCGGGTCCGAGGAGAAACGCCTTTTTATCTGGCATATGGATGGGACCCTCGGTCGACACTGGAAGCTGAGATACCTATCGGTTGCACCCGGACCCGTGATCGCGATGCTCGACACTGGCGCATGCAGGTCCAGAAACACTACCAGCATGCAAAAGAAGTCGTCAACGAAAAGCTGCGTCAGGCCACACAAGACCGGGCAGACCGGACCAATGACCAGGTCCGATCCCACGGTATAGAACCAGGGGCGAGGGTATGGATATACCTAGACCGAGTGAAAGAGGGCTATGCGAAGAATCTGGCTCACATGTGGCACGGCCCTTTCCGTGTTGCCGAGCTGATTGGTGAGCACGCTGCCCGTCTAGTAACAACTGGTACAGATTACAAGGTCTTCCCGATTGTGCATGTATCCAAGTTGAAGCTGGTCCGAGAATTTCCGGATCGACCCAAAACTCCCTGTCTGGTAGACGAAGGAAAAAGATTTGATTTCGATGAAGCGTTACTGCCGGAGGACAGTTGGGAACGACCATTAGAGGAAGACGAGTTTGAAGTGGAGAAGGTCTTGGATGTTCGGTCGACCAAGAAGACCAGGTTCGGCCGGACTCACCGAGAGTACCTGGTCCGATGGAAGGACCATGATGAATCAACTTGGGTCGACGAGCTCGACCTGAATTGTGGGGCTCTTCTACGAGAATTCGAACTAGAACGAGTCAGTCGTAATCGCTTCGCAGTAATGCAGACTCATGAAGACCAAGACCAAGACATGCAGTAGCATTGGTCGGTCTAGACCGGTGTTAAGATGTGGAAGGTCCGGAGTTGATGTGAAATTGTGATGAACTGTGACGGATTGGAGTAGCGGAATGATGAATGTGATGACTATTTTTCGTGATGGGAGTGGAACTGTTTACAATAACATGTTCGGTGCAACTATGGAAAAAGTGGTGAAATTAGTTCAAGTGATTTGATGATCAGACATATGAAGAAGAAATGATGACATGTATTACGAGTTATCTGGTCGACTACCCTCGACTTCAGTTGCTATCGCCCCACAGACGGCCGATGACCATCGACGGATGATTCCTACTTGATCCTGAAACTGGTTACGCCATGGGTCCTTCCGGTCAAGCTGGACCAAAGAATCCTTGAGGTCCACGACCGGCTCAGCGCAATCAAGACCGGTGTACCATGTGCCGTCGTCGGCCAGCAGTCTGGTCTTCTCAACGCGACGCCTTGGCATGTGGAGGAACACCGGGTACAAGAACACGTCGACGTCACACTCGCGAGCTCGCATCCCGTCCAAAATGTACTGGCACAGGGATTGCCAAGCCTCACCCGCTCGAATTCGACGTCGCTTGCGCTTGCTCTGGAACGTCGCCAGGCCCGGATCTTATCGCACCCGGTCGGGAGGAAGCACCAAGTAGTGGGACGCTTACCAAATTGCTTGGCCGTGGATCCTGTTGAAATTCTTCACACGGCCTAGCAAAGTGCCGATCCATGGAGTCAAGTGGAACACAAGTCCTATCTTGGAGTGTTCGAAGATTTTCCAAGGTTCACCGCCGTACAGGCAGGAGATCTGCGCCGACGTAATCAGGTCCGCACTCCATGCAGACGCGGCAGGGGTTTTCTTGACCGGTGGAAAAAGCCAGGAGTTCGGACGAGAGAAAGACCGGGCCAGAAGCTGCTTGGTCAGGGTAGATCGGCGCAAACAGCCGATTTGCCCCGACGACCACGGACAAGTGACTTCAAACGTCCGCGGCGGAAGGTAGTTGGTATCAACCGCCATGTTCTTCAATAAGGCGTACTTATGAAGCCCGGATGTCCCGGGGAGAACCGAAGGCGCCGGCGTCACGGATGTTGATACTGGTGCAGCGTCACTTGGAGGACCGGTCTTCTGCTCTGACCCCACTGTCGACGCCACTTGGACGAAACTGTCACGCAAATTCGTTTGTGATTTGGACTGGATGGGGATCATGAACTCGGAATCGCCGGACCCTTCGCTGGAGTCCTCCTCGGACGAGACCCCTGTAAGCTGGATGCGACTTGCAGTACGGCGCGAGGGCGCTCGACTTTCCGAGGGGTTGAAGATGTCGTCCATATCCGAGTCCGAGTCCATGAGAAGCGCCTGCGTCTTGGCTCTCTTATGGGACACTGCACGCTTCCCCCCAATTCGGGTCCGCGCGCAGTGCCCCGCGCTCTCGAGCTACTCGGCGCGTCCGCGCGCTTCTTTGATTGTAATGTAATTTCGGGATGGTGAATATCGGCCAATGAGTGACGTCGGTCTTGGTCCTGCTTCAAGCGGTCTTGGACCTGCTTCAACCGGTCTTGGTCCTGTTTCAAGCGGTCTTGGTCTTTCCCCGAGGCGACTAAGGTTGCCGATGCAGACCAATCTACGCTGGAGGAAGCAGTAGAACACGGAGGTAGCAAGTTCATCAAGCGCTGGCGGCACTGGTCTAGTGCCACTCGACGATGGAACGCGCTTATCAGCCCCTCCAAAATGTGTCGAAGCTGGTCAGCGTGACCGTCAGACTTCCTATCAGCATCGACCAAGGCACCTATTGCCTGGACTATGTTAGGAGAGATGAGAGCTGAAGACAAACGAGGGTCAAGAAGAGTACAAGATGAAGACCAAAGATGCGCACCTCGTGTTGCCTGGTTGGCCACCTGGGTCTTGAGACGCATGTTTTCTGCGAGCATATCCTGTATCCGCGTGTCGGCTTCGGTCTGACACCCTTCCGATGTTTGAAGTGCATGAGAGTTACGCGGGCTGTCAGACCGAGCTGACTGGACAGGCGAAGCAAGGTGTGGCGACTCGGCACATAGAGTTTCTGCAGAACCAACAAGAACGAGTGTCAAAGGGAAGCATACGAGGATCGAGTGCAGTGAAGGAGGTACCTGGCGCAGGTGGCGAATATGTTTGGTCCATGGTGAAGAAGTGTAAGTGACCAAGGTCCCGTTGGTCGAGTGATGGGTGAGTCAGACCGTTATCGTTGTGCGACACGGTCGGACTCAGGGGCGGCTGTGGTGAAGTGTACCACAAATTTGGTCACTTTTGGTCAAGGCAGTTGGTCGAGTTTCCGATTGGTCCAAACAAGGGGGGCTTTTTAGCCTATCAAATTCAAGGAGTATCAAGAACGCCGGTCTTGGGTGAGTCACCTGACTTTGGGTATTTTACATAATTTTGTGTGGGTACATTAGGGACCATAGGGAGGTAGTATTATTGGTTAGTTGCGATTATTCCAAGTAGAAGTCTTTTGGTTGCAGGGTTTTTCTAATTAGAAGTCCTTTGGTCTTGGTCTGTACCACAGCAAGGGGTCGCCGTTCTTCTTTTTACGTATATTAGTCGCCTCCGCCCACTGCGGAGTGTTTGGGGGCAGAGGGTTGAATTATCCCCTCTCGCCTATTATACCCGGTATGGACGCGCCGCACGCGCACTTTGGCCACCGGAAGTCCCTCGACGGGTGTACGATTTGGCGATCTCGACACTTTAAGTCAAGTACGTTTGGAACGTGCTATTTACTGGATTGGTCTTTACGTGGAGATATCGTTTGTGGAGTTTCACGGACATATTGGGTTTTCACGTGGCCATATTGGCTCATTTTAACATTGGTTGTAGTTTAGACCAGTTTTGGTATTCTCTCATATTGGTCAGGGGCTAGACCGGTTGATTGGTCTACCCTCTATTATTTCGTATTGGTCAGGTCTAGATCGTTTGGACAATCGACCTGTTGGAATCTATCTTTCGGAAGTGTTTCTGGTCTGTACGTACCTGGGGTGAAGAGTTCCGCCCTAGGTACACTTATCCAGCACGGTCTCATATTTAAGACCGAATTAAATCGATCTGCGATCCCGATCCACCCGAGTGTGTAACTAGCCCACTCTAACGGGTACACAAGGTGAGATGGTCTTAAGTGAATCGGACCAAGTGTCTCTGGATGATGACCGGTCCTCTGCCAGCAGCGGACGATCGGATCAGATTTTGAATGGAGGTCCGCGGGGTACCCCCCCGTAAGTTGGAAGGCTGGGCACGATGGTGGTGGTCAGGTTGTCGATACAAATGTAATCTATTTCGAACTTGACTCCACCACAGTGTCGATCAGGTATGATCACGGCCAATAATCAATGATCTCAGGTTCCTGATCGATATAGCTGATCTAGCACGAGTTGGCGCGAGTTGGTTGCAAACAGGTGAGCAGGTCGCAGGTTTCTGATCGATGGTCTTGGTGGTGATCAGCTAAGGGGTACTTGATCAGGCAGCGGAAGTCTTCATCACCCAATCGTCGAGCCTCTCGAGCTTAGTACGCTACTAGAATACCCAGCATACTATATATTATAAGCTTTAAACTCACGAGGAGGGTCGATAAGCTACGGGCTGATCGACGGTTTCCACTAAGATCCGCCTAGAGTTCCCGTGGGGCGCTTAAAGCAGCCGAACTCATAGAGGCCAAATGTGGAACAACGGGGAAGAGGTGAGAGCGCACTGCTCGATTACGTTACCGAACAGAAAAACTTTACGAAAACTGCCGCTGACACAGCGAGCGGAGTTGAAATGCGAGTTCTTCTACACTCTACGTCTGCCGGTGGGCCAAAAATACACTAAGTGCTCCCGCCCGGGACGTAGATTTGCGCGTAAACTTAAAGGAAGGCGCTAAGCGCCGTCCCTGTGGATGTCCTTCGTAGTTGAACGCAAAGGAGAACTTTATTAGCACTTATATCCCAAAAACTACCAATTATCTAATATCAACCAATCAGAACTACCCATTCCAATGTACTCCGTCGACAGTCAACCTGATTTCTCTGTCGTCCGTCGCTAACCGTTAGGTACCCGTACCTAGTCGTCCCTTCTCATGATGCCCCGTCTATGACCTCCATGTACCTGCACTTGTACACACATTTATACACAGTGTTGTACACACATTCACACACACAGTTACACACACAGCGGTGCCCACAGTCATACCCACAATCATGTACCAAGTTTATGGTACACTTCACCACAAGAGGACGGCCATCGGGGTCAACACGGCGACTTCCATTGCAGTTTGAGCACGTTGCCGCTGCTTTAGATGGTTCTATGCGACGTCGAAAATGTCGGATATGCCAGGAGACTGGCCATAACGCCCGAACTTGTCGTCAAGCAGTTTCTGAGCCAACTGTAGTACTTGAAAGAAGTTTTAAATATGAAACGGCGACGTTTCGAGTTTTTATTTTTGGGGAATGTTAAATCGACCCCCCAATTGTTAATTCGACCTCCCCCCCCGCCCATTTCTACACATCGATGTAACAATGCCCTTTCTATATTGTAAATAGGCCACCGCTAGGGACACAATTTTTGGTGTGTACCAAAAATTACTCCGGACACACTTTTTGACAGACATGGCGCAATGGCAAATGGCGCAATGGCGAAATGCTGGCAGAACTTTAACGAAACGACATAGATAACAATCGAAGAATCCCTCGTACTCCTCATTCATAATGATGGTACGCAGTACTACTCTACCAAACACTTCAATCTAAGTGCAATTTTCTTCTTGGCAATTAGGTTCGATCCTTACAGATCCCATCAATCTTAGCAACTTGCGTTTTCTGGGTATTGAGATGAACTACCTGACGTCGACAAGTATGGAAATGCTCGGACGCACTGTCGGAAAGCTCATGTGTCCGCGCTCGCTCAGATTTCGTACAGAAATAATTTCATCAATAATGAGTCAGCAAAGCAGCTGATTTCCACTGCGGTGTATAAAGAACGTATGCGACAGGCTCAGAACCAACAGCAAATCCATGTAAAAGATACTAGTGAAGGCGAGACGAGTTGTCATCAGATTACGTGATATTTTGATGCTTGAATGGATTATTGTGGATGGATGCAAGCTACCTCTGATGGCACGACAAACTACGCTGGCTGCAGACTGAAGTTAACGTGCTGATAAGTACCTCTAGCTTATACTTCAATCAACGTGTGCATAGCGAGCTGTCTTTTTGAGCGATCACTTTAGCAGGAAGTATGGATGTTCGTCAATTCAGCGTTTTAAAATGTCACGGGGTCATTCCAGTTGGGCTTTCGTGAGTCGAGCGTAAATACAAGTAGCTGTAATTCAAGATTGGACGTCACGTTAGCGGGCCGTGGCGTGGGTAAGAAAGTGTCCTCGTGTACGCGCTCGAAAAGAAATCCCAACGCTTCTGCTTCCTCGAAGAAGTGGTCTTCGGTGGCCTGCGCACGGCACACAAAACCACAGCAGAACATGCCTTTCAGTTTATCGCGCGAGAGCAGCAGAAGTACTTTATAGTCTGCAGAATGGGCTTCACGAGAACGTTCCAGCACACAACGTCGGCGCCAAGAAGGACGTCTACAGGATGCACGAATGTGCGCTCGAAATGTTCGACGCTCTGATGATCACCCCAGATAAGCGACAAGACCTGTACTTTGCTCAATCGGCATTGATTTCTACGTTTTTTGTCAGTAGCTCTAGCACGATCTCGTTGCCATCCGTCAAAGCCGTGTGAGCACTGTAAATGTAGGTTAATCAGACGAACGGCAGATACGTAGATACTGAAAAGAATAAAAAACTCACGCGAACTGCGACGCAACGAGCCCACTGAGCCCCGCACCAGCACCCAATTCCACGACCGTTTTGTCAACGAGTTCAGTGCGGTGAGCCACAAGGTACCAAGCAAGGAAAGATGATACTGGCCACACAAGTTTACCAGTGAGATCGTGGTCCGTCGAAGCGGCATGGTAACAGTGCAATGTCTGCTTTACCACGCCAAAATCGAACTCTTGCCCAACTTAACTGCGAGGGTTAACGTAAGCGATCGAACACGTTCCATTAAAGGCGCAGTTAGTGTCTTAATCTCGAATTTTTGGTGTGTCTATCCAGTGGCCTATTTACAATTTACAATATAGAAAGGGCATTGTTACATCGATGTGTAGAAATGGGCGGGGGGGGGGGTCGATTTAACATTCCTCTTAATTTTTTGTGATTCCGGTAAATAAAAAGTTTTATTTAATCCGACGAAATAAGAAGTTCTGATGTTGCCTTTTAACCAATCATATAATCATAGGCTACAACCTCTAATGAGGATCAATCAATATTTTGGGGTGGGGACTGATTAAAGAAAAGGTGGCGGCTGAATAACGGATCCCTTTAATATTGTTTTATTTGACCTAAGTAACTTTATATAATATACTTACTTTTCGTTTTCGTTTTTAGTAAACTGACCTCACTAAAACCTCTACCGCGTGGCAAGCGTCGCGCAACAGTCTTTCCCTGCTTGAGATCCTATCTGGTCAAAATTGTCAGAACAGGTGGTTTAAGATCTCCCCAAGACACACAAGTATTTGTTGTTCTCTTAAAGGAACGTGCCGTTGTCTAAGAGCAAGTACGCGACACTCTAATGATATTTCTCTGAGATGACGGCTCATTCCCAAAAGGTTGCTGCACTGGATTCAAGTATTACTTCTTGTTACCTGAAGACTACTTGATGCGTTGCATTCCGGTTGTTTCATACAAAGACTGCATAATATATGCGCCATAAACGTCGTCATTATGACGTAATTTTTCCATTCCATCTAGTTACGGGGAGTGTCGATAACACTGGCACTTATGGCTTGCACAAGTTTCCAGGTATTTATCAAGGCCTTCTATTGTGATCTTATCTCTGGCTCAGCAACTGATTAGCTACCTTCGGAACCTTTGGGCACCGCTGCTTTCCGAAGGATGTGCTCGAATTTTTCTGGTGTGATTCCACATCTCTGAAGTGGGCGTCAACTCCTATCGCCTACGCGATGGATTTAGATGCCATATTTTCTTCCGGTGTTAAGAGGAGGAGGTAACATCACTTTGCTTAAGCGAATATGGCTCACACGAGAAACTTATGTTGGAGAACATTGTAAAAATAGGGGGATTCAAAAACGAATGGCGAGCGGAATTGGCATGCAATTTTGGTTTTGGCAGATTCGTCAGAACTGGCCAGTCATCGTTGAATGGTCGCCTCGTGGCTGTGAATCCCCCTATTCAGGGGATTCAAGGCCATATTCTCTACTCCTACGCTTTGCGGAAAGCGCAGATTTTATCTGCCCAGTCGCGCACGCTCTTTTTCACCTGCGCTTCGTCTATGGTCGTAAGATTGTGGTTCTCAAGCACGTGCTAGCGCTTGATCCATACATATGAAACGTGCTCACGTCCTGCCACGTAGACAATGTGACTGATGGCATTGAACATGGGGATCATCTCAAGGTTATCACACTCGACGGCAATCACGTCCGCACGTTTCCCCACTTGAATGGATCCAATGTCTTGATCAAGGTCAAGAGCACGCGCACCATTGAGAGTAGCCATCTATAGTGCATCAACAGCCGAAATACTAGAGCTTTCAAGGGTCTGCACTTTGGCGAGGAGAGCGGCGAGCTTCATATCGCTAAACATGTCGAGCAAGTTGTGCTTTCCGCGCCGTCCTTGCCAAGACCAACATTTACGCCACGCTTAATCATCGCCGTGAAAGGGGCAATCCCCGACGCCAGTTTCAGGTTGGACGACGGGCAGTGCGCTACATTAACACGAGCGGAAGCGAGATCGTCAATCTTCGCCTTCGTGATGTGCGTCACGTGCGCACAAATGAGGCAGTCGGACAGCGGTCCCATTCGCTTCAAATTGGCCAGCGGATGTAGTTTCTCATCGCTCAGGTGGCAGCTCATGGACTCCCGGTTAAGGGTCTCGCTATCGTTGTACTCACGGCCGTATCGTGCAAGTGAATGTGCACGCGTGCCTTGTGCTCCTTCGCCAATGCGTCCGCATGTTGGAGATGCTTGTCAGATACAGTATACGGTGCATGAGGTGCCATCGTGACCGTGATGAGATCATGGCAACCGCGTAAGTACTTTTCGAAATTGGCCTTTGCCTTAGTGAAATAGCCGTCGAATCCAGACCCGTATGGACTTGGAAACTCTAACACAATCTTTCCCACTGCCCCACGGAAACCGGTTTCTTCCAGAATGCTGCATGCTTCGTCGGGGAAGAAGTACATGTCATTGCAGCACGTCGTACCACTTCGGAGCATCTATTCGACGGCGTGGGTCATTTCTTCAATAAGGTTGTGTGGTGGAGCGGCTGATCAGAGTTTTTGAAGCTTGATCAGGCGTTACCACGGCGCCCGGACTGCCGACTGACGAAGGGGGTCCTCCGGTTGTCTTGTATGACTGACTTGTGTTCCTGCTCACCTTGTGTACCCGACGGCTTGGGCGTGAGTCGTTCTCCAGGTGGCGGGGATAGCACACTGCAATTCCTTGATGCAAGATTGGGGTAATTCGCAGCGAATCGACCGATGTGCTGATCAGGTGTGGTCAAGCTTGACCACGATTGATCAGGACCGCTTGATCGGTCTAGATAAATTCCTTACGAGTTGGCGCGAGTTGCAAACAGTTCATCGTAGGTCGCAGGTTGCAGATCTTCGACCTCGGTGGCGGTCAGCGAAGGGGTACTTGATCAGGCAGCGGATGTCTTCACCGCCCATTCGCCAAGCCTCTTAAACTTAATACGCTAATAGAATACCCAATATATTATGTATTCTACGCTTAGTTAAGAGGAAGGTCGATCAGCAACGGGCTGATCGACGGTTTCTACCAAAATCCGCCTAGTAGTTCCCGTGGGGCGCTTAAAGCAGCCGAACTACCAGGGGCCAAACGTATACCAATGGGGAAGAGGTGAGAGCGCACTGCTCTATCACGTTCCCAAGACCAAAACGAAAGAAAACCTTTAAAAACTACCGCTGGCACAGCGGGCGGAGTCGCGGGCGAGTTCTTGACACTATACGCCTGCCGGTGGGCCAAAAATGCACTAGGTGCTCCCGCCCGGGACGTAGAGATGCGTAGTATTAGGGGGATGCGCAAAGGTTCCGTCCCCGGGTGTCCTTGGCAGTTGGACGCAAAAAGAGAACTGTATTACTGCTTATATCCTAATATCTACCAAAAACCTAATATCAGGTAATCATAACTACCCATTCCTACGCATTTTGTCGACCATTCGACCTGATTTCTCTGCTTACCGTTAGGTTACCGTTAGATAACTGTGCCAGTTGTCGCATCGTCTCAGATGTCCCGTCCATGTCACGTCCATGTTCGCCACCGTTGTGTCAACAGTTGTACTGACTGATGTGCCAACTGTGGTAACAACTGTGGTGCCAACTGTCGTACCACCTGTTGTACCGACTATTGTACCGACAAAATTTGTGGTACATTTTACCACAGCCGTACCCATAGTGGTGTCCACAATTATACCCACAATTGTGTACCGATTTTTAGGGTACACTTTACCACAGAGTGGTGCCCACAGTCATGCACCCAGTTACACACAAGCAAGATTACTTGTCCATCCATAAACCAATGTAGTGATGCATCAATTTTTTGGTACACTTTACCACAGCCGCCCCTGAACCTCGTCCCAGCCGTACAGCGGTTGGGGCGGGAGTCGATCATACCGTTGCTACGCATTGATCATGGCATCGTCGAGCATGTCATTTCCACCCAATGATCATCCATTTCCATTAGCGAATTACCACAAGTCAATCACGAAGTCGATCATGGACCTCGAAACGCGATTGATGAGCTCGCGATCATAGGAGTTCAAGAGCACATCTCGACCACAGGGGCACCGCCTCCACGCGGCGCAACACGACTTGCAACTCTTCAGTGCTCTTGGATCGATCGTGCAGCGCGTCGTCCACCTCCCGCGCGTGAACGTGTGCCATGACCACGAGCTTCTGGAACGTCGATGGTGTTTCGTCACAAAAGTCACAACAAATCATGGGCGAATCTTCGCCGCCACGACAGAGACAAAATCCGGACAACAGCGTACGTTGCATGCTCTTGAGTGACGGTCGACAGCGCAGACAGCGAAAGTCGTCCATGGGCGACCCACTGGGGAGAAACTGCGGATGAAAGTAGAGTCGACAGCCGTGACAAGTCCGGACCGTGACTTTTTACCCTCCGAATCTGATCACAGACGCAGTGCAGCTGTGCGTGCAAGCGGACGTGATGCTCCGGACACTGTGCGACTTGGTGCGCTCTCTCCAAGTCACTTGTCAAGAACTGCGCGAGCGAGAGGTGGCCTGTGGACGGCCGCACGAATAAGGCATGGACCGTGTCGTACCATCAACAACAGTCTTGAACTCGTGCGTGCAGCTGACGACGCAAGAGCGAGGAAATGGATTAGGCTAGCGGGTGAATCACTTTTTCCTTCAATCAATAATTATTCTTTATTATACCATTCCCACTTGTTGCTTCGTCATTTTCCATACATATACAAACATCGATCTTCCATCGGCTCATCTGCCGTTGCTTCATCATCATATTTCGCAATATACATCGTAAATTCACCACTTCAAGTAAGTCATCATTTCTCCACTAATCGTGAGTTTCGTCAATCAACTTCTCCAATCAAAAGTTCTTCAATCATAATTTCATAATCAGTTCGCCAATCACGCGCTAGTGGGACTCTTCGTCCGCCTGCATTACATCAAACCGATGTTTGGTGATCATCTTCCGTTCGAAGTCTTTGATTAGAGCATCGCAGTTCATATCTGCCTCGTCTACCCATGACGGCTCATCATGACCCTTCCAGTAGACTTTATATTCACGAAACGTTCTGCCGTACCTGGTCTTTCGACCAGATCGGACATCGGTTATGCTGTGGTGAACTGGATTCAAGATTGGT
Organism: Peronosclerospora sorghi; assembly: GCA_026184515.1. NCBI lineage: Eukaryota > Oomycota > Peronosporomycetes > Peronosporales > Peronosporaceae > Peronosclerospora > Peronosclerospora sorghi. The sequence goes on along the minus strand of CM047587.1, from coordinate 31,424,306 downwards.
GGAAAACAAGGGGCTTTTAAGCCTATCGTGTGCAAGAAGTGTCAAGAACACAGATTTTGGTAAGTCACATGATATTGCGTGTACTTTACATATTTCATGTTTGTACATATTGGGGACCGTAGGGAGATAGGATTGGTTAGTTTTGGATTTTTGGTCGTTTAACTCACAACAAGGAAGTCGTTAGCATCTTTGCCAAGTACATCAGTCGCCTCCTCACGCCGCGGAGGGTTTGGGAGCAGAGGGTCGAGTAATCCCCTCTAGCTTGTTATACCCCGCCGGGACGCGTTACAGACGCACTTGGCCCGCCGGAAGTCCCTAGACGGGAGTACTCATTGGTCGGATTCGCAAGCCTATGTTACACACGTTTGGAACGTGTAAACAAGTTTTTGGACTGTTACGTGGTGATAACGTTCATGGAGTTTGTCACGTTCTCGTTGGGTCTCCATATTGGAATATTGGTCTTTTGTTCTCGCCTTGCTTGGGCTCTACGATCGGTTAAGCGATCTGCCCTTTGGAGTATACTTACGCTAAATATAATTGGTCTGCCCGTACCCAGGGTGAAGAATTCCGCCCAGGGTACACCACCCAGCACGGTCTCGCATTTAATACCAAAATCAATTGCAGCGACGACCCACCAAGTGTGTAACCAGCCCATTCCATAGGGCACACAAGGTGAGATGGAGACGCAGAAATCGGACCAGGCGTCCTATGCATGATGATCGTTCGTCTGCTAGCAGCGGACGATCAGATCGGATCGTAGGCGAAGGTTCGCGGGGTACCCCCCCCCGTCAGTTGGAAGGCTGGGCACGATGGTGGTCAGGTTCTCGACACTACGGTGTTCGATTTTGAACTTGACTCCACCACAATGGTGCGCGTGCCCGGATCACTTGGTGATCGCGGATATCACCGAGATGATATCTCGTCAAGAATTGATTATAACGAATTAAATGTGGAATCGTTCTGGAGAGGACATAAGGAAAGGCTATCGCCTTATGTTCTCGTTGTCGATAAGGAAAGCGATGTCCGATCTGGCCTGGTGGAGGACCAGATCGGGATTAATAAGTTTTTTCCTCCCCATAAGGCTCCCACCGGAGCCGATCTGGACTATAGCAAGTCTTGCAATAGCTTCTGGAAAGGATCAGGACTTTTTTTACTGATCCTATGCATTTGAATGAACGATTGATGGAAAAATAAAAGATGAAAACGACTTGGAGCCTGATCGGAACGATCAGATTCACCTTCCCAAGGTTCCCAAGCAAAGGCTCGGAATACCACCCGATGAAGACGACTTGGAAGAAAAGTCGCAGGTCGGGGATGGGGTTATCAAGGAAGAAGACCTGACCAGGATGTATTACATCAACGAGTTAAAGTAATTTATTCGTGAAGACCAGGTCATGCAGATCTTAAACCCCCAGATCCCCGATCGCCTTCTCGAACCCACCACCGATCCGATCCAAAGCGATCTGCCGTTGCTATTGGTGAAGAACCTGCTGGCGATGTTGGCTGAGGTCGGCATAAAAGTGCAAAACCTCGCCAACATACATAAGCTGTTTGATCTGGACACTTGGAAGCTGGAGTTGTCGGTGTCGACCCTCCATGATCATTTGGTGCCGTTGGTGGGGGCGGTTCGCCGCCCAGCTCCCACTGTGGCATTGAAGGTCGCTGAGGCCACGGCAGCACAAGATGATGTGTGTTCGGATGATAAATCGCTGTATCAGTCTCCACCTGCCTCTAATAGCTCATCGGAGTTGGAGGTCGGTGTTGAGCGGATGAACATGGGGGTGGATCATACCCCCATGGGAGCATAAAAGGACGTGCGGCAGCATGGGGCTGCTTGCCGGTCGGGGCCCCAGGAGCCCCCACAGGTTTCAGTACCTCCAAAGGAGGATGCCAACACGCTGCCCATGACTAAATCTAACGTCCAAGCCATGTTTGAGGCAATGATGGAGCGTTTCATGGAAGACCGATGCCGATCGCCTCCGCGCCCGCATCCCCAGGACCGATCTGCCCGGCAAAATGTCAATACTTGCTGGGATGTTGATATGGAGTCAGTGGCATCAACGGATAAGGCTACCCGAGGTGGCAGACCAGTTGGCAGATGAAGACGCAAGCCGCAGCCAGCCCGACCGCGCCGATCAAGCAAAAACAGCGATTTCGACATGGAGTCGATCGGCGATCCGGATGACCACTATGGTTCAGACGGGTCAGGTGCGGGAAGAAAGAGCAGGGCTAACCTAGCCTCTACGACCGCCTTTGATTTTGGATCTACTGCGATCCCACGTATTCGCATGGCTGCGACCACTGATCTCAAGGATTTCACTGGCAAGGACGCCGACGAGGAGCAAGCAAGATCGTGGTTTGGTCGGGTCAAGTCTGCTTTCTAGCGGGATCAGACACCAAAAAAGGAACTGTATTTGATCTTCAGAGATCTGCTGAAAGGACCGGCTGAGAAATGGATCCAACAGTTGAGTCGGGATGTCCGATCTGACTGGGATCTGCTATGTTCAGAATTTGAGGGGCATTACTGCAACTCCGGATTCTCTACCGCCCGCAAATACCATCATATGCAGAAGCGAGGCGACGAGACGCCGATTGAGTACTTGCACCGTTTGAACGTGGCTGCAATTCGCGCCGGGGTAGTGATCAAGGAAGGCAAACCGCCGACCGGTGCCGCTATGGAGCACGTGGGTCACTATATCAGTACCCTTGATGACCAAGGCTGGAAGATCAGCTCACTTTGCTGCGCCTCAAATGAGTGGGGGAGGTGGAGCAGACGTTGCGGACGTTGCAACACACACGCAGCATGAGGCAAAGGTCACCGTTGGATCGGATCGCTACAGATCTAAGACCCAGACAGATCCGGTGAAGAGGCCATTGACCAGATCGGCTCGTTGTGTTAGAGCGATCGCGACTGAAGACAGCACTGTATCGGAAGAAGAAAGTAGCGGCCAGTCCAGTCGGGAGTCAGAAGGAGACCAATATCGTCACATCTTCGTCACGGAACCTGATCCAAGAACCAGATCGACGCCTGACCAGGCAGGTCGGAAGGGCAGGAGTGGGAACAAGTCCGATCCGGACCGACCTCGCAAGAAGTGTTCTCACTGCGGGTAGAGCAAGCATGATGATCGGGACTACTGGAAGAAGCTGATATGCAGGAAGTGCGAAAGACGCGGCCACCCCACCGATCACTGCCTCTTCGTATGCCAGTCATGTGGAGAGATCCACGAGGCCGGCCAGTGCAAGATCGAAGAGCTCTTCAATCTGATGCGCAAGTGGTATGTGCCGGGTAAGCACGCGGGGATGCTTCCACCTGACGTGGAGAAGATGTTAAACTAGAACGCTCGCCAGGTTGGAATCTGGATCGAGCCGAGCGATCTACGTTTGGCATCTATGGATATGTCGGCAAGGATAATAAAACCGACAATACATGTTCTATTCTCAATTGCGTCGATCGGGATCATCCGGTCTACAATCTCACGACCGATGAATATTCGCGATCGAAGGTGGTCATGCAGCTGGATCTGCTGCCTGGGGAGTCTCGCGGATACTGGAAGTATCATGCGCCCGACAAATGGTTCAAGCAAAAGCATGTGGTAAGATAAACAACCAGAAGGCAACGATGTTGTTCGAGTCTGGGGCCGAAGTCTAAATTATCGACTCCGCCTTTGCTCGTAAGGTCGGATGTCGTATAGACGACACCCAGAGACAAGAATGCGTCGGAATCGGTGAAAGTTCTTACATGAAAGAAGGAAGGAAGCGCATGATAATCACCCTATCGTGTTCGTTGGTCTACTTCTTCAACGCTTGGGTTGGCAAGCTGGCCGGTCAGAATGCGCTGTTAGGCGTGGATTTCATGGTGCCGGCAGGTATTCGCCTTGATCTGTCTCATGGAGTGCTTACACTCACGGATGAGGTCCAGATCCAGTTAGCTGGTAGGCGGACCCTATACGGATCGCACACCGATCTGGTCAGGTGGGGCCAAGATGTCATCATTCCAGTCGGCCAATACGCTGATACCACGGTCGACAAAGGTTTTCGATCAAGGAAGTTATGGGTGACCAGGGGCGATCGGTGGGTGTCGACCATTGTGAAGAGCGCCGGCCGATATGATTTTGTTCGAGTCACTAATATCGGTGAGAAGCCGCTTACACTCGACAACAATACTATTGTTGGCATGTGGCTGGCGGAAGGGAAAGTGCCAAGGAAGATGGAGTTCGTCACGATCGGATCGAGAAGGTATGTTGAGTGGCAGAACTGGCATACCAAGCGACCACCGATCTGATCAGCAATGATGGATCGGTGGAAGAAGATACCTCACCTATGGTGGAACGACACATCTATGTAACCCAAAGAAGATGTTAGTTAGAAGAAAGGCACGGCAGTCGCCGGACACGGTGGACCATCAAGCAGATGAGCCAAGGTTCGTTAACGTGGTGGCGTCACAATAACAGGCGACAGAGGAGCCGGGAATAGAAAAGGGAAACATGGCGTTGCTGGGGAGGACCACGATGGCGCGCCTAAGCAGATCGATGTCGTTACAAGTCAGCCCGCCGATTGGGAACAGCAGTGCTCAACCGATCAGGACGCTTTGGGTGATATTGCCCCGGAAGACGATCAAGCTTGTATCCATGAGGGCGGGGATCAATATATTCAGGAGCTGGAATGCCATATGGCAGTCCTCCCTGAAGTGTCTGATGATCCGCCCGAAGTCACCTTGGACGATCTGCAAGTGGGTGATCGGGATGTCAACAGTCCCGACCACATGGATCAGCTGAAGAAGATCATATGGAAAAAGAAACATCTGCTGATCGGGAAAGGCAACGCCTTACCCGCTGCTGCTCGCGGAGCAATCTGTGACATCGACGTGGGTGATGCCAAGCCGATCTCCCAGCGATGCCGACGTGTGGCGCCACAGTACCGCAAAAAATTGTCTGACCTTATTAAAGGACTGTTGGCTACCAAGATCATCAGACCGTCGACCTCGCCATGGGCCTCACCGATCATGATCGTGATCAAGAAGAACGGTGTCGACATCAGCTTGTGTATCGACTATCGGTTGGTAAATCGGTTGACCAAGCTTATGGTGTACCCGATGCCGCTGATCAGCGATCTACTAGAAGACCTTGACAAGACTCTGTGGTATTGCTCACTAGACATGGCAAGTGGATTTTGGGTGGTTTCGATGACCGATCGGGCTCGCGAGATCTCCGCATTTGTTATGCCGTTCGTCTGTTCGAGTGGAACCGAATGCCGTTCGGGTTGAAGAACGCGCCCCAGATCTACCAGAGGCTGATCGACAACGCACTGTATGGACATTTCAAGATCAGCACCGATCAGGACCTCACCAAAAATTATGATGTATTTACTGAGGGTGAACCTGACCGGGAGAGGAGACCGTACGTTCTGGGAAGGCGATCGTATATCGACGATATTCTGATCCCTGCCTCGTCATGGAGCGATCTGTGCGAGAAGGTCGAACGTTTGTTGGAGACATGCGATCGCTGGAACCTGTCGATCAGTGCTGTGAAAAGTTATTGGGGCATGTCCAAGGTCGCCTATTTGGGTCATATGGTGTCGATCAGTGGGCTGGAGGCCAATCCCAAGGATCTGGAGTCACTGAGCAACCTCCCGTTTCCCAGATAACTGAAGGAAATGCAGTCCTTCTTAGGGAGCTTAAACTACTACAGACGCTTCATTGAAGAATTCGCGATTTACGTGGCCGTGCTGTACGAGCACCGGGAAGTCGACTACCATATGTTGCGCGAAGGAGACCGGGCAATTTAAAGGGAGGGCCGCGACTCTGATCTGCCCGCATATTTTCCGCAGGTGGAGGCAGAGGATTACATGAAGCGTGCAAAGGTTTCTTTCGGCATGCTGAATGCCAAGATGGTGACGGCACCGATTCTCAGACACTTCGATCCGGAAAAAATGCCGATCGTCATTGTGTACGCTAGTAAGTGGGCCATTTATGCCACTATAGTGCAAGAACAAGATGGTGTGTACCATCCGGTCACTTTTACGAGCCGGATTGAAGCCGAACGAAGTTAACTATGGGATCGTCGAAAACGAAGTTCTGACTTTACTACGGATTTTGGATGTGTGCTACAACCTACTGGTCGGCCGATCTGTAAAGGTTCTTTCAAGAAAGTCGACATTGGCCTGGCTATTATCGGCCAATAGGATGGACGGTCGGCTCGGCAGATGGTAAGCGATATTGTCACAGTGGTCCCTCGAGGTCGCCAAGTGCACCAAGGGAGAGCAGGAGATATTGGGCACATTGGCTGCCAGTATCACCCCTCGGTCTGAAGTGGACGAAGCTCTGATGGCGATTTCCCCAACGAAGCAACCTCGACAGTCAATCTCACTGCCACCACCGATCGTCGATCGGGATGAGGAACTCCTGGTCTTGAGTTTCGACGGATCGGCTAGCGTGAAGAAGAAGGTCGACTTCTATAGTGCCATACTGTGGAAGTTACCACAATGGTCTATAGTAGCAGCCGACGCCGATTTCACGCCTGACATAACGGTCAACGAGGCGGAATATCGAGGACTCCTTCTATGTCTTGATCTGCTGTCATCACAAAAGAAAGGTCGGATCATCATATGTGTTTACTCCAACCTATTGATAAGGCAGATCACCGGGGAGATCGACTGTAAGGCACCACGGCTGAAGTTGCTGAATTATCGGGTGATGAAGGCATTGAAAGACTATCCCAACCACGAGCTATTCCACGTGAAACGGGATTGGAACAGAAGCGCCAACCACCTCGAGACCCAAGCTATGCGGGACCAGATCGGGGCGACGATCACCGAGGAGGCCGTTCTACATGAGCTTATGGACATAAACAGGCTCCCGGAGTTGATCAAGCCCAAGGACAGCCCTGATCAGGTGCATGTGATGGCGGCAACTAGATCGCGAAGTCAGAAGTCTCGCCGATCGTTCCCAAAGGAAATGCTGAGCGAGTACGTTGTACAACAGCTAAGGGCGGAACGTATCCTCAAGGCGCAGGACGAAGAAGAGTGGATCGTCAACTTGAAGGCCTATCTGCGCGGTGGACTGTCCAAGTTAACAAATATCAGGCGAAAGAGTGTACCAAGATCGCGGACAGTTACGATGTGGACAACAATGGATTGCTGTATTACTGCCGTGACATTGATCAAGACAGTGCCGATCGAGATCGACTAGCGAAACTGGTGATCCCTGAGTTGCTACAGCCGGATGTCCTTCATCACTACCGTTTGAGTCTAGAAGGGGGACATCAAGGCATAGGCAGGACATACCACAAGATCAGGGGCCACTTTCACTGAGAGGACTTTTTCGGAGCGTGCAAAAATATGTGGGCTGTTGCACAGATTACGAGACCGGAAAGGGCAGACCGATAATCAAGGGCCGATCTCCCGGAAATATCGAGGCTACTTACCCTTTCCAGGTGATAGCAATGGATCACATACCGTCGCTGCCCAGATCGACACGCGGCAACACTGAGCTGCTGATCTGGATCGACCTATTCACTGGTCTGGTGATCGCAAAGGCTAGTGCATCCCGATCTGCGGAGCAGATCGCCCAGAGCTACGAGGAATGCGTGTTCAGAAGGCTCGGCGCCATCGAAGTTATTAGACACGATCGGGAACCCGGTTTTATGGCTGAGGTGTTCCGATCGTTCAATAACATGCTAGGCCAGAAGCAGAGCGCGACGATGGCACATCACCCGCAAGCGAACGGAATGCTGAACGCATGGTGCATACAATAACAAGGGCGATTAAGATGTATGTGGCCGATCCAGACCAACGTGACTGGGATGAGTATGCAGAGAGACTGTTATTAGCACTCAACTCTTCAACCGATCGGGTCCGAGGAGAAACACCTTTATATCTGGCGTATGGATGGGACCCTCGATCGACACTTGAAGCGGCGATACCGATCGGCTGCACTCGGACCCGCGATCGCGATGCCCGTCGTTGGCGCATGCAGGTCCAGAAGCATTATCAGCATGCGAGAGAAGTCTTCAATGAAAAGTTGCGTCAGTCCACGCAAGTCGGAATAACGATCAGGTCCGCCCTAATGGTATTGAACCAGGGGCGAGGGTATGGTTATACCTCGATCTAGCCAAGGAAGGCTAAGCAAAGAAGTTGGCTCATACGTGGCACGGTCCTTTCCGTGTAGCAGAGCGGATCGGTGAGCATGCTGCCCGTCTGATCACGATCGGCACGGATTATAAAGTTTTTTCGATCGTGCATGTTTCCAAACTGAAGCTGATCAGAGAGTTCCCCGATCGGCCTAAAATACCCTGTCTGGTGGACGAAGCGGAGAGATTTGATTTTGACGAAGCTCTGCTGCCGGAAGACAGTTGATAAATGCCATTGGAAAAGGACGAATTCGAGGTGGAAAAGGTGCTAGATTTCCGATCGGTCAAGAAGACGCGTTTCGGTCGCACCCACCGAGAATATCTGGTCCGCTGGAAGGATCATGACGAAGCAACTTGGATCGACGAACTCGATCTAAATTGTGGAGCACTGCTACGAGAGTTCGAGCGAGAACGAGTCAGTCGGAATCTCTTCGCAGTGATTCAGACTCATGAAGATGAAGATCAAGACTCGCAGTAGCACCGATCAGTATATCGATCGGGGTGAATATGTGTAATGTCTGAGTTATTGTGAATTAGTGTGATGATCTGTGATGAACTGGAGTAGTGGAGTGACGAACGTGGTGATAATTTTCACGATGTGGATGGAAACTGTGTGTGATAACGTGTTGGTACAAGTTTGGAGAAAGTGATGAAATTTGGTCAAGTGATCAGGTGATCAGGAATTTGGAAAGAATGATGACATGTATTATGGATTATCTGTTCAGCTAACTGCCGCATCAAGATTCGCGGTCACCCCACAGATGACCGATAGTCAATGCCGGATGGTCTTCGATCTGGTCCTGATGCTGATTGTGCCAGGGCTCCTTACGATCGATCTGGATCAAGGCGTCTTTCAGGTCTGCGATCGGCTCGTCACAATGGAGACCGGAATACCATATGCCGTCCTCAGTCAACGCCCCGGGGCTCTCAACACGACGCTTGGCCATGTGAAGAAACACCGGATACAAAAAGATGTCGATGTCGCACTCGCGGGCCAGCATTCCTTCCAGAATAAACTGGCATAGGGCTAGCCAGGCCTCGCCCGCCCGACTCTGGCGCTGTTTCTGGCGCTTTTGAAACAGGATTAGGTCTTGGTCACGTAACTTCCGACGCGCGGGAAGGATGGTATAATGGGTATACTCCCAGATCGCCTGGCAGTGGGCTGTATTAAAAGCCCGAAGTCGACCCAGAAGCGAATCGATCCAAGGAGTCGACGCGAATATGGTGTCCAACTTGGCGCTGAGCAGCACTTCCCATGGTCGATCTGCATACAGACGGGAGATTTGCGGTACTGTGACTAGATCCGCCCGCCACGCAGACGGGTCAGGGGTTTTCAAATCTGGAGGGAAGAGCCAGAAATCTGGTCGGGACATCGACCGGGCTAGATCTTGCTTGGTCAGGGCTGATCGGTGCAAGCTACCGATCTGCCCCGGTGACCATGGCAAAGTGGAATCTGAAGTCAGCGACGGAAGATGTCGATCTCCGATCGACACCCCTTTCAATAGGGCGTGATGGCGCAGACCAGATGTGCCGGGCTGTAACGAAGGCACCGATTCAGCTAACTCACGCGTTTGTGCAACACCATCACCCTGGGAGCTGATCACCTTATCAGCCCCCGATGCAGGCTTCGCTGGAACAGGACCTTGGCGTTGATCGGATCGGGACTTGGACAAAGCGGTGAACAAGAATTCAGAATCTCCCGATTCGTTCCCCGAGTCCTCTCCGGAGGAGATCGCCATATGCTTGGTGTGAGCAGCGCGGAGGCGTAAGGGCACTTGCGATTTGATGGTGATGGACGTGTCACCTGCGTCCGATCTTGGGCTTGGAAGATGCGTCAGCGTCTTGGCTTTATTTTGAGACACCGCTCGCTTCTTCTCGAGTTCGGAGTCGTGCTCTATGACCCGCGCCCTTGAACTCTTAGACGAGTCCTTACTCTTCTTGGAAGTTTTCGGAATCTTGGAATATTGACTTTTGGCCAATGAATGGCGTCGCTTCCGATCTTGGTGCAGATCGGTCAACGCTAGAGCCTGCAGCCGGACGCCGGTGCAACCAGTCGGTCAACTGTTTGTATCACTGATCTACGGCCGCCCAAAGACGGTTTGAATCCTGGGTCCAGGCGTCCGATCGGCTCTGGAAGGACTCGACCTTCCCGATCTGGTCCCTGACCACGACCTGCAACTCGCCGATCTGCCTCTCCAGGTCACCATGTTGGGTGCGGAGTAAAGTCCGATCGGTCTGATCCCCCAACATCTGCCGGTTGACCAGCGCGAGCTGTTCCCGGAGGTGTGACCTGTAGGCCTCCAAACGAGACAGATCATGCCGTGCGCCGATCAGCCCGTCCAAGATCGGTCGGAGCTGATCGCAGTGGTAATGCGAATGTCGATCAGCCGCAAGTAAAGCGTCAAACGCTTTGGCGATGTCGGTGGGCAGCCAATCTGCACGCGAAGGAAGGTTAAAGCGGATCCAAGACGAAAAACAGACCGATCAGCTTACCGCGCGTTGTTTGTTGGGATATCTGGGCCCGGAGATTCGCGTTTTCAGCCATCAAGTCCTGCAACTTCTTGGACATGGGGATCAAAGTGTCCACTTCCTTCCGCAGTTGCAGGAGTGATGTATTCTTAACGTCCAACTGCGACTGAAGCTCCCGGACTGTTTTCCGAAGCTGATCGACCCCGATCTGATGCCCATCCGGTGTGTCGGACTCTGGAGTGTTGCGAGGGCTGTCAGATCGGTCCGATCGGGGAAGCGAATTGACATGGACAAATTGGAAACACAGGGCACCTGCAGCAAGGAGCGTCAAGAGAGGTTACAAGATGATCAGGTGCACAAGGACAAATACCAGGCGAGGGCGGATTCGAAGATCTGTCCATCGGTGAGGAAGTATGCTACTGGGAAGATATGGGATGCCAACTGGTGGTGAGATCGGGTCGCTACCGTTGCACGGCTGCAACCAGACTCAGGGGCGGCTGTGGTGAAGTGGATTCAAGATTGGTGGAAAACAAGGGGTCTTTTAAGCCTATCGTGTGCAAGAAGTGTAAAGAACACAGATTTTGGTAATTCACATGATATTGCGTGTACTTTACATATTTCATGTTTGTACATATTGGGGACCGTAGGGAGATAGGATTGGTTAGTTTTGGATTTTTGGTCGTTTAACTCACAACAAGGAAGTCGTTAGCATCTTTACCAAGTACATCAGTCGCCTCTGCACGCCACGGAGTGTTTGGGAGCAGAGGGTCGAGTAATCCCCTCTAGCTCATTATACCCGGCGGGGACGCGTTACAGACGCACTTGGTCCGCCGGAAGTCCATCGACGGGAGTACTCATTGGTCGGATTCGCAAGCCTATGTTACACACGTTTGGAACGTGTAAACAAGTTTTTGGACTGTTACGTGGTGATAACGTTCATGGAGTTTGTCACGTTCTCGTTGGGTCTCCATATTGGAATATTGGTCTTTTGTTCTCGCATTGGTTGGGCTCTACGATCGGTTAAGCGATCTGCCCTTTGGAGTATACTTACGCTAAATAATAGTTGGTCTGCCCGTACCCAGGGTGAAGAATTCCGCCCAGGGTACACCACCCAGCACGGTCTCGCATTTAATACCAAAATCAATTGCAGCGACGACCCACCAAGTGTGTAACCAGCCCATTCCATAGGGTACACAAGGTGAGATGGAGACGCAGAAATCGGACCAGGCGCCCTATGCATGATGATCGTTCGTCTGCTAGCAGCGGACGATCAGATCGGATCGTAGGCGAAGGTTCGCGGGGTACCCCCCCCCCGTCAGTTGGAAGGCTGGGCACGATGGTGGTCAGGTTCTCGACACTACGGTGTTCGATTTTGAACTTGACTCCACCAAAATGCGATCGACTTCAAATTCGTCCGGCTCTAGGCTCCTTTCCCAGCTGTCCTCGGGTAGTACAGCTTCATCGAAATCAAAACGATCCTCTACCCCAGCTGCTAGCACAGTAGTAGGTCGATTTGGAAATTCCTTGAACAGTTTCAACTTGGATAGGTGCACGACTGGAAATATGCGATAGTCTGTGCCAGCCATAATCAACCTTGCAGCATGATCACCGATCACCTCATCGTCTCTGAAGGGTCCATGCCACATACGCGCCAGTTTCTTCGCGAACCCTTCTTTCACTCGATCGAGGCATAACAAACCCTCGATCCAGCTTCGACTTGTGCGGTGTCACTTGATCATTATGCTTTTCAGCTCGATCATCTACTGCTTGGTGCAATCGAGTGCTCACTTGATCACGGGCGTAGCGGTAGTATTTCTGCAGCCTGTATCTCCACCGACGAGCATCACGGTCTTTACGTCGAATTCCACCAAGTTGCAACGTCGATTCAACGGTGATCGCGGATCCCACCCATACGCCAAATAAAACGGTGTTTCTCCACGAATGCGATCCGGGGTCGAATTCAGCGCGAATACCAGTCGCTATGCATACGAACTCCAATCCTTCTGATTGATATCTGATACATACATTTTGATCGCTCGTGTAATCGTCTGCACCGTTCTTTCCGCTTTGCCGTTCGCCTGTGGACGGTATGCCATAGTGGCACTCTGCCGCTGTCCCACGATCTTGTTGAACGCACGAAACACTTCGTACAAAAACCGGGTTCTCGGTCGTGCCTGATCACCTCATTAGCTCCAAATCGTCGAAATACGCATTCTTCGTAATTTTCAGCGACTTTCTGAGCTGTACGAGACGATCCAGCCTTCGCGATCACCATACCCGTGAACAGATCAGTCCATATCAAGAATTCAGTATGACCATCAGTCGAACGAGGTAGCGACGGGATATGATCCATGGCTATCACTTGGAACGGGTACGTGGTTTCAATGTTCCTGGTGACCTACCCTTGATCGTAGGTTGACCTTTTCCCGTCTCACAATCCACGCATTGCCCAACGAATCTTTGTACGCTGCGAAATAGACCACGCCAATGAAAGTAACGTCTGATCCGTTGATATGTTCGACCTATACCCTGGTGTCCTTCTTCCAAACTCAAATGATAATGGTGGAGGACATCCGCATGTAGGGTTTCAGGTATGACCAGCTTAATCATGGAGTGTCGTTCATCTCGATCATCGTGATCATAGCTGGCTTTTCCTTTGTCCTTATTTCCGCAGTAGATCAACAACCCTTGGTCGTCGACATAATAAAAATCGGCGATTTTCGCGCACTTTTTCACCTCGTCTGCGCTCAATTGTGATACGTTACCATTAAGTAACATCGCAAATCACAGATCCACTTTTCTTCATCTTGCGCCTTTTTAACACTTTCCGCCCTTATCCCTTCTGTGGATACCTCGGGCCACGTTGACGATTGCGTTTGACGAGGGTTATGTGATCGCGTCGTCACCAGCATTTGCGGGACAGTGGGATCTTCCTTCCAAGTAATCACTTCAGGCAATCGGTTAAGATCGACCAATTCTTCCAGCTGTTTTTCATCATCAATCCCACATCGTTTTCATCATCAATACCACATCGTTCTCCATCCCGCATGGCAGTAGTGGTGATGTGATCGGCACTCTTGTTCCACTCCCGTTTACATGCAGCAGGTCATGATTAGGCCATTCGCGCAGGAGTTTTAACGCGCGCTGTTGCAATACTTGTAACCGCGGAGCTTTACACTCTACTTCGCCACGCATTTGTCTGATCACCAAATTCGAGTCTCCACACACGATTATCCTTCCTTTGGGATATTGCGATACTAGATCCAAACTTAGAAGCAGTCCATGGTACTCGGCTTCATTCACCGTGATGTTGGGTGCCTGGTCCGCAACCGCGATCATGATCTTCCACTCCGGAAATTTCCACACGATAGCACCGAACGCGCCAACAAATCGCGTCACTCTAGCAGATCCATCGAAACTGATCACATATAGCTCTTCGCCTTTCTCGACCGTGGAAGTGGTACCTTAATCGTTTGTCGAGGCTCCTTTTTTGGTGCGATTGCGACCAGGGCTTCATCAACTTCAGTGTGAGGGGTGATACTTGCGTCTAACGCCCCTAGTACCTTCTCTTATCCATGCACACACTTCTTGATCTCCAAGTCCCACTGTGACAATATTGCATCCCATTTCCCCAGTCATCCGTCTAGCCCGTTGGACGTTAATAACCACTTCAACGTGGATCGACGTGACAGGACAACGATCGCATTTACGACCAGAATCGTAAGGTAGACGTCTAGAATTCGTAGAAGGTCCAACCCTTCCTTTTCAACGGGGCTGTAATTCAGCTCACCGCTCTTCAGTGTCCGGCTAGCAAATGCGACGGGGAAATATACTTGGTCATGCTCTTGCACCAATGCGGCAGACACCGCCCACTTACTGGAGTACACCACAATCACCGGCGTCTTTGCTTGGTCGAAATGGTGCAGAGTTGGGGCTGACGCAATATTTTCTTTCAACATGCTGAATGCCACTCGCGCCCTGGTTAATCGATCGTCTTCATACACCGTACTCTCGTTAATCAATGCCCGGCTCTTTAACTCTTGATAATCCATCTCTCGTAATTCATAGAGCACAGCGGCATAGATCGCGAAGTCTTCAATAAATCGAAGGTAATAATTCATACTCCCCAAAAACGATTGCATAGCACGCAAATTGCCGGGAAAAGGCAAATCAATCAGATCATCCAAATTCTTCGGATTTGTTTCCAAATCACGGCTAGAGACGTGATGTCCCAAATAAGGTACTTCACTTCGCCCTCAGTACGATTTAACCAAGCTGATCGGCAAGTTACACTGATCGCACTTCTCCAACAGGTTTCGCACCTTGTCACACAGGGTTGTCCATGTAGGTGCCGGGATCAAAATGACATCGATATATGACCGTCTCTGCAACGCAGACGGGCCTCGTGCTTGGTCAGGCTCTCCCGTAGTAAACAAATCCGAGGACTCATCGGAACCGTCCTTAACCTTGAGATATCCATATAGTGCATTGTCGATTAATCGCTGGTAGATATGCGGGGCGTTCTTCAGGCCTAAGGGCATCCGATTCCACTCAAACAATCCAAACGGATTGACAAAAGCCGAAATCTGACGCGCTCTATCGGTCATAGAAACGACCCAAAAACCACTCTCCATATCCAACAGCAAAACCACAACGCTTTATCCAAATCCTCGAGCAAATCAGAGATCAGAGGCATAGGGTATACCATCAAACGCGTGAGTTGATTCACCGCGCGATAGTCGATACATAGCCGAATATCAACCCCATTCTTCTTCACAATAATCACTATAGGTGATGCCCAGGGTGACATAGACGGCTGGATAATTTTCGTGGCCAATAGCCCCTTGATCAAGGCTGATAACTTCTCGCGAAATTGTGGAGCGACCTTCCGACACTTTTAAGCGATCGGACGGGCATTTCCTACGTCAATATCGAAAACAACCCCACGTGCCGCCGGAGGTAGCGCGTTTCCTTTCCCGATCAACCGATGTTTCTTTGCCCAAATTATGTCGCGAAGCTGGTCAATTTCCTCTGCCGTGTTGATCAATCGATCGCCGACTTGCAAATCATCCTTGGTCACTTCTTCGGTCCTTGCGGAAACTTTGGGAAGCGTGGCAAGCTGTTTCTCCAGCTCTTTCACGAACAAATCTCCGCCCTCATGGTATCAAGCTTGATCATCGATGGGAATCACACCGAATTCACCGGAATCAGTTGAGATGGGACGTTCGCGCGTGTCTTGGGCAGGCTCATCTGTTGCATCAGGTCGTTCAACCTCGTGACTAAGGGTCGTACCTTTCAGACTTTGCTCCTGGCCGCACTTTTCATGCACTTCTTGTACCTTCCGCGATCTTCCGGTTACTAATGCCACCGATGCCGTGGCCGAGTCCGCAGGTAGTACTAAAATTCCCTGAGGAATTGGGTACTCCTTTTTTTCGACCAAAGGACCTTGGTCGACACTTTCTTAATCGTCATACACTGAATCGGAAGAAGCTTGATATGAGAGATTCTTCCACTCCTTATAGCAATTAGAGCCCACCGAAATAAACCCAGGGCGCAAGGCACATCATCCTTATTCATCCAGATACCTAAAATTATATCTTCATGTAGGATGATCGGATTATTGGCAACATTCGTAATGCACAGATATCGTAAATTAGCCACGCCCTAGTCACAGTGGGGACCCAATCTTTTCCGCGAGTAATCCATAACTGCCGAGATCGCTGATCACGAATCCGAACCTCAGCAGATCGATCTACTGGGATCTGCTCGTACTGACCAAGTTTCATATAATTTCCACTCGATCCATACAGCTGTCGGCGGCCTTCTAATGAGATGATTACTTCATCAGGAAGACTTAATGCGCCGTGGGCGATGTCCAATATGACACCATCTGGGTTCATAAAATCTATACCCAATATAACATCTTGACCAACGAGCTTTCCCACCCATGAATGGAAATAATAAACCAAAGAACCCGCTAACGTCACTTTAATCTTAGTGCGCCCTTCTGTGAGGTACGCACTTTCTCCGATACCAACACATTCTTGTAATTGGCTCGTGTCGATCTGACAACCCACCTTACGAGCAAAGGCTGAGTCGATGATCGACACTTCGACACCAGAATCGAATAGCAACGTGGCACGTTCGTTATTTATTTTTACACTAGCCTTGGCTTGTTTAAACCATTTTTTGGGCGAGTGGTACTTCCAATATCCACGTGATTCACCCGGAAGCAAATCAACTTCCATGACCACCGGGGATCGAGAAAACTCATCAATACGGAAATTAGCCAAACGTGGTAAATCAGGCTGATCACATTTTTCATTATCTTTTTTCTGCTTGAACAACCCGCTTCTTATCCACATATGCAAAAATACACACACTAGAACGCTCGTCTCGTACCAGATTCCAACCTGGCGAGCGTCCTAGTTTAACATGTCTTCAGCTTCCTTGGGCAATATTCCGCATGCTTGGTAGGGTTGTACCACTGGCGAATACTATTGTAGAATTCCTCCATAGGGCACTTGCCAGCGTCATGAATTTCGCCGCACTCACGGCAGACGTACAAACAGTGATCCGTCGGGTGCCCTTTCTTGCAACACTTCAGACAGGTCAGGCGTTTCCAACAACGCAAATTGTCGTGCTCTGACTGATCCACAATGACTGCATTTATTCATCGCCCCTTGGTCAACAGCACTTGGTTCGCCTTGTTTAACAGATCGAGGCTCACTAGGTGGAACGTTCGTTACTGGTTGATCGCGCATAGAAGCAATCATGTAACGGCGCTGGTCACCATCACTTCCACTATCATCGGAGCTTGATTCTGCACTTCCAGACATCATCTTAATCGCGCGCACTGCTTTAGGCTTCTGCGCCGGGGCAGGTGACCGATCATCGCCGAATTTCTGACGGAATCGGCTGGTGCCTACCGTCGCCGTTGGCTGGCACGACTTATTTCGTGCATACGATCGCAGCGTCTCTTCCAAATCCATAACGTTATCCAAACGCAGAAGTGCCAGCTGATCCGCGAACTCGCGATTAATCAATGTGTCCAGGAAATGCTGCACATGTTCGCGTAAAATCGTAGACGATCCGTCCTTGATCGGTAAGTTGGCTCGCAGCCCCGCCACATCAACCGGTGAAGATACTAAATGGTATTTTCGTCAGACCGCTGCTTCGTGTAGTAGTATTGACGAGATGCCGATTGGCTCCTTCCACAGTACTGAATTTAGAACTCATCAACGAGACTTTTCCACTTTGCACGGGTGGTTCTGCTCAGCTGCCGATGCCAATTGCGCGCTGGTCCTTTAAGAAAATCACCCATAATTAATCATTAAGAACTTTTCTTTGTCGGAATCTTGTTCACGCATAAATGCCTATTTGAGACGACTAATCCAATTCCGTGCTTGATCTTCATCCACTTCTTTCCGTGAAAATTCTTTTAGATCACTAGTTGCGGACATCCGAATCCTGGGAATCGGCTGTTGGTCGAGCATTCCAGTGTAGGATGATGCCACTGTAGCTTGTCGAGGCAGAGAGATCGGCTCGTCTGGATCGATATAGTCACGCCGGGATTGTTGATCATGGAACGAATATAAAGATTCCATGTCAACATCCTT
This sequence comes from Peronosclerospora sorghi, assembly GCA_026184515.1. Taxonomy (NCBI): domain Eukaryota; phylum Oomycota; class Peronosporomycetes; order Peronosporales; family Peronosporaceae; genus Peronosclerospora; species Peronosclerospora sorghi. Next base: position 31,406,092 of record CM047587.1, on the reverse strand, counting down.
AACTGACGCCGATCTTCCAGGCTTCGACTGATGACCGCGACGCGAATGCACGGACTCCATATAGAAATCCTTGACTGCCGCAACTCTTCCTGGCTCTGGCTGGTGACTTTTCGTGTAAACAACTCCAGGTGTCAACTTGCCTCCTTCTTCCGCCAAAAACTGCTTCATGGCATTGTCGAAAAATATTTGCAGTTGTGGGCCCTGCGATGACTGATCATCGTCTGCCTTACCTGATTGCGGTTCCTTCTTGACAATTGAGAACTTGGCTTCATCTTACTGGCAGACAATCATTCGGGTAACCTTAGGTTCCACGCTTTTAGCACTGCTCGACTCCACTTCAGACATGTCGCCCTCCGAAGGAGCAGATCCGTAACAGGATGATCCTGTATGCTCTGCCACGTTGATCGACGGAACCGCTTCGATTGTCAGCATAGTACGAGGTGGTTCCACCTTAGCGGATCGACCCACTATAGGTACCAACAGCTAGAACAGCAGCTCGGTAGTGGTCGCAACGTCTTCATGGCTGAGATTGAACAATTCTTCAGCACCGTTGGCGCCTGTAGTCAAACCAACTTGCTTAATCAGGCGTGTCAGCCCTAACACCAGCTGAAGCTTGTCCTTCCCGTCCGTTATTGGTTGATTAACCGGCCCGTTCAGCTTTCCACTGATCGTGACCCCGAGTAGGTTCATGATTGAGTCCATTAATAAGAAATTCTTCAGTTCCTTCATATAAAACGTACTTGCCAAATCAGATTCTGATGGTAGTGTACTTAATCGACTTTTATCGCTCTCCGAACGTGGCGCCTTCAGAAACGCCTTCGGTCGGTCCGGGTCGTAGTATTTCACCACCGGCTTCCAATACGGATCATCATATGCATATGTAATTGTCGGATCATAACTTGCGTTATGATCCGCGGGGGATCCCGAAGGAGCCTTGGGAGGTGGTTGAGGATTCTTCTCCTTTATCTCGTTAGGATACCTCCCCAGGTCCTGATGATCAGCATTTCCTCTATTCTTCAGACATGACGACGGCGAACTGCCTTCCGTCCTCAAAACCACCTCCTCCTTTTCCACTTTAATCTTCAATTCTGCTTCTGCTTCCGTTTTCACGTCCACATCAGCGCCATCTTGCGTAGAATCGCGGTGATATCCTGCGTCGCCCAAATATCCGGGCACGCGCACCATTGTGTTGGAGCGTCTGATCAGAGTTTTTGAAGCTTGATCAGGCGTTACCACGGCGCCCGGACTGCCGACTGACGAAGGGGGTCCTCCGGTTGTCTTGTGTGACTGACTTGTGTTCCTTCTCACCTTGTGTACCCAACGGCTTGGGCGTGAGTCGTTCTCCAGGTGGCGTGGATGTCACACTGCAATTCCTTAATGCAAGATTGGGGTAATTCGCAGCGAATAGACCGATGTTCTGATCAAGTGTGGTCAAGATTGATCACGATTGATCAGGACCGCTTGATCGGTCTAGTAAATTCCTTACGAGTTGGCGCGAGTTGCAAACAGTTGATCGTAGGTCACGGGTTGCAGATCGTCGACCTCGGTGGCGGTCAGCGAAGGGGTACTTGATCAGGCAGCGGATGTCTTCACCGCCCATTCGCCAAGCCTCTTAAACTTAATACGCTAATAGAATACCCAATATATTATGTATTCTACGCTTAGTTAAGAGGAAGGTCGATCAGCAACGGGATTATCGACGGTTTCTTCCAAATCCGCCTAGTAGTTCCCGTGGGGCGCTTAAAGCAGCCGAAGTACCAGGGGCCAAACGTATACCAATGGGGAAGAGGTGAGAGCGCACTGCTCCATCACGTTCCCAAGACCAAAACGAAAGAAAACCTTTAAAAACTACCGCTGGCACAGCGGGCGGGGTCGCGGGCGAGTTCTTGACACTCTACGCCTGCCGGTGGGCCAAAAATGCACTAGGTGCTTCCGCCCGGGACGTAGAGAAGCGTAGTATAGGAGGAGGCGCAAAGGTGCCGTCCCCGGGTGTCCTTGGCAGTTGGACGCAAAAAGAGAACTGTATTACTGCTTATATCCTAATATCTACCCAAAACCTAATATCAGCCAACCCGAACTGCCCATTCCTACGCATTTTGTCGACCATTCGACCTGATTTCTCTGCTTACCGTTAGGTAACTGTGCCAGTTGTCGCATCGTCTCAGATGTCCCGTCCATGTTCGCCACCGTTGTGTCAACAGTTGTACTGACTGATGTGCCAACTGTGGTACCAACTCTGGTACCAACTGTCGTACCACCTGTTGTACCGACTATTGTACCGACAAAATTTGTGGTACATTTTACCACAGCCGTACCCATAGTGGTTTCCACAATTATACCCACAATTGTGTACCGAGTTTTAGTATAACGGGGTTACATTCGGGTAACACTGAGTGTTGGTGTACATGAGTACACCACGGTTGAGGTCAGTATTGGCCGGGTTGAAAGGTTTCGAACCTTTGGTTATTTTAACCAATCAGGGCATGGGCCCTTGGTGTGGTGGCGTGTCAGCCATCCACGTGTCAGTACACAGGTGTGTACACTACATTTTAGCTAGGTACGAATTAGGAATATTCTACTTAGTGTTACATATAGTTTATATTAGTTTAAATAATTACATATTAAAAATATTCAATTTACATTTCACTCTTTCGTACAGACGCACGACCGCGACCGGTCGTGCGTGTAGTGAGTGCCGTAGCGTAAGGGGAGCCCTCCCCTTAGCTACACCCTTTGTAAGGGAGCCTTTCCGTTAAGGCACTAATAAAGGATAATTAGTAAACCAACCGGGGAATCTTGGCCCCGAGTAGGAGATCTATAACGGGGTTACATTCGGGTAACACTGAGTGTTGGTGTACATGAGTACACCGCGGTTGAGGTCAGTATTGACCGGGTTGAAAGGTTTCGAACCTTTGGTTATTTTAACCAATCAGGGCATGGACACTTGGTGTGGTGGTGTGTCAGCCATCCACGTGTCAGTACACAGGTGTGTACACTACATTTTAGCTAGGTACGAATTAGGAATATTCTACTTAGTGTTACATATAGTTTATATTAGTTTAAATAATTACATATTAAAAATATTCAGTTTACATTTCACTCTTTCGTACAGACGCACGACCTCGACCGGTCGTGCGTGTAGTGAGTGCCGTAGCGTAAGGGGAGCCCTCACCTTAGCTACACCCTTTGTAAGGGAGCCTTGCCGTTAAGGCACTAGTAATGGCTAGAGTAAACTAACCCGGGAATCTTGGCCCCGAGTAGGAGAGCTCTCTACTACTAAGCCCTTTACAAGGGCGTATCGGCTAAGTAGCGGTAGCTACCGCTTTAAGGAAGAGTCTTCCTCTGTACGCTAGTCGCACCGTGCGTATACGCACCGGCTAAATTTGGAGCACTTGTAGTCAATCCAACACCTGTGTTGGTAGACTAGGCATCCTCTGCAAAGGATAAATCAGGACGATTGGGATAGTTTGACCCTAGTCCAGCAGGAAGCCTTTAAATGGCTGTTACCCTTAACGGGGGAAGAAGGTATGAAGCTCCTAGTGGAGCAGGGCCTTGAGGCCGTAAAGGCAAGGGTGAATGTCCTCATCGCTCATGAGGCAAGTTGAGGTGGAGGTCATTCCACGGGTATTCGCCCTCCATTATCGTTTAAGATAAAGGAGTTCACCGGAGAGAAGGGTGACAACCTTTATGTTTGGTTGCGAGAGGTCGAAACGGCTTTCGCCACAGCGAACATGACCGCTGGTCACTTGCAAGTGGGACTTGCATTGACCCATCTTACGGGAAAAGCCCGTACATGGGCGTTTACATGCTCGGAATCAGTCAAGGACGTGTTTCCAACATGGAAGGTCCTTGAGCAGAAACTTATGGACATGTACGCAACGTCTGATCTGGTTTTCCAGAATCAACTGGCGTTCCTGAGGTGCCGTCAAGGCACTAAGGACCTGGAGGTTTATATCCAGGAGCTTAAGACCCTGTTGGCCGGGATGTACGCGAAAGCGTATTCAGACGATGTGTCCATCCCCGTCTTCATGGGAGGCCTGAGAGAAGGGCCAGCACGTTCGGAATTGTTCCGATGCCGACCCGAATCCCTGGAAGAGGCATTCAAGATGGAGTTCAACGCCGAGAGGAACTTCCGTTCCTCTAAGGTGGGTCCCGAACCCATGGACCTGAGTCAGGTCGAAGCGGAGGAGAAACCTCCCGCTAAGAGTCATTCGGACTCTTTTTCACAGAGCTTCGAGACAGAGCTCTTGGCTGTGTTGCAGCGGCGTGGGCAGCTGAGATGCTTCCTGTGTGGGAGCATGGATCATCTGAAGAACAGATGTCCGAAAAATCCCCAGCGAGATACTCGCTACAAGGGACCAAGGATGGGGAAAAAGCCCTTGTCCAATCCGTCGGGAAACGACGGCTCCCAGTAAGTGCGGGGCGTCCTACTGGGGGACCCCTCAGTGCTGTTAACCCCCAGGGAAGGGGACGACAGCACAAAGCCCCGAGGAAAGCGGTGCTTGCTAGCACCGAGTTGGTGTACCAGCCAGGTTTGCTGGTAGTCCTTGCGGACGTGAAAGGCTTTGATAAGCCTTGGAGAGTCTTGATAGAATCTGGAGCGTCTGACAATTATGTCAGACGGGCTTCTGTTGTGAAGAGTCGGCTGTATGCCGAGGCCCTAGAGGCACGTTCTCGTGACGTTGTCACGGTCCGTCTTGCGACGGTCGAACAGGTTTCTGTACCCAAGGTCTCGATTTACCTTAAGCTGAAGTTTGCAGACTTCGACAGCTTAGAACGTTGCCTAGTACTGGATTTGGACTCTAGGTATGACCTCATTCTGGGCATGAAGTAGCTGGAACGCCACGAGCCATGGATAGACTGGAAGTCTAAGTCCATTGGCGCAACGCACCCGCGGTCGGGTGAAGCATTGGCGAGTCATGAACCCACCTTTGCTCGATCGCAAAAGCGATTCTGGCGTGAGATGCCAGAGATTGGGATGTCTGAAACGATCATTCCCAATGGCGTTAAGGAAGAGTTCCTTAGCGAGGGGGATTCGGCGGTTAATCCCCGCGCCGATGTAGGCGAGACTGGTGAGTCGCCAGTGATAGAGGTGGAATCCTCTGAGGGTAAGCGCGAAGCGCTTAGAGAAGAGACCCGAAGTTCGTCTCTTCAGCAGGTCGGAATTGATTCCGACCACGCCGTGTCCGGCGAACAAGTTGCTACTCCAGTGGTAGGGGTAGAGACCCCTGTGGTTAAGCGCGAGGCGCTTCCAAGCGAAGAGACCCGAAGTTCGTCTCTTTCGCACGTCGGAAATGATTCCGACTACGCCGTTATAGGTGAGACCAGCGAGTCACCGGTGGTAGAGGTAGAGACCTCTGTGGATAGGCGCAAGGCGCTTCCAATAGATGGGGCAATTGACTCCCCCCATCTGGGTGTCGGGATGAGTCCCGAGGCCAGTAGTCAGCATTCCTACAGGATGCTGAATAGTGTTACAGGTGTTGTCACAGAAGGCGTAAGCCTGGAACGGTTGCCTGGGGTAGGCGAACTGTTGTCGTTGGAGGAGATGTCCTTCAACGAGTTTGAGACTGCTTTGAAAGCAGATGAAATCGACGAGGTCGTCGTGTTGCGTCCGGAAGAGGAGTTGAACTCCTCATCCACGATGGACGAGTCAGTTTTGGTGAAAACCAAACAGGCATTAAATGCCCGAAGCGGCCTAAAAATCCTCGCGGATCCTGAGGACCCTTACCATTCCTTACTAAAGGAATTTGGAGATGTCATTAGTGACAACCCGCCGATGGGGTTACCACCGGATCGGGGAGTTCGACATGAAATTGATTTGGTTCCCGGAACCAAATACTGCGTCACTAGGCAGTGGCCTCTCCCCAAGGAACAATGCGACGTCATCGACGCATTCTTCAAGGGGAAAGAAGAGGCAGGGGTGGTACGGGAGAGTAAGTCTCCCCACTCATCTCCCACTTTTTGTGTTCGTAAACCGAACGGAAAGTGGCGCATTGTGCATGCGTATAACAATCTGAATGCAGCTACTGTACCCATGCAGACTCCGATTCCTCAGAAGGATGTCCTCCAGAACAGTATGGCGGGATGTACTGTGTACAGTGCCTTAGATCTGGTGGACGGGTATTATCAGGTGCTCATCCGAGCGTCCGATATTCCGCTAACAGCGGTTAGCACGCCTAGCGGCATGCTGTGGGAGTGGCTTGTGATGCCGCAAGGGCTTTCAAATGCACCAGCTACTTTCAATCGCTTGGAGACTCAACTCTTCCGCCCTCATAGTAAGTACGCTCAGACGTACTTCGACGATATATTCGTTCATAGTCTCGCGGAAGGCGACTCGTTTGATGTTCAGACGCATCTGAAACACCTTCGAGCGGTGCTCGAATGTATGCGGGAGCATAAGTTATATGCGAACGCATCCAAATGTATCTTTGGTGCTGAGGAAATTCCTTTCCTCGGATGCTTCATCGGTAAGGATGGAGTGCGGGCGGATCCCGCGAAGGTGAAAGCCATTGTGGAGGGGACTTCGCCTGTAAAACTTAGAGATTTACGGAAGTGGCTTGGATTAGCCAACTATCTCCACAAGTACAGCGAGAACTACGCTGAAATGGCGAAGCCATTGACCGACCTACTTAAGAAGGATGTTGATTGGTGTTGGAAAACCGAACACCAAAACGCTTTTGAAGCGGTTAAGGGGAGCTTGTTAAAATCTCCCGTTCTTGCTCTCCCAGATTCTGGGAAACCATTTAGTGTCGTCTGCGACGCCTCCGATTTCGCGATCGGATGTGCTTTGTTACAAGCAGACGATGCAAGAAGGGAACGCGTAATTGCGTTTGAGTCGAGGCAGCTTAAAGCTGCAGAACGGAATTATACCGTTCATGACAAGGAGCTACTTGCAATGAAGTATGCTCTTGTCAAATTTAGGGTTCACCTACTCGGCTCAAAGCCGTTCGTGGTTTATACTGACCACGCGTCCTTACGGACAGCGACAAAGTCGCCTCATCTCTCGCAACGGATAGCCCGTTGGCTCTCCTTCTTTGCGGAGTACAACTTTGAGGTTATGTATAAACCTGGCAAGCAGAACGTGCTTGCAGAAGCGTTGTCGCGTCGTCCGGATTACGAGCTCGCTCACGCGACATTCGTCACCACGTCTGTGGTGGATCTCATACGCCAGGCGTATGAGAAAGACCCACAATGTACGGCGCTTATCCGCGCTTTAGGTGAAAAGGGTCTTGGCTAGTCTGAGCCAACCCTGTCAGGTCGAGCTAGAGCTCGTTTACACCGTTACAGGTAGTGTGACGGTCTGCTATATTATAGCACGAGCGCGGAGGACACTCCGCGGGTGGTAGTTCCTCATGATGAGAAACTGAAGTATAGAGTCCTCTTTGAGGCACATGACGCCCCTACCGGGGGTCATTTAGGTCGGTATAAGACCTACAGCGCTTTAAGCACTTTGTATTGGTGGCCCAATATGTATAAGTGGGTTGGTACGTATATACGCACCCGTGAGACGTATCAGAGGGTTAAACCCTCTGCAAGTTCAGCTGCGCCTTTGGCGAGCTTATCGGTTCCAACGGAGTGTTGGAAATCCGTTAGCATGGATTTTATCTTCGGTTTTCCGAAGGATAAGGCCGGGAACACCGGCATATTGGTCTTTGTAGACCGTTTGAGCAAAATGGCTCACCTGGCGGCGGTGCCAGAGTCCATAGATGGACAAGGAACAGCACGAGTGTTCCTAGACCGTGTCTTTCGACAACATGGTCTACCCGATTCTGTTGTGTCGGATCGGGATCCCCGTTTTACGGGACAATTCTGGGGAGCGTTGTTTAAGGTGCTAGGCACCAAGCTCCTCATGTCCACTGCGGATCATCCGCAGACGGACGGTCGGACGGAACGCGTTAATCGCGTTGTGGAGGATATTCTCCGGAGTTTATGTCCGGATTCTCCAAAGAGTTGGAGTGAGATGCTCCCGATGGTTGAATTTGCTATCAACAATTCGGTACATGCATCTACGGGGTTTACCCCGTTTTACGTGAACGGATTGGTGAATCCGAGGGTTCCGTTGACGCCACGTGTGTGTGGCCCAGGGCTTGAGGTGGGAGTATTCCTTGATGTCAGCCCTATATCTGTGGGAAAGCACATCAGTAAGTTCTTATCGACGCGCCTTAGTGTCTTACGACACGTCTGCGATGCCATGGCGGAAAGCCAAAACAATCAGAAGGAGCAAGCTGACTGCAAGGGGCGGCGTAACGAAAAGATAAATAAAGTAGTAGAAAGTGTTTTATTAAGCGATAAAAATCTTCCTACACATGCAGTTTCAAATGTGTTGCGCAATAAACTGCGCCCCAGGTTTGTGGGACCGTTTAAGGTACTAGCCCGAAAGGGCTTATCGTATACCTTGGACATCCCGAAGGTGATGCGTACGCATCGAACCTTTTATGTAGGTATGCTTAAGCCATACCAGGACCCGGAGGCGGGCCCACTCGTGGAGGAGGGTGGAAAGGCGGATAGACGTAAGGCACGGCAGGGAGAAGTAAGCCCAAAAGGGCTAAAATGCGACCACGAAGCTCCGCAACGGTCGTCTCGAGAGAGGCAAGCCGTCTCTCGAAGCGATCAGTGGCATCCCGCTCATCGCGGATCCCCTCGAGGAGATCATGCATGCGATGGCTGTGTCGATCACAGCGCTCACGAATCTCACGTCGCAATTGCGCGACCTCCTCCTCAAATGCTTGATGCGGAGGTACTCCACACTTTCATGTGGAGCGGCTAATGGCGCGACGCCATCATCGGGGTCAAACCTAGTGTCTGGTGAAGTGGAAAGGTTATCCACACTCACAGAGTTCGTGGTAGTTCGAGACTCCCCTACGGCAGGATTGCCGCGACGTCGTTGACGCTTTTGAGCGGGAGAATCCCGCTGTAGGTCAACGACCAGAGGGGCATGAGAAGCCCCTTCACTCCCAATAAGTGGGAGTTCTCCGGAGGCAGATGTGACGCTCACACTGTCTTCGGAAACCATGGTGGAGACAGGGACGCTGGTATAGCGCGTGCGATACGGAGCAAGTAATTGCTCCATCGCTTTGGCTTTGGCAAATGTCAGGCGCAACACCTCTCCACCCAAATGTCTCGACGGGAATAGCTGTCATGCAGCTCATCAAAGCTGGGGAGAAGCTTCTCCCCTTCCGCCCAAGCGCGGAACTTCTTCTCTGCATCATCAGCACTTTCTCCCGGAGAAAGAACGAAAGGAACGTCGCGGAGGTTCTCAACAGGGGCACCCTGAGCCTGCCTGTTTAAGCGCTCTTGGTATGAGACGCTAGTGAGCTGCTTTTGTGCAAGCAGTTGTTGCCGGAGTTTCTCACGGCGTTCGCGTTGATACGGCAGTTCAGCCGCGGGGCCAGGGGTATAGGACGCTAAACTGGTCCTTACCAAACGCCTGGCCCACCTTGTAAGGTCACGAGGACCATCAAAATTATAAGCCGCCCTTGACGGGCGTTTGGGGGCGCGTAACGCAGCCCTTAGTGAATGTGCGGCAAGTTAGGTGTCTTAAGCTGCGTCCAGCTCATTAGTGACGATCGCCTTTGGCGATTCGGATGTATCATCCGATATGGGCAGGGGTGGCGAACTGGTTAGCGCATTTTCCCCACGTGTGGAGAACGAATTAGGCTGCCGACAACGCCGTTCGGCGCTGTTAGAGCGGCTAACCGTTGGGGAGGTATCCCCAAGGGCATCCACTTCCGAGTTTTCGGAGTAGTCTACTTCTTCTAGAGGAGAAGCCATAGCACCACTGGAGGTGTTCATATGGAGGGCCAGAGGAACTGGCGTTGGAGTTCTCCAACAAGATATTGATTATTGCGTAAGCAATAGTCTTGATGGGGGAGGATGTAACGGGGTTACATTCGGGTTACATTTAGTGTTGGTGTACATGAGTACACCACGGTTGAGGTCAGTATTGGCCGGGTTGAAAGGTTTCGAACCTTTGGTTATTTTAACCAATCAGGGCATGGGCCCTTGGTGTGGTGGCGTGTCAGCCATCCACGTGTCAGTACACAGGTGTGTACACTACATTTTAGCTAGGTACGAATTAGTAATATTCTACTTAGTGTTACATATAGTTTATATTAGTTTAAATAATTACATATTAAAAATATTCAGTTTACATTTCACTCTTTCGTACAGACGCACGACCGCGACCGGTCGTGCGTGTAGTGAGTGCCGTAGCGTAAGGGGAGCCCTCCCCTTAGCTACACCCTTTGTAAGGGAGCCTTTCCGTTAAGGCACTAATAAAGGATAGAGTAAACTAACCCGGGAATCTTGGCCCCGAGTAGGAGAGCTCACTCCTACTAAGCTCTTAATAAGGGCGCATCGGCTAAGTAGCGGCAAACGCCGCTTTAAGGAAAATCTTCCTCTGTGCGCTAGCCGCACCGTTCGTATACGCACCGGCTACATTTAGGGTACACTTTACCACAGATTGGTGCCCACAGTCATGCACCCAGTTACACACAAGCAACATTACTTGTCCATCCATAAACCAATGTAGTGATGCACCAACTTGTTGGTACACTTTACCACAGTTGCATGTACAAAAATAGAAAAAAGGCACGTAGGAAGACAAACTGAATTAGTAGTGGCAAACTGCTATGAGATGGCTGTGAAAAAGCTGGTCGCGAGGAGCTTTTTGAAGCACCAAACATTTGCGTTGCATTTTGATGCTGATTGGTGGAACTGCGAATGGAAAAAATCTGAATGGCGAGCGATTCCCGCTCGCCATTCTTTTTTGAATCCCCCTAATATAAATACACTGCTCCAAGATTGAAACTTCGTTCATAGTCAGATATAAACCGCAACAACATTACATTCAGGGCGCGAAGAAAAGCTTAAAATCAGCAAAGATTTTCTCAAAGTCAAAAAATAATAGGGTTTGCTGCGTCTATGATGTTGAGGCAAATATCTGCAAGAATCACCCTCGACAGAATACAAAATACAAAAGGGGCAAGAGAATGGGGCCATCAGAATGTGAAGGAAAATGTGTGCCGGGATGTGTTAGCTATAGTTGAAAATCAGTCAAGTCTATTTTCGAATATTGGCGAAAAGATTCTTTGACAACGGTACCTGGATCGAAGATCTCAATCGTAGAACACTTATGTTGAAAACTGCGACAACCGCCCGAAAATTATTTCGCACAAAGTGCAACAAATCCACAGGCGCTATTTGATGTACACATTGTAGGAGAGTATGTTGACTTCACTTTGCCTTTATCAAACCTGTAAATCTTGTGGGTCTCTTGCATATATAAGTTCACTTTCTATCAAAACGATGCACGACGCATTACTAAGTAGGAAATGTGTGAGTACTGTCGTTTTACTGTACCGTCTCACGTCGCGCATTGGATAGACGTGTGAATATGAAAGAAACTAATTCTCCTGATGTCACTATCTTTGAGAGGGTTCGGCAGAAGCCTGCTTCTTCTACTCCTTCAAGAGATCTGGGGTATCAGCCCTCAAATCTTTTCGTCGGCTTCGAAGAATCCAACTCCTGTTAGTAACCTATCCAGCGAACCAATTTTGCCTCAGCTTACGTAAGCGCTCAGAAATATAACGCTCATTCTTAAGATTATCAACTAGAAGGATCAGCGGTGGCGGATAAGAACGCCCCGTTGGCTTTGTAAAGCACAAGAAACGGCTTAACAAGCTCAAGAAGGACCATGCCTCCCTAGAGAAGATGTGTTATGTCCTTAATTCTGATGTTGGCTCTATGGAGAAGGCGTTACGCTTTCTTCGCGATGAGAATCTCAACCAAGCTCCTTCGCAATAGATGGTTGATCGTCAGCAGACGAACCACTTCAAGACAAGTCAAATCATAACATTAAAGACACCCGATTTGAACGTCGGGTTGAATTCCTCACATTGCTCTTTTTGATATGAACCAAGTTTGGCGGCCCCGGGATCAACCTGGAACCTTTCGGTCCGGAAAAGAGCAGCTTACCACTATTGGTCCAACTTTAATCTTACTCTTCGAGTTTTGAAAGGTTTAATAAACTGAAAAAAAATTCCGTGTTGGGAAGGTCCTAATTGCATATGTATACAGATTAGTAGCAGATAACACAACTGATTTGACTTATCTCAAACGAATTATTATCGGGCACCCTATCCGCACCCCATGTTTCTGATATCCGCACCCCATCTTATATAAAATCATGTTTAAACAGAACATTTATTATTTAATCACGATTACGAGAACTAAAAATACTGCTGAAAAATGAGCTTTACGGAAGCAAGTCGCTGAGTTGCGCCAACTACAATCAACGGTCCGTTGCGGCACTGAAACACGTGTCTGTCTCCTATATGGAATCAAATGGCGTTCGAAGCAAAACGGTGAAGTGAATTAGAAATTACTTGTCACAAAGTAAATGCAGGGATTCAAGGAATGCAGATAGATGTGGGTTAGAATGTCCCAATTATGGTACCATCATATTCCAAGAGAAGTCCTTCGACGCGGCGGTCCTTCAATTTCCGATGCGTTTGATGCAATTAAAGTAGCCAATCGCTACAAGGGCTAAGGATACATAACGTTTCTCGCTGTTTACTTTCATGCTTTAACCTTACTGTTGGGGCACGTTCAAAAAAGTAATACGTGCGATGCTTAGGCACACAATCTATATCATGCATCGCTGTGTCTCAGTAACATGGCTCACTTTGCACACACACTTCATTAATCCGTTAACGTTGGGGGATGGGGAGTGGGGCCACTAAAACACGTCGACAAAACGCAACATAAAAGCATCCAAATACATGTCGAATCGAGTTTAGCAGGGTGTTAGAAACCGGTGGAGGTGATGACAACGTAGTAGAATAGGAACTGAAAATATGTTAGAGCCAACTTTCTCTCTTTCTCTCTCTCTTGTGCTCTTGTTCCCCATCGGGAGTTACGAAACCCTCCCGATGGCACTTCAACATGCATGGCGATGAAACGGATACTAAATATATCCGGAATCCAACACGCCTCCTTCGAAGCCTCTGCTTCGAAATTTTACTCAATCATTTGTCGATTCCCCCATCAACTTCCATAATGCTTTGAGCTTTGTCTTGTACAAAGGCTTGGTGAATGCATCGGCAGGATTAACTTCTCCCTTGACCTTCACAATCTTGATCAATCCTCGCTGGACTTGATCACGAACATAATGCCATCGGAGCTCGATGTGTCGAGTTCGTTTTGAATACGTTGGATTGGTGGCCATCACCAAAGCTGCACTGTTGTCAATGTGAATGATTGGCGTGATACTTGAACCTAGGAGAATTTCTGACAAGATGTTAGCTTGGGCCATCGACTTCATGCTAGCATCACATGCGGCAACATACTCGGCTTCGGCTGTTGATTGAGCAACGATTGGTTGACGCTTTGACATCCATGATACTGTGCCTCCTGCGATCGTAAACACATAGCCACTGGTGCTTTTCCGAGTTTCAAAGTCACCGCCCCAATCGCTGTCACAATACCCCTTGAGTTGAACACCACGATTCTTGTCATCATTATCACCATTCTTGTACCAAATTACGTGTGCACTCGTCCCGGCCAAATATCTAAGTACTTTCTTTAATGCACCAGCGTGTTTTAACGTAGGATGAGCAACAAATCGACTAATTTGACCAAGCGCATAAGCAAGGTCAGGCCGTGTGCTTGTAGCTAAGTACATTAGCATACCCAAAGCACCTCGATAGTCGAAACTTAAATCAACTCCTTCGTCCTCGTTTGCCGGAACCGACCGAGCGTTTGTCTCCATTGGATTTCCACACTTGTTTGATTTATCAAACCCATACTTGTAGAGAATATCTTGTGTGTACTTTTTCTGGCAAATGAATAATCCACCATCTGTTTGATGCACTCCACAACAGGATATTCAAACAAACGTCCTTGATCTTTAAGATATTCATGATCCAAAGCTGCAAAGAGGTCACGCTTGAAATCTTCGTTGTTTGTCGCGCACACAACATCATCTACGTATACGAGCAAAAATACCACAGTCTCACCATTAATGAAGTAATATAGGCATGGATCCGTCGCACACCTGATGAATCCATGAGCTAGAAGCCAACCATTTATCTCAGAGTTCCATTCCCTTCCAGACTGTCGAAGGCCATATAGTGCTTTCTTCACGACGTATACATGTCCTGGTTCGTTGCATGGGAATCCTTCAATGAACTGGACGTATTTTTTAATCTTTAAAGTCGCATTCAGATAGGCCGTATTGATGTCGCCACCGTAGAGACGCAACCCACGATCGGCTGCAATTGCGACAAGATCTCTAAACGATGACATCCTTACCACGGGTGAAAATGTCTCGGTGAAATCGATACCTGGGCGTTGACAATTTCATAACGCCACAAGTCGCGCCTTGAATCTAATTATAAAACCTTGCGCGTCCGTCTTGCGTGCATAGACCCACATAGTTCTCACTGTTTGTGATCCATTCGGCATGTCGGTCGCTGGGATATCTTCCAAGACACCTTTGTCTTTTAGTGCTTGCATTTCAATCTCCTCGGCTTGTCTCCAGAAGTCGGCATGGTTCGATATCATTGCTTCACGACGATTGTTTGGGACTTTAATATTGTTGACATTTATTGCCTTGCCATTCTTGCCGATAATCGGCTTGGTCATGTTTGCAAGTCGCACATAATCATCAAATCTGGCTGGTGCACGAATCTTCGATCATTATCGAAGTCCCGTTCGTCGTACCTTCGTGTCCAAACCAACTTTGTTTCGCTCATTTTCCGACGACTTTTTATCTCGTTTTACGCGCTTTCCAAGACCATTTGGTGCTACTATCACATCTTCTGGCTCCGACACAGAACCCTTGTCACTTCGCACTGTATTGGCTATTTCGGTCTCGTCGAATACCGCTCCTCCATCTTCTAGAGTTTCTTCAATGGGTTTATCTGACCCATCCATTTGCATCTCGCCCTCTTCGGTAGAGTCATCGGCCGAATATTCTTGTGAGCCATCGTAGTCCAAATTCACATCTGATCCATGACTTTCAGACACTGACACTGCGTTACCTTTATGACTTTTGAACTGATTATTACCATCAATGTCATGATCTTCACGCTGAGCTTCAGGCTCTTCAAAGTGATCATAATTGTCTTCGGATGAATGCCCTTCGTCATCGGACTCAACCTCGGCATCATTCTCGTGTCTGGAGTTGTCTAGAATGTCTGTGTTGACCTCAAATGTTACATAGGCATTGACACCATTGTTCTCATCTGAATCATTCGCTGTCAGCATGTCATCGTCCATGTTCGGGTCTGTGATACTGACCACTGATGCAACTTCGCCGCCATCTTCTGGTGGTTCCGTCGACAGCTCAAGCCATTCACCAATGTCGTTTTCAGCCGGGTCGACGTTGTGACGTTCACCGTACGTGATCTCTTCAAGAAACCGACAGTATCTTCCCTATAACACAAGAGGAATGCTATCACGGCATTCGCATCATGCTTTTGCTTCTCTGGTGTGACAGGCACATGGAAAAACACCAGACATCCAAATGGACGAATGTGGTGGATGTCCGCCTTCACGCCAAACATGCGTTGGTAAGCAATACCGTCAATTGGCTTGCTATAGAGACGATTTTTGATGTACGCCGCGTTCAACAATGCGTAAATCCAGAACGATCGAGGATATCCAGACCGGTACCTAACAGCCTTCACCACCGCAACCAACGTTTGATGAGTCCGCTCACATGGGTTCAAATGTGAGCTTTTGGGTCCCACATTAATGTGCTCGATACCTCGTGCCGAGTACCATGCTGCCATGGTTTTGTTCACAAATTCTGCTCCCTTGTCCGTCAAGATCTGTTGCACTGGGAATCGTTCACTTCCAGCCATCTCGAACTCACGCTGTACAATCTTCTTGATCCCACGACCCGCTTGTCGTTAGGCCCACACAACATAATCTTGAATGTGTTTGTTCACTGTCTCCGCAGATTTATTCTTCAGCAATCGAAGTGTCACAAATCGACTCCATGCATCCATAATCACGAGAATCGCTGTGTAATTCGTTCCATTGTTCTTAGGTGGGAAGAGTAGGTATGCATAGACAAGTTGATTTGGTGCCGTCACTCCACGGTCGAGTTTCTTTCGTCGTCGCTTTTGCTTCTGTTTGCCAATGTGGCATGCGTCACAATTTTTCTGCTTTCGACCACTGAGCATCATATCCTTTGTCATCGCTCTATCCACCATCACCTTCAAATACTGATGGTTTGCACACATGAGACGTTTGTGCCAATCATCAATCGTTCCAATTCCATCCGTCACAGTGAAATTTGCAATGATTCTGCCACCATGGCCTAGCGGAGTGGCATGGCCCGTGCCCTCGGCCTTAAACACCCGGATTCCTTCCTCAACTTTCGCATGAATGACATCTTGACCTTGAAAACGAGCAATGAACATGCACGACTGTTGGTCAAAGTCGATCTCAAAGCCTTGATCCATGGCCAATTTTATAGAGAAGAGACCGTGGTCGGCGTTCTCAACGTAGAGTACGTCGTCCACAAACAATTCTACCTCTTGATCACCCACTTGAGTGACGATTCGAACTGTACCGATGCCTGACACTTTCGTCAGTAACTCACGTGAAACACCAGACACGCTTGCACCAATACTATCTGGATCAATAGTCTCCATGTGGACAAACAGACTTTTGTCCCCAACAATGTGACTGTTTGAACCGGTATCAAAACACCACCAGGATGAACCTTCCGTGATCCCCAGAGCTTGTCTTTGATCTGCTGCGACCATGTCCGTTGCCAGCGGTAATGACTCGACTGCCGCTCCTGCTGTAACCTCCGGTTCAGCTTCAATGACTACAGGAATTTCCATTTTTATGTCTTGTGACCCACGCTGTTTCCCATCATTGCGAGTAAAGTTCGCACGATGCTGACGCTTCTCATCAGCTTTATCTGGGCAATTCGCACGGAGGTGGCCAGTTAAACCGCACTTGAAACATCTCCTTCCATTTTGTTCCTGACCATCACTCTGCTGCCTTTGTTCATGGATGCGCTGACCTCGGCCACTGCCACCATTATGATGTCGACGTCCACGACCACGACTACCAGAACCATGATCAGTGTGACCACCCGTTTTTGGTCGTTGGCATGACTGTCTTTCGGAAGCCTGCCCAATAAGGATACGTAGCTCTTCGGGATATAGTGTAACCCCGTTTCCACCGTACTTGATCGCACCGCGAAGTTGTTCATATTCGTAGAGGTCAGGAAGACTCTTAAGCATCATCTCCTTCATGTCGATATCATTGATCTCGTATCTGTAACTTGCAAGCTCCGTGCGTAGACGGAACATCTGTGCCAAATGAATATCAATGTCATCGGTTTGACTGCATTTCATGGAGCGCAACTCATTGGTCTTCTTCAGAATTTGACTCTCTCGAATCATCGGGTCCGATCGCTTTTCATAAATTTCACATATCATTTCCCACATCTCGCTTCCAGTTTCGAGATGGTCGATTTGTTATAACCTTGCCGTCGGCAAAGTGGTACCAATCAATCGCATGATAGTGTACTGCTGCCTATTGAAGGCCTGTTTTCCTTCCTCAGAAGTGAGTTCCTCACGTTTGAGCATCCGAAGCGCAATATCGTCCAGACCATGCTCTCGCATTACCGTAAGCAATGTCCACTTGTATTTGCGGAAGTCCTTGACATCCCCGTTTGTGAGGAGAACATCAACTTTGATTTCTTCGACTCCTTGAACTCTCAGATCAAGCGAGCTTCTCGCGCGCTTATCTGGGTACTAATGTCGCTACTTGATGAAGACAACATCCCGCACGACAATTTTGTTGGGCTCATAACCCTGTTAGAAACCGGTGGAGGTGATGACAACGTGGTATAATATGAACTGAAAATATATTAGAGCCAACTTTCTCTCTTTCTCTCTTGCGCTCTTGTTCCCCATCGGGAGTTACGAACCCTCTTGGGAGTTACGAAACCCTATTGGGAGTTACAATACCCTCCCGATGGTACTTCAACATGCGTGGCGATGAAACGGATACTAAATATATCCGGAATCCAACACAGGGTTCCTTTGTGTTGCGTCCGACGCAATGTAGTCGTCCATCCTCTTCAATATATTTGCATCTTCAAGTCACCTTGTACAGCAGAAGGATGACGGGCAATTCTAAGCTAACAGAGGACAGGAAGGATCCGCTTGCACATCACTTGGGGGATGGTGATTGCCACACCAAAATTTTAATATTAGTACGTGTACGCCTCGTTATCCAGTCGTAGCGGGTGGCAAAGCATCAGCTGTGTGCCAGCCATTTACGTTGTCACGATGGACTTGATCCTGCGTAAACCACACGTGCTTCAGTGCCGCAACGGACCGTTGATTGTAGTTGGCGCAACTCAGACACTTGCTTCCGTAGAGCTCATTTTTCAGCAGTCTTATTAGTTCTCGTAATAGTGATTAAATAATGAATGTTCTGTTTAAACATGATTTTATATAAGATGGGGTGCGGATATCAGAAACATGGGGTGCGCATAGGGTTCGCCATTATTATTTTTCTTTGATTGTCTTTGCATTTAGGTTTGTCTTATCAAAATCGAAAGTAACTCAATCTATTACATATACTATTACAGCTTGAATTTGTAATACAAAGTCATCTGCAGTCGATGCGTTTCCATCTCGCATTTGAGTATTACCCAATTACGTTTGGTTAATACCCAATTTCCGTTTTCTGAAAAGCCGCTTAACCCAAAGTGTGCGACGTCCTCGCAAGCTTGACCGTCGGGCACTTTTAACACGATGTCACTAAGATTCGTTGCTTAGGTGACACTTTTTTTACACCCTAAATATTTTAACCCAACCAGATCAAGTATAACAAAAATTATCGTTGGTTTTTATTCGCGTGTGTTAGGGGGTTGCTGTTTTAAGAAGTTAGATAAACTTTTGATGCGCAATTATATTCCATTTTATCATTATTGCACGCAATATAGTGGGTGCTAGTAATATCGAACTGTAATATTGGTCGTGTTACTTGTGTCCCCTGACAAGCACTTCTTCATCGCATTATTGGGAACGAAGCCGACTCATAACTTGACCCACGATTAATTTGGATATAGAATAATCTGTTGAAAGGACGCGCAATCGCTACTACACTACGCGTCGCACGAAATGGATTATAGCGACTTTTCGATGAAAACATTGTGGGCAGTCCTTAACTTATGTTAGGTACACCAACTTACATCTACTTCTATAATATAAGACCGTCTGTCTGTCCTTCTGCTGAGGCCGTACCTAATTGAATTCCAACTTTACTATAAATCGGACCTAATTTAATTCGACTTTATAAACAGCGCTTTTACAGTGAAGTGAAAAACTGACAAAAATATAAAATAAAAATTTGCTTCAAAAATCATCGCTCTGTTGAAGACTAATCCGTGGTAGTACTATTGACATGCAGATCAGTGTGAACGACTATATAATTGGTTAGAAATAGCGCTTTTACATTAACCTATTTAAAAGTTTTCCATCCCTGTGACGTTCCCGGTCACGTAGTTGCTTCTACAGTTTAACCCTATATATATATATATATATATATATATCCTCCGCCCCGTCGCTACGACGGGGTACTACACTAGTATATACATATTATTAGTTTAAGTCTTAATCTTAATCTTAATAGGGGGGTCAGACATAAGAAAAAAAGTATTTATTTCGTGAAATAAATACTTTTTACTCGCGATATGAACGTTTATTTCAGACGATATACACACTTTGGAATATGAGCAGATCTCGAGCTGCTCATATATCCGAAATAAACGTTTATTTCGTTTTGAAATACCCCCTTTGGTGAACGGGCCCAATCAGGCCGCATGAACGGACCCTATTTCTGGATCCTAAGAAGGTGTAGCGACGGAAGTGCCAACGGACGACCGTCCCTTACGTCCCTACACTCTCCTTCCTTGCACAAATAGCGATCTCTCGTACATACACCTCTACCTTCCTGCTTTAACCTCTCAGTAAACAGTCAAATATTAACCGTGCCAAGACAGTCGGCCAGACGTGAACTTTTCACATACCTGCAAATCCTGCGCTTTTGCAGATCATCAAGTAGTTCATCGCCATCTTCGACTATAAGAGTCGAAGATGACGATGAACTACTTGATGATCTCAGTGAGGCGTACAACCTG